>JAJTWQ010000034.1:0-674012 GCA_029007595.1 Solanum commersonii | reverse complement strand
AGCAAAACAGATCAGTATTTTCTACAGTTAGCACTCCAAATCATGGCCAACAAAAGCCTCGTGATCCCACTTGCCCACAATGTGGAAAGAATCATTATGGTACTTGCAAGAGAGCTTCTGGTGCATGTTTTGATTATGGGAGCTTTGATCATAAAGTGAAGGATTGTCCTAATCCTAATAATGCTCCTTCCTTGAGAACTGAAGGCTCAGTTCATAAGCCTTCTATTAATCCTCCATAAACTAATAGAGGTACAAGACCTAAAACCACCCAAGCACCAGGTGCAAGTGGAACTAATGCAGCTAGTGGACCAAGGACTACTGCAGGCGCTTATACTATGAGGCAGAGGGATGATCAAGATGGACAAGAGGTGGTTATCGGTAAATTTTACTTATTTCTCTTGTGTGTGTTTACACTATTTGATCCTTGTTCTACACATTCCTATCTTTGATCATCACTTATTCTTCCTGAAAATGTGAAATCTGTGAGCCTTAATTATGATATGCTGGTTGAAAGTCCTTTGGGTTATCAGGTTGTGTGTAATCGAGTTTACTAAGATTGTCCCTTTGTGATTCAAAACCTAATCTTCCCTGCTTGTTTGATTGAAATGCCCTTCAAGGATTTTGAAGTTATTAGCGGGATGAATTGTCTTTACAAATATCATGCAGTGGTAGATTGTAGGTTTAAACATGTGACTTTTAAAGATTCTACATTTTCACACATCGTTGTACAAGGTGAAAGATCATTGACATCTAGTATTATTTCTGTGGCCTTGGCAAGAAAGTTGATGCGTCAAGGTTGTGGGGCATACCTTACTCACATAGTTGATACATAGTTTAAGAGTCATTGTATCAAGGACATACCTGTTGTATGTGATTTCCCAGAAGTCTTCCCCAAAAATCTCCCTAGGTTACCCCTGGAAAGAGAGGTTGAATTTCCAATCGAGCTTATTCTTGGATCTACCCCTATTTCTATCACTCCTTATAAAATGGCTCTAGCAGAATTAAGAGAACTGAAATCTCAATTGCAAGAACTTCTTGAGAAAGGTTTTATTCGACCAAGTATTTCTCCTTGGGGAGCCCCTATTTTATTCGTAA
This sequence comes from Solanum commersonii, assembly GCA_029007595.1. Lineage (NCBI taxonomy): Eukaryota > Viridiplantae > Streptophyta > Magnoliopsida > Solanales > Solanaceae > Solanum > Solanum commersonii. Next base: position 672,917 of record JAJTWQ010000034.1, on the reverse strand, counting down.
AGAAGAAAGATGGCATGCTTAGGCTTTGTATTGACTATAGACAATTCAACCGAATAACAATAAAGAACAAATATCCACTACCAAGAATCGATGATTTGGTTGACCAACTGAAGGGTGCTAAAGTATTCTCAAAAATTGATTTAAGGTCTAGATATCACCAACTACGTGTTAGAGAGAAAGATATCCCTAAAACAACTTTTAGAACTCGGTATGGTCATTATGAATTTTTTGTGATTCCATTCGGATTTACAAATGCTTCTGCGGTATACATGAATCTAATGAATCGAGTATTCAAGCCTTATCTTGATCAGTTTGTAGTTGTCTTTATAGATGATATTTTAATATTTTCCAGAAGTAGTGAAAACTATGATAAACACCTTTGGATTGTTTTAAAAATTTTGAAGGATAAAGAACTTTATGCTAAATTGTCCAAGTGTGAATTTTGTCTTGATGAAGTGGCTTTTCTGGGACATGTTGTTTCAACGGAAGGCATGAAGGTGGATCCTAGTAAGATACAAGCAGTTATTGAATGGAGACCTCCCAAAAGTCCAATAGAGGTAAGAAGTTTCTTGGACTTAACAGGATACTACAGAAGATTTGTGAAAGGCTTTTCCATTATTGCCTCCCCTTTGACTAAGCTCTTGCAGAAGGAACTAAAGTTTATTTGCGATGAAAATGCCAAGAGAGCTTTGAAACTCTCAAATCCTTGTTGACTCAGGCGCCTATACTTACTCTACCAATTGAAGGGAAAGAATATGTAGTATAAAGTGATGTGTCTTACAATGGTCTAGGATGCGTTTTGCTGCAAGAAAGGAAGGTTATTTCTTATGACTCTCGGAAATTAAACCAGATGAATTGAATTATCCTACTCATGATCTTGAACTTGCGGCTATAGTGTTTGCTTTAAAATTTTGGCGGCATTATTTGTAGGGAGAGAAATGTCATATATTCACTAATCACAAGAGCTTAAAGTACTTGGATACTCAGAAGGAGCTAAACCTAAGACAATGTAGATGGCTTGAATTCATCAAGGATTATGACTGCACGATTGATTATCATCCAGGTAAAGTTAATGTGGTTGCAGATGCCTTAGTAGAAAATCCTTCGCAAGCATTTCTCGCAAGCATTTCTTTGAGTCCTTTTCCCTTGCTTCTTGAGTTAAGAGCCATGAATGTTTGTTTTACACTTGATTCAAATGGTTCAGTTATTGCTAATTTGCAAGTAAAGCCAATATTACTTGAACAGATGAAAGAGGCACAAAAGTTAGATGAGAAACTTGTAAAATTGACCAGAAAAATTCAAAATGGGGAAAAACTTGATTTTACATTAACGGAGGATGCTGGCTTATTTTATGAAAACAGGTTATGCGTCCCAAATGATGACAAATTGAGGAGAGAAATACTAAAGGAAGCACATACCTCACCATATGCAATGCATCCTGGCGGTACAAAGATGTACCAGACCATCAAAGAAAATTATTGGTGGAATGGTATAAAGAGAAACATTGCGGAGTTCATTTCTAAATGTTTGTTTGTGAACAAGTAAAGGCAGAACATCAGGTCCCAGTTGGTTTACTACAGCCGTTGTCGATGCCAGAATGGAAATGGGAGAGAATAACTATAAACTTTGTTTCTGTACTTCCTTGCACTCAAAAAAATCATGATGCATTATAGGTGATTGTGGACAGGCTAACCAAGAGTCCTCACTTCTTAGCAATAAGGATGGATTACTCACTTGAGCGTTTAGCCGAATTGTACATTAATGATATTGTAAGACTACATGAGATCCTTGTGTCTATTGTATCTGACCGAGACCTAATGTTTACATCTAGATTTTGGGGCAGCTTGCAGGAAGCTTTGGGTACTAGGTTGAAATTTAGCACTTTGTTCCATCCTTAAACAGACGGCCAGTCGGAAAGAGTGATACCAATTTTTGAGGATATGCTTCGAGCTTGCATTATGAATTTTGAGGGTAGTTGGGACCAAAAACTTGCCTTTGATAGAATTTTCTTACAATAACAGTTACCAATAGAGTATTGGAATGCCTCCCTATGAAGCCTTAGACGGATGAAAGTGTCCGACCCCTCTTTGTTGGAGTGAAGTTGGTGAAAGGAAATTTATTGGTCTTGAAATTGTGCAACAAACAGAAGACAAGGTATAAATTATCAAGGATCATCTAAAGATTTCTTCGGATAGTCAAAAGTCATACGCTGACCTAAAAAGGCATGATATTGAATATCAAGTTGGAGATAAAGTATTCTTAAAGGTGTATCCATGGAAAAATATTATGAGATTTGGCCAAAAAGGAAAACTTAGTTTCCGATTTATTGGACCTTATGAGATACTTGAAAGGATTGGACCAGTTGCATATAAATTAGCTTTGCTGCCAGAGTTAGACAAGATCCACAATGTCTTCCATGTTTCTATACTCAAAAGATATCGTTCTAATCCATCTCATGTTCTTCCAGTTGAATCTATAGGGGTTAATCCTAAATTGACGTTTAATGAAGAACCTATCTTAATTCAAGCTCGAGAAGTGAAGCAACTTAGAAACAAGAGAATCCGCTTAGTAAAGGTTATAATTTGAGAATGTTAACATTAATTCTCTTGATGTGTTATAATGGAATATTTATGTGAATAAGTCAATTTATAAGCGTAGTTCATTATCTAAATTTGGCAATAATAATATTTTATCATTATTTAATTTATTTAAAATGATAGATACTATCACTCTATCCATACTATCCTCTTGTTAATTAAAACAATAAACATATAAGAAAATTTAATAGTTAGATTTAAATAAAATATAACTAAGAAAAGTCCTATCAAAATACTAAGCATACAAAAAACGTTTTAATCACTTGAATATCAAAATGCAGGCATGTTATTCACAATTTTATATTTTTTCTTTTAATTTTTCTTATAGTCATATATCAATTAAGTGATATTTAATATATATATATATATATATATTATTCACAATTTTATATTTTTTCTTTTAATTTTTCTTATAGTCATATATCCATTATGTGATAATTAATATATATATACACGATAGTTTAATACAATATAATTATACAGTTGAATAATACTTTCATAAATTAATATTCTAAAATTAATTTAGTTTTAGTTGATTTATATTTCGTTTTATTTTATTTTGTCTCTTTTTTTAGAGAAGTGTTTATTTTTCAAACCAAATGTAAAAGTTAATAATCTACATTTTTCAGTCCTTATTATTTATATAGTCAAATTTGGCTAACATATTTTTAAATCGTATATTGCAATAATGAATTAAGATTTGAGAGCATTTTTTTAAGAAGAGTATAATGTAGTTTACTGTTTTCAAATTTTGAAATTTAAAAAATGGTAAAAAAAAAATTAAAGTAATAATAAAAATTAGATTCTCAGTACTTTTTCAAAAATTGCAGTGTTTGTAATTTTTTTTATAATTTAAATTAATTTAGTAATATTTAAAATGTTTTGATTTTGAATGAGAAAGTAGTACGTAGTGGAGTCATATTAATATAAAGTTTTTGTTGATTTTTTTTTTGTGTGTATTTTTCATTTGCTTCTTAATCATTTTAAAAATGATTTAATAGATAGGAGATTAGATCTGACTAATTTTTAAAACTATTTCCTTTTCTTGATTACATTTTTCACTACTTATTATTATTATTAGTCAAATTTGGCTAATAAATTTTTAAATTGTATATTGCAATACGCAATTAAGATTTAGAATATATTATATCAGAACATTTTAACAAAATATTTTAGCAATTTTGAGAAAAAGTCAAATTTTAATTTGTGTGATTTTTTTTTAAAAAAAAATGTCTGTGACGTGTAGGTAGTTATCTTTTTATATGTTTGTTATTTTCAATTTTTTTAAATATAGAATTTACGCTCTGTACAAATTTGATGCAAAGTGCAATTTTAACCATGTTGCTACTTAATGATCCGTTTTAAAGGGGATATAATTATAACATTGTTTTATTTATAAGTCAATTTTGAATGGAAGAATGTTGTCCATGAAGATGAGAAAATAATATTAAATTAGACGCGTATATATATAATGTTTTTGGGCTTTAGCATGGTAACTGTTGACACCCAATTTTGATCTTCCCCGATAATAATTAATTTTCGAGCTTCTTAATTTTCAAACGATTTAGAATAATTAGCCTTATAAAATTCAAATATTTTTCAAGGTTATTTTAAGGATTTCATTAGGTTTTTATAGTTTTTAAGCGATAAATATGTTTCATATAATTACGTATATACAATTAGTATATTTTATGAATATCAAAAAATCACCTCGAAATATTTTACATTTTTTAAATTGAATAATTTATTAATTTAGTTTGGCTTAAATTATGGTTAATTGTAAAAATTAAATAGTTTATAGTTGAGTTGATTATTTTATATTGTTAAGAATGAGAAGCTCCTAAATTAATTATATTAATTCTTCTTATTTAGATTTTAGCTTAATTTGCAAATAAAATTCAATTTGGTTAAGTGTCCAATCTCAATTGGCCAATTACAATTCAATTTGGCTTAATTAGTAACTCTCTTAGCTATATCAAAGACCAAATGTTGGGCCTCGTTTATTCCCTTCAGCCGACCAAATGCCAAATTCCGACCTAGCAGATCCAACTCTTTTCATTATTCTGACTCAATCCCAATTTCCATTCTTTCAGCCCACTCTTTTCTTCCCAATCAATCCAGCCCAATTCCACTCTCCAAAAACAAACCCAAAACATTCCCAGCGATCAGCAACACCAGGGCGTACCAGTACACAAAAGCGGAGTGACCCATGTACGCGTATTTTCTCCTTTATGCGTCAAAACAACAACAACAATCCCAACGGAGTGAGCGGCAATGTTCACAAATGTTATGCTAGCGTGAACACGACGTCAAATAGACAAAAACGACATCAACTATTGCGCAAACAATAGCCAAACGACGTTGGTTCTTCAAACGGTCCCATATGGCATCCGATTCCAAAATCAAAATAGACGGAAAGCATCTCGCGTTGTCTTCCTCTTTTGCTACAAATTTATTTGTACATCAGGGGAAAGGCAGAGCCGTTCCATTCCTTCCAGCCACGTCTAATCATCCTTGTGGCTAAGGGATTGCGCCACGTCGAAGCTCAAGGAAGAGCAGATGAATCTGAGCCATCCATGCTATCTTCTTTCATCCAGATTTTGTGGGATTTGGGTGAATTCTCGTACGAGCAGTATGTTTTTCTTACCCTTTGGAGGAATTTTGAATTGTGGAATTGAATGGAATTTCCTATTCCACCCTCGTTCTCATCCAATTTTTTCACCCTTTTCCTCCCAAAACGAACCCTAAATCTTCTCATATATAAACGTCTCTTCTTTTCCATTGTAGAGGTTTGCAATTCAAAAAGGGAGAAAGAGCAAAACACATCAAATAGTTATAGGATATATGAAATACATTCTAATAAGAGAAAGAAGAGTTAGTTTCCATTCGCGTCTCACTCTTCTAGCTTGATTACCAGTGTTCTTCTAAGTTAGTTTGATTTTGAGTTGTTGTTTAGGCCTCTTGTTCGCTATTTGGTTCGTGTTTATGTGGAAGGATTCATCTCTCTGCTTGTCCCGTCCTTATTTGCTGCCCATCAAGAGGTAAATGGCTCTAATATCTTTTATTTTGTTTGGTTTCCAGCAGACGGTTAGGTGTGAGTTGTGAATGATGTGAGCTTCAAGATGCTCTTACATGATGTGTTCGGATCTGAATGATGGCTTTAATCTTCATCTTGTTTTTCTGAAGTGAATAATGTGTGTTTAGACTCTAGATAGCTTAATGCTCGTTTTAGGTTGTCCTTCTTTTTGTGTCCTTCTCGAGTTCGTGGTTGTTTTATTTGTATTGTTGTTTGTTCACTCGTATTGTCATGATGTTGTCTCCCCCTTTGCTAAAGTGATTTTAGTGTTTCTCTTTTGAGTTTGATGTGTCTAAAAGGGATTTGTCTCACCGTTCTTGAGCTTATCTTCGAGTTTAGATCACTAGTTCTGCCCAAAGTATTAAAGTTTAATAATATTGTGGTTGTCTTTTGATGTGCATGATTTTGCCTTCATCGCTCGTTTGGTCTTGTCTATTGTTACTAGGCATTGTTTGGGCCCATCTGGATTACATCATTCTCCAGAAATTTTAGCTATTGTTTTTGTTTTGTGTCTTATTCTTAGAGGAGTGTGTGTCAATCATGGTTCCCAAAGTCCCTCTTGTTCATGTCTAGAAATGATGTATTTTTTTGTGATTCTCCATTGGTATTATGTGCTCATTTGGTCCTTGTCTAATATGCTTAGCTTCTTTAATGTCATGGGATTTTGTTGTCATCTTCCTCAACTATAAAAAATATAATAATAATATAAGCTTCATTTATTCTTCATCAGTTGTCATCTACTGTATGTTAGAGAGAAAAATTCATTTACTTTTGTTACTTTGAATTATTGTAAATTGGTGTTTGTTCATTATATTCTAACTTTTAAAGTTTCGATTTTTCTCAACCACATTTTATTTGTTAATAAAATACAACCTAGCCTCTATTTTGAAAACTTAGGTGACATGGTAAATTGTTTATTCTTGTAATTCTGTGTTTGTTTAATGTCTGACTATAGTCAATATTTTCCTAAAGTCATTAAATCTTTTACATTGGAATAGAGTTTGTAAACTCTTCTTTCGAGTGCTTAAAAATAATAATAATAATAAGACTGAGAATAGTGGTAGACTGATTTTTTTATATTTATCTGTATTAAATGGATGAATGACTACTTACATTCTATTTGATTTTTTTTATGTATGTGAATCTGTCTGAGTTGGCCATGAACTCCAATCACTCCTCTTGCATTTCGAGAGAGCCATAAAGGCTTAAATTCCCTTTATTGAGTCAGCCAGCCGTAAAATTGAAGAACATGTCCCTCAAAAATTGGCCGATAGAAATTGGAGCTGATTCAGGATTGTATACACATAGTGTATACGAAAATCAAGAAATGGACCTAAAATGCTACCAAAATTCTAGAAGTCATATTTTGTTAACTTTGGGCCTAAACCCACTTGTTATTCCTTGTTAGTTATTAGGACATGTACGAAATACAAGAAGTGTGCATAATGCCCAATGGAAAGTTCGTTTATCATAGGACATGTGCAAATGGGCCTAAGGCCCAAAACTGAAAATAGGCCCAAGTGTTGGTCTTGGCGAACAGATCCACACTTGGGCTCAAATTCTCATTCCTTAGCCATTTATTGTTATTATGTGTTTATTTAATAAAGTTAATTTTAAGGTTGCAAAAAATTTAAGTTACGGAAGCAAGTTAAATAGCTAAAGACTGAAGTTCCTATAAACTTTCAAAAGATCTAACAACTAAACAATGTGGAAAATATACCTAGAACCTGAAAGTCAATGTACCAAAACTCTAACAAGATCCATAAGTCTAAACAAAAAGGGTTACAACCCCAAACTAATGTACTAATAACTAACTAGAAAATCTAAGTACGAAATGTGGACATAGACAGAAAGAGAACCCATTGAAGCCTAGAAGAACTGGCTCACCCTTGAATTCGATCGGCGATCACTGATCTTCTAAGCGATGTCTGTCAATAGCCGTCGGAAGATGCCCTATACTCAACAAAGAAAGAGCAAGTGCAATATCAGTATACAACCACGATGTACTGGTAGGATCATGCGGCTATCCCACTAAGTGCAACATATATAAGCCAATATAACATAAAAATAACATGCATACACCAAATATATACAATATCAATATCATTCAAGAACAACAGAGCATTTCACAAGTCTCAATTATACAGTTATGTCAAGTCAATAGTCCTCTCATGGAACTCAAACCCAAATTGTTAGCATACCGAAACATGGTACCCGATTCAATGTTTATGCCGAAACATGGCAACCGATCCAAGTTAGTTTGTCGAAACGCAATAGTTAATCCATTCAATAAGCCACAATCACAATCACAAAGTACATTTTCATAATCATACAATCAAGTCATGACTCATGGAATTCATCATTCATATATCCTCATTTACAATTAATGTGATCAGTAATGCCACATTCGCATTCATACATAGATCATAATGAAGTAAGAACAAACATATATCACACAATCATAGAATCATAACCATCACCTTCCTCGAAACAAGCTTGAAAGCCTAAGAAACTTGATTCTTCCTTTTCCGGATTTATTTCGCTTGTTCTTGGTCTACAAACAATCAATATAACACGAGAATCAATAAACAATCACTAATTACCCGAATTACTAACAATTCTATCAATCCTAGATCATACCCATGATCCCATTATCCAAATTAGGGCTTTTCCCACCATAATTCTCAGATCAAAACTCTTCCCCCTCAATAACTATCCATAAGATTACGTTCTACGGATCAAAAAATGGATTCGGGCACTTAAAACCTTATCTTTAGCCTTAAAAATGGTAGAAGACTGTCAAGAATCGCCTGGGGTTTGTCTCCTTACTCTCAAAGTCAAAAAATGCAAAATAAAGACGTTTTGGGGTTTATTTCTGATTTAAGTCGTGTCAAACCTGCCACATCGGTCTTCACCCCGCTACAACGGCCCCGCCTTGGAGGCCGAAATCCTACCCTAGCGACTTGCACGAAACTGATGAGCTATTTTAATAATTCCAAGACCCCATTTCACAATACACCTTCAACCAAGACACTCTAAAACTACCTGTTCACGCTAAGATCAATCTCAGGAGTTCTACTCGCTCGAATTCAATTCCATAAAGTCGTACGGGTTCCTTAACGACTTATCTATCTACTAATGTGATCAAATTCATAATTATCTCACAATTGCTACCAGATTTCCCTAGACCTCACAGACTCTGATTTCGTGCAAATCTGGAATAGGTTGGGAAATCTCAAGTTACTACTAAAAAGTTTTTCGGCTCAAAATTTTTCCCCGTTGGATTTTCTTTAACGATGGGAACAAGTCGTTACAATAGATACCAATTTATCCATCACTCGTCCCTGAGTGACAAACTTAGAAAAAATAAGCTAAAGATAGAATGAAGTAGTACTTGAATCGATAAACAATTGGGGATACTTGTCTCACATGTCCCTCTCGGTCTCCCAAGTAGCTTCCTCGACTGGACGATGCTTCCATTGAACTTTCACGGGTTTAATCTGCTTGGTCCTCAACTTACGCATATTACAATCAAGAATTGCAACCGTTTCCTCCTCATATTGGAGGTCTTTGTTTAACACAATTGAGTCCCACTTAATGATGTAATCCCCGTGACCATGATATCTCTTCAACATTGCAAATGAAATACCAGATGAACTACCGATAGGTTAGGAGGTAAAGACAATTTATATGCTACCGATCCTACACATTCAAGAACATCAAAGGGACCAATGTATCGCAAACTTAGTTTGTCTTTCTTTCCAAATCTCATCACCCCTTTCATGGGTGATACCTTAAGAAGACCATTCTCACGTGTTTGAAACTTCGTGTCTCTTACCTAATGATCTACATACTTCTTCTGTCTACTCTGGCTGCTAGAAGATTAGCTTGAATACTTCTCACCTTATCTTTAGCATCCTTCACTAAATCAACCCCCAATGGTTTCACATCTCCAGCCTAAAACCATCCTATGGGTGATCTACATCACCTCCCATAGAGTGCCTCAAATGGTGCCATATCAATGTTGGCGTGATAACTATTATTATAAGAGAAATCACACAAAGGTAAGAACTTATCAAATGCCCTCCAAAATCAATAATACATGCCCTCAACATGTCTTCTCACACTTGAATAGTCCTTTCTGACTGTCCACCCATCTGTGGATGGAAGTTTGTACTAAAAGTGTGTTGAGTGCCTAATTCGTCATGCAATCTCCTCGAAAACTTGGAGGTGAATTGGGAACCCTGTTTGAGATGATAGAGAGGGGCACCCCATGCAACCTCACTATCTCTTTCACATAAACTTTGCCAATTTTTCAGCATTATAATGTATTTTTACCGTAGTAAAATGGGCTAACTTAGTTAATCTATCAACCACTACCCAAATAGAATTAAACTTCCCCAAAATCTTGGGAAGGCCAACCACAAAATCCATGGCTATCCTCTCCCACTTCCATTCCAGAATTGACATTCTTTAAAGTAAATCTGTAGGTCTTTGGTGTTCATACTTCACCTGTTGACAATTTTGATAGTTAGCCACAAACTCTGCTATATCCTTCTTCATGCTCGGCCACCAATAAATTTGCCTCAAATCTCGATACATCTTGGTCACACCCGGATGAATGGAATATCATAAACCATGAGATCCTGCCAACAATTTCTGAATCAAGTCATCAACTCGAGGAACACAAATTCTTCCTTTAAAATTGAGCACACCTTCCACATCAAAAGTGGTCTCTTGTGCCGTACCAATCACAGTCTTCTTCTTAAGTTCATTCAAATTCTCATCCTCAAATTGTTTGGCCTTCATCTCTTCCAAAAACGTAGCCCTTACTTCAATGCTAGCTAACACCCCACCTTATTCTGAGATGCCCAATTGCATGAATTTAGACTTGAAGGTCAGAATTTCCTTAGCCAAAGGTCGCTTAGTTACACTTAAGCAAGCTAAACTACCCATGCTCACCACTTTTCGACTTAAAGTGTCTACCACTACATTAGCCTTACCCGGATGGTTTTGAATGGTGACATCATAATTTTTAAGTAACTCCATCCACATTTGTTGTCTCAAATTCATATCCTTTTGAGTGAACACATGCTACAAACTACGATGATTAGTAAACATTTCACACTTAACACCATAGAGGTAATGCCGCCAGATCTTAAGAGCAAACACTACCGCTTCCAACTCCAAATCATGTGTTGGATAATTCCTCTCATACATCTTCAATTAACGCGAGCCATAATCTATAATATTTTTATCTTGCATCAAAACAACACCCAAACCAGAATGTGAAGCATCACAATAAACAATAAAGTCCTTACCTTCAACCGATAGTGATAGAATAGGTGCGGTGGTCAAGAGAGGCATGGACTTTGGAAGCTCCCCTCACATTTTTCAGTCCATTCAAATGGTATTTCTTTTCTGATCAAATTAGTCAAGTTAGTGGCAATAGAAGCAAAGTTCTTCACAAATCAACGATAGTAGCTAGCGAGCCCCACAAAACTCCTAACTTCCATCACACAGCTATGTTGAACCCAATCTTTAACCGCCTCAATCTTTTGGAGATCTACCATTATCCCTTTTTTTGAAACTACATGCCCCAAAAAATGCAACTGAAGTCAACCAAAATTCACATTTAGAAAATTTAGCATATAACCTTTGTTTCCCAAGAAGACCCAAAAAATACGATGATGGTCGCAGGCTCTTCCTCACTTTTTGAATAGACCAAAATATCATCAATAAAGACTATGACAAATTAATCAAGAAATAGCTTGAACACCCCATTCATTAAACTCATAAAAGCTGCAGACGCATCAATCAAATCAAAGGACATAACTAGAAACTCGTAATGCCCATAGTGGGTTCTAAACGCCGTCTTGGGCACATCCTCATGCCTAATTTTCAACTGATGATAGCCAGACCTTAGATCAATCTTGGAGAAAACTGATGCACCTTGCAATTGGTCAAAAAAACCATCTATTCGATGCAAATGATACTTGTTCTGAATAGTGACCCTATTTAATTGCTAGGAATCTATACACATTCTAATATTACCATTCTTTTTCTTAACAAACAAAACTAGAGCACCCTATGGGGAAGCACTAGGACGAATAAATCACTTATCAAGAAGCTCTTGGATTTGAGTCTTAAGCTCTCTTAAATTTGCCGGAGTCATACAATAAGGAGGGATAGAAATGGGGTGGGTACCAGGTTCTAAATCAATGCAAAAGTCTATATCTCTATCCAGAGGCATACCAGGCAAGTCATTAGGAAACACTTCTCTAAATTCTAACACCACAGGAATAGATTCAATAGATATAGTCTCAACCTCAACATCCCTAATATGAACCAAATAAGCCAAACAACCCTGCCCTACCAATTCCCTAGCCCGGATGGAAGATATGATATTAGCTTGCTTAGGCTTCTACACCCTTTCCCAGTCTAGCTTTTCCCTTCCCAAAATTTCTAGAGATATATATTTAGTTTTACAATTAAGCAAAACATAATAGGGGACAACAAAGTTATGCCTAAGATTATATCAAAGCCACTCATATCCAAAATCACCAATCAGCCCAAGTCTAGAAATCATAAATAAAATAGGACAAACACGATAAACATGGGTGACTATGACATACTTTCCAACTGGGGTAGAACATGGATGGGGACATCAACTATAACACAAATCATTGCAGATGCTATGGCAAATCGCACGCACACATAAGAATAAGTAGAAAACAGATCAAATAACACATTAGTCATTTGGTCACAGACAAGAATAGAACCTGTGACCACTGTGTCAGACGCCTTTGCCTTATTCTTGCTCGTAAATACGTAACATTGAGCCATATTCTCATGTCGAGCAACTTCCCTGCCTGGTTGCACATTACCCCTGCCTGCGTTACCATTTTCTCTACCTCTACGGCCTCGCTGATTTCCTTCTCGCGCACCTTGTGGATGCCTTTGACCATTATTACCATTTCCCACAAGTACCACTCCTCTAGACGGCTGGTGCACAGAATCCAACACTCGAGGGTGGGGATAATCTCTCCTCCTATATGCCCGGGTTCTCCATAGTTGTAGCATGTACGATCAAAAGATGTTTGTTGCCCATCAAAGGAGCGACTCCCTAGCTATCCTGAATCAAATTATGAGGTGGAGTTCCCGAGTAATTACCTATAAAAGTGGGCATGACAGACTGAATAGGGCTAGCTGCAAGTGTTGGCCTCCCTGACCCTTTAGAATAAGAAACTTGAAAGTTACCCGAGTTCTTGGCCCTTTTTGCCAATGCCTTATCTTGATTGTCTCGTCTTGCCCCCTCCACTTTCTTAACAAAGTCAATTACCTCATTAAATCTCTTCCCTGCAGAGGTCATATGAATAGATAATACCTGCAACTTAGAGTTTATTCCCCTAATAAATAAACAAATCCTCTCTTCCTCAATAGTGACCAATTGAATAGCATATCTAGACAAAGCATGGAATTTGTCCTCATAAGCAGCCACAAACATACCACCTTGCTCCAAAGACATGAAATCATCCTTCTTGTAATCTCTCAAAGTCCTAGGCATATATTTCTCTAAAAATAGAGCATGAAACTGGGTCCAAGAGAATGGGGGTAAAGCTGAAGATCTGCATTTCATATAAGCTCTCCACCACTACTTAGCCTCACCTTGAAGCTAAAAAGTCGCAAATTAAAACCCATGTTGATGGACAATTCCCAACTTATGAAGCCTCTCATAGCAATCTAAGATAAACTCATAAGCATCCTCACTCTCAAAACCAATAGATACATGAGGCTTTAGCTTCAAAAACTTAGTCAACATTTCATGCTCATTACTAGTCATAATAGGACCTAACAAAGGATGGAAGAAAGCATCATTACCTACATTCCCTCCCACCTTTGGGATAGTGATAGCAATAGGAGGATTGGTGGGAGCTTGAGTTATAGGAACAAAAAGAAGTACTCCATGACCAACCAACACTTTTAAAAATGACATGATCTGCTGGGCTAACACTGGGTCGATGGGAGGAATGCTTGTTGTCTCAGCCTACACCTCTTCCTCTTGCCTAACTTCCTCAACATTCTCCTCTATATCTTCATGATGTACGGGAGGGGCCTTATTTTGGGAGCATTTTCAATCGATACCCCATCTCTAGTAGGCGCCACTCTTCCTCAGCCTCTACCCCTAGCTCTTCCTCTACACTTGCCTCAACCACGACCTCTTGCTGCAGATTTCTCAACTGGAGCATTGACGGGAGCTATGAGCCTGGCGTCGTTAAATGTAGTGTTAATCATATACAGACAAAAAAGTGAAGGAGGTTAGATACAAATTTGAATCGCCAGTTACTAATTGGAATCAAGTTATAGAACAAAAAGAGAAAAAAGAAAATAGAGAGATTTTCTAAAGTCCTATAGCCTCTCGAAGAAAGTATAGACGTCTCTATACCATTCTGTAAGACTCTACTAAACTCATTTTGGTACATCAAGATCAACGAACCTAGGCTCTGATACATACTTTGTCACGACCCTTACCATTGTGATTGGCACCCACATTAACTCTCCAGTGGGAGAACCATTAATACTAACAAGTTAACCAAATCTAATGAATTACTAAAACATTTAAGTTACGAAAGCAATTTAAATAGCTAAAGATCGAAGTTCCCATAAACTTCCAAAAGGAATAACATCTAAACAATACGGAAAATACACATAAAACCTGAAAGTTAATGTACCAAAACTCTAACAAAATCCATAAGTCTGAACAAGAAGGGTTACAACCCCAAACTAATGTACTAATAACTAACTAGAAAATCTAAATCCGAAATGTGGACATAAATAAAAAGAGAACTCATGCCAGCCTGGAAGAACTATCTCACCCTTGAATTCAATCGGTGATCACTGATCTTCGAAGCAAGGTCTGTTAATAGCCGTGAGAATATGCCATGCACTCAACAAAGAAAAAGCAAGTGCAGTATCAGTACACAGCCACAATGTAATGGTAGGATCACGTTCTGTCCCACTAAGTGAAACGAGTAAGAGATCTAATTATGAATTTGATTACATGAGTAGATAGTTAAGACGTTAAGGAACCTGTACGATTTAACAGAATTGAATTCGGGCGAGTAGAACTCCTAAAATTGATCTTACCGTGAAAGTGTATTTTCTAAGAGTCAAGGGTTGAAGGTGTGTTGTGAAATGGGGGCTTGAATTTCAAATTCCAATATTCTGTCTCTCTGCATGCCACCGTAGCTGGATGGCTGCTGCTGTAGCGGATGGGTCTCACTGTAGCAGGACAATAGCGACTTAAATAGGGTAAAACCCCCCAAAAACGTTATTTTCTGCACTTCTCAACTTTGAGAGCTAGGAGATGACCCTAGACAAGTTCTTGACCATTTTTCACCATTTTTAGGCTAAAGGTAAGGTTTTAACTCCTTGAATTCAATTTTGGATCCATAGAACATAATCTAATGGGTAATTATTGATGGGGGAGGATTTTGATTTGAAACTAATGGTGGGAAAAGCCCTAAATTAGGTATTAGGATCTTGATTTTGTTCTAGGGTTATTGCGTTTAATATAATTCAGATAATTAGACATTTGATTGTTGATCCTTACATATATTTATTGTTTGTAGACTTAGAACAAGCGGAAAGAATACGGAAAAGGAAGATTCAAGTGCCTTAGGGGATTCAAGCTTGGATTCGAGGTAGGTGATGATTGTGATTTTATGTTGATGTGATATATGTTTGTAATTACTCATTATAATGCATGTATGTATGCGAATGTTGCATTATTTATCACCTAATCATAAATGAGGATAATTAAATAATTGTTTACCATGAATTACCTCTTGTTGTGTTATTGTGAGAATATACATTGTGATTGTGATTGTGGTTTATTGAATGAATCAAGTGTTACGTTTCGACACACTAACTTGGATCGGTTGCTACGTGTCGGCATAAACATTGGATCGGTTGCCACATTTCAGCATAAACATGGGATTGGTTGCCACATTTTGGCATAAACATTAGATCGGGTGCCACGTACCGATACAGTAACATTTTAGGTGTGGGCTCCATGAGAGGACCATTAAATTGAGTTCCATGAGAGGACCATTGAATTGTGTTGTATATCTACTTGTGATTATTACGTTCATATCTAAAGATGACTAATATTGTATATGTTCGGTATATGCCTATTTTATAATATTGTGGTTACTTGTATATGTTTCACTTATTAGGATAGCCGCGTGATCCTACTAGTACACTGTGATTGTGTACTACTTCTGCACTTGCTCATTTTTTGTTGAGTAAAAGGCATCTTCAGGCGGCTATCAATAGACCTTAGCTAGGTGGCAATTGAGTGTGACCGGATTCAAGGATGAGTTAGTTCTTTCAAGATGCCATGGATTTTTTTTATTTAAGTCCACTCTTTTCGGACTCAGACTATTTTTTTAAGGTGTTTGTTTAGTTTTAGGGTTGTACCCCTTGGTCTTAGACTTGTCGTTAGTGGAGTTTTTGTACAATGACTTTCAGGTTTTAGGGGTTGTTCTTTCGTATTAGTTTGACTAGTTTGTTTAAACCTTTGGAGTTTATGGGAACTCTATATAATTTTTGCATTTAAACATACTTATGTATCTTTAAATGCTTTACTTTTCCTTAATTTGGTTAGTTGGGTTGTAGTAATGGTTCTTCCACCAGAGGATTAGTGTGGGTGCTAATCACGATGGTCTAGATCGTGACAAGTTGGTATCAGAGCCATAGGTTCGTCAATCTCATTGTACCAAAATGATTCTAGATAGTCTCGCAGAACAGTACGAAGACGTCCATACTTTTCTTCGAGAGGCTATAGGACTTTAGGAAACACTCACTTCTTTCTACTCCTTCGTGCTATGACTTAAATCCAATTGATACCAATTGGTATCTGGGTGATACAAATTGGTATCTTTCCTCCTTCTCTCTGTGGTCTGAACTAGAACAACGACAACAGTAACACCATCACTCGTAGGAGAGGATGTGTATAGACTACCGATAGTTGAATAGGGTCACCATTCGACACAAGTATTCACTGCCTTAAATAAATTTTGACTAGTTGCAGGGTGCATCAATTTACATTTTTGCTCTTGTACTGTGAGATTGGTAATGGTCCTCTATGGAACAAACTAATTTAGAAATTGGGCTTGTTTGTGAGTTGTAACTTGAAAATCGTGATTGCATATCCCTTGTTGCCTGAATTAACTGTGAATGTGGAAGTTGTATTTGCTTGGATGTGATGATATGATCATCTGCACAATAAGTGTGGGTCTGAATTTTGATATGTGCAATATGCTGGCTGAATTGATTGAAACTATGCAAGTTGTAACTGATAAGTATCGTGAAATTTGTTGTGAAAAGAAGGTCATGACTAAGTTCCATACAAGATTCTAGATAATGTACGAGGTAATTCGTAAGAAAGACATGTCTTTCGCTTGAGTAATAACCGCATGAGTGTTTGGGTGTATCCTAGGGATGTGTGGGTTATATTGTTGAACTAATGAGAATGAGTTGGATTGTGTATCGTTCAATTTACTCGGGATAGGCAATGATTATCCTAGTTTAGAGGATTGTCCTAAATTGCTCAGTAAAGCTGAAAACTGTTGGGAGATTTAGAAAAAAGAAAAACCAATGTTTCCGTCTGAGCCGTTGGGGCAGGATTTTTCTGCCAGCGTGATGTCGCCAGAGCAGAAATTCCCCGCCTGAACGGGACAAGGCGAGACAGAACCTCAGCCCTATCTTCTCTATTTTTCCCAGGTCACTTTATAGGCCCGAATTGAATCTGAATTGACCCCTGCAATTCAATCATTGCAGCCAAACAAGAGGTTGCCCGTCAAGATTACAAGGCTCAGTTTATGCCTTTTTCGTGCAAGGCCAAAGCTAAGGGCCTGATGCAGTGATCACAAGTACTGTTATTATTTGTGATCGGATGGCTAAGGTGTTATTGATTCGAATTTGATTTATTCTTATGTGTCCGTGCGATTTGCCTCAAAATTTGATATGATTTTTGATATACTTGATGCTCCCATCCATGTTTCTACGCCTGTTGAAAAGTCAGTCATAATCACCCATGTATGTCGTGTTGTCATGTTGTATTTATGGATTTTTCAGATTTAGGTTATTTTGGTTATGCTGGATATGACTAACTTGATATAATGTTAGGCATGACTTGGTTGTCCCCTTAGTATGATGTGCTTAATGGTAATGGTAAGGCTGTAACTCTTGAGATCCCGGGTAGGGAAAGGTTAGAATGGGAGGGGGCTACAATCCTAAGTAAGCTAAGGTCATATCTTTCGTGCGAAGTAGGAAACTGGTGGGGTAGGATTGTTGGGCGTAATTGGTTCATATTCAGGATGTTGAGGTCAAATCCCCTTCTATTGACTCCATTCATGTGGTGTCAAAATTGAGAGAGCTTAAAGATCAAATCCAGGAGCTTCGGGATTAAGGTTTCATCCCTCCTAGTTCTTCTCCGTGGGGGTGCTCTCATCTTGTTTGTTAAGAAGAAGGAGGGTAGTATGAGGACCAGTGATTTTATCTTAGGCCAAAAAGGAGTGGATTGGTACTGAAATTACAAGCTTATGGATAAAGAAAGTTCCATTAAGTATACTTGGGTGAAGAAAATTTAAGTTTTTAGTAGGAAAATGAGTATAAAAAATTTGGTTAGTCCTTTGAATTAGATGAGTATACCTTAATTTGAGGTGTCATGTTGATGAAAGGTTGACTTCGTAGTGATAGTCAGGGCTAACTGAGCATAATTGTAATAAGAGTTCGTGGTGGATTTTGATGGGATACAAATATATAATGGGATTGTTGGTTAAGCAAAATTTGTACAGTAATTACGACCTGCGAGTATCTAAGGTTGTGGTTTCCTAATATTGGGTGAGTAACGTGGTTGTATGGAAAGTTTTGAAAGATGGTGGGACACCACTCAAATAGAATGTTAAAGAGCTAGAGTTATAATGAAGGAAAATATAGTAGAATGTAGTACAACCTTTAGAGAGAGGCTAGAGCAAGAATATTTTATTTGATTGCAAAGGCTAAAGATATATCTTTAGAGGGGTAGACAATTGGGTTCAGAGACGCGTGTTCTTATTCGTTTCGATGTGGCTATGGTAATAGTGTCACAAGTCCGTCAAATTGATTAAAAATTATTGGAATGGACTTGAGAAAGGAGTGTATAGACATTAGCTCGAGTGTGACGATAAGTTCTTTATTTTATTTTAAGTTCAGTAATACGTGTGATTGAAATTTTAGCGAAAAGATGCTATAAGATCGATGGAGATTTTATCAATGATAAGCAAAGATACATGATTTCATAAATATCTTCAAGGTATAAGCTAATGTTGATAGATAAAGGGATTGTGTTATACGGTTGAGTTTACAATTCAGAGTTTTCATTGTAAGTCTACACTCGTAGCAATATATTTTGTCAAGGTATGAATTTGTAAGGCAGAAAATGATCAATTGTATCAGGTATTGAACCTTTGAAAGGAGTTACACCTGGATTGAGTCGTAAAGTTATTACTTTTGAATGTTAAAGTATCTAAGAAAGGTTTTCATTAAAAGGTGTTGGTTTAGAGTAAGGTAAATGGTCGGAGTGTTCATGATGGTTGTTAGTAATAAGAGTGTGGACATCAGTGGAATGATGTGAAGAGTATGTGGAATCAACTGAATCGAAATGACGGGTATCGACTCTTCAGAGGAAAACCGTTGGTGTTGTTCAATATTTATTCCGTCAAAGTTTTACATGGCCATCTTTTTTTTGTTTGCGGTTATGAGTCTGATTCACTAGCTATGCTCACGTGTGTTTTCACTTTTGTGAGAGGATCCCTAGTGGTGGATCAGGTGTACTGATCCTGCGATGTTTTCTTAGTTAAGTGGGACGATTGGAAGACTTGGTTATTTCAGATGACATATTTGGTGTTGTCTTGGAGTTGTTAAATTATTTAGTGGTTCTACATGTACGACCTTGCTTAGGAGAATTTATAAAAGAACTACTATGCGAATTTATGGTTGTCCCACAATCTTAATATTCATCTTGTCGTCGAGGTCATGTATCGATTATGTGTGATTGAATATAGGGATCATTGGGTCCAATTCTATTGTTCGTAAAAGGTAATCTATACTTTCTAAATCTAGCATTTTGATAGTGTTGTTGGATGGTTGTATGCTTGGTCATATCCCTCGATGAGTACCAAATTTTTTATAACTTAAACTCATGGGGAATTGGCTTGTGAGATGGAGATGTTGATAAGAACTATGAGTGTTTAAGTATTATGAATGTGTGTTGGTTAGTTCAGGTCCACTTCTAGTCATGGAGTGTATGGATTTGGAATTTTCTCATGTTTAAGTGAGAAAGGATTCGTCCTGATGTTTGTGTCAAAGTCCTTGATCGCATGTTGCAGACATGTGTACGATCAACGTTGGTGGTTATTGGAAATAGCTTTATTGTTAGTTAAGTGTACATACAACAATAATTATCTCTCGAGTATTGTGATAACTTCATTGAGGCATTGTATGGAAGGATGTGTAGGTATTCAATTGGTTGGTCTGAGGACCAAGGAGATAAAGTCCGTGAAAGTTCAATGGAAGCATCGTTCGGTTGAGGAAGCTATTAGGGAAACTGAGAAGGACATGCAAGACAATTATCCACTGTTGTTCAGTGATTCAAGTACTACTCTACCCTTACTTTAGCCATCTTTCCCTAGTTGATCACTCGGGGACGAGTGATGGGTAAATTTGTATCTATTGTAACGACTTGATTTCGTCGTTAGGAAAAAACCAATGGAGAAAAATTGGGGTCAGAAATTTTTTTGGTAGTAACTTGGAATTTCCTAACCTAGTCCAAATTTGGATGAAATCAGAGTCTGTAAGGTCTAGGCAAATATGATAACTAATAAGAGATCTAATTATGAATTTGATTACATTAGTAGATAGCTAAGATGTTAAGGAGCCCGTACGACTTGACGGAATTGAATTTGGATAAATAGAACTCCCGAAACTGATATTAGCATGAAAAGGTATTTTCTGAGCATCAAGGGTTGAATGTGTGTTGTGAAATGGGGGCTTGGAATTCAAATTCCAGCATTTTGTCTCAATGCATGCCGCCATAGCAGGATAGTTGCTATTGTAGTGGGGTGGGTCCCGCCATAGCGGGACAGTCGCAACTTAAATATGGTAAAGCCCACCAAAAATGTTATTTTCTGCACTTTTCGACTTTGAGAGCTAGTAGACAACCCCAGATGAGTTCTTGACCATTTTTCACATTTTTAAGGCTAAATGCAAGGTTTTAACCCCTGAATCCATTTTTCGATCTATAGAGCGTAATCTAATGGGTAATTATCGACGGGGGAGGGTTTTGATCTGAAACTAATGGTGGAAAAAGCCATAAATTGGGTATTAGGATCTTGGGTTTAGGGTTATTGGGTTTGTTATAATACGGATAATTAGACATCTGATTGTTGATTCTTGCGTATATTCATCGTTTGTAGACCTAAAACAAGCAGAAAGAATCCGAAAAGGGAAGATTCAAGTGCCTTAGGGGATTCAAGCTATGATTCGAGGTAGGTGATGTTTGTTATTTCATGTTGGTGTGATATATGTTTGTAATTGCTTATTATAATGCATGCATGTATGCGAATGTTGCATTATTTATCACCTAATCGTAAATGAGGATAATTGAAAAATTGTATGCCATGAATCGCCTTTTGTTGTATGATTGTGAGAATATACATTGTAATTGTGATTTGTTGAATGGATCGGCTGTTACGCTCCGACACACTAACTTGGATCGGTTGCCACATTTTGGTATAAACATGGGATCGATTGCCACATTTCAGCATAAATATTAGATCGGTTGAGACGTTTTGGTATAAACATGGGATCAGTTGCCACGTTCCGACATATATATTGGATCGATTGTCATGTTTCGGCATAAACATTGAATCGGGTACCACGTACCGGTACACTAACAATTTGGGTTTGGGTTCCATGAGAGGAACATTGAATTGGGTTTCGTGAGAGGACCATTGAATTGTGTTGTGTCTCTACTTATGATGATTACGCTTATATCTAAAGATGACTAATATTGTATATGTTCGGTATATGCCTATTTTATATTATTGTGGTTACTTGCATGTGTTTCAATTATTGGGATAGCCACGTGATCTTATCAGTACCCTGTGGTTGTGTACTTATACTGCATTTGCTCTTTCTTTGTTAAGTACATGACATCTTCAGGCGGCTATTGATAGACCTTAGCTAGGTTGCTATTGAGCGTGACCAGATTCAAGGGTGTGTCAGTTCTTTCAGGCTGCCATGGATTTTTCTTGTTTAAGTCCACTCTTTTCGGATCGGACTATTTTTTTAAGGTGTTTTTTTAATTTCAGGGTTGTACCTATTGTTCTTAGACTTGTCCTTAGTAGACTTTTGGTATAATGACTTTTAGGTTCTAGGGGTTGTTCTTCTGCATTAATTTGGCTAGTTTGTTTAAACCTTTGGAGTTTATGGGAACTCTATATAATTTCTGCATTTAAACCTGTTTCTGTATCTTTAAATGCTTTTGTTTTCGTTAATTTGGTTAGTTGGGTTTTAGTAATGGTTCTCCCACTAGAGGGTTAGTGTGGGTGCCAATCACAATGGTTTGTGTCGTCAAACTAACTTTATTATCATCATTACTAATAAGAGGGAGTTTTCTTCGGACATCACAAGGGTAAGTTTGTAATTTTCCTTTCTATCTTACTTTTTTCTTCGCAAAACAATCACTCTGCCTTAACCCAAATTAGAGAAATACTACCTTTTGGGCGGTCACACAAATACCTTTTCTGAATGATTTCTTGTAGCAGTTTACTTCCTGTTGATCCTCTTTGCAACTTCGCTCTTCCACATTTCCCCTTTATGTTCCATGGAAAACAATGTTTTTTGTTCCTAAAATTGAAGATGAGGTTTCATTCGGATTCCTCAATAACTCGGTTGTACAATAAAAAATGTACTTTGCTACTTCATTAATTTACTATGTTTCCTATTCCAAAAGTTATTCCTGTCGAATTTACCCAGAAAATCCCTAGTATGACTTGTTTGATGTTTTGTATGCTAATTTGAATTGCTACTCTCTGTTTGATTTTCCTTTTGTTTTCTTTGTTTGCTTGTCTGTTTCAGTATTCCTTATATCCTTCTTCTCTTTACATGTTTGAACCATCTCAAGCTCGCCTCTGCATCTTGTCTTTGATCGAGGTCACTCCTACTTTGTTCAGATATCTTCATTTCTAATACTATCTAGCAGGATACTAAACTCTTAATAAATAATGAATTTAATGAATATCAAAACACAAAAATTTCAATAACTTAAAGGGATAACTGTCAAAAACACATCTAACCTATACCATTCTTTTGAGTTTCATACCGAAACTATTGAGAGTGTGAGTTTCTTACCTAAACTATCACTTTTTAGTTTGAGAAACACACCTCTCTCTTTTATACCACTCTCATCATGGTGTATGTAATACACTCTCTTTTATTTTAAAAAAAAATCACATCACACTCCACATTGACAAAACATTTAACCTTGAAAACAATTAAATAAATTGAAATTTTAAAAATTGACATCCAAAAAAATTATATTTATTTTATAAAATAAGGTGAAAAAATATTATATTTTATAAAAAAAATAATGAAAAATAAGATCATTATTTTAGTTAAATGAGTTTGATGAATTAAATAAGTTTATTCTTAAAAAAAAAGAAGGCTTCAATGACATGGCATGCCAACTAGGAGAGAGTGAAACTTTTCAAGTGTTATGTATATTTGAAGGAAAATAATGATAGTTGAGTGATATTTTGGTCTGAAATGAAACATAAATGATATTTCAAGGCAGTTCTCTAGACTTGGGTGACCATTTAGGGAGTTGACTCATTTTTTTCAAATAAAAGAGAGAGTGCATTACACACACACCACTGAGGTGTGTTTCTCAAACTAAAACGTGATAGTTTAGGTATGAAACTGACACTCTCAATAGTTTAGATATGAAACTAATAAAAGGGGATAATTTAGATGTGTTTTTGAAACTTATCTCTAAATTAAATTTAAACTAAAAAAAAATACTCAATGGCTAATGACATGTAATAATATTTTTTTAATTCAAAATCAAATTAGCGAAAAGTAATTAAAACACGGTGAAAAATGTACAGAGAGTGGGAGTGGGAGTGGAAGTGAGAGTAGGAGTGGAGGTGGGGGTGAGGGTGGGGTTGGAGGATGAGAAGATAATATTCTTGATGCAATTTGGATAATGTTATGCAGCATTTGGATAATACACATATTGTAGTCCATAAATTTGAAATTGAAGACATGAATAATCGAATAATTTCTTTTTAAAAAAATCATAGTAAATAAAATAAATCTATTTATATTATATTAATAAAAAAATGGCTCTTGATTTTATTAAGCCAAGTGTTAAACTAACAAAAATCAATATTAGTTATACAAAAACTTAAAATAGTGAACAACGTAACAAAAAATACATATAACATAAAACTTATTTGACTACGTGATTCGTTGTTTTTATTCATAAAATATTTGATTATAAAGGAATAGGGGAAGAGGGGTGAGTACATTTCATTGAGGAACAATATAATAGTTGAATGTTTCTTTAAATAATATTATGATTTAACATGCTCAAACAAGACATCATAATCTAAAATGATTAAAATAATATTTTAATATTATCCATGCATCGCATGGGTACGTATACTAGTTAACTTTAAAATAAAGCACTGAAAGCCAAATAGTTTTTTTTAGAATCCTACTACATTATGTAACTTAATAAATTTAATAGATGAAAGAATTAAAAAATGTTAAAATAATAATAATAATAATAATAATAATAATATCATATACTTTAAAATATTACTAATCTTAAGATAATTACATTATACTGTAACCCATGGATTTATTTTAAATAACGAGAGTTACATATCAAATTAAATTTAAAAAATTTGGAAATGAAGTTACGAGGATGATGATGATGATGAAGGTATTATACGTGTGTAGATTATTGTCATAACAATTACACACTACTCAAACTTTAAAGTTATGTGACAGTATTCTATTTTTTGTTAGTGTAACAACATGTTCCTGTCGTTATGGATAAGCCAATGAGGAAGGAATTTGGGCCAGAAAACTTCTCAGCAGTAACTTTGAAATTTCCAACATAGGCCAGACTTTGATGAATTTGAGCCAGGTGAGGTCTAGGGTAACCTGGTAATATATGGGGGATTTGATTATGAATTTAATGATTTGAGTGTATAGCCAAGCTGATAAGGAGCCTGCACGTCTTTACAAAATCGAATTCGGGCGGGTAGAACTCTCGTAATAGCTCTTAGAATTAAAGAGTGGTTTTAGAACGTTAAGGTTTGAGGGTGTCTTGTGAAATTGAGATAGGGAAAACAAATTCCAAGTCTCTATCTCTGTGCAACCCACAACGGCGGGATTATTCCCATCATGGCCGGACTGCTATGGCGGGCCAGCTGTGAGTGAAAACTGGAAAAGTCCTGAAAAAGTTAATTTTCAGCAAACTCCTTTCTTGGAAAGCAAAAGGGGGACCTAGGGCAATTTCTTATGATTTTCACAAATTCTCATGCTAAAGGAAGTCAATTACTCCCCTATTTCGTAAATTGATTCTTAGAATCCTTGCTATTTATCATTGAGGATGGTTTTGGCTTTAATTTAATCATGCAAAAACCTCTAGTTGGGTGTTAGGATCATGGGATTGCCCAAGGGTTAGTATCTTGATTTAATCTGGGTAAACTAGGCCACTATAATTGATCCTTTGAATTAATACATTTTTTCCAGACCAAGAACAAGCTGAGAGATTTTGAAAAGGGAATGTTTAAGTTCCTTAAGCTTGCTCAGGCTTGGCTTCAAGGTAGGTGATGATTTGATTTCCCGTATGTGTTATATATGCCTGCTAACTGCTCCATTGTATTCATGCGTGTATGTAAATAGGGAAACCTGAAATGAATCTAATGAAATGACTAATAGTGATTCTGTAGCATGAAATGAACCTGTTACCTTATTGTACTACACAAGTGTGCAAATCATTCATTGTGGTGCTGACAATAATGATCCTCCAGGTCATTTTTACCTTAATTCCTTATTTTCTTTTTTAGAGCGTTCCTATAGAGACCCTAAGTCATTTATGACTTGATGGCACTGACTGTTCGGTCGCCTTGTCTTTAATAGTGTTTATGCATGTATTGTTATATTTTCGTTTAGAATGCTTTCTAACAGTGCGCAACGTTAGAACTCACCTCATTCCTACTTGCTGGACTAAGGATGTAACGAATGAGAAAGGGATTAAGCATCATAGATTTAGATGTGATAATGCACTATCTAATAGCCTGACCCACTTACTCATGTAAAGGCTAATTTGGGATTAAGGGAAAGGGTTAGTAAAGCATACACCCGTAGATGGACTAAGTTGCATGGTGAAATTTCCTATTTGGAGGACCAATCACTTAGAGGATACATAACTTACTAACCTTGCATGTTCACACTAGGATAGAGTTACTATTATTGAAATAACTGTGTTAAGAAGTTGTGGGAAACACATGTAACCCTAGTTTTAATCTCATATTGATAATCCAAACTGTGAATTGTTATTACTTGTTACTTGTTACTTCAAATCAATCAACTATTACTTTATTTACAAAACCGCCCTTTTTAGAAGAAGTTTGACTAAATGTAGAAAATCGTAAGTTAACCTAAGTCTAATCCATATTCCTCGTGGGATCGATCCTAACCTAAAATTGTCATGACCCAGGGGTACCCCCTAGATGTAACACGGCGTACTTGACCCCGAAGAGGTCTCATACAATCCCTTAGCATAACCATAACATAAAGACATAGATTAATTACGGAAAATTTAAAACTTTTACAATAGAAGTCAACTTATTTTTCATAAATGAAAAGAGGAATCTAGACTTGTCTCAATAATTATCTAGTACAATAGAGAGTACAAATAGGGTCAAAAGCCCTATACATCAAAAAAGTCTCAAAAGTAGAGGGTACAATAAAAGTTAAAAAATGATAACATCTTGTCCTCGAACATGAGGACTCACCAAGCCTAGGGAATAGTCAACCCAAGCTTTACCTGAAAGAAGTAGTACCTCTCAACGACAGGAACCTACACTCATAGAATGTAGAAAATATGGGTTAGCACAATTAATGTACTAAGTATGGAAGCCATTCACAAAATCCTTAAAACATGCATAAAAGGGACATTTTGTTGAAATCATGCCTTTATCAAGTTTAAAAGCCATAATGCACATTTATGAAGAAACATAAGCCAAACCAACATATAAGCAACCCAAAGTCATACTAGTGCGATGCAAAGGTAGGATCCCATAATCCCACCAAGTGCTAAGTACCACACTTAGGTTACCAACAACATGCATATCTTACTTTACCTTATTCATATCCATCATACATAAGTGAGGAATCATTCATGTTCATAGCTTGTAACAAGTAAAGTCAACCTTAACATTCATACGTATCTTTCATACGCAATCCATAAGTCATCATAACATAAGAGAACCTCACCATAACATCTCTTAAGCCTACTTGTGCAATGCATAAGTGAAGTCCCATACCCATACTAAGTAGTACCTCTCAAAAAGTCATAATTAAAGCCCATGTTCTTATCATAGTTCATAATCATATCAAATAGGGAAGTTTACCCTTAACCTACATAGACCATGTGAGCTACATGTAATCCGGTGTTCTACCCCACACCGAAAAGAGGTGTCCTAGTTGCCTGAGGTAGAACTTTAATAATAGCTTTTAGGTGGATACACTAGCTAAAGACCTATATGGGAGCATAGTTATGGGATAAAAAGATTGCTTCTAGAAACCCTAACTACTAACGTTGAGGCTTCCATCTCATGAGATAACCATATTGGGAACCCAGCTACTAGCGTGAAGGAACCCATCTTATATTCATATCCACTCAGTGCTAAGCATAATTTCCTTTAGAATTCGTATTTAGTCTTTACTAGAGTTCATATTTATGAAAGAATGCACTAGGCACTCAAACTCACATACATCACAATAGCTCATTGATTCATTAGGTGAGAAGGTCCTTTCAACCTTGGAATCACCAATATGTGAGTAAACCTTTCACATAACATTCATAGTGTTTCATGAGAATAGCCTGTCAATCTACTCAATAAGATAAGCTTATCATAACACACATACATTCTTCATGAATAATCAAGTGTAAAGGTATAGGAAAGAAGGATCTTGCATCAATACCACAATTACACACTAGTCATAAGATCATCACGATCTAAGTGAATCACGTGTTCATATACCATCAACATGTATAAACCCTAGTTATTTCCCTTCAAGGATTGGAATCAAGATCAACCCTAACTTCTAGAATTACAAAACTAGATAGGGGATTTTCATAATTCAACAACTTAATAAACATAAACATAATCAATTGTCAAGCTTCCAGGATCAATCAAGTCACACCTTAGTTCATAATTTAGGAAGAAGGGGAAATCATGGGTCCAAGGGAGATTTTCATCATAAAACATCAATAATCCAACATTCCAATCATAAATCATCATAATCAACCAAAATAAACAATAATTAATCAATAGAAAACATTTTGGAAGAAAACTCATGTTAGAGATTGAAAACACTAGGTTTGGGGAAATTGGGAATCTTGAAAACATACTTTGATGGGGCTCCTTGGGTGATAGCTACCCAAGGACGAAAAGCATCCATACCTCAATTAAGAATCTCTAAGAAATTTGGGGACGAACATTTGGAATTCAAAACCCTAGCTTCAATGGCTCCTTTCTTCTTCCTTGAGCTTAGAGAGAGAAATTTTTAGAGAAAAATGATGTTCTTGGGTTTCTTATTTTATTAAGTGGGAGTAACTAAAGTGGAAGGATTTTTTACTTTAAAAGGTATATATACCTGTTAGGAAAAGAGTGGGAGAGTGTTGGTTCATGTTTTGGAGAGATTACTTAAAGTCCCTAACTTAAACTATAAAAACTTCTCAACTCACACTGGACCTCGCCCTTTGGCCTTCCTTAGCTCGCCAAGGGGCCTAGGTGACACGCCTAATGGACCCTTGGCTCTCCTAAAATAACAGAATGCTCCATAAAGGATACATTAACTTGGGCGATAGGGCAGTCTCTTAAGCGACTAGCCAAGTGGGTTGGCGAGCCCCAACCTAGCTCGCCCAATTTTCCAGTGGCTAGGTCAAGAGGAGGCTGCCCACTAGGCAAGGAGATCCCTCTTGGCTAATTGCCAAAGCTCATGGGAGATATTACTGCCTATCGCCCAATGGACCAAAAGTATATATTGTTTTCCTTCATTTTATGTAGGTTGTTTAGTTCGTTACCTTCATCCTAGATGTTTACCTCCTTCATTTTAGCTCTAGTCAAGTCTAAACATCTCCAGAAAGTAACACAATACTCATATTTAGCTGAAGGTTAACCTACCATTTTTTTGGGACGTTACATTATCTCCCCCTTAGGATCATTCGTACTCGAATGATGATTTAGACCTTTACGGAAATAAAGACTCAAGACTAGCAGTCCGTCATGCATGCAACATAAATAAAATGCACAAATCATAGGAGGAAACATCAAATTCATTCTCAATATATAAACAATTCAAGACACGGAAATAGGAACTACATCTACAACAAATGATGCACAAAACTCATCAATTCACATAGACATGGGAGGAACTACCTTCTCCAACTCAAAGCAAGCTCAACACAACAATATGGAGCCAACATGTCATTTCATCAAAATCATAACTAAGCATGTTCATCATTCACCTCATGAGGTCAAATATGTAATCATCATACTAAAATGCAAATCAACATGGGGAACATATAAATCATGAAAACTCAATTTATGCTAAATTTTGAATTCTCACAAGAACATGCATATTATAAAGAAATCATAAAGAACACTCGTACCACATATGACTTCCAAAACACCAAAATCAAGAAAACTACTTACCTCAAGTTAGGGTAGGAGTAGAAGGAAAAAGATGAGGATAGCGGGATTTCATATCGGCCTCGGCCTCCCATGTAGCACCCTCAACTAAGTTATTCCTCCACAAAACCTTAACGGAAACTACCTCCTTGTTTCTTAACCTCTTAACTTGCCGATCTAGAATTTCAACGGGAATCTCTTCATAGAAAAGATTCTCATAAACTCCCAACCCTTCTAAAGGAATGATGGATACCGGATCACCAATGCACTTCTTAAGCATAGATACATGAAATACCTGGTGAACCAGAGCCAATTCACTTGGCAAGTCTAATTCATTGGCAACTTTCCCACTACGCTTCAAAATTTGATAAGGGCCCATATACCAGGGACTAAGCTTTCCCATTTTACCAAACCTCATCACACCTTTCATAGGTGAGATTTTCAAGTAGACCCAAGCACCAATCTCAAATTCTAGATCCCTCTTTCTAACATCAGCATATGACTTTTGGTGACTTCGGACCGTCTTCAACCTCTTTTTAATGAGTTGAACTTTTTCAATGGCCTCATAAACTAGTTCGGAACCAATTAGAGAAAATTCACCTACTTCAAACCAACCAATCAAATATTTACACCTCCTACCATATAGGGCTTCAAACAGAGCCATGGCAGTACTTGAGTGGTAACTGTTGTTGTAGGCAAACTTAATCAATAGGTGATGGTCATCCCAACTATCCTTGAAATCTATCACATATGCCCTCAACATGTCCTCTAAGGTTTTAATGATGCATTCCGCTTGACTATCCATTTGAGGATGGAAAGCGATACTAATTTTAACATTGGTACCAAGTCCTTTTTGGAATGCCTTCTAAAAATTTGAAGTAAATTGAGTACCCCAATCCGAAAGGATTGATGAGGGGGCCCCATGCAACTTCAATATCTCCTTGATGTACAACTTGGCATGGTATTCCGCCAAAAATGAAGTCTTGATAGGAATAAAGTGGGCGGACTTTGTCACTCTATCAATAATGACCCAAATAGAATCAATAATGACCCAAATAAAAATCCATATTCACATCCTCCCACTTCTAAGTCACGAAACCCTACATCTTGTCTACAAAACCCGTTATATCCTTCTTCATAGCATTTCACCAATTGACTTCACGTAGGTCACGATACATCTTGGTGGCTTCTGGATGAATAGAATACCACAAATCATGAGCCTCATCTAAAATTTGCTCTCTTAAGACATCAACATCCGAAACACATAATCTACCTTGGTACCTAAGCACCCCATCTGCCCCTTGGGAGAAAGCCTCAATGGACCTATTGAGATCCGATTCTTTCAATCCATTAGTATGGGATCAATGTGTTGTTTAGACTTCACATAAACCACAAAGGATGATTTTGAACAATGATGGACCATAACTCCACCCTTGGTTGAATCCACTAGTTGGGCACCTAACCGGCCCAACATATTCACATCACGAACCAATTAATTATTCTCATCTTCTACATGAGCCATACTACCCATGGACAATCTACTTTGGGCATCCCCAACTACATTAGCTTTGCCGAGGTGGTAAAGGACACTCATGTCATAATGCTTAAAAGTTCTAACCACCTTCTTTGTTGGAGATTCAAGTCTTTTTGGCTAAACACATATTGGAGACTCTTATGATCGGTGAAGACATCTACATGGACCCCATAAAGGTAATGTCTCCATATTTTCAAGGCAAACACTACCGCTGCTAATTCAAGGTCATGAGTTGGATAATTCTTTTCATGTACCTTAAGTTTCCTCGATGCATAGGCAATCACTTTACCACGTTGCATAAGGACACATCCCAAACCCACTCGAGAAGTGTCACAATAAACCACAAACCCATCGGTACCCTCCGGCAAGGTCAACACCGAAGCAGAAGTAAGTCTGTCTTTCAATTCTTGGAAGCTTTTCGCACAAGCCTCTGACCACACAAACTTAGCTTTCTTTTGAGTTAAAGTAGAAAAATACTCAACAAACCTCCTATAATAACCAACCAAAACCAAGAAGCTTTTTATATCGGTAGGAGATAGAGGTCTAGGCCAACTCTTGACCGTATCCGTCTTCTTAGGATTTACCTCAATATTCATACCCGACAAAATATGACCAAGGAAGGCAACCGACCTTATCCAAAACTTACACTTGCTAAACTTTGCATACAATTGGTGGTCTTTAAGGAATTGCAATACAATCCTCAAATGATCCATATGTTCACCCTCACTTCTCGAGTAGATAAATATATCATCAATAAAGATGATCACGAACAAATCAAGATATTGCCTAAACACCCTATTCATTAGGTCCATGAATGTCGCCGGGGCATTTTTTAACCCAAAAGACATAACCACAAATTCCTAGTGACCGTACTGGGTCCTAAAGGCCGTCTTAGGGATGTCAACCCCTTTTACCCTTAGTTAATGGTAACTCGATCGAAGATCTATTTTGGAGAAATAGTTAGCCCCTTGGAGTTGATCAAACAAATCGTTAATCATAGAAAGATGATACTTATTCTTTATAGTGTCCTTGTTCAATTGGCGGTAATCAATACACATCCTAAGGGACCCATCTTTCTTCTTTACGAACAATATTGGAGCACCCCAAGGAGAGATTTTGATTGAATAAAATCCTTGTCTAACAAGTCCTTGAGTTGCTCCTTCAACTCTTTCAATTTTGCTGGAGCCATTCAATAGGGAGGTATAGATATGGGTTGCGTATCCGGCAAAAGATCAATGCCAAAGTCTATTTCCCATTCGGGAGGAATGTTGGGCATGTCATCATGAAAGACTTTCGGAAACTCACTCACCACGGGGACGGGCTCTAAAGAAGGAACATTGGACTCAACATCCATATTCCTAACAATATGAAACATGCACCCCTTGGAGATAATTTTCCTAGCTTTGAGACATGAAACAAATTGACCTCTAGGAATAGAATTCCCCCCTTTGCACTCTAAAATTGTCTCTTTTGGAAATTGAAATTTGACCACCCGGGTCCTACAATCTATTGAAGCATAACATGCATGCAACCAATCCATGCCCAAAATTACATCAAAATCAAGCATATCTAATTCTACCAAATCAACCAAAGTGACTTTATGAGACAAGGAAATAGGAAAAATCCTATATACTCTTTTTTCTACTATCGAGTCACCAACCAGGGTAGACACCGAAAAAGATTTTAGTAACTCTTCGGGGAGCACTTCAAATTTCATAGCCACAAAAGGTGTAATGAAAGATAAAGTGGCACCGGGTTCTAATAATGCATAGAAATCAATGGAAAAGACTTGGAACATACCTGCTAGCACGTTCGAGGAGCTCTCTTGGTCACCTCGAGATTGAAGAGCATGGACGTGGTTCTTCTTGGAAGCATCGGGATTTGAACCACTATGAGGGACTTGCTTGCCATCTCTTCCTTGGGCCCTTAGCATGTGACAATCCCTTTTCGTATGACCGCTCTTCCCACAACTAAAGCAGCCATCAGTACCAACTAAACACTTGCCATCATGCTTTTTGCCACACTTTCCACAACTAGGTCTGTCAACTAAGAGCTAACACTATTACCTCCTTGTGGCTTAGGGTTAGACACCCTATCTTTGTTGACCTTTGGAGCACTAGAAGAGCCTTGGTTTGAAAACCTTCTCTTAAACCTTGGCTTACCTTGAACTTCAAATTTATCCTTGGAAGAATTCCCATCATCGGTCCTTGCCCTGTTCACTTCTCTATTAACTTGTTTGAGCTTTTGTTCGGCATGAACCATAAGACATGAAATATTCATACTTGGGATGATCATTGTCGAATGACATTCATTGGCTACCAGGTCAGAAATCCCCATAACAAATTTGTTCATCTTGGCCCTAGAGTTCGCCACTAAGGTTGGAGAATATTTAGACAATTGGGTGAACTTAAGGCTATACTTCTTCACACTCATACCTCCTTGGCGAAGGTTGATGAATTCTTGCATCTTTCTATCCTTCAACTCTAGGGGAAAAAACCTATCAAGAAAGGCAGACTTGAACACTCCCCAATCAACCAGGACCGCTCTCACGGGTCTCTCATCCTTTCATTGCTCATACCATACTTGAGGCACGTCCTTCAATTGGTAGGTAGCTAGTTCCGCCTTCTCTTGTGGACACACTCCCATAGCGTCAAGCACCTTAAACACTTCCTCAATAAACCCTTGTGGGTCTTCATCCATTTAGGAGCCGTAAAACATATGGGGATTCATTTTTGTGAAATCCCTAATTCTTTGAGCAGTTGTACGTGCATTGGGGTTCACATGAGTCCTAGCATCCTTAGTGACTTGAGTCGTTAAAACATAAGTCAATGTTTGGAGAGCCGAAATTATCTCCACATTTGTCATTGCCCCTTCATCATTACGAGCTTGAGGAACTTGAGGCCCTTGAGGACCTTGGGGAGGAACTCCCTCATTAACAATCTCCTCTTCCACTCTTCTTGCGGCCGCCCTTCTTGTAGTCATATTCCTATATGCACAAGAAAAAGGTTAGGAAAAGGACTTCATAGAGTTAAAACTCTAAGGCACGACTAAAGAGTAATGAAAAAAGTGAAAGTTCCTAAACATCTTATAGCCTCTCATTCCTAAGTGTGGCGCACTTCACACTCATGAACAAGACTCTACTACACGTGATTCATGAAACAACATCCTAGAATCATTTTATAACCTTGTGCTTTAATTACCTAGTTTGTCAAGACCAAGGGGTACCCCGTAGAAGTAACACGACGAACTTGACCCCAAAGGGGTCTTATACAAGCCCTCAGCATAACCATAACATAAAGACATATAATAATTACGGAAAATTTCAAACTTTTACAATAGAAATCTACTTCTTTTTCATAAACGAAAATAGGAATCTAGACTTGTCTAAATCAACATCTAGTACAATAAAGAGTACAAATAGGGTCAAAATCCCTTTACATCAATAATGT
This sequence comes from Solanum commersonii, assembly GCA_029007595.1. Lineage (NCBI taxonomy): Eukaryota > Viridiplantae > Streptophyta > Magnoliopsida > Solanales > Solanaceae > Solanum > Solanum commersonii. Next base: position 638,214 of record JAJTWQ010000034.1, on the reverse strand, counting down.
CTCAAAAGTAGAGAATAAAATAAAAGCTAGAAAATGATAAAATCCTCTCCTCGAACTTGAAGACTCACCAAGAATAGGGAATAGTCAACCCAAGCTTCACTTGAAACAAGTAGTACCTCTCAACGATCGGAACCTACACTCACAGAATGCAGAAAATATGGTTTAGCACAATTAATGTACAATGTATGGAAGCCATGCATAAAATCTTTAAAACATAAATAAAAGGGACATTTAGTTGAAATCATGCCTTTCTCAAGTTTAGAAGCCATAATGCACATTTATGAAGAAACATAAGCCAAACCAACATATAGGCAACTCAAAGTCATACTAGTATGATGCAAAGGTAGGATCCCATAACCCTACCAAATGCTAAGTACCACACTTAGGTTATCCACAACATGCATATCTTACTTTACCTTATTCATATCCATCATACATAAGTAAGGAATCATTCATGTTCATAGCTTGTAACAAGTAAAGTCAGCCTTAACATTCATACATATCTATCATACACAATTCAGAAGTCATCATAACATAAAAGAACCTCACCATAACCCCTCTTAAAGCCTCTTTGTGCAATGCATAAGTGAAGTCCCATACCCCCACTCATACTAAGTAGTACCTCTCAAGAAGTCATAATTATGGTCCATGTTCTTATCATAGTTCATATTTATATCATATAAGGAAGTTTACCCTTAACCGACATAGGCCATATGAGCTACAAGGAATCTGCTGTTCTACCCACACCAAAAAAAGGTGTCCTACTTGCCTAAGGGAGAACATTGATAATAGCTTTTAGGTGGATCCACTAGCTAAAGAACTATGTGATCACATAGTTATAGGATAAGGAGATTACTTCTTGAAACCCTAACTACTAACATGGAGGTTTCCATCTCATGATATTGCCATATTAGGAACCCAACTACTAGCGTGAAGGAACCCATCTCATATTCATATCCACTCGGTGCTAAGCATAATTCCCTTTAGAATTCATATTTAGTCTTTATTTGAGTTCATATTTATGAAATAATGGACTAGGCAATCAAACCCACACACATCATAATAGCTCATAGATTCATTAGGTGAGAATGTCCTTTCAACCTTAGAATCACCAACATGTGAGTAAACCTTTCACATAACATTCATAGTGTTTCACGAGAATAGCATTTCAATCAACACAATAAGCTTATCATAACATACATACATTCTTCATGCATAATCAAGTGTAAAGGTATAGGGAAAAAGGATCTTGAGGCAATACCACAATTACACACTAGTCATAGGATCATCACTATCTAAGTGAATCATATTTTCATATATAATCCTCATCACCATGTATAAACCCTAGTTATTGCCCTTAAAGGCTAGTAATCATGATCAACCCTAACTTCTAGAATTACAACACTAGATAGGGGAATTTCATGATTCAACAACTTAATAAAAATAAACATAATCAATTGTCAAGCTTCCATGATGAATCAAGTCACACCTTAGTTCACAATTTAGGAAGAAGGGGAAATCATGGGTCCGAGGGAGATTTTCATTATAAAATAACAATATTCCAACATTCCAATCATAAATCATCATAATCAACCAAAATAAACCATAATTAATCCATAGAAAACGTTTTGGAAGAATACGTATGCTAGAGATTGAAAACCCTAGGTTTGGGGAAATTGGGAATCTAGAAAACATACTTTAAAGGGGCTCTTTGGGTGATTGCTACCCAAGGATGAAAATCATACATACCTCAATTAAGAAACTCCACAAAATTTGGGGAAGAACCATTGGAATTCACAACCCTAGCTTTAATGGGTCATTTTTTTCTTCCTTGAGCTTAGAGAGAGAAATTTTGAGAGAAAGATGATGGTCTTGGGTTTCTTATTTTATTAAGTGGGAGTAACTAAATTGGAAGGATTTTTTTACTTTCAAAAGGTATATATAATTGTTAGGAAAGAGTGGGAAAGTGTTGGTTCAAGTTTTGGCGAGATTACTTAAAGACCCTAACTTAAACTATAAAAACTTCTCAACTCACGCTAGAGCTCACCCTTTAGCCCTCCTTGGCTCGCCAAGGGCAATAGGTGACACACCTAAAATAACAGAATGCTCTATAAATGAGACATTCACTTGGGCGATAGGGCAGTCCCTTAGGGGACTAGCCAAGTGGGTCGGTCAGCCCCAACCTAGCTCACCTAATTTTCCTGTGGCTAGGTTAAGAGGAGGCTGCCCACTAGGCAAGGAGATCCCTCTTGGCTAATCGCCAAAGCTCATGGGAGATACTAATGCCCATCGTCGAATGGACCAAAAGCATATATTGTTTTCCTTTAACTTTCTAATGTAGTTTAGGTCCTTACCTTCATTCTAGATGTTTACCTCCATTTTAGCTCTACTCAAGTCTAAACATCTCCGAAAATTTACACAATCCTCACATTTAGCTCTAAGTTAACCTACCATTTTTCCAGGGCGTTACAAAAAGTTAAGTTCTTTATTTGACAACAACCACTTATAATTCTTTGGGGATGTGTAATTTGAGCGTATGGAATTTTGGCGCCGCTATTGGGAAATACGGCTTTTAGATTAGCCTAATTTTGTTATTGAACTTTGGTCAAGTATTTCTTGATTTTACATTTTTGTTTCATATAGGTCTTACCTCTAGTGTATGCAAAGATCACAGAGTCAAGGCAATCCCCTGACTCCCTATGATCAAGAATTAATAAGAACTCTGAGAAGAATGATTGGATGAGGCCAAAATCTTGAGGAACAACATGATCGAATCAGAGCGGGTCAAGTGAGTGGAGCTAGTTTGCAACCCCTATAATCTTGAACTTGCATGGATATGTTCAGGGTGATCTATAAGGAAGAAATGCGGAAAGAATACAAAATCAGCCAACACCAGGTGTTTGTGATAACTATAGGGTTGATTATAATGATATGGGATCGACCGATGCTATATTTATCCCTCCACTACCTCCCGAATATACTTTTGTGGTGACCAACAGTATGATGCAAATGCTTACAACTAGAGGGTTGTTTACTAGGTTACCCTTGGAAGATCCATATGATCACATGAGAAAAGTGAAAAGTGTCTAGTTGAGTGTGATAGGCTTAAGAGTGTTTCCACTTTCGTTGACAGGTGATGCTACGATATGGCTTTCTGAGTTGCCATGCAACTCAATCACAACTTGGGATCAGTTGCACAGTGTATTCATGGAAAAGTATTTTCCAGTGTCCAAAAAGTTGAATCTCAAGGATAGGCTCAATAACTTCGTAGCTCTACCAGGAGAGTTGGTAAGCAACTTATGGAATAGATTTGCATGATTCATGAGCATAGATTATAAGTCATTGAAAGAGTATTTCTACAGAGGGCAAGATGACAATGGAAAAGTTGTGCTAGATACTATCATTGGATGATATTACAGTGCATGTACATTTGAGAAGATAGCTGAAAAACTTGAAAAGATTTGCAAGAACAACAGGCATGGAGCACTAGAAAGGCAAATACAGGAAGAAGTACGTTTTTTGTCCAAACCGGACCAAGTCAATCCAATGATGATATTCGTGAGGAAAAGGCCCAATTGAGAATAGAAATTGGCTTAGTATTGAAGTATGTGAGCGGAAGTGCAGAGAAAGTGATTGATGTGAGCTATCAAACTAGAGCACTACCTAATGATGAGTACATTTATGAGGAGGATGCAAATCTGGTAAACGATCAAATGGTGTGTTTTTGGACTAACGCCCAATGATCCAATTCGAAGAATTAGCTCCAAGGTCAATGAAATCAAGATTGGAACTATGGCAACTATAATCATGAAGGGAACTATATCCGTGATGTGAATTTGAACTGCGACAACAACTACAACCAGAATGGCTATGGAAACAAAAATGAGAAGAGTGGAATGTTCCAACTTTGAATAGAGATGATGGGCTAGGTATAAATCGTATTGAAGACATGTTTCACAAAATGATGAAGAGATATGATTCACAAAATGATAAAGAAATTTGATTCAACTGATGACAATGTGAAGGAGATGCGCAATGATTTAACCGGCGTTAGTCAAAAAGTTGAGGCCCATGTAGTATTGATTAAGCAAATTGAGCAGCAGTTGGGCTAGTTGTCCACAATTGCAAATCCACGCTAGCCAGGAACGCTTCCTAGAAACACTATTTAGAATCCGAAGAATGATGGTCATTGCATGACAGTCACTACTTGTGAAGGGAACTAGACTGTACACCCTGCCATGCCGACTGTAGTGTAAAGTGCTTAAGAGCATGTGGAGGACGAAGTTGAGATAGCTGAAGAGTCAAAAGATCAGAATGAGAAGGAAGCCGAGGTGACGAAAAAGATCATCCCTGTGCCGAGACCTCCACCTCCCTTTCTACAAAGATTGGTAAAGAAAATAGAAAAAGGAAAATATCACATGTTTATAGATATGCTGAAGCAGTTGTCCATAAATGTTCCTTTGATCGAAGCACTTGAGCAAATGTTGGGTTATGCAAAATTCATGAAGGATTTGCTGAATAAGAAGAGGGCTGTAAATTTGGAAAGTGATGACAAAATGCAGCATTGTAGTGATATTTCGACGAGGTCATTAGTGCAAAAGAAAGAGGATCCTAGAGCCTTTCCTATCCCTTGTACGATTGGTATGTTGCACTTCGCCAAAGCTCTATCTTACTTGGGTGCAAGTATTAATCTGATGTCGATGTCTAAGTTGTGCTTGGGAGCCCCCAAACTGACTACAATGCAGCTACTCATGGTAGATCAAACTATGAAGAGACCAATTAGGGTGCTGCAAGATGTCCTTGTGAAAGTTGAGTCATTTATCTTTCCAGCGAACTTTATTATACTAGATTGTGAAGTGAACTTTGAGATCCCCATCATCTTAGGGAGACAATTTCTGGCTATTGGCATGCTTTGATTATTATGGAAAAAGGGCAGATGAAGTTTTATTTAAACAATGAAAAGGTCATTCTTAACATTTGCAGATCGATGAAGCATGCTAGTGATCTTAAAGCAGTGTCTGTAGTAAATAATATGGTCAAGGAAAGGTCAGAGGTGTCTATTAAGGAGAGACTTTATATTGATGTGTTAGCTGTTGTGATTATGAATTTTGATAGGGACGATATCGATGAATATAATGAGCTAGTAGTAGCACTTGATGGGGTAAATATTCCTCACCGTCAACCGAAGAAGTTGGATCTTGATTTAAATAATTGAGACACTCCGCCTACACAACCATCTGTTGAGGATCCTCCATAGTTGGAGTTTAAGGCTCTTCCATCTCATTTGTGATATGTGTTTCTAGGACAAAATAATACTTTGCATGTTATTATTGTTGCTGACTTGAATGAAGGGCAAGTGGAGTTTTTGATATTGGTCTTAAAGTGATTCAAAAAGGCTACTGAATGGACTATCGGTGATATTATTGGTATCCCACTTGGTATCTGTTCTCACAAAATATAACTTATGTTGGAGAGCAAGCAAAGTATTGAGCACCAAAGAAGATTGAATCCACCAATCCAAGAAGTTGTGAAGAAAGAAATCATCAAGTGGTTGGATGCTTGAATTGTTTACGCTATTGTTAACAGTAGTTGCGTATGCCCGGTGCAATATGTGCCAAAGAAGGGAGGAATCAATGTGGTTCCTAATGAAAAGAATGAGCTCGTGCCAATGAGACCGGTGGCTGGTTGAAGAATTTGTATGTACTATCATTATCTTAATGCGTGGACTAAAAAAGATCACTTCGCGATGTTGTTCATGGACCAAATGCTAGATCGTCTTGCTGGAAAGGGTTGGTATTGTTTTCTATATGGGTATTTGGGCTACAATCAGATATCTATAGCTCGAAAGACCAAGAGAAGACCACTTTCACTAGTTCTTATGGAACTTTTTCTTTCGAAAGGATACCATTTGGGTTGTGCAATGCGCCATTGACTTTTCAACGTTACATGATGTCAATATTTTATGATATGGTGGAGGACACAATTGAGGAATTTATTGACAATTTCTCTATAGCTGGTGATTCAATTGATGATTACTGGAGTTATTTAGGTGACGTGTCAAAACGGTGTGAAGAGTGCAATCTTGTGCTCGATTGGGAGAATGTCACTTCATGGTAAAAGAAGGTATAGTTCTGGGCCATTGATGCTTATCGTGACCAACGACACTAGCCTATAGTATGAGGGTCTACAATCGTCGATAATATCGTAACTCAACCAAGGGTTGGGGTCGTGTCCCAAGGGAGTGGTTTTGAGAATTAGTAGAAAAATAAAATTTAGTTCAAACTAGTCATAACTAAAGATATTAACGATTAAAAACATAATAGATCAAAGGGGGCGACACAAAAATGTCAATTAACAAATAGGGGTGTTGTCACAAGTGTAATAAAAACAACAAAAATAAGGAAAATCAAGTATGGGGAGAAGTTCTTGGGGTGTGACCGCAATACAAGTGGAGATAAATCGTTGGGTACATGCTTTCGATAGGAAATTTGCAAGATAACAGTGACTAGGCTAAGCTTCAGATGGAAATAAGTTCCCTCTCGGGCAACTTACCTCGTTTCAAATGCGTTCCTCTCGAACACCCATTTGCTTCATGAAGGTCAGCCTACACATTACCCCACTCACTCTCTCGAGATCAGTGTTAGGATATGGGACTGGGGCTCACCCTCTCGGGCTGAACCTCATGTAGACCCACTCCTTAGGCCATAACTCTAGCAGTCTTGGTTTCGCAACCTCCCTTTCGGGCAAGCCAAAAACACATGGGTGGTTTTGTATTTGCAACTACAAACTCATTAAATTTAACCACAACCACTAGATGAAATTACCATTAAAATATATCTGTCCTATCAGCAAGCAAGACCGAACAATAATATCAACACATACTTGCTAAATCACACCCCAAGAATAGGGGATTTTAGCCACACATCAAGAAATAACAAAATACACCTAAAATGATACTAAAATCAAATGGGTATAAGGAGTTAAACCTTGATTTAAGCAAAGGAAGAAGAATGGAGAAGACCCACTTCCAACTTGGGGAAGATGAAATCCTTCTTTCTTCAAGTGTCCGAAAAACCCTCTGCAAACATGGGAGAAAATATCCCAAAAAAGTATTATTCTATTCTAGAAATTAAAATAAATGTTTGACTCCTAAAAATTAATAACAAGTTTAGTATTTATAGACTTCAGAAAATAGTGTTGGCAGATCTTTCGACAAGGTTAGTCGAAATCACTGATTAACTTGGTGATTCACCCTTCGGTGTAGTCCGTCTCCGTCTTGCACTAGCCTTCAGCATTGTCATGCTCTGTGTCATTACGAGACCTAGTACTGCTTCGTGGAATTATTCGGCAAAACGCCGACTTCTCCTTTCATCGGCTTTTTGATCCTACTCCTTCAAGGCTTTGCGTACTGGAACAAATGGTGGAGTGCGTCCCTTTGGTGATGCGCATGCTTCAACTTCTTCGTTCTTTTCAACCTTTTTGTTCCTTTTTGCGCCTAAGTGTCCATGCTTCCACTAAAACTTCAAATACCTGAAACTTAAGAGTTTTCATCAGATATTGAGACAAAATAAGCATTTGAGGACACTATTCCTATCAAAATAAAGCCCTTAATGAGTCCAATTTGTGGACTCATTAACACTCCCAACTTAAAAATTTGTTTTCCTCAAGCAAACTCTAGTTCAGTCGTTCAACAAGGTGTCTGAAATAGTACTACACAAGACTAAATCATGAATGCACACAACCAGACTCAAATTTACTTATGCAAGGATCAATTGTGTACTCAAAGATTCAAGCTTTGACACACCATTACCAAAGATTCTCATGCTCGCAATACTTGCTACTTGTGCAATCAAGCTCAACAAGAAGTATCTAAGTGACCTCACATCAAGGATGATTCCATATTCAGACATAGAGGTTAATCAATTCAGGATCAGGAATCAGATGCAACGCTCACACTCATAAAAAGAGAGAAACACAATGTATGTTTTTACCCATAGGTTTGCCCTTATTTTCCAATCGACTTTCGATTCAGTTTACTCAAGATCAAAAAGGTCTTTCTAAGGCTTGTAATGGGGATGAGTCCAAAGGTATGGTCATATAGGCTCAGTAACTTTTTCCTCGTGAGATGTGGTATTCTCAAGGCATTCCATTATTTTCCTTTAACAATTCTTTTTCTAGTGCTTCTAAGTCATCTTTTCATTCACCTCCATGGATTGCTTGGAAACCCGATTTCCTTGGTACTTTATCCCACAAAATTTGTATATATATATTTTTTTTGTCCGAAGGGTTTCCATTGTTCTGCAACACCAGGGGTTAAGGGAGACTTTTCTTGCACTTCTTGACTTCTCCTTTTCCTTTTTACCACACCCCCAACTTAGGATTTTGGCCTAAGTTGGCTATTCGCTAAACCACAAATCAAGAGGATTATAGGTAGTGGGTCAAGTAAGGTCTAGGATTCATCAAGATTATTTCAAAGAAAGGTAAGGCTCAAAGGGTGTTCAAAAGAGATTCACACGCTCACGGGTAGGCCACAAAATAGGTACATGTCAAATTTGGCTCACACTCTTTAAAGGTGCCTAAGATCATTTCAAGAGCACACCTTTTTAAATCAATCAGACTAACAAGGAAAATTCTAGGTTTATTCATGCAAGGTTCAAGGCAAGCTAATCACACAAGGCATCGACACTTAAGTCAAACAAGACCACACACTTTCGCTAGTGTGCAACAGTCATTGCAAGAGAATCAATTCGATAAATGGCTAATCACAACAAATGCAAAGAGTTTACATATTGTCTATGCAACTTCATTTGGCCTCATCGTAGCCGTACATTCATGTTCGTTCGATTGAGAGTGCTATTCAAGTTCTCGGTATTGATCGACACTGTGACTCAAAAATTTTGCAAAATAACAACCACATCAACTCACGAGGAGTGGCAAAAACGTGCAAAAAAATTTAAAAATTTTGGAAGGGAAAAAATCTGTTTGCAAATAAAATAAAATGGAGCTACAAGCTCAAACATTCATAGAAAGCAGTATTAACACAATTTAAAACAGAATAGCCCAAGTATATACACAAACCTCAACTATCAGCACAAAGGGTGTAGGCCTCACCCCACCACAAATAATAATAATATATATTTGTCCTCAAATATATAACAATAATCCAGAGGTCAAATTAAAGAAAGATAGAGATAGGGTGAGAGAATAATCCTCGTTAGGTAGCTGTTTTGAGTTGGAGTCCTTCAACAGATGTCGCATAAAGCAGAAGGTATTTTGGGTGTGTTTAGTGCATTTCCGAGTGATTCATCAAGCTCTGTACAACTTTTCTTAGCATTCCAATGCGCCTATCTTCAACCCACGCTCTCGAGTGATTAATCAGCTACCTTTTTGTGTGTTGGCCTACAACTTATCCCGTTTGTTCCCATTTGGTGATAGTGCTTTGACTTCTAGGAGATTCAGCGCTTCGCCAAACAAATTTTTACTTCGCCAAGTTTTACAAAACTTCTCAGTAGCTGTGGATGTTCAAACGACAGTGACCATCAGGGTCGCCGATCAGGTGGGTAGATCACCGAAACCTTCCTGAGATCGTTGTGTTTTATCGACTCTAGGTTCAGAGGGTACCTTGAATCACACAGCAAAATACCATTCATCATCGGTGTCTTCGGTGACTCGCCAAATGGGTCTGTTACTCGCCATTCTGCACCTCTTTGACACCTACCACATGTCAATCTGTAAAATCAAGACACTATTATTTTACTAGTATGCAAATATAAGATAATATGAGGTTTTGGGTTGCCTCCCAAACAGCACCTGAGTTAACGCTGCGGCACGGCGCAAGTCAAAGACTACTCTTTGTCCTCAGAATCACCCATGTTTTAATTAGGTGAATCTTCGGCGAACGAGGGATAGTGACCCGTCACCATATGGGTGATTTGCGCATCCTGCAGCTGAATGGTCATGGAGTTCAAAGTAGTTACTTCATTTAGCATAGCAATGTTGTCCTTCATGTTATTCAGTTTCTTATCATGCTCATCAATTTTTTGTTTGATGAGTGAGGAGGTATCGTTACTTTGCTTACCCTCATGCCTCTTTCCCTGTTTGCACTCTCGAAGGGAGAAGTTCTTTTCCTTCTCCCTAGCCTGCTCTTCCAATCCCGTCACCCGTTTGGATAGAACATGTACTTGCACCACCAATTTTTTCCATTCATATTTCTTTTGGGCTTCTTTGTTGGTTTCAACCATTTTATCAAGTAGTGTTGCAACAACTTCATAGGGTTGGTTTATCATTTCGCCTTCAAAAAGCTTCTCAACAATGCTTTTATTTTTGTGTTCGAGACCCCGATAGAAGCAATCCAGCAGTGTCTTATCAGTCATTCCATGGGATGGGTATGTTTGCAAAATTTCTTTGAATCTCTGCCATAATTCCAGAATTGTTTCCTCCCCTACCTGTTTAAACGTCAGTAGGTTATCCCTGAGGTTCAATAGCTTCAGAAGAGGATGATCTATGTGATATCCATAGTGCTCATCTATTCTTGTTTATCTACGTTAGTCTTCACACAAGTAAAACAAAACTACAACTAAGATTAGTAATGTTAAAACTAAGAGAAACCAAGAATTCTACTTAACTAAGTATTCCCAAATAACACCACACCCCAGCAATGGCGCCATTTTGATGCTTATCATGACCAATGACACTAACATATAGTACGAGTGTCTACAATCGTCGATAATATAGTAACCCAACCAAGGGTTGGGGTTGTGTCCCAAAGAGAATTAGTAAAAAAAATAAAATTTAGTTCAAACTCGTCGTAGCTAAAGATATTAATGATTAAAAACATAATAATTCAAAGGGGGTGACACAAAAGTGTTAACTAACAAATGGGGGTTTTGTCACAAGTGTAATAAAAACAACAAAAATAAGGAAAATCAAGTATGGGGAGAAGTTCTTAGGGTGTGACCGCAATACAAGTTGAGATAAATCGTTGGGTACATGCTTTCGATAGGAAATTTGCAAGATAATAGTGACTAGGCTAAGCTTTAGATGGAAATAAGTTCCCTCTCGGGCAACTTACCCCGTTTCAAATGCGTTTCTCTCGGACACGCAATTGCCGCATGAAGGCCATACTACACCTTACCCCACTCTCTCTCTCGAGGTGAGTGTTAGAATATGAGACTAGGGTTCACCCTCTCGGGATGAACCACATGTCGACCCACTCCTTAGGCCATCAGTCTAGCGGTCTTAGTATCGTGACCTCCCTCTCGGGCAAGCCAAAAACACATGGGTGGTTTTGTATTTGCAACTACAAACCCATTAACTTAAACCACAACCACTAGGTGAAATCATCATTAAAATGCATCTATCATATCAGCAAGCAAGACCCAATAACAATATCAACACATACTGGCTAAATCACACACCAAGAATGGGGGTTTTATCCACACATCAAGAAATAACAAAATACACCAAAAATGATGCTAAAATCAAATGGGTATAGGGAATTAAACCTTGATTTAAGCAAAGGAAGAAGAATGGAGAAGACCCACTTCCAACTTAGGAAAGATGAAATCCTTATTTCTTCAAATCTCCCTAAAACCCTCTCCAAACTTTAGAGAAAATATCCCAAAAAGTAATTTTCTATTTTGGAAATTAAAATAAATGTTTGACTCCTAAATTTAATAACAAGTTTAGTATTTATAGACTTCATAAAATAGTGCTGGCGGATCTTTCGGTGAGGTTAGTCGAAATCGCTGATTAACTCAATGATTCGCCCTTTGGTGTAGTTCGTCACCGTCTTGCACTAGCCTTTTGCATCGTTGTGCTCTGTGTCATTTGGTGACCTAGTACTGCTTCATGAAATTATTCGGTGAAAAGCTGACTGCTCCTTTCATCGCCTTTTTGATCCTACTCTTTCAAGGCTTTGCGTACTGGAACAAAGGGCAGAGTGTGTTCCTTCGGCGAATCGCCAAGCGCGCTCAGTGATCTGCAGGCTTCAACTTCTTCGTTCTTTTCAGCCTTTTGGTTCCTTTTTGCGCCTAAGTTTCCATGCTTCCACTAAAACTTCAAATACCTGAAACTTAAGAGTTTTCATGAGATATTGAGATAAAATAAGCATTTGAATTTTAGCATCATTGAATTTTACTATCAAAATAAAGCCCTAAATGAGTCCAATTTATGGATTCATCAGCCATTGAATTTTACGGAAAGGAATTGAAGTTGATAGAGCTAAGTTGAAGTAATATAAAAACTATCATCACCCATCTCTGTAAAAGGTGTTAGAAGTTTTCTAGGGCATGCAGGTTTCTACAGTAGGTTCATAAAGAATTTCTCAAGAATTGCACACCTATTGTTCAAGCTACTCTAAAACGAGTCTTAGTTTGAGTTCGATGATGCTTGTCTTAGAGCATTTGAGGGGTTGAAACAGAACTTGACTTCCACACCAATTATTATTTCACCAGATTGCGGACAACCGTTTGAAGTGATGTGTGATGATAGTGGCGTGATACTTGGCGTAGTATTGGGGCATAGGCGAGAGAATATTCTCCATCCTATATAATATGCGAGCAAAGCTGTGAATGTTGCTCAAAAGAACTATATTGTAACTTAACAAGAATTGCTTGCGGTAGTCTTCGCGTTTGAGAAATTCCTATCCTATTTGCTTGGCACTAAAGTTATAGTGCAAACTGATCATTCGATATTAAGGTATATTATGGCAAATAAGGATGCAAAACCAAGATTAATTAGATGGGTACCATTGTTGCAAGAATTTGACTTTGAAGTGGAAGATAGAAATGAAACAAAAAATCAAGTTGCTGATCATTTGTCCAGATTAGAAGAAGAGGTTATGATGAAATTAGCAGATGGAGTTGACATAAATTATGCATTACCTGATGAACATGTATTGGCTACTTGTTTTGACATTATTCCTTGGTTCACAAATTTTGCCAATTATTTGGCAAGTGATTTGGTGCCTTCGGATCTATCATTTCACCAAAGAAGAAAATTCATGTCTGATATGAAGAAATTCTTTTGGGAAGAACCTTACTTGTTTCGTATTTGTGCCAATGGGATTATTTGTTTTTGTGTACCCAAGGTTGAGATGATTAGTATATTAGAGGCATGTCATTCATCCCTTGTTTGTTGGCACCATAGTGGTATCCGAACTGCTCATAAAATCTTGTAGTGTAGGTAATAATGGCCTACTAACCACCAAGATGCTCATGACTTTGCCAAATCTTGTGATCGTTGTCAAAGAGAAGGAGGAATTTCAAGGAAGAAAAAACTCCCAATAAATCTGATATCAATAATTGAGTTGTTTGATGTTGTAACACCCTAGATTCGAAACGAGGCAAATAACAGCTTTTGAGAAAACTGCAGGTGCAGACCAACGGTGGTCAACCACGGGCAATGGTTAGGACTACGAAACGTAGTTGTGTCTGTGGTTGGGCACCTCAGGAAACCCCTAGGTCAGGGCGACGAAGGGACCCACAGACCGTAGGTCCTTCGACGCCCCATGGTCCCATCAATTGTCATTTGGCCAAAATTCTCTGACCAAGAACCACGATTGACCAAGACGGACCGTAGGTCAATCAACAGTCCATCAGTCGAGGATCCATGGTTCATGGCTCGTAGTTGATTTTAAGAGCACATGGGTCTTTTCCGGTTTTAATTAAATCAATGTGGTGTAATTTTTCCTAAGTCTAAAACACATATATAAGTATTTTTAACCCCAAAACCCCACACTCAAGTCATTCTCTCAATTCCCAAAAACAAAACCCAAATCCTCTTTCAAATATTCTCTCTCTAGAAGGTGGAAGAAGAAGAAGGAGATTGAAGCTAGGTCAACATCAAGTCTCCTAATCTTCAAGATTTTGTGGGCATTGTGACTAAGGTATGATTTATTTTCATCCATGGGATCCTTCCTCCCACGGAGTCCCCTAGAATTCCACAATTTGAAGAAGAATTTCCCCAATTCTAGGTAGGGTTTCTCACAATGTTGTGGGTTATGTTTAATGTTGATCCAATTGAGTGGTTTATGATTATTTATGATTGAATTGGCAAGATTACATGTTTTTTAGTAAGAAATTACATGTACCCATGACTATTTTGTGATTTGAACTAGAATTGATATAATTGGATTTGATTCCTTGAAGGGAAACCTTTTGGGTTTTTATATCTCCATATAGGATTGATAAATTATGACTAGAATTTCTTGAAATTGAAGCATATATGATGAATGTGATGTTAATTGCTTGAGAATAAAGCTTAGACAATGATCAGGAGATTTATGGCTTTGAGAGTAAAGCTTATGACAAGAATTATTGGTAATGGATGTTATTGTTGAGGAAGGGATACTTCCCACTTGAAATTGCTTAATTATGAATGTATGAATGTGAAAGGTTTACTCACTTGAATGATTCTAGGTTGAAAGGATTGCTCACCTAGAATGAATCTAGACTAAAAGTTTATGAAATTGATGAGGCTAGAGGGGATTACCCTTGACCTTTATATGTAAGGATATGAGGTGATTCCCATACTCCTTAGAATTGAACAAGAGGTGAGTCCTCACATTATTACTATGATGAATGGACATGGAGGCCAATACCCATGATCCTTATGAAATGATGTAGATTTGAGTACTCGTGTCATATGAGGTGATTCCCAGACTCCTTAGAATTGTACTAATGCATACTCTTGCCTACATTCTTATCTACTGTAGGGTCCAATGACATTGATTCTCACACTTGTGGCTAGCTTTGTTGTTGAGCAAGGAATTGAAGTTTTGGTGAGTCCTCATTGTGTTTGAGGATGTGATCACCACTTTCTTTTATGATTTTCCTTTACGTCTTGGAATATTGTATGGTCTATGACCAAAGACTTTATTCATGTTTTAGATGGTTTGAGACAAATATGTTACACTTTCGCTCATTTTATAAAAGACTTTGATTGTACTGAAAAGTTTTAAAGTCCCGCACCTTTTCTATTAATTTATATTATGATATGCTAAGTGGATTATATGAGGCCTCTCGGGGTCTTATACGCCTTGTTATATCTAGGGGGTACCCCTGTGTTGTGGCAAACTTGGTAATCAGAGCACAAGGTTTAGAATGGTTCTAGGATGTCTCAAGCCACGTCTAGTATAGTCTTGTTCATTAGTGTGTAGCACACCACATTTATGAAAGAGAGGCTATTAGATGTTTAGGAAAGTTCACTTCTTTAATTCTCTAAGTCGTGTCATGAAGTTAAACTCTATAATTCCTTTTCCTAATCCTTACCGATGGTTTTCAGGATATGACTACTAGAAGGGCTAATACTAGAAGGATGGAGGGAAGCAATGTTGATCAAGAGGTTCCTCCTCAAGTTACTCCCCAAGCTCCTTCTCAACCTCTGATTGACCCATTGAATGAAAATGTAACAAATGCAGAGTTTAGGTCGGCTTTCTAAGTGTTGGCTCAAATCATGACAACTCAAGCCAATAGAGAGGTGGTAGCCCCTGTGAACCCAAATGTGGGTACGGCGGTGGTAAGAGTGAGGGATTTTGCAAGGATGAACCTCCCCAATTTTATGGCTCCAAAGTAGAGGAAGACCGTCAAGAGTTTATCGACGAGGTCTACAAGATACTTGCTATCATGGGAGTGACTCCGATAGAGAAGGCGGAGTTACACTACAAGAAAATTGATTTTGAATGACCAATTCTTCACGAATGGATAAAAATCTCGTAGTTAAATGTGTATTTATTACGTCAAAATATTTTTCCTTGCGTTAAAAGGTAATTTTAATTTGATATTAAGGGTGTGTTTGGTATGAAGGAAAATGTTTTCCTGGAAAACAAGTTGATTTTTGATTTATTTTCTCATAATTGGTTGGTGAGTAGAAAATATTTTTCAGAAAAGATTTTTAGTGTTTGATTTATGAATGAAAAATATTTTTGAGAAATATCTTTTATTTTTACTAGAGTAGAAAATAATTTTTGAAATTGAAAATATTTTTTAAAAACAAACTTAAATTTTTTTTAGGGGTGGGGGGGGGGGTGGTAGGGGATGAGTGAGGAGGGAAGGTCGAGGGTAGGGGTGAAAAATTGAAATTTTGAAGTTGAAATTATTTTTTAAAAACAAACTTAAATTTTTTTGGGGGGTGGGGGAGGGTGGGTCGAGCGTTTGGGTGAAGAAATAAAATTTTGAAGTTGAAAATATTTTTTAAAAACAAACTTAAACTATTTTTTTGGGGGATGGGGTGGTGCTGGTAGGGGATGAGTAGGGCGGGGAGCTTGTGTGGGGCGAAAAAAATGAAATTTTGAAATTGAAAATATTTTTGAAAAATAAACTTAAAATTTTTTTTTGGGGGGGGGGGGGGGGGGGTTTGAGGGTAGAGGTTAAAAAATGAAATTTTGAAATTGAAAATAATATTTAAAAACAAACTTAAAATATATTTTTTTGGGGAAGGGGATGGGGCTGGTAGTGGGTAGGTGGTTGGGGGTCGAGGTAGGGTGTGAAAAAATAAATTTTTGAAATTGAAAATATTTTTTAAAAATAAAATAAAATAAATTTTTTTTTGGGTGAAAAAATGAAATCTTGAAGTTGATAATATTTTTTAAAAACAAACTTAAATTTTTTTTTGGGACAAGGGTGGTGAGTAGGGAGTGGGTGGGTTGGGGGGGGGGGGTCGAGTGTATGGGTGAAAAAATAATATTTTAAAGTTGAAAATATTTTTTAAAAACAAACTCAATTGTATTTATTTTGGAGGGGGGGGGGGGGGCGCTGGCCGTGGAGGTGGGTGGGTTATCGAGGATCGGGATTAAAAAATAAAAATTTAAAGTTGAAAATATTTTTTAAGAACAAACTTAATTTTTTTTTTTTTTGAAGGGGGTGGGGGGGTGGATGGGGGGATTGATAGAGGGGCTGATGGAGGAGGGGAGGGGAGGGGGAGGGTAGTGGGTGAGGGTAAAAAATAAAAAATTGAAATTAGAAATATCTTTTAAAAATAATTTTAAATATTTTTTTGGGACGGGGTGGAGGTTGGGGTGACGGTGGGGTAAAAAAATTGAATTTAAAAACAAGCTTTAAATTTTTTTATTTTTTTATTTGGGGGGTGGTGGTTTGGGAGCTGGTTTGAGGATAGGGACAAAATAAATTAATTTTTTTAACAAAAAAGTAATTGTAATTTAAAGTTGGAAGATAGTTGGAAAATGTTTCCTTTAAGTTTTTTAAGGGAAGTCATGTTCTTTAAATTTAAGGAAAATGATTTGATTTGGAAAATATTTAACCCAACCAAACATAAGAAAATTAGAAACATTTTCCTTCCTTCATGCCAAACACACCCTAAGGACGGGATATTTTCCAGACCTTAAAATATTTAATACCCAGTCGTTATTGATAAAAAAAGATCACCTTAAATATTTTATTTTCATACACCCCACTATATTTGATTCTCCAACCTCACCCTTTCCTAATAACTATAACCAATCTAATAAAAATCTGAACGACCCACCTCACCCCAGCCCATATGATAGAATTAGAGTTCAGTACTCCAAACTCTTCACCCCCTATTCCCTCCTTGTCGGGAAAATTATCGTAGGTTCAGTCTCCACCACGTCTATTTCCTCACCTTTTCAATAGAATCTAGCATAAATTAGGGAAATTATTGACTGAACAGTTATATCGAAGAGAGCCTTTAACCTAGATAACTACAAAACTTCAGTTGTTGGAGACAAATCAGCAAAGGAACGCAGATAACGAGTGGTATACATCTCGTGATATCCAGGTTTGTTAGCTATCTTAAGGTCATAGGTCTCTCACTTTTTGATCGCAGAACTCAACGTTTTGTTCTTACTTTCAATCTCACCTGAATTTTTCTGGTCTTTGCTCAGTGTGATCATACCTAGACACACTCTTGAAGTTTCCTCTTCTTTAAGGTATGTTAAGTTTGTTTTGATTTTGAACATTCTATGGAAATTTTGATTTTGCCCAATTTTGGGTTTATGCATTATGATCTATCTTGGTTGTTTTTCCTGTAGTTCATTGGTGTGCATTTTATGTATTGGTAACCTTGATTGAGTATAAATATGTTTTATGTACTACTGTCTTGTGATATGTGAACTTGGTAGAATAGTTATAATTTTCATTCCGTAATATTTATCTTCAACTCGGGTCTTACTGTTAGTTCACGTAAGTGCTTGATTTGGAGTTATCGTTAATGGTTTATATGTACTTAAACTTGATTTAGAATCTGATTTGTGAAGTTTATCGTCTGCTTCGACTTAAGGATGTTTGTATTCCCTGTTGTCAACATCTTTGTAGCTATCAATTCTTGTTAATAAATTCTAAAAATGGTACTGAACTAGCTACTGCTTACTGGGAACAACATTGTCCGACAAAAGATAATAACTAAAATATTAGCTTTAAGAGAATCAAATGTGGATTTTCTTCAGTGGGAAAATTCAAAGTTCAATTTCTAAAAGTAGGAATATTAACTTTGCCTTAAAGAATGTGTGAATGATTCTTGTATTGATTCTTCAAACCTTATTTTGGAGGGTATTTTTTGGTCAAATAGGAATATGTTTTAACTAAGTATATCAATAAGTACAATTATCTCATTTGACTCTTGACCTAAATCTCAACGCTAAAATGCTCAAGTTACTAATACTCAATACACATTGCTAATGATATCAGTAACTTAAGGCAGGTACCTTTCTAGGAAGATTACAGGCCTCGGGTTTCTTCATGTAGAAGCAGTTTGTGCACAAGTTAACATGGGAAGTAGTTCAACATAGTTAGGCATTTCCTCCATTTGGGTTTGCTCTGTCCTACAATATGAATTTGTAGGGCTATCTCATTCAATCTTACTTGCTTATCTTGCTGCTTTTGTTGAAATATTCTACAGTTCCTTTCAGATAACATAAGGTACAAATTGTAGATAATGACAAGCCTAGGTTCGTTGTCTTTGGCCTACTATGTCTGTTGAGTGAGGCTAGCCAGTGCACCCTTTCCGCCCAAGAACCAAACTGTCTATTTTTACCTTACTAGTTAAGTAGGGACTACCAAATATACCCAGAGTAATCACAGTAAAAAAAATAGATGAGTATGAGTACATGCTGTAGATCAACGTAAATACTTTGTTTAGTTATTCCATCAACTGTTGATAGCCTGTTAAGCAGCACCAACCATAGGATAAATTGATGCCTAGCGAGCATTCCTTGTGACAAAGTTAATTTTTTACAATATACTTTTGGAAACTGAGGTAGCAGTGATCTATACATTTTCTGAAAATGTTGGATTTTATGGATGTAGCCGCACTATCCATTCTCTCAGTCCAATACACACCATAATCCCACCATGTCGTAGCTTGAAATACTTCCCTAACAATCCAACTAGTTTGTTTGGGAGTAGGTATGTGTCCAAAGTTCATGCCTTCCACATACTATGCATGAATCCATAACACCCACAAACTATCCTTCTTCTTAGTTACAACCCACAATAGTTTGCAAATGGTTGCCTTATTTCATAAAAAAATAGTTTACAAGTTAGGTTCTTAATTAAATTACTCGTACTTTCTCTGTTGTCTCTTTTAGAAAGAATCTTAAACGTCCCCCTCCTTTTGAGCCTAGATTACCTTTGTTGTAACCATCCTCATTGAGTTTGACCCATGTAGGCCTTGGTTTGCATCAATATACTTCCTGAGAATGAATAATAGGCCTGCTTGCACCATAATGTTACATTTGTCCCTCCATAGACTAGGCATCTGTAACCTAGGGAATTGTGCTTTAATTATCATACAAATCAACTTGTTAATTTGTTGAATAATAAATATAGTAGAAATCTTTTCATCTTAAATTTCTGTTATGTGATGTTCTTTTTTTTGTTGTGCATGTACTCTAAATGATGTCGCTGACTGAGGTTTTGTTTAACATTATAAAACAGAAGATGGATCATGGTAAAGCCAAACATTGGAGCAATGAAAGAAATAGCAATTAATATTCTCACCTATAATAAAAGAAAATAGCTACTATGATTCTTATTTGTCATAGGTATGCTTTCTGTACTAATGTCCAGTGATATGTGAACTTGGTAGAACAATTATAATTTCCATTCCTTAATGTTGTTCTTGAACTCGATTGTTATACTAATGTATTTTTATATCTATTTTAGATACACCAAGATTATGGCGCCTAATAAGCAATGGATGGAACTTATTAAAAATGAACTTTCTAATGCTTACATAGATGAGGTGGAGAATTTTTTGAAATATGCTTTTACAAAATTTGGAGAACCCCAGTTGATAAGTTGTCCATGTATCAAATGTGGTAATGCAAATTCTAGATCACGTGGGATGGTTAGGTCACATTTAATAGTACATGGGATAATACCAAGTTATACTCTTTGGTAGTTGATTAACGTTTCAAGGATACTTAATCCAGTTCTAAGCGTCAATGATCGTTAGTCAGTATATAACCCAACTAAATCATTATGGGTCGATCTCACAGAGAGTAACTTTTCCTTCGAATTCAATTATGAAAGTATGACAACAATCTCTCCAATTGAACACTTACTGCACCTTTTTAATTTAAGCTTCAAATCTCATGTTGTAATTATCAATCCAATTCAACACTTAACACCAAACGATCAAATAGTGAGGTAACACTTGGGGAATTCACCAACCAATTATTGAATTTAACTTAGTGGATGAACATCGATGCTCACAATAGGATAAATTGTCGTGTGTAGGTTGGACTATATGTAAAGCAATTTTCTCTCGAACAATTACCTTATCTTTGTCGAATTCTCTCGAACTTCAACACTAGTTAGAAGATGCCCAGCCCTCGTCCTTATCAAATCTACTCTCTCGGGCAAGATACAAAGGATAGATCCCATGTTTCAGTTTCTCAAGCTGAAATCACGGTGACCCACTACTAAGGATCCTAAATTTTTACCTTAGCTTTGAACTTCTCTCTCGAGCTAGCACAAAACATTGAACTTGTTACACTAATCATGCAAGACGTCCTCAAGATACAACAACAATTAAGACGCACTTCAAATTAACACCATTAATCGCAAATCAATGACACCCACTTAGTAAAACTCAACAATTGATCACATAGTCAAAACCCTTAAGGAGGGGGGTTTAGCCAATCATAACAAAAATAGGAAAATCAACATCTGCCATGTTTTCCATAGCTGGGTAAACATGAAAATTGAAATTTAAAGTTGAATAAAAATTTCCTCTATTACAAAACCTCAAGAAAGTCTCTACTAAAATCACTAGGAAATCGCCTCTAGTACTATTCTTTCTTTCAATCTTTTATTCCTCACGTTTTTGAATGTCTTCTCTCTCTTCCAAAAATCAATTTATGCAAGTCTAATGTGAAGCTGTTTAGGATCAATCGGCAAGGTAAGTCGGGCTTCGCCTACCATTCGGCGACATGCCAAGTTTCCATCATCTCGCCTTCATTTTTCACCTCTTCTTAGATCAGCCGCTGTAATTTTAGGCGAGCCAGATTGGGATCACTGAGCGATTCCATGATGCGCCCTTTTCCCTTTCCACTTACCCATAGGCACTTATCTGGATCTCCATCAGTTCCTTAGGTGACCTGGTCATCCATCACCCAAGCGATCGGTGACATGCCGAGTGGAACTGTTGCTCTCCGCTAATTCTGCCTCAGCGTTCTATAACTCTAGGCGGTAGGGTGGCAACTTGGCTAGTTGCCGAGTGACATCGGTGATCATCAAGCTTGTCTTTCCCTTTTCTTTCTTGCTCGTGTTCTCTCTATTTCCCATTTCTGTCCTAGCTTTGTTCCTCAATCTATGTATCTGAAGATCAATGGTTTTACATCAGTTGTTGGTACAAAATAAGCATTAGAGGACACTAAATCTATATAAATAAAGCCTTAAATGAGTCCAAATCTCGGACTCATCAACACCCCCAACTTAAGCGTTTTCTTGCCCTCAAGTAAAATTCAAGTTCGGTAGTTCAAAAAGGATGTCTCAAACAGTGTTAAACAAGACTCAATCATAAATGCACACAAAAATACTCAACTTACTCATGCAAGGATCAATTGCGCACTAAAAGATTCAAGTTGTGACTCACCATTATCAAAGATTCTCAAGTTCACCATACTTGCTTCAAATGCAAGTTCAAGCTCAACAAAGGTACTCAAATGCCCTCACCTAAAGAATAATTCCATAATCCCACACAATGGTTCAACAATTTATAGCTCCAGAATCACAATCAACACTCACACTCACAAAGATGAACACATGCATGACTCTACCCATAGGTTTGCCCTTATTTTCCAACCAACACTTATTTCAGCTCATTCAAGATCACAAAGGTCTTTTCAAGGCTTGTAATGGGGCTGAGTGTAAATGTATGGTCATTTAGGCGCAGTGATTGTTATCCTCATGACGTATGAACAACATTTTCTTCCCTTATCTTCATCATTCTCATTCATGCTCAAAATTCACCTCATTATTCACTTTCCATGGAATACTAGTTTCCTTTGTACTTTCACAACTTTATTTCAAACTTTTTCATTCTTCATTTCCTTTTTTTTTTTTTTTTTTTTGTATGGAGGGGTTCCATCTTTCTCAAAATCATAGCTCAAAAGGGGATTTCTTTGCACTTCTTGATTTACCTTCTCTTTTCACCACACCCCAAACTTACGCTTTTGGCCTAAGCTGGCTATTCAAACTAACCACAAATCATGAGGATTATGGGTAATGGATAAAGAAAGGTCACAATTTGAATTAAGTTTCTTCCAAGAAAAATGGTAAGGCTCAAAGGGTATTCAAGCAAAGATCACACACTCACAAGGTTGGCCACAACAAAGGGATAATGTCAAATTGTTTCACTCTTCAAAGTTTGCTAAGATCATTTCAAGATATTGCATCACTTAGTCAATTGGACCAACGGGGCATATTCTAGGTGTCATCACACATGGTTCACGGTAAGCTCATCACACAAGGCATTGACGCTAAAGACAAACAAGACTCCACACTTTCGCTAGTGTGCAATGTTCATTATAAGAGACTCAATTTGATAACTGACTAGTCACAACGAGATGCAAAAAGTTCACATATTTCCTAGGAAATTTCATTCGACCTCATCATAGCCACACATTCGTGCTCGTTGGATTGAGGGCAACATTCAAGTCATCGGTGTTCATCAGAACCGACACTCAAATTTGCACAAGAACAACCTAGATTAAACACAATAAAAAGGTGGTAAAAATGGGTCAAAAAGGGTCCAAGAACATCGCGGAATTCACTGACCATGTACACACACCCACCAAAAACATTCAACATTGTCTCCAATGTGAGTAGAGAATGGACACTCCCGCTAATAAAACAAGAATAAAATTAAAAACTAGTAAATAAAGATAAAATTATAGTATGCAAACATGTAGAGCAAGGTGATCAGGAATCTTCACTAAGCGCCCAGTCGGCGAGAAAATGAAGCAATTGTCGAATGCTTCAACGGTGCACCCAATGAGTAGAATATTGCCTTTTGGTCCCGTGGGTGACACTCGCAGAAAGGGGAAAATCGACGGAGATGCAAAAGGTTGTGGAACTGGTCGGCGACTCCCATAATGGACTTGGAACTTCACCGATCGATCATTGAGTTACGCTGTCAACGATGGAGTAAAACAACGAGAAAAATATGGTCGCTAATGCACTTTAGCAAGTTGCCACATGATGAAGGTCTCTCGCTGAATTTTCCAGAATCTCAGCCCCATTTTTGAAGTCCATAGGGTAGACTGTCGTTCTCCCCGAACGGGTTCGGCGATTCACCAAAATCATCTTCTTCTCGCACAAAATACTGCACCTGCAAAATGAACAAACATTATTTTAAAACACTAACACTTGGGTTGCTTTTTAAGAAGCACCTTATTTATCGTCATAGCACGACGTGTAAATTCTCTCTAGCATCTTCTTGGTACACCACCTCAATCAGAGAAATCTCTGGGCACTCGCCAAAGTATAACTTCAAGTGTTACCCATTCATCTTAAAATGTAGGTCCTTCTTGACCTTCAAATTTGATGGCGCCATTTGTGAATACTCGTGTAACTCTAAACGATCCTGACCATTTGGACTTCAGCTTTCCAGAGTAACACTCAGTCTCCCACTCTAAACTCCCTCTTAAGGATTTTAGCGTCATGTTATTTCTTCATCTTTTCCTTGTAAAGGGTTGAACTTTCATAAGCTTTGACCCTAAATTCGTCCAACTCATTTAACTGTTGTACCCTCTCTTTTGAGGTCTTTGTCTAGTCCAAATTTAGAACTTTCAATGCCCACAATGCGTTGTGTTCCAATTCAACTGGTGGATGGCAAGATTTACTAAAAACTAGTTGATACGGAGACATACCGATTGGTGTTTTGTATGCGGTACAATAGACCCTTAGTGCATCATCAAGCTTTCAAGACCAATCAATTTTATTAGTGTTCACTGTCTTGGCCAAGATGCTTTTGATCTCCCAGTTTGACACTTCAACATGGCCACTCATTTGGGGATGATACAGAGTAGCTACTTTGTGTTTTATTCCATACTTGCTCAATGCAGCTGAGAACTACTTGTTGTAAAAATGGGATCCCCTATCACTAATAATAGCCCAAGCAGTACCAAATCACACAAAGATATAACATTTCAGGAATTGAACAACGCTTTTTCCTTCATTGTTTGGAAGTGCAACAGCCTCCACCCATTTGGAAACATAATCTACAGCCACCAATACATACTTATTACCAAACGAACTCACAAATGGGCCCATGAAATCTTTTCCCCAAACATCAAATAGCTCAAATTCTAAGCGTAAAAGGCCAATCGTGTCATTTGGACATTCCACCTTATTTCTAACATTGAGTGCACTTCTTACCAAACTCATGAGCATCTTTGTAGATAGATAACCAGTAGTACCCACTTTGTAGAACTTTAGCAGTTGTACGTACACCACCATGATGACCTCCAAATGGTGAAGCATGACAAGCATGGAGAATTTCAATGGCTTTTTCTTTTGGAACACATCTTCTAATGATATGGTCAGCATGTTCTCTGAATAAACATGGCTCATCCCAAAAGCACTTCTTAACATCGAACAAGAACCTTTTTTGTTGGTAGAAGTTCAGTTCGTCCAGCATTAATCCACCGACTACATAATTGGGAAAATCAGCATACCAAGGAAGTTGTTTGAGAGTTATCATGAATACCTGTTCATCGGGAAAAACATCATTTATGTCAATCTCTAGCTCGTCATTCTCTTTTCCTTCCAATCTTGGCAAGTGGTGTGCCACCTGATTTTCACAACCTCTTCTATCTTTGACCTCAAAGTCAAATTCTTGCAATAAAAGCACCACCTTATCAATCTTGGCTTGACATTCTTCTTTGCCATCAAGTAACGCAATGCAACATGATCAGTGTGAACAATCACTTTAGTAACTAGCAAGTAAGCTCAGAACTTCTCAAAGTTTGCTTGCATAGTAAATGGGGTGAAAAGGTTTGTTGCATTTTTGCCCCAATACAACACCTAATGCCGTGCCGCTTGAATCACACATTACTTCGAAAGATTCTGACCAATCAGGACTAATGATGATCGGGGTGAAAACCATTTTTTCTTTCAAGATCTTGAAAGCTACCATGCAAGCATCATCAAAGTGGAATTTCACCTCCTTCTCCAAGAGTTTGCATAGAAGATGTGTAATCTTTGAGAAGTCTTTGATGAACCTCCGGTAAAAGCTGGCATGTCCAAAGAAACTATGAACACCCTTTACCGATATTGGTGGTGGTAACTTTTCAATCAATTGAATCTTTGCTTTGTCAACCTCCAACCCCTTTTACGACACTTTGTGACCAAGTACTATACCTTCCTTAACCATGAAATGATATTTTTCCCAATTTAGGACTAAATTTATCTCCACACATCTTTTGAGAACTTGTCCTAACTGCTCTAAACATGCTTCAAAACTATCATATGAGCTTGATTTGCCAAATGAGTTGGCATCGGTGCATCCGATTTTCAATGTCTGTATGTTGAAAAAGTGTGTTGGAGATTCGACATCCATAGTCCCCCTAGAAGGGTTGGGAGTGAAAGAGAACCTTTCCTATGAAGAAGATTCGGTTGAGATTCTAGATAGGCAAGTTACAAAATTGAGGAACAAAGAGGTTGATTCCGAGAAAGTGTTATAAAGAAACCATCTAGGTGAGGGTGCTACTTGGGAGACCGAGAGCGGATATGATGTACCGATATCCTCACCTTTTCCTCCCTATTCTAGCTTGAGGTAATGAGTTACTCTTGGTTTGCTTATGTATGAAGTCATGTGTGTTTATGTGTTTTCATGATTTCCTTAAATTGCATGTTCATGAAGAAGCTTATAATTTGAATGAAAAATGGCTTATATGATTTGTTTTCCTCATGTTGTTGTGCATTGAGTATGAGTTGCCTATAGACTTCATGAGATGAGTTGATGAACATGTTTTAGATATGCTTTTTGAGATTGAATTGCATATGAGCTCTATGAGATAGTGTTGAACATGTTTTAAGTTTGGAGATGGCAATACCTCCTTGAAGTAAGAAATTTGAAATTTCATGCATATTGGGTTGTTAAATGTAGTTCCTACTTCCTTATGGTGCATTAAGTATGTTTGGCTTGGAGATTATGTTTCCTCCTTAGTGGAATGAATTTTGATAAGTTGCATGCATGATGGGCTGCTAGTCTAGAGTTTTTGTCTAGAAACGTGCTTAGAATCTCATTTGAGGACGAATGATCCCAAAGGGGAGATAATGCAACACCCCAGATTCGAAACGAGGCAAATAACAACTTTTGGGAAAACTACAAGTGCTGACCAAGGGTGGCCAACCAAGAGCAGTGGTTGGGACCACGGACCGTAGGTGGGTCCGTGGTTGGGCATCTCAGGAAACCCCAGGTCAGGATGACGACGGGACCCACAGACCATAGGTCCATCGATGCCTCGTCATCCCAACAACTGTCGTTTGTCCAAAATTCTCTAACCAAGAACCAGGACTGACAAGGTCAGACCGTAGGTCAGTCGACAGTCCGTTGGTCGGGGATCCGTGCTTCACGGCTAGAAATTTATTTTAAGGGCACATAGGTCTTTTCTAGTTTTAATTAAATCAATGTGGTGTTCTTTTGCATATGTCTAAAACACCTATATAAGTAGTTTTAACCCCCAAAAACCCCTCACTCAAGTCATTTTCTAGATTCCCAAAAACAAAACCCAAATCCTCTATCAAATATTCTCTCTCTAGAAGGTGGAAGAAGAAGAAGGAGATTGAAGCAAGGTCAAGATCAATTATCCCAATCTTCAAGCTTTTGTGGGTATTGTGACTAAGGTATGCTGGCTTTTCATCTATGGGATGCTTCCTCCCATGGAGTCCCCTAGAATTCCACAAATTGAAGAAGAATTTACCCAATTCTATTTAAGGTTTCTTCCAATGTTATGGGTTATGCTGAATGTTGATCCAATTGAGTGTATTATGATTGTTTACTATTGAATTGGTAGGATACATGTTTTTCGGATGAAATTACAGGTACCCATGTCTATTTCGTGATTTGACCTAGTTTTAATATAATTAGGTTTGATGCCTTGAAGGGATACCTTAAGGGTTTTGATATCTCCTTATAGGATTGATGAATTATGACTAGAATTGCTTGAAATTGAAGCACATATGATGAATATGATGTTAATTGCTTGAGAATAAAGCTTAGATGATGATCATGAGAATTAGGGCTTTGAGAGTAAAGCTTACGACATGATTGTTGGTAATTGATGTTATTGTTGAGGAAGGGATACTTCCCATTTGAAATTTCTTAATTATGAATGTATGAATGTGAAAGTCTTACTCACATCAATAATTCTAGGTTGAAAGGATTGCTCACCTAAACTGAACTTAGACTAAAAGCTTATGAAATTGATGAGGCTAGAGGCGATTACCCTTGACCTTCATATGTAAGGATATGAGGTGATTCCCATAGTCCTTAGAATTGAACAAGAGGTGAGTCCCCACGTTCTTACTATGATGAATAGACATGGAGGCGAGTACCCATGATCCTTATGAATTGATGTGGTGGCGAGTACCCGTGTCATATGATGAGATTGTGGAGGTAAGTACCCACGATCTAAAAGTAAGTAAGGAAAGAGGCATATACCCATTAGCCTTTATAATCTAGGCATTGAGGGAAATCCCTATGTCTTTAAAAGTAAGTATGAGTAATGTAATTATGTTATGAGGATTATTTGATAGGAGTGTTGCTAGATATGCCTTCCATGATGCAAGCTTGACTAGAGGCAGATGACCTATGTCTTGGCTAAGGATAAGTAAGGTTACTTAAGGAAGTATTCCTTTTTTATCATGATGTTGATTATGTCTTATTTATGTTTATGCCTTATGTCTTATGTTGACTAATGCTTATGTTATGTTGTTTATGCTAGCCATCATGGTTAGTACTTGATTGTACTAACACATACTCTTGCTTACATTCTTATCAAATGTAGGGCCCGGCGGCATTGATTCTCACACTCTTGGCTAGCTTTGTTGTTGATCAAGGAAGTGACGTTTTGGTGAGTCCTCATTGTGCTCAAGGAGGTGATCACCGCTTTCTTTTATGCTTTTCCTTTATGTCTTGGACTATTGTATGGACTGTGACCCAAGACTTTATTCATGTTGTTTAGATGGTTTGAGACAAATATGTTAGACTTATGCTCATTTTATAAAAGACGTTGATTGTATTGAAAGTTTTAAATTGTCGCACCTTTTCTATTACTTTATGTTATGATATCCTAAGTGGCTTGTATGAGGCCTCTCAGAGTCTTATAAGCCTTGGTACATCTAGGGGTACCCCTGGGTCGTGACAGATGTATGGGGTCTTGACTTCATGGGTCCATTTGTCAATTTGAGTGGGATGAAGTATATTCTTGTAGCTGTTGACTATGTGTCAAAATGGGTGGAAGCGGTAGTGCTTTTCAACAATGAAGGAAAGAGTGTCACCGCATTTCTGAAAAATAATATATTCTCCATATTTGGTACACTAAGGGAAATTACTAGCAATTGATGTTCTCACTTTTATAATAAGTTATTCAAGGTGTTTCTTGAGAAGTATGGTGTTCGTCACTATGTAGCAACTCCTTTTCATCCGCTGTCTAATGGGCAACTTGAAGTGTCAAATAGAGAAATCAAGTAAATCCTTGCTCAGACTGTCAATGCAAATAGAACTGATTGGTCAAGAAGACTTGATGATGCTCTATGGCCTACCGCACTACATTAAAGACTCCCATAGTTATGTCCCCTTACCAACTTGTATATGGGAAATCATGTCATTTGCCTGTAGAATGGAGCACAGAGCGATGTAGACACTCAAGAAACTAGATTTGGATTGGGGTGCCGCATTAAGTCAAAGATTGAATGAGATGAATGAGCTTGATGTGCTTCACCTAAAAGCGTATGAAATTTCACCCTTGTACAAGAAGAGGATGAAGAAGTATCATGCTGAAAAGATCGATAAATACAAATTTGTTCCAAGTAATCTAGTACTCCTATTCAACTCAAGGTTGCGCTTGTTTCCTAGAAAGCTCAAGTCCAAGTAGACCGGGTCATTCAAAGTGACTCAAGTATTTCCACATGGAGAGATTGAACTAGAGACTAATGACGGAATGAGGTTCAAGGTGAACGGTCAGTGGATAAAGATCTACTTGGGTCAATCTGAGAATGTTAAAGAGGTGATAGAAAAATTGAACCTTGATGAAGTCTGAGTAATCAAGATGTATGCGTCGTGCTGCGACGTTAAATCAAGCACTACTTGGGAGGCAACCTAAGATGTAAAATCAAGCCAAATTTAGGACTGTTTATTGTTTTTTATGAATTTTTAGCATTTTTTTTATTCTTTATCATATTTATGAAATTTTAGTGATTGGGTAGACTATGGTAGAATAGAGTCCTTGTTTGGAAAGAGTCAAGTAAAATATAAAAAGGAAGCACTAATGTTTGCGACGTGTGTAGGAAAGCAAAGAAAAATCTTTAAAATATGTGTTGGTGCAGTGTTCTACGATTTCCATAAACGGTCCGTTAGACATTCGATGGATCGTAGATGGCATCCGTAGATCCCATGTATGTTCTCAAATTTCACTAAGTCCATCGATTGGGTCATGGACTGTCGATAGGGTTTCATGTGTCCGAGTTAGGGTTAACAGTTGACCCGACCCACGATCGAAATTAGTAAAATACCTTTCATTTTAAACATCCCCCATTTCCCTCATTCTTCCCAAATGGTTACAACTCTCTAAATAACCAATTCTACCCTTTCCCAACCCTTCAATCCCTTTCAAACCACCTATAAATCCCCTTCATTATCTATTCTCTCCAAATTCAATCCCTACGTTTTCCATTTTCTTCCCTCTCCCAATTTTTTTTTTCCATCAAGAGCACATGATGTGGATTTAGTGTCAATACGTTCTTGGGTGTAAGGAATCGCTAAGAACACACTCACAAATTTTGCAATCACTTGTAAGGTAATTTCTTTCAAAAGTTGAACTATTCGTTGTTTAGTTGAAATTGCAAAGTTGCACTTCACCTTGTGTATGATCTGTCTGTTAGATTTTGTAAATATAGTTCTAAATTACCCTTGGGACGACGGTGTTGTGAGTGTGTTCTGTAATTTGAATGATACATGTGAATCTAAGTATAGTTGGGATCTTATCTTAGGGTTTCGGTTCAAGTTAGATTTTAAGTATTAATTCGGTGTTTGGAACACTAGGGGTGATAGAAAATCATGTTAATGTGTTTTAATAAATGTTCTAGACATAGCGCAGGTGTTAAGCTTTCTGTTGAAAATTGTTAAATTCTAAGTGAGAGCCCAGTTGCGATATTGGTCGACAACTATGACTGATGGGTCGTGGGGCAATGTACGGACCGTAGGTCTAGGTCCATTGATCCAGTGCACAATTTAGTAGCCTTAGTTGTTAACCACGAGCTGGGGTACGGACCGTCGTTCAATTGACAGACCATTTTAGTGGACCGTGGTTCCAACTTCAGAGTTCTAAAATTGACTTCCTGACCTATGATGGGCATTTACAGTCCACCATTCAGTCGACGACCTGTAGGTACCTACCATGGGTCTAAAAAAATTTACTGCCCAAAATATTTTCTAAGTTCAAATGTTGTTGCAATTTTTTTATTAAGTTGTTTTTATTACTTTGAATACTAACAAGTCCCTTATGGCTCCGTCCCATCGATTGATAGAGGAGTCAGGTGGAGAGGAGTACGCACCAGAGCATACTAGAGGCTCCCCCAATGCTCCTTTGTCCATGAGGCTATGAAATAGGAAACTGTTGGTGTCCGATGAGGAGAGATTATCAAGTCATGATATTGGCCCTAGTTTGAGAAGGGGGCCAGCCTCTAGGATAGTCGTAATCCTTCTCCAGTTCCAGCGGTACATAAGCCTCAGCATCTGATGACAATATTTCTGGTGAGGCTCATGACTCCCCCGGCATACCAATGCATCTTATAATTTCATCCATAGAACCGAACAAGTGGTGTGTCCAGGGCCAGTTCCAGATATACTATGATGGGCAATACTGAAATAAAAATCAGAAGATTGCCTGTATAGTTACTAAGGAGTGTCGCGTGCTTACTGGGAACCTCCACACTGTGCCTACTATTCATGATATTTTCAAGAAGCACAAATGTGGCTGGATGGCAAAGAGCTTGTTCAAGTACAGTGAGGAGATGGTGTGGGAGTTTATGCTTCCTATGCATCTAGAGTGCAGAATGATATGCCACCACGAGCTATGCCATTAGCTCAGACTCCTCTACAAACCACATTGGCACATGGTTTCTTTGTTTAAATTTTAGAGACCACTGATTAGTCCACAAATTGGACTCATTTAGGGCTTTATATTGATAGAAATAGTGTCCTCAAATGCTTATTTTGTCTCAATATCTGATGAAAACTCTCAAGTTTCAGGTATTTGAAGTTCTAGTGAAACCATGGTGAAACGACCCCAAAAATGCCCGAAAATGTGCTTCGAAAACACCTAAAATTGTAATTTCCATATATCTCAAAATTCGTGCATCATTTCGGAAATTTGACTTCATATTCTTATTCAGGGGGTCAAATTGAGTGGGAATGAGTCTAACCCGAATTTTAGAACAACCATGGATTAGAAAATCGCAAAAATGCGATTTTGAGGGTCAACTTTAAAGGGGCATATCTCCCAGCACACAAGGAACTGGAAGGAGCTCAAACTATCAAAATTAAAGCTCTATGAGTTAGCTTTCCAACGCAATTTGTTTCACCTCATTCCGAGTTAGGATGAAGGAGTTATGACCATTTTCGTAAAACCTCGCCGGCAGAAAAGTGCCATTTCCAGTAAACCGAAACACTGTTCACCCGCCCCATTATTTTTTCTAAGTGTTGGACAATTTTTTTCCAAAGGGCATATGATATTCCCTATATATCATTAGTTCATTCCAAGTCTCTAAAACATTTCTCAAACATCCAAAAACTCTCTCTAAACCCTCTCCAAAATTCCACCAAGATCATCAACCAAATTCAAGGATCCTAAGCTTTAATTCCGGATTCAAGATTCAATCTCAAGCAATTCTCCATTCCAATCTTCATCTAGAAGTCTCCAAAGTTGAGGTATGTGGGTTGATTGTGGAAACCTTCCTTTCCACAAGCCCAACCATTTATCCTCTATTTTACTTCAAGTTTATGGGTCCTTATGATAATTTATGAACTCTTGAATTATGGAATTATTACTACACATCCTATTATGGTCTATTTTGTATATTATCATGAAATGGAATAATTATATGATGTTTATGGTTTTCATGCCTCAATGATCAAATTATGAAGGTTGTTATATATGTATATATATATGTATGTTGTTGGTGGGCTGTTTTATATGGATTTTGAAATTGGTTGGACTTAGTACTCTTGAAACACATGATTTTATTTACATGAACAAGTAGCCCACCATATGTTTGATAAAATGTCATTCATAGAATTCTTATGAAATGGAAGGTCCAATGTACGTCCTATGAGTCGGATGATTATATAAGTATTGAAATGATGATGAAATGGATATATGTATATGATTTTCTCTATATAGTGTGTGAGTCGATCAAGCCTAGTACGGGGTAGTAGGCCCGTATAACCGTATCGAGGGGTTTGTACCTTGGTTGCCTAGTACGGGGTAGTAGGCCCGTATAACCATATCGAGGGGTTTGTACCTTGGTTGCCTAGTACGGGGGTAGTAGGCCCGTATAACCATATCGAGGGGTTTGTACCTTGGTTGCCTAGTACGGGGGGTAGTAGGCCCGTATAACCATATCGAGGGGTTTGTACCTTGGTTGCCTAGTACGGGGGTAGTAGGCCCGTATAACCACATCGAGGGGTTGGTACCTTGGTTGCCTAGTACGGGGGGTAGTAGGCCCGTATAACCGTATCGAGGGGTTTGTACCTTGGTTGCCTAGTACGGGGGGGTAGTAGGCCCGTATAACCATATTGAGGGGTTTGTACCTCTTTCGCCTCTCCAAGGGGGTGGTAGGCCTTGGAAATACTATATTGATGGTCACTCACTACACATATACTATGTCCTACTAAATATGATTTTTATATAAGCATCATTATACATATCATCTCATTAATATGCTATCTATCGGGTACGATTATGCATTTTGCCTATGATGTCCATCCCTTGTTGCATTGCATTGCATCCCACATACTTAGTACATTCAAACGTACTAACGCATACTCTATGCCTACATGATGTCACCATGTAGGGACCGGAGCACCGCTTGACCATCCTCCTCCGCGTGGCTAATACGCTTTCCTATCAAGGTTATTGGTGAGTCCTCCATTCCGGGACGTTGCTCATGATCTTTTGCTATGTATAAGACTTTTCTTTTTTGTTATGTTTTGACTATGAGGGTGAGCCCGGTAGTTTGTCTTGGCCCCCGCTAAGTACTCATGTTTAGAGGTGGTGTTGGACAAGTTGTGTATTATGCTTGAGCTTGACTCATCTATGGTATTTATGTACCATTTCTTCTTTTTTTTCTCTTGCTCCCTTAGTCCCGATTTCCCTTGATTATGCTTATTGCTTATGGTCATTTTAATTGCTTCCGCGACCAAGGATGTGTAATGATACGCTATGAGGCTTGTTTGGGGTTCCTTCGGGTTCCCCATTCGCCGGTCACGTCTAGGCCCTAGGCTTGGGTCGTGACAAGCTTGGTATCAGAGCACTAGGTTGATAGATCCTCGGAGTCCAACACACCGCGTTGATTAGAGTCCGATTCATGGTTGTGTTGTGCACCACAACTATGAGTAGGAGGCTATGAGACGTTTTAGGAAATGTTTCACTTCTTCATTCTCTAAGTCATGCCATAGATCTATAAGCTCTCTCTCTTACTCCTTGTCTTATGGTGTTTAAAGTTGGACCACTTGAAGGGTTCTTGCTAGAAGGAGCGAGTGGTTGTAATGCCAATTATGGCTATGTGACTTGTGAGCTTTGATGGAATAGATTATGAAGTTGTATTTTGTGTGATTAATGCTTCATAATTGTCTTTGTGTTGGTTAGAAGAACTTGTGTAGGCTTACTCCAAAGGGAGATAGTGTGCCTACCTAGCAAGGTAATTGTGAAGTTATGTTTAGTTGATGGTAGAACCCGTATGGTCAAATTGTTGATTCCCAAAGGAGCCTATCCGAGAGTGGAGATGGGAAAAGAAATTATATGCCCTAGGTCGGGATTATGTTGTGTTTTGAAGTTGACTTTGAGGGTTGCATGTACCATCTAGTTAAGGTGAAGAATAAGAAGTATAAGTGTTGACCAACTTCAAAGGGTTAGTTGTTGTATTTTAAGATTGATCCTAAGTATGGTCACTTAAGTAGGGTGCTTAGATAATACCTAGGCATAGTTGGTTGGTAGACCCCACCAAAAGTGGTGATAAGGGTTGACATGGTCTAGAGTTGTCTTAATCCAACTTTAGTGAAAAAAAAAAAAGAATGTGTTTTATGTTTTATTGAATTGCGGAAATTCCATGGGCCAAAGATAGAGGAAGATCCTCTAGAGTTTATAAAGGAGTTATCTAAGGTGATGAACCTTGTAGGAGTAATCTTAGTAATACTTGTCTTTCGTGACTTGATAAAGAGAATATCGCGAATTTTTTTTTTTTTTTTTTTTTGTGTCGTCCTTAATATTCATAGGTTTAGTTATGGCCATATGTGAGTGATTAGTATAACTCAACTTAGTCCTTATGAGTTTTATGATGTGTTGGATTTTGACGAATAGTGATTCTTAAGTGGTACCTAGAGATGTTGAGTGATTAAGCTCCTTTAAAAGAGGGTAGGAGTGAGATCCTCATTGGTTTGAGAATCATGTTGTGTAATGAGATAGTTTAGGCTTACCCCAATGCGGGATAATATGCTTAGATGGTAAGGTTATTGAGTGTCCTTGACGTTTATGAGATAGGTTTGCTTGAATTCTCACCTTATGTGGTTTAGTGAATTGGCGCAATCTAGACCCGGATTGGTAGATTCATATGAGATCTTGAGTGATATCCTAGTGACGGCCTTAGAAAAGGATGCTACTAGGGTTGACTTGGAAGAATTTTGGGATGAAGGTACCGGTATGTGGTAATTTCATATGAGAGTAAGTGTTATGTTGATTTCCGGTACTACCTTATCTTGTATGATGCCTTATGAGGCTATGAGGCTTAGAGTTCTCCGGATGAGTTAATAGAATCTTTTCGGATTTTACCCCGGTTAGTGGTTTAAAGTCAGAAAAAAAAAGGGGTTTGTGAAGAATATCTCTTACCTTGTTCCCTAGGAATACTCTTGTTGACTTAGTGAAACTTGGCATGTTAAGCCTTGATGTGACTCTTAGTATGGATGGGTTGCATACTTGGTGTGTTTTTATTGATGATAGGGCTCGGATGGTTAGAAGAATATGGGGCCCTTGAGTGTGTACTAGTTATCACCTTGTTGAGTAGGATGACATTTGGGTACAATTTCTTCCTATTATGGATTTGGTGTTTGATTGTGCCATATAAGGGTGGTATGGCTAGATGTTGAGGACCATAGACTTTTGCAAAAATGGCAAAATGTGAGTTTGGTTATGCCTTTAGGAGTGCTTGGTAAAAAGTTTTCTTGAGGGTTGTAGTGAGGACCTCCTCCTAAGGAGGGGATGGTGTGCTTAAAAAGCATGATTTGTTGAAATCCCGACATCCTCATCTCTTTCTTCCATTCCTATTCTAGCTTGAGACCAAGAGTTCCTAGATGGGCCTATGTTATGTTTTAGAAGTCATGTGTGGTTTTTATATTCTCAATGAAACGGAATATGTCTAAGTTGCATGCATATTGAGTTCGTAGAAGTAGTCCTATTCTCTCATGTTGTATGATGTGTGTTTTAAATGGAGATTTTTTTCTCCTAAGTTGTGCATTGTGTGTAATATGGCATACTTGACTTGATGATGTGAATTAAATTAACATGCTTGAATGTGTTCTTATGAAATGGAATGTTAGCTCCTTATGTGGTGGAAACTTTCCTAAAGAGTAGAGGAGGTAGTTCCTCCCATGTTTATGTGAATTAATGAGGTTTGCGCATTTCCATAAAAACTTGTGTTTTTGAAGAAAGATGAGTTGTATGAGTTGTTTCCCTCATGTTGTAGTGCATTGGTTATAAGTGATCTATTGTACTTTATGAAAATAAGGTATGAGCATGTCTTAGTAAGGAGTTGAGAAGTTCCTCCTTGAAAGAGTGCTATTGAACATGGAGACTTGCATATGTGCTTAATGATGTATGGACTATGTAATGACTAGGAGAAGGTAGTTCCTCCTATGAACATGAGAAATGTTGATGTTGGTGTGTTATGACTAGGAGAAGGTAGTTTCTCCTTGAACATCACTAAACATGATAATGTCATTGCATACATTCATGTTTAAGTTGACAATTGGTTCATTGTGGTTTTACAATTATGTTGAGATTTTGAAATAAGGTGTAAGTGCATTGTTGCATCCTTATGTGGGCTGAAATTGCCATGTTTGTGTCTCTCATGTATGTTTCTTTAACATTCGGGGACGAATGTTCCCAAGGGGAGATATTGAAACGACCCCAAAATGCCCGAAAATGTGCTTCGAAAACACCTAAAATTGTAATTTCCATATATCTCAAAATTCGTGCATCATTTCGGAAATTTGACTTCATATTCTTATTCAGGGGTCAAATTGAGTGGGAAATGAGTCTAACCCGAATTTTAGAACAACCGTATCAAAATTCGAAAATCGCAAAAATGCGATTTTGAGGGTCAACTTTAAAGGGGCATATCTCCCAGCACACAAGGAACTGGAAGGAGCTCAAACTATCAAAATTAAAGCTCTATGAGTTAGCTTTCCAACGCAATTTGTTTCACCTCATTCCGAGTTAGGATGAAGGAGTTATGACCATTTTCGTAAAACCTCGCCGGCAGAAAAGTGCCATTTCCAAGAAACCGAAACACCGTTCACCCGCCCCATTATTTTTTCTAAGTGTTGGACAATTTTTTCCAAAGGGCATATGATATTCCTATATATCATTAGTTCATTCCAAGTCTCTAAAACATTTCTCAAACATCCAAAAACTCTCTCTAAACCCTCTCCAAAATTCCACCAAGATCATCAACCAAATTCAAGGATCCTAAGCTTTAATTCCGATTCAAGATTCAATCTCAAGCAATTCTCCATTCCAATCTTCATCTAGAAGTCTCCAAAGTTGAGGTATGTGGGTTGATTGTGGAAACCTTCCTTTCCACAAGCCCAACCATTTATCCTCTATTTTACTTCAAGTTTATGGGTCCTTATGATAATTTATGAACTCTTGAATTATGGAATTATTACTACACATCCTATTATGGTCTATTTTGTATATTATCATGAAATGGAATAATTATATGATGTTTATGGTTTTCATGCCTCAATGATCAAATTATGAAGGTTGTTATATATGTATATATATATGTATGTTGTTGGTGGGCTGTTTTATATGGATTTTGAAATTGGTTGGACTTAGTACTCTTGAAACACATGATTTTATTTACATGAACAAGTAGCCCACCATATGTTTGATAAAATGTCATTCATAGAATTCTTATGAAATGGAAGGTCCATTCATTATATAAGTATTGAAATGATGATGGAATGGATATATGTAATGATTATATAAGTATTGAAATGATGATGAAATGGATATATGTATATGATTTTCTCTAGTAGTGGTGTAGTAGGCAAGCCTAGTACGGGGTAGTAGGCCCGTATAACGGTAGGGGGGGTTTTGTACCTTGGTTGCCTAGTACGGGGGGTAGTAGGCCCGTATAACCATATCGAGGGGTTTGTACCTTTGGTTGCCTAGTACGGGGGTAGTAGGCCCGTATAACCATATCGAGGGTTTGTACCTTGGTTGCCTAGTACGGGGTAGTAGGCCCGTATAACCATATCGAGGGGTTTGTCCCTTGGTTGTCTAGTAGGGGGGGTAGTAGGCCCGTATAACAACAGGGAGGGGTTGGTATCTTGGTTGCCTAGTACGGGGGGTAGTAGGCCCGTATAACCGTATCGAGGGTTTGTACCTTGGTTGCCTAGTACGGGGGGTAGTAGGCCCGTATAACCATATTGAGGGGTTTGTACCTCTTTCGCCTCTCCAAGGGGGTGGTAGGCCTTGGAAATACTATATTGATGGTCACTCACTACACATATACTATGTCCTACTAAATATGATTTTTATATAAGCATCATTATACATATCATCTCATTAATATGCTATCTATCGGGTATTATGCATTTTGCCTATGATGTCCATCCCTTGTTGCATTGCATTGCATCCCACATACTTAGTACATTCAAACGTACTAACGCATACTCTATGCCTACATGATGTCACCATGTAGGGACCGGAGCACCGCTTGACCATCCTCCTCCGCGTGGCTAAGATTTCCTATCATTATTGGTGAGTCCTCCATTCCGGACGTTGCTCATGATCTTTTGCTATGTATAAGACTTTTCTTTTTTGTTATGTTTTGACTATGAGGGTGAGCCCGGTAGTTTGTCTTGGCCCCCGCTAAGTACTCATGTTTAGAGGTGGTGTTGGACAAGTTGTGTATTATGCTTGAGCTTGACTCATCTATGGTATTTATGTACCATTTCTTCTTTTTTCTCTTGCTCCCTTAGTCCCGTTTCCCCTTTGATTATGCTTATTGCTTATGGTCATTTTAATTGCTTCCGCGACCAAGGATGTGTAATGCACTCTATGAGGCTTGTTTGTTCCTTCGGGTTCCCGGTCACGTCTAAGCCCCGAAAGAGCAAGATGAAAAAACAAAGAAGTGGCGATGAAATACTTGGTGATTTGCCAAGAATATTTGGCGATTCACCAAGCATACTTGGCGCTTCGCCGAATAATTCCACGAAGAAGTACTATGTCGCCCAATGACATAGAGCATGACGATGCTAAAGGTTAGTGCAAGACGGCGACGAACTACACCAAAGGGCGAAGCGTCGAGTTAATCGGCGATTTCGACTTACCTCCCTGAAAAATCCTCCAGCACTATTTTCTGAAGTCTATAAATACTAAACTTTTTTTTAATTTTTAAGAGTCGAACATTTATTTTAATTTTCACAATAGAATAGTATTTTTTTGGGTATTTTCTCTCAAGTTTGGAGAGGGTTTTTTGGGAGACTTGAAAAAAAGAGGATTTCATCTGCCCCAAGTTGGAAGTGAGTCTTCTCCATTCTTCTTCCTTTGCTTAAATGAAGGTTTAATTCCTTATACCCATTTGATTTTAGTATCATTATAGGTGTATTTTGTTATTTCTTGTTGTGTGGCTAAAAAATCCATTCTTGGGGTGTGATTTAGCAAATATGTGTTGATATTACTGTTGGGTCTTGCTTCTTGATAGGTTAGATATATTTTAATGGTGATTTCACCTAGTGGTTGTGGTTTAATTTAATGGGTTTGTAGTTGCAAATACAAAAACACCCATGTGTTTTTGGCTTGCCCGAAAAGGAGGTCGCGAAACCAAGACCGCTAGACTGATGGTCTAAGGAGTGGGTCGACATGAGGTTCAGCTCGAGAGGGTGAGCCTTAGTCCCATATCCTAACACTCAGTTCAAGAGAGTGAGTAGGGT
Source organism: Solanum commersonii (assembly GCA_029007595.1). Taxonomy (NCBI): domain Eukaryota; kingdom Viridiplantae; phylum Streptophyta; class Magnoliopsida; order Solanales; family Solanaceae; genus Solanum; species Solanum commersonii. The sequence goes on along the minus strand of JAJTWQ010000034.1, from coordinate 598,065 downwards.
AAGGCGTAGGCTGGCCTTCATGCGACAAATGAGTGTCCAAGAGGAACGCATTTGAAACGGGGTAACTTGCCTAAGAGGGAACTTATTTCCAACTAAAGCTTAGCCTAGTCACTATTATCTTGCAAATTTCCTGTCGAAAGCATGTACCCAATGATTTATCTCAACTTGTATTGCAGTAACACCCAAGAACTTGTCCCAATACTTGATTTTTTTGCTATTTTTGTTGTTTTTACTACTTGTGACAAAACCCCCATTTGATATTTGACACCTTTGTGTCACCCTTTTTAATATACAATGTTATTAATCGTTAATGTCTTTAGTTACGACTAGTTATAACTAAATTTTATTTTTCTATTAATGCTCAAAACCACTCCCTTGGGACACGGTCCCAACCCTTGGTTGGGTTACTATATAATAGATGATCGTAGACACTCATACTATAGGTTAGTGTCATTGGTCACAATAAGCATCAAAATGGTGCTGCTGCTGGAGAGTGGTGTTGTTTGAGAATTTTTAGATTAATAGGATTTTTGTTCTTCTTAGTTGTAGCGTCACTAACTTTACTTTTAGTTTTGTTTTTTGTTGAGTTGTCCATTTAGATGAGCATGACTGAGCAAAGTAGTGGAAATTTGGTTGAAATGAGCCAAGGAGTCCAAAAGGACCTCACACTGACTGCACTGGCATCTCAGCTAAACGACTTGGCCACCAAGATATCAAAGATGGAAAACCAGTGCACAAGTCTTGGGAAGTACATACCCCCACATGAGCGGAGGGAGTTTACAAACTATGAACACAGTTATGTTGAGGATATGTTGCAAATCATTCTCCTAAAGGTCACTGAACAGGACCGAGTGATAAACGAGATAAAGGAGAACGTTGAAGTGTTGAACCAAATGGTTGGTTCTCACTCTAGATCGATCCAGCTGATCATGTCACTCTTGAGTTACGCAGTGCCTCCCCTCCACTCAAATGACCTATTGGGGTTGCCTGGTAAAGCTGGGTCGACCCCAATAAGGGAGATTGAGTAAGGACTTGCATTGTACCACGGCGTTAACTAAGGTTTTTCTTGGGAGTCAACCCAATGTGATGTTGCTTTAAGTTATTCTATTCGAATAATGGTGTGCTGATTTTGTAGGTTAAAGTGAGAAAAATGTTGAAAAGTGCAACTTGGGGAGCCAAGGATCTAGTTGGCTAATCGCCGAACCTATCGGTGATTCCAATTTAATTCACCGTTGTGACCCCAAAATAAGGATGTCCTGTCAAAATTGACAAGATTAGTATGCGTTTGGCGCGTTGCCGAGTTGATTGGCGACAAGACTAATATTGCCGAATGGCCTAGAACTAAATGGTTATATACAAGCCAAAGGTCAAATTTTTGAATCTCTCACTTTCCCTCGTTTTAAAATCCTCAAAATCATACCAATGGTACTTTTTCTTAGATTTTTACCTTAAATTAGTATTTTAGTTGATGAATAGTGCTTGGGGTTGGATTTCTTTGCTACCTAGCATTTCAAAAAGCAATTTGATCTGCATCAAAGGTTAGTCTCTAAAACTCTGAACTTATTTTTGATAATTTTGCACTCTCTTGCAGTTTTAGTATCAAGATGGTGTGTGTCGAGCCTCTCTGATAGAAATAGGGTGTTGTGATGCTATTGTTAATTCAAAATATTTGCCTGAAATGCTTTAATAGTCGAATTCCTTAGTGTTTGTGCTTCGATTTGAATGAACTTGAAATAGGTGTTGTGTAATCATTGTTAGGTTGGTTGTTCTAAATAATGAAAATGAAGTGGCCCATATTCGTGCTAAATAACGAAAATTGCTCAATGAAGGAATGGGTGACAACATTCCTAAGGGTAATCGTAGTTAAATAGCCAAATTTGGTAAAACTGGAAGAAGTCCGAGAATTCCGGGGTGATGGGAAGTATGGGTCTTGTGTAAATATCATGTATGCATGCTTTGATTTCATTTCCAGGGCATGTAAGGTCGATTCTAAGAAGTGGGTTGAAAAATAGGCACGCTGAATCATTCGACGAGCTAGGTCGTGCTCGCCAAATGACTCAGCGGTTCTCCTACTCTTCTTAGATCGCCCTTCATTCATGTCCATAGTGCTGAGAGATCTTTAACTTTTGGCGGACACATTTATGATAGCCGAAAGTAGTCGGTGACTCGCTGATAGGACTTTAGACAGCCCTTTACATGCCCCATTTGCCCTCTTTCACTGTATCTTTTGGCAGACAACCTTGTCATCGCCAAAAGTAATCGGTGTCTCGCCAAATAGACTTTTTCATCGCTACTTTTCCCAGATTTCAAGCTAACACCTTTGGCGATTTCAACCTAGCTCTCCAAAGAGGCTTGGCGACTCGCCGATACATCGGCGAGTCCTTCTGTAATAAGATTCTCTGTGTTTGTGTTGAGTTTCGCCTAATCTTTTGATATTTTGTAGATATGGTACGCACAAACTTAAATGAGCCACCTCAAAAAAAGGCAAAGTGAATTACAATCAATGAAGCAGAATCACGTCCTTTACCAAAAAGAAAGCAAGATCTCCCATCGGGAGATAAAGGCAAACTGAAAGAAGCATATCGCTAGAAAAAGGTCATCTATTGAGCCAGATTTTTCGGAGCTAGAAGATGAACAACCCTTGATTCACTGACAGAATAGGCTTGGGGATAGACCTCAATCAAAATCTATTAGAGTTACATCAGGTGCAACTCCTCCGACTATCGAATCAGTGCCAGCCCCAGCACCACCTTCAGTGGCCCCTGCACTCCCCATAACTCCACCTCCACCCAGATTGCTGAACAGATTGAAAGGCGATGGTTTACAAACTATTCGAGAAGAAAAATTACTATTTATGGAGGGTTTGGAAGGTAAGCATGCTGAGGTGATTGAGACTTTCAAGTATCATGAGTTCGAGCAGTTCACCAGGCCATGGGTCCCTTACATCCCTTCCTGGTTTCGAGAATTCTATTCAGCCAATGGGGAGTTGGTCCCGAAAAATAAGAAAAAGGCTAGTGAGTTCCAAATGGTGAAGTCATTTATGGTTAGAGGCAAAGAGGTAGAGTGTCACAACGAGCATATTAATGATGTACTAGGTCGACCGCTCCACTCGGTATTGCCCTACCAGGGTTTGCCTACTGTTCCATCCCTGGATGATTTGAAGGGTTGGTTAGCTCCGATGATATTTGACATCACCTTGAGGTGGTTGGGTGCGGGAGCTCAGATTGAGAAGAGGGATATAAAACATCACCTCCAGGCACCGGTTTGGTTTCATCTGCAGAACTATCATGCCATCCTAGAACGAGTCCATTTTGCGTCATCCTAAGGCGGCTTGCCTTGGTTCTATCATGGCCAGGAGGCAGATCGACCTAGGACCGCTGGCTTTACATGAAATGGCTATGAGATCCAAACTAATGCAAACATCTCTGCTTTTTCCTGTTCTGATCACCGAGTTATGTCGGCTTGTCGGAGTACCCCGGGATCTTGCCAGCGATATAGAGATCACCCCGTCTTCTTCCACCGATATCCGGTGTACAGAGGCAGAGATTACACGAAAGGAGGTTGACAGGAAGAGAGCAGCCCCAACAGGTACTTCTCTAGAGGTCGATGGTGACTCATTGCCAACAGAGGCACTCTCATCTGCTTCGGCTCCTAGCGGATCTGGCACTGCTATTCAGTCTGAGACTACTCCGGGCACTTATGCCCATATACAAACTGCTCCATCAGCCACTGAGAGCCCGATTGAGAGAAAGAGAATGCATAGATAGGACCTTTCATCACCTTCTCTCTGTCTTATTAATTTCTTTTTTACTTTTGATACTTTTATTTGCATTCGAGGACAAATTGCTTTTATTTGTGGTAAGGTGAGGCCCAAACTTTTTGTGCTGATAATTGTGTTTTGTGTATATATTTGGGCTGTTCTGTTTCAAATTGTGTTAAATACTACTTTTCTGTGGATGTTTGAGCTTCTGGCTCCTCTTATTTTTAATTGCAAAATGATTTTGACCCTTCCAATTTATTTTTAATTTGTCACACATTTTTGCTACCCCTCGTGAGTTGAATGCAACTGCTCTTTTGCAAAAATTGAGTCTCGGTTTCAATCAATACTGATGACTTAAAAGTGCTTACATTCTAACGAACATGTAAGTACAGCTACGATGAGGCCAAATGAAGTTCACTACACCATTTTAGGCCTACGACCACACTAAATCTGGACAACGCTTGTAAAGTGTTGCCTAAAATACTTTTGGGGATGCTTTTAAAGCGTAGCACAAGTTTTAAACTTTTAGCTTCAATAATATTAGCAAGACTTCTAAGGTGTACTCTTTAATGGTAGAAGCTACACTTTATAAGTGTTGTTATAATTGGCTACAACTATTTATATAAATGGCCACACTTTTAAAGTGTCCTATTTTTATAATTATAAAAACAACACATTACAAATGTGGCCTTAGTGTTTTCACTAAAATATTATATTCCCTCCAACATTTTAACATTAAAACTTGTTCTCCCTCCAATTTTTATTTGGAAAAAAAAAAAAACATTAAAGGTTATTTTCAGCTAAAGAAAAAATAACTATTTCCCTAAAACTTCAGCTGAAGTTTCCATTCCCCTCAAACTAAAGTGAAGAACGTGATTTTCAGCTGAGGAACTGAAGAAATTGGCTTTTCTCTCAAGAAGAACTGAAGAACACGTATGATTTCCCTCACAAATTTTTGTTAAACTTTAACTGAAGAACACGATTTTCATCTTAATAATTGAAGAACAATACGCTTTCTCTCAAGAAGAACTGAAGAACACCATTTGCATCTCGCAGATTCCTTGTTGAAGATTGAAGAGCTGAAGAAGACGATTTCCTCACAGATTCCTTGTTGAAGAGTTGTTCCATCATATTTCTTGTTGAAAATTGAACAAAATGCTTCACAGATGAACTTGCCTCACGTCTTAAAGCTTTAGGGTTGTTGGAAAAGAGTTTATCAGGTAAGAAATTCTATCTTTAAAACTCTAAATTCTAGCTTTAGGGTTCTGATATTCTTGTGCATCTTTGAAATTTTAAACTTTAACTAAGGGTTTTGATATTCTTGTGTTGTTGATGCGAATTTGTTGATTTTTAAGACTTTAGCTCATAGTTGTAGTACGTATAAATAGGCTGATTATATTTGACAGTAGTGTTTTTATTCTCTTGAATGTTGAATGTACCAGCTGAAGTTCTCTGAAGAACTGAGTTGAAGTTAAGTCGTATTTCTCTGAAAACTAAAGAGCTAAAGCTGGCGATACCTACGATTCTCTTCTCCCTAATACAGATTTCGTCAAGCGTAAGTAGCTACTCTACTAATAATCTAGTACTAAAAACAGTCTTCTTGTCAATTGACTGAATTTTTGTTTTGTGTTTACAAGAGGAGAATAAGAAGGAATTGATTACTTTGGGGTTGTTGGAATGAAACAAAAAGAGTTACAACTGAAATTCCAAAGTATAGGAAGAAAGTGTCAAAAATTGTGAACCTTAGGCATATTTAGCAACCGAGATAGAGGGAATTACTACTCGAAAGCATTTGGGTGAGTTAGTAACTATCATTAATAGATTGTTTTAACTTTCAATATAAACTCCTCTTAGCTAATTCCAAAGCACATTGTAGAATTGTAGTATCAACTATGGAATACTTAAACTTCTCTATTATGCTCTCAATATATCTCATAGTCTTATTGTATTCATGTTCGAGCTTGTATGCTATTTTAGATGTTTCAATATCATCGTTTAATGGGAAGTTGTATGAATGTATTTGCCAGAATTATGATTATTGTATTCCTTTCTCCACATTTTTCGTCACCCCAACAAATGATTCATTCAATGCAATCCTATAATTCACTGCACAAAACCTCAAATGTGTACTTCCTTTTGTTACTAAACCTCAGCTTATTTTCACACTATTGGCAGAATCACATGTCCAGGTTGCTATTATGATGGTTGTTTCTGAAGTCATTTTCTATGTGTATTTTAGTGTCATTTTCTTTATATTGTTATTATACAGTACAAACAACTTGAGTAGAGATGAAGTAACAGGGGGGAAAAAGAATTGGATATATATCAGTTAAATAATTTAATTTTTTTTTAGGTTGAATTTTTATTTTTTTTCTCTTTTTCTGTTTTTGGCTTGTTGCTGCTCTTTTATTGTATATTTGGATGGTGATAGTTGAGGTATTTTGTTTGTTACTTGAGGCTTTTCTTTCTCTTTCTCTCTTCTTGAACCTCTCAACTGTATTTTTCTTAACTTTGTCTAGTTGTTCTTCATTCAAATCATCCTTTAATTTGTTTGTTAATGTATTTCCTTTATTGATGTATCAAATTGTGAAGGTGGTTTTCTTGTTCTTCTTGGTTGTTGGTTTGATCTTGCACAACAAGATCATTATAGTTATTATGAGTAGACATAGTAGAGTTAAGTGTCTTACCTGACTGTTTCTTCCCAAAGTGTGTTGGTTCTGCATGTAGTTCTCCTTCTTTCAAACTTGCCACTGCTCATCTCATATCTCATTTGCCTTCTCCTGATTTGGTTGCTAATTTGTGTGTATAGTTGTGGCTCCAGCCGGCAGTACTTGCTTGGTAGTGATAATAGGAGTCGCAAGGTCAATATGGATATCATTTTTAGCCTGATTTTGTGTTAGTCGAGCAGCAAATGATTGGATAATAGTGTAGGGAACTGGTTCAGGGACTACTTCCTTATTAGCCATGTGAGTAGACACCTGATTCATCATGTTTCCATCTTTTTGTAAATTTGGAGTAGTATGATCAATGTGTGTCATCTTTCCCTTTTTCCACTTTGAGAATTGGAGTTCACTGACCTGCAACTTGGTGTGAGCTTGTAATACTGATAACGGATGGATGGATCAAACATCATTTTAGTTGAAGGACTTTGGTACAACTATCAAATGATAACTTTAGACATGTTATATAGCTAGGAACATAAACTATTTTAGTTCGTTAGTAATCATTATATGTCTTATAAGTTTCCCTTTCTGATATTGGCTTGTGAAAGATTTTGAACCTGAGTAGATGAAACATCAGTTTAGTTGATGAACTTTTGTACAACTATCCAATTATAATTGAAGGCATGTTCTGTAGAAAAGTGATTATTTTAGTCCTAAACAGTCTCATTGTGGCTTCTTATAAAGAAAGAAACTTCCTCATTTTGTTTATCCTTATCAACTCAATTTATATGCTTAGGTATATTCCTGTTTTTATGTTCCAAGCATATCCTATGTGCTCTTGATTAATACATATGCTTCACTAATTTGCAATCTGCTAGAATACACAGTAAAAGACATGTTTTCCACAAATTTATGAAATAATAGCATGCTGCAATTTGTATTTTTCCTTTAAAAAGAAATAAGATGTCATGCTACCTTGTATAAAGCTATTATTGCTGCAAAGTAGATAAGATTGAAACAAAAAGCATTTAAGGTACCAGAGAAACTAAAGGTGGCAATGTCAATTAGAAAGAGGAAGAAACATATGAATCCATGTAATGTATATCTCAGATAACATATAAATAGACACTCAAACTTGTCTTGCTGCCTGTATAAAGGCATTATGCATCAGTAAGCATTAGTAATAATGTTTTTTGATAGTATCGTCCATCAAGATGTCTGCATTTGTTCCCATCACCCTTGAGTAAGTTCCAACTTGTTATAGTTCCATCCTGAGACATCGTGATTGCCATGGTGCGTATTTGTTGTTATGATGGTGATTTCTGAAGTCATTTTCTACGTGTATTTTAGTGTCATTTTCTTTATATTGTTGTTATACAGTATAAACAACTTGAGTAGAGATGAAGTAAAAGGGGGGAAAAGAATTGTATAAATATGAGTAAAATAATTTTTTTAAGAACTTCACCCTCACTATACTAGACTGTTAACCTCCATATTTAGATGCGCATCTATTTTTACAAAAATTCCAACTAATTAAGATAGGTAGGGACTGAATCATGATCTTTTGGGCTTCATTATTGTGCTTCATAGTCCACCAGTTCATCAAGTGATTTTTCAGAGCAATGTGTCGGTGAACTTTTCAAAAAAAGGCAGTAAAGAAGCTGGCGAATTATCAATGATTCATTCTTAGATTTTCTAAATGACGAATAAATGACGGCGGGAGGTTTCTTTCGTATCAAGAGTGTGTTGGGGAGGCCAGGGAAGATGGATTGGATCGAGAGGCGATGCTTATGCCTCTTCTTTCTCGATAGGATTCCCACTTAATTTGGTTTCTACTATGGATGTGGATTGCAATTTGCAAACCCATTATGTAACAATATTATTTTTCTGTAGTTTTCATATGCACATTTTAATCAATTTTTTTTTCTAAACCAAGAGATCTTCTCAACTATTTCAGGTTTTGCTGAGAGGAAATTAATATTATGCAAACACCAAAAGCAAGGTATTTCTGATCTCTTAACAGTAAAATGACTATATTTCATCCTTGAAATAATGGAATACATTTCTATAGTTATTATTATGTATATATTAGAAACAAGAATGGTAACAAGGTACTCGAAACTCGAAACTCACTATGAATCTGATAATCTCATAACACATGATTCTGATTTTGATGGCATACATTTCTGTAGTTAATGATTTAATTATTGTTATTGAAAGATTAAATATTAATATCTTCTTCTAGGAATTTAAATATCCCATCAAATTATTGGATGGATTTAGCAAGGTATAGCAAAGACTATATTGTTGGTGTTGAGTCATTCCTAGATTTTTCTTAGTCTTATGGAGATCCACAAGGAGAGGAAATTTAGTGTCCATGTGCAAAATGTTGTAATATTCGTTGGATTTGAAGGAATGTAGTGTATGATCATCTAATAAGCTATGGATTTGTTAAAGGCTATACTAGATGATCAATCATGGGGAATGGGATATCAACTTGAATGTTGACGATGATATGGATTACTCGCGTGATGATATTGATGGGTTGTTGAATGATCAATTTAGAGATGTTGCACAGGCTGAAGGAGTTTATGATGGTCCAAATGAAGATACCAAGAAATTATATAACTTAGTTGAAGAGGCAAGCCAAGAATTATATCCTAGTTGTATAGGATTCTCTAAATTATCATTCACACTTCATTTATATTTGTTGAAGTGTCTACATGGATGGAGCAATGAATCATTCACTTCTCTTTTAGAGTTATTAAAAGAGGCAACGCCCGAGTTGAACATTCCTCCATCTTACAATAAAACCATGTCTATGGTTAAGAATCTTGATCTTGATTATGAGAAAGTTGATGCATATCCCAATGATTTCATGTGTCCAGGAATGATCATAAGGATGATGAATTTTGTCATACTTGTGGAGCTTTATGATATATTAAATCTCCTAAGTTGATAGTGAGCTTGAGCCTTCAAAAAAACAACATTGAGTTTCAGCAAAGACTTTGAGATACTTTCCATTAATTCCTAGACTCAGAAGGCTATTTATGTGCTCAAACACGACAAATTCTTTGAGGTGGCATGACGAGGAGCGTTCTAAATATGGAAAGTTAAGGCATCCCACTGATGGTCTAGCATGGAAAGATTTTGATAGGTTGCATCCAGATTTCGTACTAGATTGTCGCAATGTGAGACTTGGCTTGTCAAGTGATGGATTCAATCCATTTCGAACCATGAGTATATCACATAGCACATGACCAGTTATGTTGATGGTGTATAACCTGCCGCCTTGGATGTGCATGAAATCTGAATATTCTATACTTCATTTACTTATACATGGGTCGCGATCACCTGGAAATAACATTGATATTTACTTACAACCATTGATAGATGAGTTAAAATTATTGTGGGATTCTAGGGTTGAAACATATGATGCTTCAAGAAATCAAACTTTTCAAATGCGGGCAGCTCTTATGTGGACAATCAATGACTTTTCTGCATATGCTATGTTATCTGGTAGGAGTACAAAAGGAAAGTTTGCTTGCCGTTGTTGTAACTATAGCACTAATTCTTGTTATCTTAAACATAGTCGAAAAATGTGTTATATGGATCATCATTTTTTTCTACCCATGGATCATCCATGGAGATCTAACAAAAGATCTTTCAATGGAAAGACTGAATTCAGGCCTCCTCCACCTTTCTTAAAGGGAACTGATGTGCTTAATAGCTTACATGATTTTGAAAATGTGTTTTGAAAGAAGAGAAAGAGATCAAATGATGGCCCATGGAAAAAAAGGTCAATTTTTTTTTAATTACCTTATTGGCAGCACAACTTGTTACACCACAACCTTGATGTAATGCACATAGAGAAGAACATAGTTGATAGCATACTTGGAACTCTTTTGGATATTTCTGGCAAAACAAAGGATCATGCAAAAGCCCGGTATGATTTAAAAGATATGGGAATCAGGAAGAACCTTCATCCAAAAGATACAGAAGATAGTAAGAGAACAAAGTTTGCAAAGGCATGCTTCTCAATGACAAATGGAGAGAAATCAATTTTTTGTGGAGTTTTAAAGACAACCAAGTTACCTGATGGTAGTGCCTCCAATATATCTAGGTGTGTGCACTTGGATGAAAGAAAAGTGTCTAACTATGAAACCCATGATGCTCATTTCATGTTACATTACTTGCTTCCAATACCAATTAAAAGCATTCTTTCTGATCATATGGCTATTCCTTTGATTCGTCTTAGTTCCTTCTTCCGTCGTTTGTGTCAAAAAGTAATCACATTGGAGGAACTAGATTGCTTAGAAGTAGAGATCATAGAAACAATAAATCAGTTGGAGCAAATTTTTGATCCTTTATTTTTTGATATAATGATTCATTTGCCTATCCATTTGGCGAATGAAGTGAGATTAAGAGGTCCAGTTCAAAATCGATGGATGTATTCTGCTAAAATAGAAATGGGTATATTCAAATCATACATCCACAACAGACGTTATCCAGAAGGTTGCATAGCAGAGACACGAGTGGGAATAGATTCTATGAATATATTCGGTAAATATCTACAGAGGGGTGTGCATACATAATTTAACAGAAGAGCCCGAAATAATGATGAATGTGACCCAAATGATGCAAAAACTATGATTTTGTTTCTTAACAAAGGAGTTCCTTTAGGAGCAAAGAAAACTGATGCACTCATTTTAGATAACAAGTCACTAAGTCAGGCACATGCATACTTATTGGCAAATTGTGACGAGGTTCAAGAATATATTAGGTACCTTAATTTGAACATAGTATTCTTTTTTTATAATTAATTTTTAACTTATTTTATTTATTATTTTAACAAAAAAAAGTACATGTTGTGTAGAGGGCATGAGCAAGAGGTTAATAATCAACCACGAACATCTAAATGGAATAAGGCCAAGAATCATTGTCAAAACTTCTCTCACTGGTTTGAAACTCGTGCTTTGCAAAAGGATATGCTTGATTTGATAAAACAATTGTCTAGAGGACCAAATTCCGTTGAAAAAAAGATATTTTAGGTATATCATCAATGGATATAAATTCCATGTTAGGCAACGTGATGCAAGGCATAAAACACAAAATAGTGGTGTTACACTAGTTGCCTCAACTACGAGCTTTGCAAGCTCAAAGGATAAAAATCCAATTGCTGCTGATTTGATTTATTATGGCAGAATAGTTGATATTGTTGAATTAGACTATTACGGTCATTTTAAGGTTGTTCTATTTAAGTACGATTGGTATGAGGTTGAAAATGATGCTTATGGCCTTACTTATGTCTATTTTAATAAGAGATGCTCTCAGGAAGAGCCTTTTGTGCTTGGATCTCAAGTACACCAATGCTTCTATGTGCAAGATCCATACGATCAAGATAGACATTTTGTTATGAAGACTGTTCCGAGAGACTTGTTTAACATGGGTGATGAAGTTGAATCTAATCTCCAACAAAGTTATGAAAATGAGCCATCTAAACATTTGATGGGACCATCTATACCAAAAGAAAATGGTGAAGTAATCTGAACAATGACTGATTTACCAGAAACAATTATTGATGTGCCTTCAGAGGAATTTGTTACTTAACAACTTGAAGTCGAGTATGAAGAGGAGTTTGAAGATGAGTTTGTAGATGAGTCTGAAAATGAGTATGAAGATGAGTCTGAAAATGAGTATGAAGATGAGTTTGAAGATGAGTCTGAAGAAGAGTTTGAAGATGACGCACCATGAGTTTCATTATTTTTGTGATGACCATATAGTGCTCACTTACTGTTTTTGTAAATTAATTGTTTTTTGGTACAAACACATTAAGATATGTAATATGTGGAATTGAAGATTAGATCGCTACAATGTTTAAGTATTTTGTTGGCTTTTTTCATACGCCCAATTGTTGTTTGGTTAAGTAATTTATGTTGGCTTCTTATCTGATTATTATTTTATTGAGAAACCTGTACTTCTAGCCGAATATTGTTTTATTTTGTTGTTTGTTATTTATATACTTATTTGTTTCCTTTTATTATCAAGCAGTAGGCATTAGAGGAAGAACAGTGAACTCTGCAATTTGAAGTTGTTTCTGATTTTGTCACAGTCCCGAGTTCGTCGCTCCGAGAGAGGTACAACTATTTACCTTTAAGTAATTTAAATAATGAGAAGCTGTCCATTTTTGGAGTTGACCCTGCAGAATGTTTTTGCTATAATTCCCCTGAACTTGACACTATTGAACACATTTTCAACTCTGGAAGTTTTGCCAGAAAGGTCTGGGGGTTCTTTGTTGTTTCCCTGGGTATCCAAAAGGATTGTATTCCTCTTAAATACATGGTGATGAGATGGTGGAACACTGTACACAAAAATGAGCCTGTTTGGTTGTTTCATAATACTTTAGTTGATATAATTTGGTTAAGTAATTTATGTTTGGTATAGCTGGTTAGAAGGTAAAGTATTTATATATAAAATTGTGGCTCTAGGTAAAGTATTCTGAATGGTTGTGAATAACTCTAGGTTCCAAACATCATTCAAGGAAGGTGTTACTGCTTCAGTACATGTGACTGGAACAACACTAGATAATGGAGAGGTATAACATGATATTGAGGATCTACTGAACTTCAAACAAGTGAAGAGGAAGTCGGTCCGACCAGCTACCAGTACTGACCTGTTTCTGGATAAGCAACAGATACACAATGAACATGATATTTATGATCCTATTGTTAATGAACACAACAAAGGATTGGATGATCTTGTGGATCAAGAAGAACTTGGTGGAGATGAATGTGATGGCGAAGAGGAAATTGACATTTATTGTAGTACAAAAGGTATGTCCTAAACCTTGTAAGATTTAGTACTCGTTATAAAATAAATGTCTTATTTCCTGTCTGTTACATCAATCTAGAAATATCGAAGTCAAAAAAAGTTCGAGGACAAACAATATGTAAGGATATTCACGCAAGAAATTTGGAAGAAAGAAAGGAGGTGGCATTTGATAAAGGACAAGCAGTGGGACCAACTAATAAGATAGTGTCACAATTAAGCAAATTTATAGGAACAATTGCAAGGAATCCTAGATTCATCAGTTTGATGTACACTAGTTGGCATGCGGTGCCAAAGGATACTAAAAAGCGCAAGTGGGAATATATCAATGTAAGAACAATCACTCTTAAGATTGTATATTTTATTATTTGTTTTTACTTACGAAAGCTAAATATATTTTATTTTGCATAGTCCAAATTTCTAATTCCAGTAGAAGGAAAGAAGTGAGTGATGACTGGTCTTTGTGATGCTTGGAGGCGACACAAGCAAAAAATTAAAGAGAAATTTTTTGATAAAAACAATACCCTTGGGGATATGCTAGCAAAACGTCCTGATGGTATTCCAAATAATCAATTTCGCCAGTTAATCGAGTATTGGAAACACCCAACTGTTCAAGAAAGGCTAAAATAGTGTATTTCTACTCATCGACATATTTTACATCATATCTATTCTTTTTTTATTTATCAATTCAATTATCTCTTTTTATTTAATAATAGGCCATATGCGAGATGAATTCTCAAAACAGGAAAAAATAAAAGTGGAGGCATCGAATGGGACCTATTAAATTTGCAAGAGTACGCTTGGCATTGGTAATACTTAGCTGACATTTCTTCAAAAATCTGAATTTCATTTTTTTGTACTTTATTAGAGCATACTGATGTTTTTTCAATTTTTTATATAATATGTAGCGTGTAGCCAAAGACAACAACGAAGAACCATCAAAGCCTGAAATGTTTATTGCAACTCGTACCAAGATGGGAATGGAAATCTAGGCTGATACCCAAGTTGCAATTGTAAGTTTTTTAAAGAGGATTAGTAGTGAATTTGATTCAGACTTAAAATTTATGTATTGTGGGGAGTTTGACTCCATTGAATTTTATCACGTATGTCTTCTTCTTCTTCTTCCTCTTCCTGTGCAAGTGCGAGGAGATATCAATTCTTTGTCGATGTCGCTGAATTATTTGCTAGGAAAAGTTGTCAGATTATTTTAGTTCTTGATCGCTATCATAGGACTGGAAATGAAATAGTACCTACAATTCACTATGGATGCCAATTTTATTCAACAGGCTAAACTTCAAAATCACCAAAATTCTAGGGAAACAACTGATGATGCATTTAGGGCAGTGTTTGGAAAGGAGCAGCCTGGTCGACTTAGGTGCTATGGTAGATCAGTGACAACAATTTCTTTTAAGAAAGATGAGGAAATTAACAATCTAAAACAAAAGCATGCCAATGAAATCACTTCTCTAAAGGAAGAATTGTGAGTAGAAATGCAATATTTATTCACTCAATTGCTGCAAAACAACCTGGATTGAATTTTCAAGATATACCAGGGTGTGTTGGATCTAACCTTGCTTCACCTAGTGATGCAAGTAGCGCACAAGCTGTAAGAGGCACAAATCTTCCACATTCTTCAGGGTCAGCTCATGATTAGGTTCTTCAAAAGGTATTTTGTATTTCACATTTTCTGTTAATAGTCTGCATATTATTTTTCTTCTAGTTGAGCTGGTGTTCTTGGTAAATAAATTCTGACCTTATTTTACTATCTTGAATATTTCAAAGTTTACTTTGTTTTTGTTACTCATTGTCTCCTTTCAGCTTCTATACCAATTTTTTTTATATTTTTAGTTGTATGAGTGTTGTATTGTGTTGACGGAGGACTCTACTGATTTTGGGTTGTAGTTGTGTACTTTTATCCCCTATTGTTTTAATGCTTTGAACTGTGATGGTTGTTGTGAGGGATGGTTTTAGTTTTCATTGCTTAAACTGATTCTCATAGTTAAAGTTGTTCCTTTTAGATTTCTTCGAAGGTTAGAGACTTTGTTGTATTTTTGTAAGTGAGTTTGTTGTCACTTGTGCTAGTTAAGCTCTGTTCTAATGTGGTTTGAGTTGTCATCATGTTGCTGCTGGTTCTTGTTTCTAGGAATCTGTCTTTCCTGTACTTTGGAATGCTATATCTCAACCTCTTTTTGTGTCTTCTTTTAATTGCTTCTCTCTTTTTCTTGCTTGGTTTTCCTTCTGATTTGTTGTTGGAAGGAGTCTGATCATTATCTTTCCCATTCTGCTGACTGTTATCACTTGTAGGGCCTGGTTGATCCTCTTCTTTGTTTTACTGGTAAGAGTAATAAGATCTTGCCTCCCTAAAATATTATCATTGTTGTCCTGAATTTTCTGCACTGGATTGATGTTTAATTAGTGTCAAGCTGTAAAATGGAGACGAATAGGAAAAGGGAAAGAGAGAGGAAGTATATATAGTGATCTTACTCATGCTCGATGACAATGTTCGCAAAAAATTTAGTAGAGTTGAGCAGCTGTCGGTGAATAAAACAGTACAAGAAAGTTAAAATGGTTGAAGGTTTTTAACAACCTCGAAATAAATCAAAGAAATAGGAATATTGTGTTACCTCTAAATACTCAGAGGCTCCTGTAGGTTCCCATGCTACTAAACCACCATTTTTACTCTACGATTTTATTTAAAAGGGATCTTATTATAACTTTAAGATATAGGTTTCTCTTGAATTTTTTGCAAAAGCAGAAAACAACTTCAGATTAAATGATTTATGACCTTGACCCGTAGCATTAACCTGAGACCTGTATGGAACTTGTTGTTTATTCTGAATGTTATGCTGAGGGGGCTAGTATGGTCTAAACTATGGTCAATGTGAGTGTTCTCATGCCCAACATGTTGTTAATGGTTGACTTATTATTAATTTGTGTCTCCATTGTATCCTTATCTTTTGAATTCTAATTGTTAGCTCCTTCTTGATTATTTGGTTGATCCTGGATAGAAAGATCAATGAAATTATTAGAAGTAAAGAGTGCAGAATTAGTAGTCATACTTGTGTGATGAGTCTATTGCTGCTGCAATGTTTCCTTAGGAGATTTTGGTCTGTCCATGCTATGTTGAACTGGCCTGTAAGCTTTTCTCTTCTGAGTCTGCCATTCTCCATCCGTTGGCTTGTTGTTATTTCCTTTTTTTTGTGTGTTGCTGGTATTGTGAACTGGTGTTTCCATCCTCTCTATTTGTGTATTGCATTTGCAAGTTTCTGGAATCTTGTTTGCCTTGTTCCCCTTTGTTTTTGTTCTTCCTAGAAGCCTCCAACTCTTTTCTTTTGTTAAATTCCTCATCTCTTTGCTTAATATCAAAGTGTGAATGTGAGAGCTAGTCTCTTGAGTTGTTTCTTGATTAATGAAATGAGCAGCTCCTAGTTCCTACCCAATACAGACATGTAACAAGTGTCCTTTGTGTTTACAATACATGCAGTAATCCAGAATTCACGTGCTGATAAATGTTCCATATGATTTGCATTTATATATTGATTTGGATTGGTTGGCTTACAGTGAATACTCTCCAATTATGCACTTCCACATTTATTTCACTAACTTATAATTTTATTTTGAACGTGCAGGAAAATGCTGATAATTGAATTTGAATTGCATGTGGCCAAAAGTAAACTCGGTCTATTGTAGTGAACGATGAAGAGTTTTTGTATTATTGTCATATACGTTATGCATTTGATTTTTTGGAATTTATTGATAGTAGAGATCTTTAAGCAATCACTTTCTAAGTATTGGTTGTACAAGACATGTTTCTCGAAGTTTATTTGAAATATATAGCTTCGATTTAATTATTAGCTAATTTTGTGCTTTAGGTCGCTTGTCTATTTAATTATGTGATTATATATTAAATATATGCAAATAAAAAATGTTATTCTTAAAAATAAAAAATTGTGGCTACAAAATTCTACACAACATTGCCACACTTCAAAAGTGTTGTTGTAGGACGTCCAATATTATCTTGTACATAAGAAAAGTTACACTTTATCAGTGTTGTTCTAGATGAGATATAAAGTTACACTTTATGAGTGTTGTTCTAGATGAGAGATAAAGTTACACTTTATAAGTGTGCTCTTGATGAGATATGAAAGGCACTGCTTTTTAAGTGTGACAAATAACAAAGCAAAGGCAACGCTTTTAAGTGTAGTATAATAAAAAATAGGTGTCGCTAATTCATCACAACAAAGTGTGCCCTTATACCTCTTTGGCTATGCTTTATAAGTGTAGGCAAAGATGGCGACATTTAAAAAGTGTTGCCTAATGTCAAAGGTTACGCTTCTTTAGGCCACCCACTAAAAAGTGTTGCTTAAAGTCCAAAAGTGTAGCCTTATATCAAAGGCCACACTTTTTGCTAGTTTAGGCTACACTTTACTGGGGTGGCCGTAGGCCTAAAATGGTGTAGTGGTTGCATAGAAAATATGTGAACCCTTTGCATCTCGTTGTGATTAGCCATTTATCAAATTGATTCTCGTGTCATGACTGTTGCACACTAGCAAAAGTGTGTAGTCTTGTTTGACTTTAGTGTCGATGCCTTGTGTGATGAGCTTACTTTGATCCATGCATGAATAAACCTAGAATTTTCCCCATTAGTATGATTTATTTATAAAGGTGTGCTCTTGAAGTGATATTAGGCAACTTTAAAAAGTGAGAGCCAAATTTTACATATACCTCTTTTGTGGCCTACCCGTGAGCGTGTGAACCTCTCTTGAACACCCTTTGGGCCTTACCTTTCTTTGGAAAAACCTTGATGAACCCTAGATCTTACTTGACCCACTACCTATAATCCTCTTAATTTGTGGTTTAATGAATAGCCAACTTAGGCCAAAAGCCTAAGTTGGGGGTGTGGTGAAAAGGAAAAGGAGAAATCAAGAAGTACAAGAATAGTCCCTCTTAACCCCTGGTGTTGCAGAACAATGGAAACCCTTCGGAAAAAAATAAAAAAAATTATGGAATAAAGTACCAAATAAATCGGGTTTCCAAACAATCCATGAAGGTGAATAAAAAGATAACTTAGAAGCACTACAAAAAGAATTGATAAAGAAAACGAAAGGAATGCCTTGAGAACATCACATCTCACAAGCATAAAAACTTACTGAGCTTAAATGACCATACTTTTTCACTTAGCCCCATTACAAGCCTTAAAAAGACCTTTTTGATCTTGAGTGAGCCGAACCGAAGATCAATTGGAAAATACGGGAAAGCCTATGGGTGAAAACATGCATTGTGTTCCTCTTTTTGAGTGTGAGTGTTGCATCTGAATCATGATCTTGAATTGATTAACCTCTGTGTGTGAATATGGAATCATTTTTTATGTGAGGGCATTTGGATACTTTTTGTTGAGCTTGTACTTGCACAAGTAGCAAGTATTGCGAGCATGAGAATCTTTGGTAATGGTGTTTCACAACTTGAATAATTGAGTACAGAGTTGATCTTTGCATGAGTAATTTGAGTCTTGTTGTGTGCATTTATGATTGAGTCTTGTGTCACACTGTTTGAGACATCCTTTTTGAACGGCTGAACTTAAGCTTGCTTGAGGACAAGCAAAAGTTTAAGTTGGGGGTGTTGATGAGTCCACAAATTGGACTCATTTAGGGCTTTATTTTGATAGAAATAGTATCCTCAAATGCTTATTTTGTCTCAATACCTGATGAAAACTCTTAAGTTTCAGGTATTTGAAGTTCTAGTGGAAGCATGGACACTTAGGCACAAAAAGGAACAAAAGTGCTAAAAAGAACGAAGAAGCCGAAGCCTGAGCATCACCAAGCATACTTGGCAATTCGATGAAGGGACGCACTCCACCCTTTGTTCCAGTACGCGAAGCCTTGAAGGAGCAGGATCAAAGAGGCGATGAAAGGAGCAGTCAGCGCTTCGCCGAATAGTTCTGTGAAGCAGTACTATGTCGCCCCATGACACAGAGCACGACGATGCTGAAGGCTAGTGCAACACGGCGATGAAGTACACCAAAGGGCGAATCGTCGAGTTAATCGGCGATTTCGACTAAACTTGCCAAAAGATCCGCCAAAATTATTTTCTGAAGTCTATAAATACTAAAATTGTTATTAATTTTTAAGAGTCGAACATTTATTTTAATTTTCACAATAGAATAGTACTTTTTTCTATATTTTTTTTCAAGTTTGGAGAAGTTTTTTGGGAGACTTGAAAAAAAGAAGGATTTCATCTTTCCCAAGTTGGAAGTGGGTCTTCTCCATTCTTCTTCCTTTGCTTAAATGAAGGTTTAATTCCTTATACCCATTTAATTTTAGTAACATTTTAGGTTTATTTTGTTATTTCTTGATGTGTGACTAAAAATCCCATTCTTGGGTTGTGATTTAGAAAATATGTGTTCATATTATTGTTGGGTCTTTCTTGTTGATAGGTTAGATGTATTTTAATGGTGATTTCACCTAGTGGTTGCGATTTAATTTAATGGGTTTATAGTTGCAAATACAAAACCACCCATGTGTTTTCGACTTGCCTAAGAGGGAGGTCGTGAAACCAAGACCGCTAGACTGATGGCCTAAAGAGTGGGTTGACATGAGGTTCAGCCCAAGAGGGTGAGCCTTAGTCCCATATCCTAACACTCAGCTCGAGAGAGTGAGTGGGGTAAGGCATAGGCTGGCCTTCATGCGGCAAATGGGTGTCCGAGAGGAACACATTTGAAACAGGGTAAGTTGCCCGAGAGGGAACTTATTTCCATCTAAATCTTATCCTAGTCACTATTATCTTGCAAATTTCCTGTCGAAAGTATGTACCCAATGATTTATCTCAACTTGTATTGCAATCAAACCCCAAGAACTTGTCCCCATACTTGATTTTCTTGTTATTTTTATTGTTTTTACTACTTGTAACAAAAACCCCATTTGATATTTGACACCTTTGTGCCACCCCTTTTAATTTAATTAATCGTTAATGTCTTTAGCTACGACTAGTTAGAACTAAATTTTATTTTTCTATTAATTCTCAAAACCACTCCCTTGGGACACAACCCCAACCCTTGGTTGGGTTACTATATTATCGACGATTATAGACACTCGTACCGTAGGTTACTGTCGTTGGTCACGATAAGCATCAACCACCATCCGCCATTTTATTTACTGCCCAACACATACTTTTTCGATTAATACAACAAAGTATGATTATAGGATAGGGGTTGTGCAGATTAGTGCATTTCATAAGGACGCCAACCAGCTGGAGTCCCTACCTAGATGGATGGAGAGAGCACCGAGTGAGTGCGGGATATGACACAACCAATCTAGAAGGCGACATTAAGTTTTGCTGTAAAATATTTATGGTCCATTGTCCGACACAAACTGTTCCCCACATGGGTGGATAATGTTGTCACTTGGGATCGTGCGATAATTTTTGCAAAACTTATGGCAGGGCACGCAGTAGACTTTGCTAGCATGAATATTGCGGAGATTCATGAGAGGGTGTTCCAATAGACCACCACTATGCCCTTTCCATGTTTAATTTTCCATTTCTGTAGGGAGGCTATAGTCCCTCTTTGACATTGTGATACGCTAGCTGAGGTGACTAAGATTGTTAATGTCGGCCTCATTAAAGATGATGCTAACCCCAATGCCCTGAAGAAAGGCATACAAATCGACTTACCTTCCATTGCTAATTCTGCTACTATTGATGTCGAGCAGGTTGCAGTAAAGCAGGCAAATGATGAGACCACTCCTGACACCACTATGAATCCCGATGTACTGCCCCCATTTCCACTTCTTCCGCACATGCTGTCAGAAAACCCCGTGCTTCCACCTCTTCAAGATTTTCTTTGCTATCATTGGCCTGAGTCCAGATGGTTGAGACTCAAATTGCCACTCTTTTACAACATATATGACATTGGATGATGAAATTTGTAGAGGAGTCAAATGCACGAATGGAGGTTGTTGTTGAGACGAAGATTAAGGTGATACATCTGCGGATAGACATTTTTTACCTCAAGGTGTTTGAGAGGCCCTTGCCTGGGCCTACTAATGATCTCACCATATTATAGATGAAATTGCCTAGGCTCTGAGCTGATGTTCACGCTCTTGTTGCTACTATGGAGGTTGTGCCAGAGCCCACACTTGAGGTAGAGGCAGATGATTTGGTGTTGAGCGCACTATTTGGTGATGAGATGCCAACATCTAACCCCCCTATAGCTAGAAAGCACACCCACTTTTCTAATCCTACTAGTGATATGGATGAGTCTAAGTGGGACAGGATAAGAGAGCAGCAACTGTTATAGGCAGGAAATCAACAGTCTCTATTCTAGAAGAAGCGTTGCGGAGAGCACGAGATATGGTTGGAGGTGCATCTGGTTTGTGGATCACTATTGATGGTGATCCCACTACTATTAGGGGTGCTACTAAGGGCGCCACTCGTGATTATTCAATGCGTTCCGGGATATCGTATCCACCCGCTTCTTTATTGTTCTTCGGCATTTATGCTCCATAGGTTTGTCTCACCCCTTATTTTACATTCTTTGTGCATTGAGAGCAATTGCACCATATTTTTGTGAGGGTAGGGTGAATGGATTGTGAGTGTTAGGGTAAAATGTAAGTATCCCAACTCACAATCCTTCCTTAGGGTTTTCTTGCCTGTGTTTTTTTTCTTCAAGGGACTATTTTACATATTTGTTGAACCGACATGTTTAGGATTGTATAAATATAGAAGTAGCTAAAAATTAAAGCATGATGGCATAAGAGCATGAAATTGATACCCATCCGAATTTTCTTATGTGTTATATCAGTGAGCTTTGTAAAGTTGAGTGTGTTGGATCTTGATATGACATGATAGAAATTGATTTGACAAACATAACTTAAGCTATAACTTGAACTTGGTGCATTAATGATTTGATAGTGAAACTGTGCCAGTGTGTGTAAGGTTGTTTGCATTATCATATAGTGTGTGTCAATCTAGAACTTTCCCCATTAGTCTTGCTAAGATGATCTAAACTGGAAATTGGGAAATGATCATAGGCCATTGTTTAAAATGAGGCCACTTAAACCTAAAAACAACCAACCAAAAGAAATAGATGCTTCCTTTGATCCAATGTTTGAGCCTAATGAATACCATTTCTTTTAATACACCCAACTCGCCTTCTCTAAAAATTTGTTTTGGCCCTGGTCCCTCCTTGGACATTGTACACCTCAACTCAGGCTAAAAGCTAAGTTGAGGGTGGCTACTTCAGAAGCTACCAAAATATTGTCCCTAGTCCTTTAAAAAGACATTATCCACCTGAACTAATGCAAAATACATAAGTTAAAGTTGGCTCGGGTGAAGGAAAACTGTAAAAAGGGTATGCAAAAAAGTTGATTGAAAAAAAACAAGAAAATGAGTAGAAAGGGTAGTGAAAGATGTGACTGAATCAAAATGAAATAAAGAGAGCTTGAATGAAAAAAAAATGAAACGCGCAAGAATGTCAAGTCACAGTCACACCGGTACCTCCGGTACCTGAATGAAATATAATAAGAAGAGTAGAAAATCAAGAAAATGGTCAACTTGGTTGTAAAAGAGGTAAAATATCCAATGTAATGGTAAGGAGGGAAGAAAATTCTGCAAGTATCCAAATGTACCACTCCTCACGATGAGCCTATGTTACAAGCTAAGAAAGTCCTATAGTGATCCTAGTTAACTAGTCTGGAAAGTCAAAGCTAAGAAAATAAAGGCAAGCTTATGGTATTGAGCACTAACTGTATTTGAATTCATTTCTGAGTGTGAGTGTGTACAGATTCCCAAATTATACTAAAAATGAAATATTGTGTGAAAAAGAGATTTCTTTATGGAAAGGGTACAAGTTACGTTGTTGAAGAGTTGGCATCTTGGTGATTATTATTTGTGTATGTGATGGTGTCTGTTGGTATGACGATGTCATGTTTTGAACCGCATAAGTTAGCTTGTTGAGAATAAATGAAAGGATTTGCATTGTGCTGAAAAATGGTTGAAAATGGCAAGTTGAAAGAAAATGCCAAGTGATTACTTGATTTTGTATGTTTCTTCTACATAAGCGTTGTTTTGAGTTTGTCGTGTCGCTTGAGGACAAGCAACGATTTTAAGTTGAGGTTGTTGATGTACCTTGATCTTATAGTATTTTTGATACGTTATACTTGAAGTTTGCATGCGTCTTAGGCAGTTTTGTTATTAGATATGATTTGGTGTTTTGGTCTAATTTTGCACGAAATCAGTTAAAAGCAGTTAAAGTTGAATGTAGCTAAACCAGCGGGATTTTAGCAACAGACGAGCCCATCCACGAGATGTCGTTTACTTGAAGTGTTGTAGATGAGGCCATAGGTGGAGTATTTAAGGAAGTCTCACCAACGGTGGAACCATGAAGGCTAACGATTCCCCATAGTCTGAGTGCCGGACCTTGGATGATTCTTGTCATTTGATTCAGAGAAAAGAAGTTCTAGTACTTGAATAACAAAGGGACATGTTGGACCATGCATAGATCTATGGGCCATAGGTGATGATCATCATTTTGGGACCACAACATTTGGACAACAGCAAAACCAGGTAGCTAACCATGGGCCGTTGATTGAATCACGGACCGTGGTGTGGCTGCCGTCGATCGAAGCTGCTTAAACCAAATTTTCGTAGGCTTTCTTTTCCTACTTGGTTTCTATAAATATAAGTTGTATTTTTGGTTTTTGGGTTGTTAGACCTTTTGTGAGACTTCATTTTTAGCTTTGGGAATGATTTTGCAAACTCTTTAGCATTTAATTCTTAAACTGTATTTATGCAATTTGCTTTGGTTATTCAATTCAAGATTTCAGATTTCATCTATTCCAATTTTAAGTTCATGATTTTTATTGCAAACTCAAATATGAATTGTGATAACTCAAGCATGAATAGCTAAATCCACAACTAGGGTTGTGGGAATCATTAGTAATTAACAATGTAAAACCAATAACTAAGTAAGTTTTGAATAATGTTTATGCATGTATTGTTAATACTTCGTTTAGAATGCTTTCTAAGGGTGTGCAACATTAGAACTCGCCTCATTCCTACTTTCCGGAACAAGGAGGTAACGAATCAGAAAGGGTGTAAACAACAGAGATTTAGACGTGATAATCCACTATCTAATAGCCTTACCCACTTACTCTAAAGGCTAATCTGGGGTTAAGGGTAAGGGTTAGTAAAGAATGCACCCATGACGGACCAAGTTGCGTGGTGAAATTTCCTATTTGGAGGACCAATCACTTAGGAGATACATAACTTACCAACCTTGCATGTTAACACTAGGATAAAGCTATTATTATTGGAATTACTGCGTTAAGAACTTGTAGGGAACACATGTACCCTAGTTTTCATCTCATATTGATAATCCCAACTGTGAATTGTGATAACTTGTTACTTTAAATCAATCAACTAATATTTTCTTTATAAATCCCCCTTTTTTGGAAGTAGTCTGACTAAACATAAATAATCGTAAGGTAGCCTAAGTCTACACCATATTCCTCATGGGATCGACCCTAACCTAAAAGTTAGGTTATTTATTTGACAACGACCGCTTATACTTCTTTAGGGAGGTCTAATTTGGGCTTATAAGTTGCTCGAAATTTACGTGGCTGCACATTGGAGTGCTCAGGGACTGTTGGGGGAGCTCCATTCTAGGTAATATTTGAGTTTTAGTTGTTGTCCTATCTCTTCCTTTAGCTTAAATGGTTATTTAAATGCATGGGCAGATTCTGGGTTGTTTTGAGCCCTGAATTATGTTCTATTTTGGGACACAAGTTTGGGTAGGTAAAATGAAATTTTTCACAAAGTCAATTTTTGGTTTTCTAGTTCGGGTCCCACAATCCCATTTTACAACAGATTTTGGGTCCCTCTCCAAAAAAAAGTGATTTTTGTATTAAAACAACCATATTGGTGTTGTGATTCTATTTTTGATAGTGCGACAGCGTTTCGAGGCTGTATTGAAGGGAGAAGATCGGACAACATAATTTGGAGCGCGGGCGGTCGGCCTACAAGTAGGCTATGACTTCCCTATCCTTAGATTGAGAAGGAATAATTTATTGTATGTTGATTTTTTATGAATTTGGGGTTGAATTAGTGGTTAATCATGTTAAATTCCAAGAATTCATGCCTTAGGCAACTTTTTGGGTATTTCGAGCGGTAGAAGCATGTCTATTGTATTTGTTGATCATCCTCACATTATGGTGTGCCTTCTTTGTGATTTGTGAATATCTTTGAAGCATGTTTGGCCTTATTCTAGGTTTAGGCTAGTGATTTCAATAGAATTGTGTCCTTTTGGAGCCGTTTGGCCTTGTAATCTTTCTGTAGTCACTTCGAACGGCTTAGCTCCCTATAGACTGATGTAGCAGACCTAAGTCTGATAGTTTGGGCCATATCTAAGCAGTAACACTTCTCTTGGAACCATATATCCATAAATCCTCTATTTCTGTTGGTTCTGGTTCATCGGTCCTGCTTGGATATGGTTCGGGATGGAATGATTTACTGATGGCGCTCAGATTGAGAGTACTCCCTGTGATGCACGGTTGGCTGCTGATCCTATTTCTAGACGATTAACCTCTATTCGTGGTTCAAGACTTGAATTCACTCCACCAGGCGTGGTTCAAGTCCTCGACTTGATATTATAGCCTTGGTTCAAGTCTTGGCTTTCTTTAGCCATGGTTCAAGTCCACCACTCCTTACAACTTGGTTTAAATCCAAAGCTACTTTCACCTCGTTCAAGTCCTTGGTCATATTTAGACGTGGTCCAAGGTCAATGTTATCCTTAGACCTAGTTCAAGTCCACGGTTACTCAAAATCTAGGGTCAAGTCCTTGATCCTCCATCTTCAATTCAGTTCAAGTCCTTAACCCCCTATTAGTTTCGGATGAGCTTCAGGCATATGGATTGGCTTGGTTTGAGTCTGCAAAAAGTTGTGGAAATCTTGGAAACTTCATCAAGTCCTCTTATTCCATTCTAAACTCTTCTTTGTACCTGTCAGGCTTATGGGAGTCCACAAGGGTTTTACTTTTATCTTGTGCACGAGTGTACTTGTCAGGTTTATGGGAGCGAAGTCGGATTTAGTTAGTTATTCTCCTTTTCTTTGTGTGCTAGTACACTCGTATGCATACATGTTAGATTTCTCGTTCCTGTATTTGGTAATATTTTAGATTCTCCAATTTCATATTACTTTTTCTTTTTTTGCTCAGTCGACCTATGAGATTGATAAAAATACATTAATACCAATACAAAATGGCCCTAGACAAACACAACTCTTAAGTGAAGTGTATTAAAAACACCGTAAACTCACGGTATATCAACACCCTCAACTACACTTGTATAGAAGCAAGCATCCAAGCACAAGCAATCACATGGCTCTCTATCCCGACTCTCTTTTTAAGTGCAAATCATTTCTCTTAGACTCAACAAGCTAACTCATGTGGATCAAAATATGACAAAGATCGACCAATCAACACACAACATACATTGTTTTGCTATCACCAAGGTACCAACTTTACGACAATGCAACTAGTGCTCTCACTTCAAACGAAATACTTTTTTCACACAATGAATATAATTTTGAGTACAAGGATTCATTCTACACTGACACTCAAAAGTAATTTCAAGTACATTTACTGCTCAATACCATAGGTTTTCCCTTATTTTCACTTCTTAGACTCTCCAAACTAGTTGCTTGGATCACTATAGAACTTTCTTAGCTTGTAATGTAGGCTCAGGGTCAGGTGTGGTACATTTGGGTACTTTTTAGTGACTTTATGCCCTCCTTGATGTTACATTGGCTTTTTACCTCTTCCTTGACCTATTCTTGGCATCCTTCCATTTTAAGCTCTTTCCCTTAATTCTTTGCAACATGGACGTGACTTTTGACTTTTTTACTCTTATTTTTCACTTTCTTCTTTTTCTTTTATTTCTTTCAACACTTTTGTTTTGCACAAAGTCACATCCTCTTTCATATTTTTTCTCTTTTCAACACTAAAATCTATTCATAGCCTTCTTTTGTAATTTAGTTTCCTTTTTCATGGCCACCCTCAACTTATGCGTTTTGCATTAATTGAGGTTCACAATGTCCGATGTCGGACCAGGGCCAAGATCAAGGTAACTTTTAGTCTTAGCCACCCTCAACTTAGTCTTTTGGCCTAAGTCAAGGTGCACATGGCCAAGGAGGGATCGGGGCCAAGACAATGTTTTTAAGGGAAGGTGAGTTAGGTGAATCAAACGAATTGGTCAATTTCAAGCTCAAATATTTGGATCAAAAGGGAATAATGCTATCATTTGGTTAGATCATTTTAGGCTCAAGTGGACTAATTTGTACAATGGCCTATAATCACTTCCTAGCTTCTAGCCTAGATTATCCTAGCAGGACATACGGGGCAAGTTCTAGATTGGCACACAATTGTCTGAAATATCAACCATTCTCACGCAGTCTTGGCACATTGTCACATTATAAGGTTATCAATTACCCACTTCAAGTTTTAGCTTAAGTCATGTGCTCAAGTTAGTTCTTTATCATGTCATACTCATAGCCAACACATTCAACTCATTCTAGCCTACAGATTCTAGCACATATAACAAATTTTGGACGGGGATCATTTTTTATTAATAACAATGCCATCATGGTTCATTCTTTCTCATGCTTCTACACATACATTCCTAACACATGCCGATTCAACAGAAATTAAAGCAGTCTCTTGGGGTAAAAGAACACATGCAAGAATACCCCAAGAGAGGATTATTAGTTGGGATACTGAGCCTTCACCCTATCACTCACAATCCATTAACCCCACCCCCAAAAAAATAGAGTGCAATTGTCCCCAATGCATAAAAATATGAAATAAAGAGTAGGGTGAAGGTGAAGCAAACCTGTGGTGCAAATGCACCGAAGACCTTAACAAGAGGGTAGGTTTGGTTTCTTGGAGCCCACTGGAACAACACTTGGGTCACCCGTGCCCACATCCTTTATCATAGCACCATCAGTAGTGCTATTAGTCACTCTAACTACACCATTATTAGTGCTATCAGTCATTCTAATTGCACCATCAGTGGTGATAATATCATCTCCCACAATAATCATGGCCTCAATGGTGGGCCTAGAACTTAAGGCTCCAATAATACTCTCACGAGCCCTCTGCTAGCGCATCTCCACATCTATAATGGAAGCCTTTCTAGCCTTCTCATTCTGCTGACCCTCCCGCTTCTTTGCTCGGGCCTTCTCATTAGTGTCAGAAATGCCTCTTCCCTCGGGCATGGGTCGGCTCGGGATGTTCTATTTCCTCACTGAGTAAAGCACCAAACACCGTATCATCAACTAATAAATTATGTGTAGACTGTGGCTCATCTGTGGATAGGGCAATAATTGTATCAAGGTCAGCCTGGAGACTGTCTAACTCAGTCCGAAAAGAGTACAGATCTGTAGTAAGGGCTGGTCGCTCAAGGACTCTCAACTCGAAGGCATCCAGGCGCTTATGAATGACCTGGACCTTCTGGTCCATCATGGTCTCCACCCTTGCCCCGGACTCTTTAGTAGACTTTTGCATCCATGGCTTCACATAATGAAGAAGTGTGGCCATATGTGCCTCCAATTTCTGAACTCGGGCCAAGGGTACAACAACAACTCCAAAAGGTGGGGTGGCTCTAGACGAGCTAGGGGCCCGACTGGCAGCTTGAGATGGGGAGCCCGAGGCATCATTAAGAATATGATTATACCCTTAATTAGGTCAGGAAAAACGTGTTAAAACTAGAAGGAAAAAAGGAAAATACTAGAATATCCTTTCCTAAAATGAATGGAAAGCATTAACTAGAGAGGCTTTACTCAAACGGGCATAAATTTTTACTCAGAATTTGGAATTTAGCTATCTCAGTGGCATTGAAAAGAGGAAACAAAGATATTCGATTAAATAATTGATGGGCCACCTAGTTGTTTATATGCTAAAAATAATATGATTGTTTAAAGTTGACCAAAGTAACATCTCATAGTGAAACTCGATTGGAAAGAAAGTTTTCTACTCAACTTTATGCTAGAGAATTCTAGTTACCTGAACATCTAAGAATATTTAGAATAACTCGGTACAAATCTTATTTACCATAAATAATGACTTGAGTCTTAACTTAGAAAGTTTCGGGATGTTACAAAGCCAAATGTAATAAGACTCACCGTTGAGCCTTAAAAAAATATTACCACTTTGTGATTAACATTCACAAATAAATATAGAACAAAAGAAAAGCAATAAAAATATTATCAACAAAGTATGTACTAATATCTTAAACTTGTCAAAATAGAAAGTTACATATAGTATTATATTATATTATATTATATTATATTATGTTGGTGCACTATAACTGAACTAGTGAATTTCAGTTATAAATTAAGGAATCAATTGCACACTAAGAAAATAATAATTCAAATTACACTAAAATAAAATGTCTCAATGTCATCACCTTTTTTTATTTTTCATGTGAACCCAAAATATTTCACACAAAAAAAAAAAATTAACCAAAACCTTATGTAATAACCAATATAGTAAGCATAATCATAAATAATGTATTAAATAAATTTCACACACGAAAGAATGAATAAACAGTCACGAGCAAAAAATGCATACTAACAACGTAATAGAAATAATCATTCACGTTATTACAAAAAGAAAATAACACAATCTCAACAATACTAATAACTTACCTTGTTAGGTTCAAGTTACTGACATAAAATCAGTTGTCACTAACGAATCAAATTGAACTCTATTCGGGGATGATATTGAAATGAGTTTAGAGACTCGTGTTCATAACGTGTTGTAAAACTAAAACAAAATAAGACAAGAAATATATAAGAAGAGAACAATAGAAATATAGAGACAATGGAGATGATAATTTTTCTTAGTATTCCAAGTCTTCAAGTGTTCACCAAATCTTCAAGTCTCTCCAATATGAAATCTAATACCATTAACCATGAAAGTTCTGGAGACATACAAAAGGTTAGTCATAAACATGACATTAACCATGAAAGTTAGGGAGACATTAACCATATAAATAATGGAGGAATATCAAAGGGGAGGTTATGAAGGTGTGGGAGTTACCATAAATTATTGTAACGCCTAGTTCCCGTCGTTATAGAAAATCCAATGGGGGAAAATTTTGGACTGAAAAACTTTTGATAGTATCTTGAAATTTCTAAACATAGTCCAGATTTGGATGAAATCGGAGTAAGCGAGGTCCAGGGAAATATGGTAACAAATGGGAGATCAAATTATGGGCCATACGACTTTACGGAATCAAATTCGGGCGAGTAGAACTCCCGAAACTGACCTTAGCGTGAACGGGTATTTTCTGAGTGTCGTGGGATGAAGGTGTGTTGTGAATTATGGGTTTGGGACTCTTAAATCGACTCACTGGTTTCATGAAATCTGTTGTGCTGGAATTATTTCCACTAGGGTGTGGCCGTTGTGGCAGGATTGGGGCCACCGTAGCGGCTCAATCGCGAATTATGGTGGAAATAAACCCCAAAAATGCCATTATTCTGTACTTTTCGACTTTGAGAGCTAAGCAACGACCCCAGTTGTTTTCTTGATAGTTTTTCACCATCCTTGAGGCTAAAGGTAAGGTTTTCACTCCATGAATTTATTTTTCGATTCGTAGAACCTAGTTTCTTGAGTAATTATCGATGGGGGAGGGCTTTGATCTGGGATTTATGGTGGAAAAACCCTAATCTGG
Organism: Solanum commersonii; assembly: GCA_029007595.1. NCBI lineage: Eukaryota > Viridiplantae > Streptophyta > Magnoliopsida > Solanales > Solanaceae > Solanum > Solanum commersonii. The sequence continues at coordinate 567,091 of JAJTWQ010000034.1, read as the reverse complement.
GTATGGGGATTAAGGGTTTGACCTAGGGTTAAGGTTATTGATTATAAACTTGGTAATTAAGTTTTGTTTATTGATCTTAGCATTATATTGATTGTTTGTAGACCAAGAACAAGGGGAAAGAATCTGGAAAGGGAAGAATCAAGTTTCTTAGGGGATTTGAGCTTTGTGCACGGTAGGTGATGGTTGTGATTTCATGTTTGTGTGGTATATGCTTGTCTTTCTTCATTATATTGCATATATGTATGTGAATGTTGCATTATGGATCACACTGATCTTAAATAAGTGTGAACAAATAACTATATTCCATGAATCACCTCTTAATTGTATGATTATTGAGAATGTAAATTGTGATTGTGGTATGTTGAATGGATCGGATGCCACGTACTGGCATACTAACTAAGATCGGTTACCACGTACTGACATAAACTTGGATCGGGTGTCAAGAACCAGCACACTAACTTGGAACAGGTCTCAGGATCCGGCACACTAACTATTTGAGTATGGATTCTGTGAGAGGGTCAATGACTTACAATATATGTGTAACATAGTTAACTTGGAATTGTGCATGGATCCAAAATAATCTTAATATTGTATATGTTTGATGTATGCATGCTTATGATGTTGTAATGACTTACTTATATTGCACTTAGTGAGATAGTTGCATGATCCTACCAATATAGTGTGGTTGTGTACTGATACTGCAGTTGCTCTTTCTTTGTAGAGTATAGGACATCTTCAAGCAGCTGTTGACAGACCTCGTCTAGAAGATCAGTGATCGCTAATCGAATTTAAGGGTGAGCCAACTCTTTCAGGCTGCCATGAGTTCTCTTTTTGGGATTAGTCCATTTGTTTCGTACTTAGACTAGTTCTTTAGATAATTCTCTTTTTAGTTGGGTTGTACCCATTTTCTTAGACATGTTGGTTAGAGTTTTGGTACATTGACTTTCAGGTTCTAGGGATTTACTTCGGCATTGTTTAGTTTCGTTGTTAGACTTTTGGAGTTTATAGGAACTCTACTTAATTTTCTGTATTTAAACTATATCTTTAAATGCTTAATTAGAGTTAGTTGGTTAGTTGGTTAGTAGTTATGGTTCTCCCAGCGGAGGGTTAGTGTGAGTGTCAATCATGATGGTCTAGATTGTGACAAAGTTTGTATTAGAGCCCTAGATTCGTTGATCTCGATGTACCAAAACAAGTCTAGTAGAGTCTTTTGGAATGGTACTGAGACATCTATACTTTTCTTCGAGTGGCTATAAGACTTTAGGAACTCTCTCTATTTTCTCATGTCTCATTTCATGCTTTAAATTGGTTCCAATTAGTATCAGGTGATCCAAATTGGTATCTAATCTCATTCACTCTTCTGTCCGCAGATGGTTAACAGTAGGTTCAATGGCATCAGGCTTATAGATCCCATCAATGCACCTATTAAGGAATCCGCAACAAGAGGTCATGGTCGAGGAAAGGGTAGAGGCCGTGGAAGAGTAACACCTACTAGGGATACAGCTCTTGTTGAGAATGATCCCAAAAATGAGAATCCTTCTGCGCATCATGAAGAGGTAGAGGAGAATGTTGAGGTTTTGAATGAGGAGGATATTGGACAAGAGGAAGAGATGCAAGTTGAGGCTCTAAGTATTCCCCTTCTAGACCTAGTGTTAGCTCCACATATTATATCGTTCTTGAAAGGATTGGTTGGTCATGGAGTGCTTCCCTCTGTTCAAGCAACTCACACTCCCTCCAATCCCCCCATTGCTATCATTGTCCCCAAGGTGGGAGCACATGTAGGGATTGATGCTTTCTTTCATACTTTGGTGGGTCCTAGTATGACTGGTAATGAGCATGAGATGTTGAACAAGTTGTCAAAATTGAAACCCCCTGTATTCTATGGTTCTGAGAGTGAGGACGCCTATGAGTTCATTTTAGATTGCTATGAGAGGCTTCATAAGTTAGAAATTGTCCATCAGCATGGAGTAGAGTTTTTGACCTTCCAGATCAAAGGCAAGGCTAAGAAGTGGTGGAGAGCTTATGTGGAATGCAAATCTTCAACGTTACCCCCACTCACTTGGACCTAGTTTCATGCTCTGTTCTTAGAAAAATATGTGCCCCGGACCTTGAGAGATTGCAAGAAAGATGAGTTCATGGCATTGGAGCAAGGTGATATGATTGTGGCTGCTTATGAGGCTAAGTTCCATACTTTGTCTAGATATGCTACGCAATTGGTGACTACTGAGAAAGAGAGGATCCGTCTATTTGTTAAGGGACTAAATTCTGAGTTGCAAGTATTGTCTATTCACATGACTTCTGCTGGAAAAAGTTTCAATGAAGTAACAGATTTTGTGAAGAAAGTGGAGGGGGTGAGGTGTGATGGTCAGGCTATGGCATTGGCTAAGAAATCAAAGAATTCAAGTAACTTTGAGGCTCCAAGGGTTCAGGGAGGCCAACACTTGCAGCACGACCAATTCAGTTCGCCATGCCCGCTTCTACAGGTAATTACTTGGGAACTCCACCTCAAAATTTAATTAAGGATAGCCAGGGAGCCGCACCTTCGGCGGGCAACAGGCCATCTTTCGATTACACTTGTTATAACTCTATGGATAACCTAGGCATATAAGAAGAGATTGTCCCCACCCGCGCACCATAGATTTTGCGCACTAGCAGACTAGAGTAGTGGTACCCGCAGGAAATGTTAATAATGGTCGAGGTTGTCCACAAAGTGGGAAAGGAGGAAATCAGCGAGGTCATGGAGGTCTGGGAAATGGTAACACATGTAGAAGAACACTGTAACCAGGCAAGAAAGTCGCCGATCATGATGACATGGCTCAATGTTATGCCATTTTGGGAAAGATCGATGCGGAGGCATCTGACACAATGATCATAGAGTCTATTCTTGTTTGTGACCAGATAGATAATATGTTATTTGATCCGGGTTCTACTTATTCTTATATGTGTACAATTTGCCTCGAAATTTGATATGAATTGTGATATACTTGATGCCCACATCCATCTTTCTACCCTTATTGGAGACTCTGTCATAGTCATCCATGTCTATCGTGCTTGTCCTATCTTGTTTATGGGATTTCAGTCTTGGGGTGATTTGGTGATTTTGGATATGACTGACTTTGATATAATCTTAGGCATGACTTGGTTGTCCCCCTATCATGTTGTGTTAAATTGCAATACTAAGTTTGTGACTCTAAAAATCCCGGAAGGGAAAAGTTAGAGTGGGAATGGGTTTACAAGCCTAATCCAGCTAAGATCATACCCTCCATTCGGGCTAGGAAACTGGTAGGGTTGTTTGGCTTATTTGGCTCATATTCGGGATGTTGAGGTTGAGTCTCCCTCCATTGAGTCTATTTCTGTGGTGTCAAAATTTAGAGAAGTGTTCCCTACTAATTTGCTAGGTATGCTTCCAGATAGGGATATGGATTTCTGCATTGATTTAGTGCCTAGTACTCGTCCCATTTCCATCCATCCATACCGTATGGCTCCGGCAGAATTAAGAGATCTTAAGGCTCAAATCCAAGAACTTCTTGATAAGGGATTCATCCATCCTAGTGCTTCCCCATGCGCTCTCCTATCTTGTTTGTTCAGAAAAAAAATGGTAGTATGAGAATGTGCATAGATTATCGCCAATTGAATAGGGCCACCATTCGGAACAAGTATCCACTGCCTTAGATAGATGATCTTTTTTACAAATTGCAGGGCACATCCGTTTTCTCTAAGAATGATCTAAGGTCTGGTTACCATCAGTTAAAGATTAAGCCAGAGGATATATCAAAATGGTATTTAGAACCCGTTATAGGCATTAAGATTTTTTAGTGATGTCGTTTGGGTTGACAAATGTGCCCGCAACTTTCATGAGTTTGATGAATGGTGTTTTCAAACCTTTTCTTGATTCATTTGTGATAGTGTTCATTGATGACATCTTGGTTTATTCAAAAAATGAGGAAGAGCATGCCAAGTGTAATGACCGATTACCGTCGTTAAAGAAAAGTCAATGGGGAAAATTTTGGGCCAAAATTTTTTTCATAGTAACTTGAGATTTTTCAACCTAGTCCAGATTTGGACAAAATCAAAGTCAGTAAGGTCTAGGGAAATCTGGTAGCAATTTGGCGATTTAATTTTGATTTTGATTATATGAGTATATAGCTAAGACATTAAGGAACCTATGCGACTTTAAGGAATTGAATTCGAGCAGGTAGAGCTCCAGAAATTTATCTTAGCGTGAACGGGTAGTTTCTGAGTGTCGTTGGTTGAAGGTGTGTTCTGAAATAGGGTCTTGAAATTATTAATTTTGCTCACTGGTTCCATGCAAGCCGTTGAGGTGGGATTTCTGCCACCAGGGCAGGGCTGCTGTAGCAGGGTGGATGCCGTCATGGCGGGGCATAAGTGACTTAAAGTCGGAAATAAACCCCAAAAATGTTTTATTCTACAATTTTCACACTTGAAAGCTAAGGAACGAACCCATATCTTTTCTTGACAGTTTTCCACCATTCTTTAGGCTAAAGGTAAGACTTTCACTCCCCGAATCCATTTTTCGATCCTTAGAACGTAATCTAATTTGTAATTATCGATGGGAGAGGGTTTTGATCTAAAATCTATGGTGGAAACTGCCCTAATCGGGAGATTGGGATCATGGGTTTGATCTATGGTTTATAGGATTGTTGGTAATTCAGGTAATTAGTTATTGTTTATTGATTTCCGTATTATATTGATCATTTGTAGACCAAGAACAAACGAACCGAATTCGAAAAGGAAAGAATCAAGTTTCTTAGGGTATTCAAGCTTTGCTTGAGGTAGGTGATGGTTTTCATGATTGTGTGATATATGTTTGTTCTTACTTCATTATAATATGTGAATGTTGCATATTTGATCACTTCTAATGTAAATGAGATAGATGAACGATGAATGCCATGAACCATGGCATGATTGTATGATTTTTAGAATATACCTGTGATTGTGATTGTGTTTTGTTGAATGGACCGGGTGTTGAGTTCCGACAAACTAACTTAGATTGGTTGCCACGTTCTGGCATAAATATGGGATCGGTTTCCACATTTTGGCATAAATATTTGATCAGGTACCACGTTCAGGTATGCTAATAGTTTGGGTTTCGGTTCCATGAGAAAACCAATGAGTTGGTATAATTGTGCATCTTGATAATGTGAAATTGTACGTTATTCATAAATCATGATGATATTGTATATGTTCGGTGTATGCATGTTATTATTATATTGTAATGACTTATGTATGTTGCACTTAGTAGGATAGCCGTGTGATCCTACCCGTACACTATGGTTGTGTACTGATACTGCACTTGCTCTTTCTTTGTTAAGTACAGGGCATCTTCAAGAGGCTATTGATAGACCTCGATTAGAAGATCAGTGATCGTCAATCGAATTCAAGGTGAGCCAGTTCTTCCAGGCTGCCATGAGTTTTCTTTCTGTCTATGTCCATATTTCGGACTTAGATTTTCTAGTTAGTTATTAGTACATTAGTTTGGGGTAGTAACCCTTCTTTTTTAGACTTTTGGATCTTTATTAGAGTTTTGGTACATTGACAGTCAGGTTCTAGGTGTATCTTTTGTATTTGTTTAGTTGTTAGACTTTTGTTTGGAGTTTATGGGAACTCCCTACTTCCTTTTCTTAGCATTTAACTTACTTCCGTACCTTAAATGTCTTAGTATTTTGATTAGATATGGTTAGATAATTAGTATTAATGGTTCTCCCACTGGAGATTTAGTGTAGGTGCCAATCACGATGGTCTGGGTCGTAACACCAACCATCTTTGTATTGTTCTGGGTATTCTTTGGAACCAAAAGTTGTATGCAAAATTTTCTAAGTGTGAATTTTGGTTGACTTCGGTTGCCTTTTTGGGGCATGTAGTTTCAAAGGAAGGTGTAATGGTAGATCCCCAAAAGATTTAAATGGTTAAGAATTGGGTTCGACCAAGTTCTGTGACTGAAATTAGGAGTTTTGTGGGGCTCTCTAGTTACTATCGTCGATTTGTGAAAAACTTTTCTTCTATTGCCACACATGTGACAAATTTAACCAAAAAGGAGGTATCTTTTGAATGGACGGAAAAATGTGAGGAAAGCTTTCAAAAGCTCAGGACTCTCTTGACCACCACACCTATTCTTGCACTATTGGTGTAAGGTAAAGATTTTATTATTTACAATGATGCTTCACATTCGGGTTTGGGTGATGTGTTGATGTAGGATAAGAATGTTATAGCTTATGTATCGCGGCAGTTGAAGGTGCATGAGAGGAATTATCCAACACATGATTTAGAGTTGGCAGCGATAGTGTTTGCTTTTAAGATCTGGCGGCATTATCTTTATGGTGTTAAGTGTGAGGTATTTACTGATCATCACAGCCTACAATGTGTATTCACTCAAAAAGATCTATATTTGAGATAGCAAAGGTAGATGGAGTTACTCAAGGATTATGATGTGACCATCCAGTATCATTCGGGTAAGGCTAACGTGGTAGCAGACGCATTAAGTCAAAAATCGGTGAGTATGGGTAGTCTAGCTTGCTTGAGTGTATCCAAGCGACCCTTGGCTAAGGAAATTCAGCATTTGGAGTCTAAGTTCATGTTGTTAGGCATCTCAAAAAAAAAGTGGGGTGTTAGCTACCATTGAGGTAAGGGCCATGTTCATTGAGGAGATCAAGGCCAAATAGTTTGAGGACTAAATTTGAATGAGCTTAGAAAGAAAACCATGACTGGTAAGGCACAAGAGACCACTCTTGATGCGGAAGGTGTGCTCAGTTTTAAAGGGAGGATTTGCGTTCCTAGAGTGGGTGACTTGATTTAGAATCTACTGGCAGAATCCCATGGTTCGAGGTATTTCATTCATCCAGGAGTGACTAAGCTGTACCGAGACTTGAAGCGACTCTATTGGTGGTCGGGCATGAAGAAAGATATAGTAGAGTTTGTGGCTAAGTGTCAAAATTGACAACAAGTAAAATATGAGTATCAAAGGCCTGTAGGTTTGCATCAGAGAATGCCAATTCCGGAATGAAAGTGGTAAAGAATAGCTATGGATTTCTTGGTTGGTATGCCCAAAACATTGGGGAAGTATGATTCGATTTGGGTAGTTGTTGACAAATTAACTAAGTCAGACCATTTTATCTCAGTCAGAACAAATTATAATTCTCAGCAATTGGCTAAGGTGTACGTAAAAGAGATAGTACAGCTGCACGGGGTGCCACTTTCTATCATCTCAGACCGTGGAATGCATTTCACATCTATGTTTTGGGGAAAATTTCATAAAGAATTGGGTACTCAACTCACCTTTAGCATAACCTTCCATCGCCAACGGACGGACAGCCAGAGAGGACAATTCAAGTGTTAAAAGACATGCTGAGGGCATGTGTGATTGACTTTGGAGGACATTGGGATAAGTTTCTACCTTTGTGCGAGTTCTCTTACAATAATAGTTACCACTCCAGCATTGATAGGGCGCCATTTGAAGCAATGTATGAGAGAGGTTGTAGATCACCTATATGATAGTTTGAGGCTGGAGATGTGAAACCTTTGGGCATTGAAGGATGCTCAAGAGTAAGTAAAAAGCATTCAAGATAAGCTTTTAGCAGCCCAAAGTAGACAAAAAAGTATTCAAACCATAAAGTAAGAGACATGAAATTCAGACTGGTGAGAACGTTCTTGTTATGGTATCACACATGAAATGAGTGATGAGATTCGGCAAGAAGGACGTGCGAGACAAGTATCCCCAGTTGTTCGTCGATACATATACTACTCCACTCTTGCTTTAGCTTGTTTTTACTAGTTTGTCACTCGGGGATGAGTTATGAGTAAATTGGTATCTATTGTAACGACTGGCTCCCATCGTTATAGAAAGCCAACGGGAAAAATTTTTGGACTGAAATTTTTTTTGATAGTATCTTGAAATTTCCCAACCTAGTCAAGATTTGGAAAAAATTGGAGTCAGCAAGGTCTAGGGAAATCTGGTAACAAATGGGAGATCATGAATTTGATCTTATGAGTAAATATCTATGATGTTAAGGGACCGGTACGACTTTACGGAATCAAATTTGGGCGAGTAGAACTCCTAAAACTGACCTTAGCATTAACGGGTATTTTCTGCGTGTCATGGGATGAAGGTGTGTTGTGAAATAGGGGTTTGGGACTCTTAAATCGACTTACTAGTTCCGCGCAACCCGCTGTGGTGGAATAATTTCTGCCAAGGTGGGGCCGTTGTGGTGGGATTGGGGCCGTCGTAGCAGCTCAGTTGTGAATTATGCCAGAAATAAATCCCAAAAATGCCATTATTCTACACTTTTCGACTTTGAGAGCTAAGGAACGTCCCCAGGTGTTTTCTTGATAGTTTTTGACTCTCTTTGAGGCTAAAGGTAAGATTTTTACTCCCCGAATCCATTTTACGATTCGTAGAACCTAGTTTCTTGGGTAATTATCGATGGGGGAGGGTTTTGATCTGGGATTTATGGTGGAAAAATCCTTAATCTGGGTATGGGGATTAAAGGTTTGACCTAGGGTTGAGGTTATTGATTATAAATCGAGTAATAAGGTTTTGTTTATTGATCCTAGCATTATATAGATTGTTTGTAGACCAAGACCAAGCGGAAAGAATCCGGAAAGGGAAGAATCAAGTTTCTTAGGGGATTCAAGCTTTGTTCGAGGTAGGTGATGGTTGTGATTTCATGTTTGTGTTGTATATAGTTGTCTTGCTTTATTATACTGCATGTATGTATGTAAATGTTGCATTATGGATCACACTAATCGTAAATGAGTATGTACGAATAACTATATGCCATAAATCACCTCTTGATTATATGATTATTGAGAATGTATATTGTGATTGTGGTATGTTGAATTGATCGGATGTCATGTAATGGCATACTAACTGGGATCGGTTGCCGTGTACCGGCATAAACTTGGATCGGGTGTCACGAACCGGCACACTAATTTGGAGCGGGTGTCACGATCCGACACACTAACTGTTTGAGTATGGGTTTTGTGAGAGGGCCAATGACTTGTCATATGTGTAACATTGTTAATTTTGAATAGTTCATGGATCCAAAATGATCTTAATATCATATATGTTCGATTATGCATGTTTATGATGTTGTAATGACTTACTTATATTTCACTTAGTGGGATAGTCGCGTGATCCTACCGGTACACTGTGGTTGTGTACTGATACTGCACTTGCTCTTTATTTGTTGAGTACAGGGCATTTTTAAGCAGCTGTTGACAGACCTCGTCTAGAAGATCAGTGATCGCCGATCGAATTCAAGGGTGGGCTATCTCTTTCAGGCTGCTATGAGCTCTCTTTTTGGGTTTACTCCATTTATTTCGAACTTACACTAGTTCTTTAGATAATTCTTTTGTTAGTTGGGTTGTACCCATTTTCATAGACATGTTGGTTAGAGTTTTGGTACATTGACTTTCAGGTTCTAGGAATTACTTCCGCATTGTTTAGTTTAGTTGTTAGACTTTTGGAGTTTATGGAAACTCTACTTAATTTTCTTCATTTAAACCTTCCTCCGTATCTTTAAATGCTTAGTTTAAGTTATATGGTTAGTAGTTATGGCTCTCCCACCGGATCGTTAGTGTGGGTGCCAATCATGATGGTATGGGTCGTGACAATTATGGTGTAATTACACCTTAAATTTATGGACATCCACATAAATATATTTACAACAGCCAGTTAATTTTAATATTTATGACTTCGAAAATAATTAATTAAGATTTTAAAATTAATTAGAGTTGCTATTAAATCTTTACTTATTTATAATAGTAAGAAAATCTAATATTTACTATTTTAAAATTGATTAAAATTTTAATAAAGAAATTCTACATTAAGTCAAATTACAATTACTACATTAGACACCCGATGCTACGAGGGAAATCTTGTCATTTCATATGCTTCACGAGGATAATGATCATCATTTCACCAATTGTTGGTATCAAGTAGAAAGTTCTTTTGCATAAATACGTGTTCTCCCCATTTTGACAGCTTAGAAAACCATTGTTTTGACTGTAACCATTGCATCATTCTTTGTTTGTTTGCCAAATTCCTCGTTTTCTTCGTCCTTTTTCATATAGAAATTAGTGAAGCAAATATAAGTTTGTCCGATTAGTTAAGAGGTTAAAATAATTATTTTTTTTTGTTTTTAAAAATGCTTGTTTTTAAAAAGTAAATCTGTTTGATCAAATTTGGAAAAATGAATAAATATTTTTTAGAGTTGCACAAATTAAGGAAATCCTTTCTATTGATTCTTGTGTGGCAGTATGGTTTTTTTATAAAATTGTATATTATATTATTTGGCATATACGTATATTGCACGAGCAATGCACATTTTGAGAAATTAGTAATATTATATTAAGGTACTATATATAATTTTATTTTTTTGTTAAAAATGTGGGTCATATTTAAAGTCTCGTGAAATGATGATCATTAGTCTCGTGAAGCACATGAAATGACAAGATTGCCCTCATGATGACAAGAGTTGTATTTGTTCGCTCTATATTTGTTTTATCTATTCACTCAATCTAGTCATATTAACATATAAAATTTCATTAACTACATTGTGATCTATTCGCTTGAACTAATTATATCCACACATACATAAACTAAAAATACAAATAAAAGAAACAAATGAGTGTATCATATCATATCATATTATATTATAAGTGGAAAGCCTCTATGTCAAAAGTTGAATTACAAAATGTCCTTATAATATCATAATATTTATGAACAAAAATGTAAATATACATTAAACATATATAAAAACTATTGTATTTTCTATTAAACACTATTATTACATATTTATGAACAAAAATATAAATACATATTAATTATAATAAATATCCTAATATATTTTTAATAATAATATTAATATTCTAAAAATGGAGAACTCACAATCTATGACATGAATTAATATAGATACAACGACTATTTGTACAAATGGATGATATCATATTAAATGACAAAAGGAAATCAAAAAGTTTTGCAATAGTTAAAATGACCCTTAAGTGTACCTCAGTTACTCCTACCGTGCAAACTTATAAAAAAATTTCAGATAAATTATATTCATAAAAATATATTAAATGCTAAGTAATTGCTTCAATAAATACTTACTATGGAAGCTTGCAATGGTTGAACTTTTGATTTTCTTCTGTTATAATTAGCACAAACTAATGATGAATTATATACTTGGTAAATTAATTATATATATATATATATATATTAAAAGTGGGAACAAAAGGAAAGTTATTATTCATAAATAATAATTAATATGCATAATAATAATGAATCAAAAGTTAGTTTACCATTTTATCCTTCGAGTAAAAACAAATCTTCATTTGAATAACTTTTGTTTACATAAGAAAATATAACAAAATTCATTAGCCCCTCAAATTCAATGAATCCAAATACTATATTAATGCTTTCTGAAAATGTTTACTGCCATAATTTTATTTATCTCTTTCACCTTCTCCTTCACTACATGTTTAGAAGAACAAAAACGTTTGGTGAGGGTGAAGAAGGCATTGTGTAACAACTATTAATTATGGTCAGGTCACATGTGTATAAGTTCCCTAAATTATTTCTCATTAAATTTTCTTTCTTTCATCTTCCATAGAGTCTTTTTACATTCTTCATTTATATTAATATTAAATTTCTTGATTTTTACTGGTTATACATAGGTGTAGTTTTATCTTCTCCGTGATATTTATTCTGGTCAATCTTTTTATATTCTTTAAAATACTCTATAAAGTGCATCATAAGATGTGTTTGACCCATTATTCCGTTTGCCTTCTTTCGGTTAGATTTCTCCTCCAAGAAGAGTCTACTTAAGGTAAATCTATTCCAACTGATTTAGCTACAAATATTTACCACTTTTTGTATTATTGCTAACCTAGCAGCATATTAGTATAATATGTATTTCTAAAAATCTTATGTTGTAATAAAACTCAAATTCAGATAGAAGTAATTGATCCGTGAAATTCTTTGCATATTTGAACTTTGAAGTGTGGACATTGACTATGTTTGGAGCACATAGGTTCACATTTGACGGTGTGTGTTTGTGTAGTTTAAAATTGTATGGAATACACGTGCAAAGCACATGTCCAAGGACTAGTACAAAGATAAATACACTCAACAAAAAAATGCATTTAGTCAACATCATTTACAAAAAGAAAAGATATATGTATCAAGAGGTTTACTTATACTACCTAAATTAAGTATTATTTTTTTATAATAGAAGGAAGTAAGAAAGTTGGGAAAATCAAATTATATTGAAAAACAATGAAGAAATTGAAAATTCTAGACAAAGAATAGGAATTGAAACCTTAAAGATTCTAAATAACATGAATGGAAAAGGTAAAAGAAGAAAATGATAGTTTATAGAATATATTACACTAGTATATAGTTTATAAAGAAGACATTTGTGTAGATAGTTTATAAAAACTAATCAAATATCGTATATATATATATCTCTAATATAAATGACAAAAATCTTATAACTCAATTTCTTCCCACAAATGTATATAAAATAATTCATGCTAGAAATCTCAATTGATAGGGGTTGTGTACGAGGATATGTGGTACATGTACCCAAATTAATTCCGTAAAATAGGAACAAAATGACAAAAACTAGAGAGAATCACACAAAATAGCAAGCTGAAACTATGTAGAAGAAAATAACTTGACATACACATAAAAGATTACGACTTTATACCTTTTGAATTAATAACAAAATAAAAACCTCATACCTGAAAATTCACCCGCCCAAGAACATCATATATAATCATTGGAATTGAAGCAAAATTTGATTCTGGACTTGATGAATTTTCGGGCGATATCCTTATAATTTGTTAGAGTGATGCCCTCGCAGGCATATGCATTCTCAGTTGGTAGAGATGGTGCGCATAGAAGTAGATTTGTGCATTACATGCTTTTTTATCCCTACAGTATGTTGTTTGAAACCTCTCTGAGTAATTCAGACTCCATACTATTGTGTGCAAACCATCAGTTGTTACCCATCAACAGTTTTAATAAAACCAACAGGATGTAGATGAGGATTTCTCCATCCAGCTTCCTCAAATGTTTGTAAAACCAGAACTGCCATGTATCTGGATGGCCTTAGTGACGACTCTTTAGCACTTTGAACATATAAGTCAAAAAGTTCTCATCACGGGCTTACTATGTACTATATACTTGAAGACTTTCACTACAAATAGTGTAATAAATTTACCATCAGCAACAAATAGTCAATTCAAAAGTTATACCTTTAGTTTTTATCAATTTCGGCAATATTATTCTTAAGCAACTTAGCAAACAAATTATATCGATACAACAGAGAGTGAGGATAGGAATGAAATAGAAGATGCTCATGTATGTAATGAGTAACAAAATACAACAGCGACAAATAAGTCTATAAAAATATTACCAAAAAACACCCAATGAAGGGCGAATTCAATAATAGTATAGATGGAAAAATAAATACAAAATTAAGTACATGATTTTTTGAGTTCTTATCTACTCCTTCTCCCATATCTTATCAAAATTCAAGAGTCTTCTTCACTATGTTAGGCCTGTGTCACCACCCAATTTCTCAGGTCATGATGGCACCTACTACATCCCACCAGTAGGTAAATCTAACCCTTAGCCTGGAGTTAGAAGCAACGAGCAACCAAGCGGAAGCCAACAATAAAAAACAAAAGGGATAAAGGTCTGAAAAATACCCCAACTTTGGTCGAATTTGTTGTTGCGATACTTAAATTTCATGAGGACCTATTACCTTCCTAGACTATTTAATACTGTATTTTAAACATATATATTTGTCCATGTGGACATAAAAAATAATGCAAAATTATAAATAGTAATGTGTCCACGTGGGCACATATATACCTTTAAAATACACTATTAAATAATTCAGGGGGTAAAAAATGCGGTATTAAATAGTCTAGGGAGGTAATAGGTCCTTATGAAGTTTAGTATCGCAACAACAAATTCGACCAAAGTTGGGTATTTTTCAGACCCTTATCCTAAAACAAAAAGCTTATATCAAGCGAAGAAAGATAATCAACAGAAAACAATATAGGAACCATCCCAAGACTTGACATCAATCAGTAGTTGAGTATCTAATCCAAAATAGGAGTACAAGGCTTTCACAATTACAAGACAAGTAAATATTCTCTCTAAATACAATATAAAGACTAAGCCTAGCCAAATCAGATGAAAATCGATAGCTCGACGCCCTAGGAGCTCACTCTAATCTCAGAAATCCCAAGCTGATCTGCACGACTCTAAATCAATGGTGATAACTCAACTGCAATCTGCAAGGGATAGAAGTGTAGTATGAGTACCAAAAATGGTACTCAGTAGGCTACGACTGACTGAGCTCAAAAGAAAACACAAGCATAACAACAAGTAATAATGAAAGCATACCACAAGTAACTAAATAGAAAATACTAAAATAGACAAGAAATAAAGAATAGAAACATGAAACAAGGGGTGAGAAGTTGAGTCAAAAATGCACCTGGATTGCAAGCCAACAACCCAATCACAAGCAACTAAGATACCAAGTCAACTACCCAATGTAAGGAGGACCCACAATAATAATTCTAAAGTCAAAACCTATCATGTAACTATAAAACAATAGCAGAGAACAAAATATAGTCAAACAATAACCTAACCGGACCCATAAGCCTAGAAGGCACCAACAACAAACATAACCTAGCCAACCCCCATACACCAGAGGGTACAAACAACAAACAAATATACTGTTGATAGGCATTGCATATGAATGTTGGGTGAACAACAGAACCATCACTAACCATCAAAACTTCTAACTAGAGGTAACAACCTCAAACCGCAAAGCATCATCCTCAGATCGGGAATAATGACCTCAAATCATCAACATCAGCCTCATACTAGAAATAATGGCCTCAAAACATGAGCATCAACCTTGAACCGTGAATAACCAGTAACGAGGCTGCCTACCTAGTCAGTAAACTCCTATGGGCATCAGCAATACCAAAAGCATGCATAAAAGGGGGGGTTGATGCACCAATTAGTCAAGTAAAAGCTAAGAACATCCTCGATGCCTCTAATATCTCAAGTATAAAAAGGAGCACGTCCCCGATGCCTCATAATCTCAAAAATCAATGAGTCAAGTGATCCAGGTGGCATGACTCGCGTTAACACCAGTTTAGAATAAAAACTGAGTAAAATAGTATCTCATCATGAATGATAAATATGCCAATTCATGAAAATGGGCAAACAATGTTATGCATGCCATCACTAGCATTCAAAAAGGGGACACAAAATCAAATAATTATAAATTCGATGAAACCACACTGCCAAGGCAGAGAGTACTAACCTGGTATCCAAACTAGTCCTTACCTATGGCCTATGACCCAATAGTATAATCATAAGCTCAATAAAGATACAACATGACCATCGCTAATCAACAATAAAAGGGATCAAGAGGAGATTTCAAATCAATAAAAGGGGAGAAAACTCAAGGGATGATGCCCTACCGCAATCACACCGCTCCAGTGTCATATTGAGCACAGCTAGGACAAACCCACAGCTAGGACAAACCATTAAGGTCACAACCATCATCGCAAGGAGAACAACCGAAAACAAGCACTAAAGAGAGAAAACTATAACCATGAGGTGACAAAAGACAACCTAAAACACCTAGGGTTCGTTTGGTGTGAGGAATAAAATAAATAGTGATGGGATAAATTTTTTGTATTTTGTTTGGTTGCCATGTTTGGGAAAACTTATCCCACAATTTATATCATAGTGATGGCATAAGTTATTCCATATACATGGTGGGATAAGTTATCCCCGAAAAGATAACTACAGGATAACTTATTCCTAACAAAACGACCCCCTAATGTCCAATCTAGTCTAAGGCAACTAAGAATCAATCTAACAAGAATAATAAAGATCATCTACATCACAAGCAAAGGTACAACCTAAACTAAGGATTCTAATACCTACAATAAACCCCAAGGCTCTTGTAGAATCAATAAAAGAAGGAATAACAAGAGAAAAGCTAAATACCTAGCAAATACCATACGAAATCACATGAAATCTATATTAGGAATTATCTAAGAAGCTCAATCAAGAAAGTAGACCGAAGCCTACCTCAAAGTCGAACATGAGTGCTCCGAATCCACCAAACACGAGCTATCCTCATCAAAAATGCCTTCGAACACCGCCAAACTATCAAATTATCTATCACAACGTCATTACGGACGTGTTGACACTAAAACCGCAATAATTGGAAATGGACCTAAAATGGAGTCAAAACAGGAAAGTGGGACCCACATCATTAATTCCAAAATTGACTCAATCAAAAGGGTCTAAATAACCCAAGGATCTTGTGCCTCAAAAAAAGGTACAATCAGCTCAAAAATGGGCTAAAACAGTCCATGCAACAAAATACAAGAAAAACACCATTAAAGGACTTGGGCAGCCCCTTCCGGACAGAATTACCTCAATATACCAATTTCCACGCTTCACCGATCATTCCTACATGTAGCCACGCCAATTTCAGATGGAATGCAACTTCATTCACCAAAAATAGAGCTTCCTAGCTCGAGATATCGATGTTAGAAAATGAGGGCTGAAGCTGATATTTCACTATTTAAATAACAGCGATTCTAGTTGCTAAAAGCTATATCTAGTCGTTAAAAGACTTAATTCTGGTCGCTAAAGGTTTGCACCATCAACACCAGATTTTTCTATTTTCCAAAGTCTCCAAGCGGATTCCTGAAATTTGTTCAAGACCTGATATAAACAAACAAGATATGCTACCCCACTAAATTCGACATTCCAGACTCAATGGAACAATTGAAACTTCCATCCAAGGTCATTTCGATGAAAAGTGGGTCCCACCCACACCCAAGTTCTGTTTTAAGCTAAAAACCACAAGATGACTCAAAATGAGACGGGAAGCCTAGGAAACTGCACGAAAGGTCGTTCTAGACCAAACTTGATATTCCAGAGCTAATCGCGCTGATGAAATTCTCATCCGAGCAAGTTTAAAAAATGTTGAGTAAAGTCAAATCTTAGCTTAAGCTTCAAAATTAAAACGCCTAACGGCAGAAACTCACACAAGAAGCCTTGGGGCTTGAACCAACCATGCCACTTGCCTAAAATAGCCCTTTTGGAGTGGATGAAACCGTTAAAATTGCGTTCTGAGATCATTTTCCTAAACTTTTGACTGAAGTTAATCATTCAAGTTTCAAAGGCTCCAAAATGCATAAACTTGCATAAAATCTAAATGAATGACTCAGCGGTGTAAATGTCAGTCCCAGCAAGTTATAAATGACTTGTCGTTGCTACAAGAAAGCTATAAACACTGAAAAGATCAGAAAACAAAGAAAATGACTTGGAGGGAATTACTGCCCGTGCATCAAGGATCATTTTCCTTCAAATCTTGAGTCATTTTATCTACTAGCAAAAGGAGAGAAACCTCTTATACACACATTGCAACCTGATTTGCACAGAAACAATGCATGGAGGTCATGGCCAATTGTAACTGAAGGATGGATCGGTTGGGTTGATCAAGGAAGGTTAAAGGGAAGACATGGAGAAATGCTGATATTTATGATGCCATTCAGTTATCTAAAGTCAACATACCATGTGACGACAATCTCTTGTATGCTGCATTATGCTTCTAGTCTACCTCAGGTAACTCATTCCAATTTAACTTTGGCATTATGAGTCCAACTGTGTTGTACTTTTCTGCTTTGATAGGGATTAGACCTCACGGCGAGGTTATTAGTTCAGTCCTTAACATCCATAATTCGACCTTTTCTTTGCCAAAGAATGAGAAAAATAAGAAAATATATTATGAGGAGTTTATCAAAGTGAACATGGAAAGAGAGGATGTTACTGTGGATGAACATTTTGCGTTCCTTAATAAGTGGCTTTGCAAGTTGGTCTTTTGCAATGGTTCATCAAGGGTTACAATGGAGTGTAGGAGTAATACAAAATAATAACAGTACTATACCCCATTGTTACCCTTGATGAAGCATTGAAAAATATGAACTTGCAAAGCCACATATTATGGAACGCGAAATGTTCATCCTTAGGTACATCCTCTCTTTCCATCTTCACTTCGATAAACTCCTCATAATATATTTTATTATTTTTCTCACTCTTTGGAAAAGAAAAGGTCGAATTCTAGATGTCTATGACTACACTAATTGCATCACCGTGTGGTCTAATCCCTGTCAAAGCAAAAATGTCCAACACAATTGGACTCATCATTCCAAAGTTGAAGTTGAATGAGTTATCTAAGGTAGATCAGAAGCATAATGCAGCATACAAGAGACGTCGTCACAGGGTATGTGTACTTTCGATAACTGGATAGCATCATAAATATCGATAATTCTCCATGTCTCTCCCTTTATCTTTTCCATTCGATCAACCCAATTGATCCATCCTTCGGTTATAGTTGGCCATGACCTCCATATGTTGTTTTTGTGCCAACCACGTTGCAGTGTGTGTAAAAGAAGTTTCTCCCCTTCTGCTAGTGGATAAAATGACTCGAGCTCCGAAGGAAATCTATCCTTGAAGCACGGACCTACCATAAATTCCGAAGAACTTGTGGAATACGGAACAAAGACCTCAAGAACTAAAATCGTAGTTCGACTTTCAATTTTTTTTGTTCCCATTTTTAGTAATACTAGTTCCGGTAATGTTAACATATTATAAATGATAAACTATGTATAATGTTTTATAATAAAATACTTCTGATAGCCATTTTCTACACAAATATATATATATATATATATATATATATATATATATATATATAATAATTGAGTCGTGCTAGGCATTGTCCTAAGAAACTATTTCAGCAGTGTGAAATGTTTCTCCAAGATTAAACAAGCCCTCTCTAAACTAATTAGAGGATACAGGAATCAACAAAATATAAATAATACAAAAGAAAGCAAGTCGAGAGAAGATATTGATAGTTGACTAAATATATTACTCTCTTTCTTAAGTTGTCTTCCTATAAGACTATGCCAACCATATATATATATATATATATATATATATATAGAGAGAGAGAGAGAGAGAGAGGAGCAAGGCGGTGGACAGCAGCTACTTGGAGGCAAAGGAAAATATTAACTTGGGAAAAAAGGGAATATCAACTTGGTGCCCAAGTTGATTACACAAGTGCTGATGCACTTAGTAATCCTTGGCACCAAGTAATTTAATATGACATAAGAGTTGATCTCAATAATGGGTTTAAAGTTATTTTAAAATATCCAACAAAAACAAATGACTCGATATTGTTATTATATCGTTTCCTTCTCAGTATACTACTTACTCTAGATATACATAAAGTATCTAATGAATTTAAAGTAAAAGTTTTTGGCAGATCTACTTTTTCTTCTCCAAGTACTTCATTTGCGAATTAACGTGTTATACATGCAGGTTAATAACAATATAATATACATAAAGGAGGATGATTTATAAATTATGATTATACATGAAGATATTGGACAACAGAAAGAAATACAAAAAATAGAGATATCAAGTTTTTATGCCAATAAAAGAATAATTGATATATCAACTATTATACAAGAGTTAGCAAATAATTATTTGAACGGAAATACTATATGGAGTTACAACTCTAGAGATCAGTTAATGATTTCAAGAGAATTAAGAAGAACATATATGATTGAAGTCCAGCGATGGATTTTATCATTATTAAAACCATTCTTCTTTAGTTATTATTTGTATATCTTTTTCAGTCATTCGTTATATTATAGAATTCATTTTCTGATCCCACTTCTATATTGTTATCCATTTCATTTTCTAATATTTCGTATATGCTATCTTCACTTTCTAATTCGTAATCTATGTATTCTATCTGCATATATTTTTTCATCATCTATTATTATTTCTGATATTTGTTTTTTCTTTGGATTTTTAGGTAACTTACAATCTTTAGCTATGTGTCCTAATTTTCCACAATTATAACAAGTACATTCCGTTAGTTTTCTCTTTGGTCTATATTTTTGTGTAATTTTTTCACTTCCTTTTATCCATTCTGTTGTTTTTTGTTTTTTATTATTCACTCTTTTTGCTCCTATTTTTTGTTTACACGGTGTTGTGAACCACCAGTGTGTTTTTGTTAGTATATGTGGGTATAATTTTTCTAAAAATGGCATTCCTAATAGCATATCTTTTGTTGTAAGCTCGAAGTTATACATTTCTTCTATAGTTAATATCTTATCCCATATTTGTATTTTTATATTTTTGGCCTTAATTAATTTATATTCTCTAAATGCACATGTATATTCATCTATATAATACATGTTATATGTTGCTAATTTTGTCATTAGATTCCGGTTTATGATTTATTCTTTATTTTGTTCTTCTACTTCTGTTGTCATACTACTAAATTCATTTCTTATAGCTACTTCATACTTATATAATATTTCCATAATCGTAGTAGCTAATTTACCATTAGATTTTTTATTACTTCTTAGAGTTTTTAAACTTTCTTTTGATAATTTTTGTAGCCATAATTTTACTGTTCCTATAAGTGTTCTTTCTATATATCCTGGTGTTTCTGTCATTCCTATTTTGTTATCTATTAATTGTTTTGATATATATCCCATCCATAATTGGATTGTTTTATTTATATCTGTTACATAGTCTAAATCTAAAAAATTATGTTGTTCAGTTATTGGTTTAGGTGTCCATTTTTTATTTAATCTTTTATCCCATATAGTTTTTTCTTTATCAAATTGTCCATAGTTTTCATTATAATATTTTAAGTTTTTTGGGTTTTTTATTCCTGATGTACTAGGTTTTTCATCCATGTCTACGTCTCCTGTATTTACTTCTAAATTCTTTGTATTATCTATGTTTGCTAAAAGTTCCATTTATGTTTCGCTTGTTTCCGAATGTTGTTCATCTAGATCATCGTCATTTATTTCATCAATTCTTATTTCAGGTAGATTATCTTTGTTATTTTCTCCTAGTTCTTCTTCTAATTGCAATTTTTCTTTAAATTTATTTATTTCATTTGCTAATTTTGTTTTTTGTTCTTTTTCTTTTTGTTTAATTTCAAACATTTCTTTTAATATTGCCAGTTCTTTTTCTAGTTCTATTATTTTAGTATTTTTTACTTCTTCTAATTGTTGTACTTCCTTTTTTGCTTGTTGTTTTATTTTTTTTAATTTCCATTTTTCTATCTATTTCTTCATTTTCTTTTGTTATTCTTATCATAGCAGTTAAACTATCTTCTAGTTTCACCATTTTTTTTCTAACATTAAACTTATATTGTCACCTATTTTCTTTTATCTTCTTTCTAAATTAGAAAATATTATCTTTATTTTAATCCGTCATAGTTTTCATATGTTTTTTCTTCTATGGCATATTCTTCCTTATTCATTTATAGATTTTGTTGAAGTTTATATTCTAAACTTTCTATTTGTATCTGTAGATATAAAATAGTTTTTCTCTGTGCTATTATATATTTTTTACAAATTCCTGCAAATATATTTCTGTTAAGTCTATTTTGCCTATGTCTTAATTCTTGTCTTTTTGCTATAATTATTTCAGTAAGTTTTTGTCTATATTGGCTATTCTCGTTATTCATTGTATCTTTAGATATTGAATATATTTATATTCTATTTTAGATATATTATCTATTAATTGATCTAATTTGTCGTTATCAGTACCATTTTTTGGTGCGGAACTGGTAGTTGAGGAATTCATGGAAGTGGTAGTGTGGTAAGTGATAAGTGGTAGTGTGATAGGTGAGTAATTTATTTTAAAATTTTTATTATAATATTCTTTTGCTAAGTGTCTTAATCTTGATATTTCTTTAATATTATTTTTTGGGGTTGCAGAATTCATGGTAAAATGTAATAATATTTATTGTAATATTCTTCTGATAGTTGTTTTAATCAGAGTATTTCACTAATATTATTTATGATATATTCTAGATATAACATATCTTGGGTTCTTTGGTACATATATACATTTTTCTTCATTAATTATTCTAATAGTTTTATATCTTCCATATATTCTATCCAATATTGTAAATATTCGTAGTTCATTTTAATCTGAATTTATTTCTAAATCATACCATTCTATTCTTTCGGAGTCTAAATCATGTAGGTCTATTTCATACCATTGTTGATTTAATATAACTTCTGATTCGTTATCATTAAATATTTTATCCCATATTATTCTTCTTGATTCAATTATTTCTATACCTTTAAGTATATATAAGACTAAAGTTTCATAGTTTTTTATCATTTCATCGTGCATGTATTTAGTCATGTTCTTTATCATGCAGGTTTTTTATTTCAAACTATTTCTTCCTATCATATTCATAATTGATTAAATTCATATTAGATTATTATGAACTAGATTATATGTTTATCATGTTCTCCTGTCACTACTAGCATCGTACTTTAGCGGATACTTCCTTCTTATCAGCACCTCAACTTTGTTTACTCCCCTAAACGGCTTTCCTTGCCTACCGGTTTCAACATTAGGATGGCATAGTATATAAGTTTTCTCCTTGTTTTCAGTGTGCTAATAAACTAGAAATCATGATTCAAATAATTCTAATACATAATAACTAACATAAATTTACTCAATCATATATATGATATTCAGGAATATATGAAATTAGTTCTGCATATTTTTTGAACAATATACCTTTGTTTCTTGCTTAGCCATGCTATCTGAAATATCTGATTGGATTTCAGATTTATCCATTAACTTTTAAGTATTTAGCATCTTGAGAGAGTGGTTTTTTATGAAAGTTTTTATTATGTTAGGCGTTGCTTGCCTTTTCATTTACACATTCCTTCCTTATATAGAAAGGAATTTTTATGTACTCCCCTACTTACAATAATCTATTCCTATTATAATAATCAGAAAGACAATAATGTACACCTACTATAATAATAATAACAAGGACAATAATGTGCATCTACTTTATGACTTTTTACAGCTACTTTATAACTTTTTACATATTTTGTACACTTGCCATCTTCAATATACCTTCTTTATTTTCTTCTTTCTATCTTATCTCATTTCTATGACTTTCTTTTGCACATATGTGTCCATCTTCTTCTTATTTTCTCCTTCTTATCTTCTTCTGTCTTTATCTTATGTGATTATTCCAGCTGTACATTTGGGATTATATTATCTTCTCCGTTACATTTTGTACATATATGGTCACGATATTTGTGTCCAATTATTTACAATATCTGGTTAATAATTCTTTTGAAATAAATCCTATCTTCAAAGCTCTTATTGTAGGTCATTCTTCTGGCTTTATAATGATAAGATCCATCGCTGGACTTCGTCCATATCTGCTCTTCTTAATTCTTTTAAATTTGAATATATCATTAACTGATCTCTTGCATAGTAGCTCCATATAGTGTTTTTGTTTAAATAATTATTTGCTAGCTCTTGTATAATGGTTGATATACCAATTATTCTCTTATTGACATAAAAACTGGGTATCTCGTTTTTTTGTATCTCTGATTGCTGTTTGATATCTTTTGGTATTATCATATCTTTTGTTAGTCCTATCTTTACCACTTGTATCAGAGGTTTTATTTCCTCGTCTAATATCTCTGCTGTTGCCATATAAAATTTTACATAGAATAAATTTCCCTTAGTAACTCTTTTATATGTAATAAATGCTTTATGTGGTTCTGGTATTCCACTTAGTTATTCTCCGTCATATGTGAATACTGCATTTAATAGTCCATAGTTGTAACATGTCCTTACTAAGTTGGCGTTAGTTTTCGGTTGTGCAATCAGTTTATTATAAACTTGTAATTTTTGGGTTAAATAATCTTGGTTGGGTTCTTGGGTTTTAGTAGATCTGGGGTTAAGATTTAAAAATGTTTGAATTTTGTATATATTTTCTATATAGGTTCGCGTAATATGATTATATGTTCTTTTGGCATGGTGTAGGCTATCCGCATATATAGAAGGTTGGGGTTCTATAGTTAATATGTTTTTTGGTGTTAGCCTCCGGGTGAATGGTTTTTCGAATAGCTGGTTTAAGTTTGAATTCCTTTATTTTTCACTAATTCGTTTGCTTGTACCTGCAGGTGTATTTAAACAAATGTTATGGGTTTTAAGGAGTTTCCCATCGTCTCCTTTTAGCTTTGGGTTTTTTTCGTCTTTCGATCAACGTAGCTCCGCATTTTTATAGTCATGCTGCTGACTAGCTTTAGACTTCAGATTATCTTCATTAGTCTTTAGCTTTTGTATCCCATTGTCCATACTATCCACTTTTATACAAAGTTTAGTAATGGCTTTGAGTATATCTTCAATTGTATTTTCTTTTTCAGTCTGAGTAGCTTTGTCTTGATAAGTAATCTGCAATAACATTCTTATCAGTTTTTATTACTTCAATAGTAAATGTAAAATTTAATATATTTAATACCAATCTCCTTATTTATTTTGTCATTACTTAATCTTGTATTTTTCTTGTTAGCCACCATTTTACTTGTGTGTTATCTGTCTTTATAATAAATTTGTTATATACGATATATGGTTCAAATGATAATAAACACTTATCCACTGAACATAATTCTTTCCTATTTATTTCCCATTTTATTTTTGTATTAGTAAATGTTCCTGAATAATATCTACAATGATGTTCTATTTTTTCCCCATCATACTCGTATTTTAAGATTCCTCCATAACTTGTTTCACTGGCGTTTGATTCTACTATATAGGTAAATTTTTTGTTTCCATTTGGAAAATATAGTTTAGGTAGGTTCTTACATAATAATTTTATTTTTTGTATTTGTATTCGGTCTTTCTTATCAAACTGGTATTTTACATCTTTCTTTAATTTTTGTTGTAATGGTTTTAAATTCTCTGCTAATTTTGGTATGTATTCTCTTACTTGGTTTACTAGTCCTAGAAATGATTGTAATTTCTTTTTTGTATCTAGCTGTTCATTTGAGTTAATTATTTTTTGTACTATATGTGTTTGCATTTTTTTTCCATTTTTATCTATTTGTATTCCTAGGAATTCTATTTGGCTTTTCATTATGTCTGCTTTATTTTTACTTAGGCTTATGCCTGAATATTCTATAATATATATGAATTTTTCTACTAATCTTATGTGTTCATCTTGGGTTTTAGAATATAGTAATATGTCATCAATATATACTACACAATTTTCTAGTTGTTTAAAGTAGTTATCCATAAAATGTTGATATCTACCTGGGGCATTTTTATATTGAAACGGTAATACATTCCATTCATAAAATCCTTGTGGTACTGTAAATGCTGTAAGTTTTTTAGATTCTTCTTCTAATTTTAAGTGGTAAAATCCTGATTTGCAGTCAAATTTACTAAAGTAATTATATCCTTGTATTTGTCTTATTTTTAATATCTTATTTGGTATTGGGTAATTATATGTTTTAGTTTTTGCATTTAAATTTCTATAATCAATAATCATTCTACTTTTTCCTCGTTTTTGTTCACTATGTTTATTTACTATAAATGTTGGGCTTGTATGCTTGCTATTGCTTTCTTGTATGTACCCTTTTTTCTAGTAATTCACTTATATGTATCTTAAATTCTGTTAAATCATTAAAATTATATTTTAATGGTTTTTGGGTTATTATACTATTATTATCGATTAGCTCAATTTTTATTTTTGTTTTATGTTTTTCCCATCCCTGTAAAGGATCTTCACTATATAATAATTCTAACTTATCTTGGATTATTATTACTTTATCTATAGAGAATATAATTAATTCTATCTTAGGGTCTTCTTCTTTTATATTTTCTAATTTTTGTGTAATTTTTTCACTTCCTTTTATCCATTCTGTCGTTTTTTGTTTTTTGTTATTTACTCTCTTTGCTCTTATTTTTTGTTTACACGGTGTTGTGAACCACCAATGTATTTTTGTTATTATATGTGGGTATAGTTTTTCTAAAAACGGCATTCCTAATAGCATATCTTTTGTAGTTAATTCAAAGTTATATATTTCTTCTATAGTTAATATCTTATCCCATATTTGTATTTTTATATTTTTTGCCTTATATGTGATCATGCTTCCTTCATTATTAAATCCTGTTACTACTATTGGTGTTTTTAATTTTTCCCATTTATCTTCTGGTAAACAATTGTATTTACATATATTAGCTTCTGCTCCTATATCTGTCATTGGTGTATAATATCTGTTGTAATATCCCTCTGTTATTATTTTTGCAAGTATATATATATATTTTCATATTTTTATCATACTAAATTTCTTTTTATTATTACTCTTTTATTTTCATAATTTATTGCCAATTGTTTGTCTCCTAGATTACATGGTTTTACTTGTTCTAGCCATTTTATTCCTCGAGTGATATTTTCATCTCCTTGATATACTTTAAACTTTATTATTATTGGTATTCCTCCAATGATTATTTCCTTTTCCGTAGTTTCTTCGGTATATATTAATGTTTTTGGTAGTTCGGGGCATGATTGTTCAGTAGTTATTATTTCATCTTCCGTCACTAATTCTCTTGTAATGTAGTTTTCTTCTTGTCATGTATTTATTAATATCAATATTTTCGTTGTTCCATTACTCCCCCGTTATGTAGTAATGATGTGGTTTTATTTCTTCTTCCATTGATTTTTGTGGGGTTTTATCTATTCTTCTTGAGGTACTCATTTTTGATGATATTTGGGGTATCTCATTGTTTATTCTTTTCGATGTACTTAGTCTTTCTTTTACTATTTCTAAATCTTCTTCTATATCAATTTCATTATAACTATAATCATTATTAACTATGACTGTAACTATCATTTCAAAGGGATCTTCTATTTTTATTTTTTGTTGTTATTTTATGTTTTGTTGTTAGAACATATAAGTTTTTACATCTAGCTGTAAATATTTTACTTCCCGGGGCTAGATCTATTCCTGACATTTTCCAATATAATACTAATGATTTTTCTATATTTATGTCATTTATTGCTACTGAGTAGTTAACACTTATTATAAATTTAAATTTTTGGTATATGAGGTTACCTTTTATTGCACTTATTATACTTTTTTCTATAGGTTGTATGATCTTATCATCTGCTAAGTATATTTCTATGGGTGTATCTATTCCTTCTCTAAAACATGCTTTTATTAATGTTTCTGTTCCTCCTAAATGTACATATTTAATTGGATTTTTAGACTTAATATCTTATATTTCTTTATTTATTATTCGTTTATTTATTATTGGTATTTTAGCCTTTCCTTTGGTGTATTTGCAATATATGATACGTTCTCTTTGACTTACTACATAATATTTTTCTTTTTGTCATTTAAACCAGTTTCTTATTGTTGGTATTTCAAATATTTTTGCTACGCTTAGGTCTAATTCTTTTCCTTTTATTTGTTCAAATATATTATTATCAAATATTATTTTTTGTTTTGCCGATTCTTCATCTTGATATTTTTCTTTAGTTATTATTTGTATATCTGTCTCAGTCATTTATATAGTGTTCATTATCTGATTCTACTAATGAATTATTTTCCATTTCGTCTGTTTCGTTTTCTGATAATTCATATATGCTATCTTCACTTTCTAATTCATAATCTACATATTCTATTTGTGTATATTTTTCATTGTCTATTATTATATCTGATATTTATTTTTTCTTTGGACTTTTAGGTAATTTACAATCTCTAGCTATATGTCCTAATTTTCCACAATTATAACAAGTATATTCCGTTAGTTTTCTTTTTGGTCTATTTGGTCTTTTGGTTTTGTAGTTTTTTACATAGTATCTTCTTCTTGGTTTTTTATATTTATATCTTGATCTGTATTTTTTATTATATTTCTTTCTATTTTTATAATACCTATCCGTACAACCAAATTGAGGTGCGTATTTTTGCAACATGCCACGTTTTTGACTAATATTTTTTCCATTTTTATTTCTTCTTTATGTTTTTCACATAGTTCCATAAACAATCGTTGCAAGAATTTCATTCTAGCTCCTAAGGTATTAGTTAATTCTGCTTCATTCCAACTTTTTATTATTTTTGAATTAAAAGGTTTTGGTAATTTTGTAAAATATAATTTTCTTATTTCTTTACTTTCTTCTGTGCTATATGTTCCTTTATAATAGTATTCTCTAAATGCACATGTATAATTCATCTATGTAACACATATTACATATTGATAATTTTGTTATTAGATTCCAATTTATGATTTTTTCTTTATTTTGTTCTTCAACCTCTGTTGTCATACTATTAAATTCATTTCTTATAGCTACTTCGTATTTATATAATATTTCCATAGTTGTAGTAGCTAATTCGCCATTAGATTTTTTATTACTTCTTAGAGTTTTTAAACTTTCATCTGATAAATTTTGTAGCCATAATTTACTGTTCCTATAAGCATTCTTTCTATATAACCTGGTGTTTCTGTTACTACTATTTTGTTATCTATTAATTGTTTTGATATATATCCTATCCATAATTGGATTGTTTTATTTATATCTGCTATGCAGTCTAAATCTAAAAAATCATGTCGTTCAGTTATTGGTTTAGGTGTCCATTTTTTATTTAATCTTTTATCCCATATCATTTTTTCTCTATCATATTGTTCATAGTTTTTATTATAATATTTTGGATTTAAATCTTTTGGATTATTTACTCCTGATGCGCTAGGTTTTTCATCTATGTCTACGTCTCCTGTATTTATTTCTAAATTCTTTGTATTATCTATGCTTGCCAAAAGCTCCGTATATATTTCGCTTATTTTCGAATATTGTTCTAGATCATCGTCGTTTATTTAATCAATACTTATTTCGGGTAGATTATCTTAGTTATTTTCTTCTTTTTCTTCTAATTCATCTTCTAGTTGCAATTTTTCTTTAAATTTAATTATCTCATTTGTTAATTTTGTTTCTTGTTCTTTTTCTTTTTGTTTCATTTCATACATTTCTTTTAACATTTCCAGCTCTTTTTCTAGTTCTATTATTTTAGTATTTTTTACTTCTTCTAATTGTTGTACTTCCTTTTTTGTTTGTTGTTTTATTTTTTCTATTTCCGTTTTTCTATCTATTTCTTCATTTTCTTTTGTTATTCTTATCATAGCAGTTAAACTATCTTCTAGTTTTACTGTTTTTTTTTCTAACATTAAACCTATATTGTCACCTATTTTCTTGTATCTTCTTCCTATATTAGAAAATATTATCTTTATTTTTAATTCGTCATAGTTTTCATATGTTTTTCCATCTATTGTGTATTCTTCCTTATTAATTTATAGATTGTGTTGAAGTTTTTCTTCTAAACTTTCTATTTGTATTTCTAGATATAAAATAGTTTTTCTTTGTGCTACTATAGATTTTTTACAAATTCCTGCGAATACGTTATTATTAAATCTATTTTGCCTATGTTCTAATTCTTGTCTTTTCGCTATAATTATTTCAATTAGTTTCTCATTATATTCATTATTCCCGCTATTCATTGTATCTTTAAATATTGAATATATTTATATTCTATTTTAGATATATTATCTATTATCTATTAATTGATTTAATTTGTCGTTATCAGTTTTTGTGATATTGAGTTATTTATATTTCAGATATAATTTTTTTAATTTTCTTCTTAATTTTCTTAACTTTCTACTAGTACATTTCTTACTATGTTTAGTTGGGTACAAACAAACAACCAGAAAACTAAGCCTAACAAATTTGAATAATTTAAGAAAGGAAAAGATAGTTAAACGAAGCGACAACTACAATATTGAATAAATCTCCCAGATTTTTATTAATGAGTAGCATTTAAAACAAACTAAGCTACACTTGGAAAGAAAAGGGAACTATTCGATTTGCACCCCCATTTCAGAATCCAAAAGCAGTTTCAACAAATAAAGGAAATAGGAACCTATTTAGAGGTGATGTAATAGTAAGCCTATGAGTTGAGTTGAAACGAGATTATAGTGAGTTACAAACACAACATTAATAGCTGAAATACAAGAGAAACGCCCATCATTCGTGTTATGCGAAGACATAAAAAAATTGTAAGATGTTAGGCTAACAAGAGAGTTCAAAATAACAGACAGACAGGATTCAAACCAGCAGTGGTGCAACAGAACTACATAGTTAGCACACTCAAAGTGGAGACCAAGTGTAATGACCCTCCAGGTCATTTTTAAATTAAAGCATTCATTCCATCGTTTAGAGTGTTCCTGTAGCGACCCTAAGTCATTTATGACTTGCTGGCACTGACTGTTCGGTCGCCTGGTCGTTCGTTTGGGTTTTAGGCCCGTTTCCCTGTTTTGGAGATTTTATAACTTGAAAAGTTGACTTCGGTCATAAATTTAGGTAAACAACCTCAGAATAAAATTCTGACGATTCCATCAGCTCCGGAATGGCCAAATTAGGCTAACAGCATGGTCAACACGAGTATCGAGGCAATCGGTACGAGTTTAGGGCCATTTGATGTTTTTCCCTTCGAAATTTGGCCTATAGTTGACTTTGGTCAACCTTCCTGGAAAACGTGCTCAGATGAAATTCTGACAGCTTGGTTAGCTTCAGAACATAAATTTTGGTCTAGAACGACCCTTTGTTCACTTCCCGAGGCTTTAGATGCCCGTTGGGGAATCTGGCTCAAAATGATACTGGGTGTGGGAACCAGTTTTTATCGAAGCGATCTCCAATGGAAATTCCGACTTCACTGTTGAG
This sequence comes from Solanum commersonii, assembly GCA_029007595.1. Taxonomy (NCBI): domain Eukaryota; kingdom Viridiplantae; phylum Streptophyta; class Magnoliopsida; order Solanales; family Solanaceae; genus Solanum; species Solanum commersonii. The sequence continues at coordinate 536,375 of JAJTWQ010000034.1, read as the reverse complement.
TCTGAAATATAATTTCCAATCAGATTTCATATATGATTTGTGTTTTTCCGACTCCGAATGAGTCCGGCACGTCAAAATTTAAGTTTGAAGAGTTGTTGAATTTTAATGTAGTGGTGACGTGGCAGAGCCACGTGACGCCACGTGGCTGAACGATCGACGCCACATGGCAGCGAGTTGAAATCTGGAAATTTTCAGATTTAAGGACGATTTTCGTTAATTTTTTTTCCCTCATCTTCAAACATAGATGTCTCCTCCATTTTAAGCTCAAATTAGGTGATTCAAAAGGCTAATTTCAAGAGAATTTCGTGGGGAATCTAGTGGTGAGCTCATAAATGTAAGGGGAGGCTTTGTTTGAGGTAAGGAATCAAATTCAGCTACTGCTAGAGTAATTTTCGGAATGAATTTTTGTTGAACTTTGAAAGGTTAGATCTTGATCATCTTAGGTCCGTTTTTAGTCATTCTTGAGGCTAACTTGTAGAGTTTTTCGCAAGGATCATCGTGGTATAATTTATTTGAGTTATAAGGGTCTCGGTTTTCCAGAATTTGATGATCAAGGGACTGCCAAGTCTTAAGTTAGGACTTAATGATGATTTTAATTGTTGGGCTGATTTGCTATGTTTTAGACATCTATTTGGGCTAAATTTTGGGGATTAATTTAGTAAGGTATTTGGTACGTTTTCACGGATTCATTTCTGGGATTCCAATTGTGGGTCCCACAATCCCGTTTTAGACCCAATTTTGGGTCCGTCTCCGAAAAATATAATTTTAGTGTCAATATATTTGTATTGACGAGGTTATTAACCTTTTGATAGTGTGGAAGCATTTGGAGACCGTTCGGAGGGGAAAAGCTCCGGTACCGTGAGTTGGAGCACGCGTGATCGACTTTCAGGTAGGCTATGGTTTCCCCTCGTGAGATTGAGCATGTTTAGGCAATTGTTTATTGATTTGCTTGAGTATGAAGGGGTTTGGGTGTCGAGCATGCTAAATTTCTATAATTCATGCCTTAGACCTTATTTCGGGAAACTGTTGGACTGTGAAAGCATGACTCTTGATATTATTGAACATCCATACCTTGTGGTGTATATTATAGTAATGATTTGAAGTATGTTTGGCCTTAGTCTAGGCTTAGACTAGTGTTAGCTTAGACTTGTGAGGTTTTGAATGCTGTTGGGCCGTAGAACTTTTTTCGACGTCGTTCCAGACGGTTAGCTCCTTGTAGACTGATATAACAGACTGGAGTCTGATAGTCTTAGCCTTAGCTAGGCAGTAACTCAGCTTATGACCTTGTATCCATAATGCCCTGCTTTTCTATAGGCTACAGATACCCGGTTAAAGTCTATGGTCTAGCTTACTCACTTTTGGATACTTCCTCGACGATTTGGGGTATATGAGGGTCAGACTGAAATGATTATTTATGGTAAATGGTTTGGTGATATTTTCCCGCGACGTATGGTTGGATATTGATTCTTAGCTATAACACTCGGTTAGAGTCCGTGGTCCAGCTTACTTATGTCCAGGCTTAGTTATAGTACACAGTTCGAGTCTGTGGTCCAGCTTACCTGTGATCTGATTTTGGCTACAGTACCCGGTTTGAGTCCGTGGTCCAGCCCACCCGTGCCCGACCTTTGGCTACAGCACCCGGTTCGAGTCCGTGGTCCAGCCCATATAGGTTGACTCATTAGCTACAGTACTCGGTTCGAGTCCGTGGTCCAGCTTGCATGTGGTGCATTCCCAATTCCTTACTAAAGCTTCAGTTTAGTCTTTGATTACTCTCAACTATAGGTTGAGGTTTTGGAGGTTGGAGATGTTCCGGTTAAAGTCCGGGACGTAATGAGATCTTGGAATATAATAGGAAATGGTTTGGTTAAAGTTCGGAAATTGGTAATATTATGATAGACCTTCTAGCTCCATTTCTTTACTTCAACTGCCAGTGCATCTGCTGGGCTTATGAGGGTCCGTGCAGGTTATTTCTTTTATTGTGCACGAGCGTACCCGTCGGCTTTATGGGAGCCCGGCGGAGTTAGTTAGATTTCTTGTCTTTGTTGCCAGACGCTCGTGTACATACCCACTTTTACTACTCTTTTGTCCTTGATTGTGACCCTTTATTCGCATTTCAGTTTACTTTTGCTTATCTTACTCAGTCGGCCTATGATGCCTACTGGGTACCTGTTGTTTTGGTACTCATACTACACTCTGCATCTATTTTCGTGATGCAGGTCCAAGTACTAGCCACCGACGTTGATTCGAGCCAGCTGCGGTCGTGATCGAGGCGATGGTGAGCACACAACGTCCTGGATTTGCCTGTCTCCTTCTGTACTTACTTTTGCTTGTCTTTTGCCTTTTGAGACAGCTTGTTTCTGTAGTCCACTTTTTGGACTTATACTTTTTGTTAGTAGCTCTGTACTTGTGACTTCCAGGTTTTGGGAGGGATTCATTTTGTGAATATATGTCTAGTCGCTTTCGCTCGTTCATTGCATGTTTTTGTTATATTTATTACTATTTTAGGTTGATTGGTTGGTTTTCTACCCTTACATCCCATTACTTCGAGTTTCGGGATATGGGTCGACTTGCCTACTGGTGGGTCATATAGTAGGCGCCATCATGACCTGAGAAATTGGGTCGTGACAAATTGGTATCAGAGCCCAGGTTCGTCGGTCTCACTTGTACAGAGCTAACGTCTAGTAGAGTCCTGCAGATCGGTGCGGAGACGTCCGTTACTTATCTTCGGGAGGCTACAGGATGTCTTTAGGAACGTGTCTCTTTTGTATCATTGTCATGCATTGTGTGTCTTATCGGTTTCTGAAAATCTTACTTGTTCCACTCTTTTAGAATGATGGCTCGCATGCGTGGTAGGGCCTCAGCTAGGGGTAGAGGCCGACCTCGAGGTCGTGCCAGAGCTTCAGCACCAGCCCAGGACCAAGAGCAAACTCCGAAGCCGGTAATAGAGCCACCATCAGCTCTAGCACAGCAGTAACCGATGGGTCTGGGACCAGCCCAGCCACCGCCCGAGCCTGTGGCAGCTCCAGGTATACAGGCGATGCTCGTCCAGATACTAGTTGCCATTAGAAGTATGTAGCAGGCCCCAGCTCCAGCCGCTCCAGTACCGCAGGGTTAGCCTGCACCAGCGGCACTAGTTGTTCAGCAGCCAGCGGCAGCGATTGTTCAGCCTGACAATTTGGAGGGTGTCATGCGACTTTGGGAGCAGAAGATGCTCGGGGTGTTCCTTAGACTATCACCGCTGAGGTTTTTTGGGGCTGTGGGTGAGGATGCCCACGAGTTTCTACTTACTTGTCGGGAGCGGCTACAGACTTTGGGTTTAGTGGAGTCGAGAGGAGCAGACTTCACCACGTACGAGCTAGACGGTCCCGCAAGGCCTTCTTGGCCCGATTTATTCCCAGGAGTATCAGAGATCAGTTTTCTCGGTTAGAGCAGGGCTCCATGACAGTATCAGAGTATGAGGACCGATTCCACGAGCTTTCCAGGCATGCCGTCATGATATTACTTAATGAGGAGGAGAGGGTTCGTTATTTTGAGACTACAGTTACGAATTGAGACTCAGTCTTTAGTCTCAGCGGGCCGCTCATTTTTGGATGTAGTGGACCATGCCCGCACTATTGAGTAGCTCCGTTGCAAGGCCCAAGGGGGCAGCGACAAGAGAGCTAGACATGAAGATAGCCATGATAGGTGCCGTTTCAGACCCCGAGAATCTTATGATAGATCTTAGCAGAGGTTTCAGTCGGGTCAGTCTAGTCACCCCTTCCAGGCTTTTGTCCAGACATTAGAGGGTGATCAACACCGCCTTATTGGTTTTAGTATCGGTCCGAGTCAGGGCCGAGGTGGTTCACAGATGGGTTCTTCTGGCCGGGGTAGCCGACCTCCAGCTCTCAATCGACAGTCCCAGGGGTGCTATGAGTGTAGGGAGTTAGATCATTGGGACCGCGAGTGTCCCCATCGCAGGTTAGCCTTACCTGCTCCACAGGTAGCTAGACATGCGCCAGCGCCAGCACCTCCAGCTAGAGGCGGAGGCCAGGGATAGGACTGTAGGGGTGGTCGCTAGGGTATACGGGGTGGTCCCCGAGGAGGTAGGTCAGGGGGCAGATCTGATGCATAGGGTAGGGGAGCCTAGGCCCACTTTTATGTAGCTCCAGCTAGAGCAGATGCTGAGAGCTCGGATGATGTGATCATAGGTATTATGCCATCAGCCCGCATCCGCCTTGTTTGATCCATGCTCTACTTATTCTTATATATCTGTTTATTGTGCTCCTCGATTGAGTATGAGCCCAAAGCTATTGGTTGAGTCGTTGCGTGTTTCGACCCTTGTAGGTGATTCTTTAGTAGTGGATCAGGTATTTAGATCTTGTGTGGTGACTATTCAAAGGCGAGACACTAGGGTTGATCTCATTTTGCTTGACATGGTGGATTTTGATTTGATTTTGGGTATGGATTGGTTATCCCCCCACCGTGCGGTCTTGGATTGCTATGCCAAGACCATTACTTTAGCCATGCCTGGTATTCCACTAGTGGTGTGGCAGGGCTCTTGTAGTCGCACTCCAGTTGGGGTGATATCTTTTGTTCGGGCCAAGAGGTTGGTGGCTAGCGGGTGCTTGGCTTATTCAGCTTATGTTAGAGATGTTAGTAGGGAGGGTCCTACCGTTAATTTAGTACCTATTGTTCAAGAGTTTATAGATGTATTTCCTGCCGATCTGCCTAGTCTCCCTCCTGTTCGTGACATTGACTTTCCTATTGAAGTAGAGCCGGGCACTAAGCTCATTTCTATACCACTATACCGTATGGCCCCCGTAGAGCTCAAGGAGCTCAGTGTTCAGATTCAGGATCTCTTAGATAAGGGATTCATTCGGCCTAGTGTATCGCCTTGGGGTGCCCCAGTCCTCTTCATGAAGAAGAAGAACGGTACTATGCGATTGTGCATTGACTACAGGTAGTTGAACAAGGTGACAGTGAAGAACCGTTACCCTATGCCTAGGATTGATGATCTATTTGACCAGCTTCAGGGTACCGTGGTATTTTCTAAGATTGATTTGAGATCCGGCTACCACCAGTTAAGGATTAGGGTAGCGAACGTCCCTAAAATTGCATTTAGGACTCGTTACGGCCACTATGAGTTCCTAGTGATGTCTTTTGGGTTAACTAACGCCCCTACCGCGTTCATGGACTTGATGACTAGGGTGTTCAGGCCGTACCTAGATTCGTTTGTCATAGGCTTCATAGATGACAATCTAGTATACTCGCTGAGCCAGGAGGAGCATGAGCATCATTTGAGGATAGTGCTCCAGACTTTGAGAGGCCAGCGACTTTATGCCAAGTTCTCAAAGTGCGAGTTTTGGATTGAGTCCGTAGCATTCTTGGGGCACGTGGTGTCTAAGGATGGCATTATGGTAGATCCCGCTAAGATTGAGGCCATTCATGATTGGGCCAGGCCCACCTCTGTGACTTAGATTCGTAGATTCGTCAGATTGGCAAGCTACTACAGGCTTTTTATTGAGAGATTTACTACTATAGCAGCGCCTTTGACTCGGTTGACTCGCCAGGATATTTCGTTTGTGTGGTCGGAGGAGTATGAGAGGAGCTTTCTGAGGCTTAAGGAGTTGCTTACCACCGCTCCTATATTGACTCTTCCAGTTGAGGGCGAGGGGTTTACTATTTATTGTGACGCATCTGGCATTGGTTTGGGTTGTGTACTGATGCAGCAAGGCCATGTTATTGCTTATGCGTTGAGGTAGCTTAAGCCGCACGAGCGCAACTACCCCACTCATGACTTAGAGTTGGCGGCGATAGTTTTTGCGCTTAAGATTTGGAGGCATTACCTGTATGGAGTTCGATGCGAGATCTATACTGATCACAGGAGCCTTCAGTACATTATGACCCATAGGGATCTTAATTCGAGGCAGCGCCGTTGGATTGAGCTCCTAAAGGACTATGACCTCTCTATTCTCTACCATCCGAGCAAGGCGAATGTAGTAGGGGACTCCTTGAGTCGGAAGGCGGTGAGTATAGGTAGTCTAGCCTTTCTTTCTACTACGGAGTGACCATTAGCTTTGGACTTCCAGTCCTTAGCTAACCGGATGATACGACTTGATATCTCTGATTCCCGGTGTGTACTAACTTATGTGGATGCTCAGTCATCTCTGCTGGATCGGATTCGCAGCAGTCAGTTTGAGGATGAGGATTTAGTGGCACTTCGAGATTGAGTTTTGGGAGGTGACACTGGCCTGGCTACCTTAGATTTAGATGGGATTTTAAGAGTTCGTGATCGACTTTGTGTTCCAAGAGTTGGGGGTTTGATTCAGATGATTCTTATCGAGGTCCATGACTCTAAATATTCTATTCATCCAGGCACAGCTAAGATGTATCGGGACTTGAAACAACACTACTGGTGGAGCGACATGAGGAGATATATTGCGGATTATGTATCACGTTGCTTGAGTTGTCAGTAGGTTAAGGCCGAGCATTTGAGGCCTGGTGGCGAGCTTCAGAGATTACCCATTCCTGAGTGGAAATGGGAGAGGATCACTATGGACTTCATTGTAGGATTACCCTGCACTTCCCGTGGTCTTGATAGTATTTGGGTCATCGTGGATCGATTGACCAAGTCAGCACACTTCATTCCTGTCCATACTTCCTACAGTGCTGAGAGGTTAGCCCGTATCTACATTCGAGAGGTGGTTCGTCTTCATGGTGTGCCTGTTTCCATCATCTCAGACCGGGGCCCACAGTTCACATCTAGCTTCTGAAGGACCTTCCAGGATGAGTTGGGTACCCGTGTTGACCTTAGCATAGCTTTTCACCCGCAGACTAATGATCAGTCGGAGCGCACGATTCAGGTTCTTGAGGACATGTTGCGGGCTTGTGTTATGGATTTTGGGGGTCAGTGGGACCAGTATTTTCCTTTGGCAGAGTTTGCGTACAACAATAGCTACCACTCGAGTATTCAAATGGCCCCATTCGAGGCCTTATATGGTAGGCATTATCGCTCTCCAGTTGGTTGGTTTGAGTTTATAGAGCCCAGGCCGCGCGGTACAGACTTGATGCGAGAGGCTTTAAATCATGTGAGGGTGATTCAGGATAGGCTCAGGACAGCCCAGAGTAGAGATCAGAGTTATGCAGACCATAGGCGTCGACCGTTGAAATTTGCTGTTGGTGATAGAGTATTCCTTCGTGTGTCGCCCATGAAAGGTGTAATGAGATTTGGGAGGCGAGGCAAGCTTAGCCCGTCCTTTTGAGATATTGAGGATAGTTGGGGAGGTTGCATATGAGTTAGCTTTACCCCCGGCCTTTTCAGCTATTCACCCAATTTTTCATGTTTCGATGTTGCGCCGGTATGTTCCAGATGAGTCCCATGTGATTCAGTATGATGCAGTTGACTTGGATGACAGTTTGAGATACATTGAGGAGCCAATTGCTATTTTGGCCAGAGATGTCAGACGGTTGCGTTCCAGAGCCATTCCTGCGGTTAAGGTCCATTGGAGACATCGTCCAGTTGAGAAGGCTACCTAGGAGACCGAGCATGAGATGCGGGTGCAGTTCCCCGACTTATTTGAGCCTTCAGGTACTTCTTGACTCTTACTTTCGCGGACGAAAGTTCTTTTAGTAGTAGATATTGTAATGACCCTCCAGGTCATTTTTAAATTAAAGCATTCATTCCATCGTTTAGAGCATTCCTGTAGTGACCCCAAGTCATTTATGACTTGCTGGCACTGACTGTTCGGTTGCCTGGTCGTTCATTTGGGTTTTAGGCCCGTTTCCCTGTTTTGGAGATTTTATAACTTGAAAAGTTGACTTCGGTCATAAATTCAGGTGAACGACCTCAAAATGAAATTCTGACGATTCCATCAGCTCCGAAATGGCCAAATTAGGCTAGTAGCATAATCAACACGAGTATCGAGGCAATCGGTACGAGTTTAGGGCCATTTTGATGTTTTTGCCCTTGAAATTTGGCCTATAGTTGCCTTTGGTCAACCTTCCTGGAAAACGTGCTCAGATGAAAATTCTGACAGCTTGGTTAGCTTCGGAATATAGATTTTGGTCTAGAACGACCCTTTGTTCACTTCCCGAGGCTTTAGATGCCCGTTGTGGAATGTGGCTCAAACGATACTGGGTGTAGGATCCACTTTTCATCGAAGCGATCTCCAATGGAAATTCCGACTTCATCGTTGAGTCTGAAATATCATTTCCAATCAGATTCCATATATGGTTTGTATTTTTCCGACTTCGAATGAGTCCGGAACGTCGAAATTTAAGTTTGAAGAGTTGTTGAATTCTAATGCGGTGGTGACATGGCAGAGCCACGTGACGCCACGTGGCTGAATGACACAATGCCACGTGGCAGCGTGTTGAAATCTAGAAATATTTAGATTTAAGGACGATTTTCGTCCATTTTTTTTCCTCATCTTGAAACATAGATATCTCCTCCATTTTAAGCTCAAATTAGGTGATTCAAAAGGCTAATTTCAAGAGAATTTCGTGGGGAATCTAGGTATTCTTCTAGGTATGTAATACTACTCATAGTGATTGAGTGAGTTCATTGTCATGCCCTACATCTATTTTCTATCAGTTAAGAATAATTTTGGGTTACCTCCTTTGTTTTGGTCATTCTTGAGATGATTTTCGTTGTTGAGTTCTAAATTTTATATCCCGATTATTGAGTTGTTATATCTTGCATTGAGATTCTTGAGTTGATTATTCATGTCTATTATCTAGTATGAATCTATCGTTGAGTTATTACTGAGTTAGTATTGAATAACCTATTAAGTAAACATTTTTGTCTTAAACTGATTTTCTAATAAAGAAAAGATGATTTTTGATAGTCTTAAACTTGATTTGAGTAAAACAATAAGGGAACTAAGGCCTTATTTGTGATTTAAATCTTATGGAAAACACCTTCATAATGAACACTTGCACGGAATTCACGGAAGCTTGTATTTCACCACAAACTCTTACAGAAAATTATAATATCTTAAGGCTTGTAGAAAAACACTGTCTTTAATGATATTTCACACTATATAGGTGTAGCCCCGAAGATTAAAAAAACTCTTCTAGTATAATACTAGGAACCAAAAACTAACAAAGATTCAACAGAAAGAAAACCCAGTATAACAATATATTAAAAGAAGAATTGCTATCTTCTCTTCTCTCCCACATACGACTTAGATTTATATAGGAAAATCAGTAACCTCTCTAATGTCTCAATGGTTTAAATAGTAAAAAACCAATAAAGGCATTAAATACTATCAATGAATTGAAGGCAATTCATTTCATCAAAGAGCCATTGGCAAAAACCATATTATGAGAGAAAATAATAGCTAATTAAAGGATAATAATAATGGCAACAAAATATTATTTATGGAGAGAAAATACTTTTGGACATAAAATAATATTCTATTTCAAGTATAATAGGAAATAAAATAATTCTTTTTGAGATATTAAAATAATTTTTTCAACAATCCCCTACATATCTAAGAAAGAATTTTAAGGAATAAAATGAAATGAGGTGTTTTGCTGGGTTGTCACATATGAGTACAATGCATCGAATCTGGTACCCATAGACTATAAACCAGACCTAGATAGAACAAGATTATACTTTCAGAACAATTGGTGATGTTTAGAACTTCTTTGAACCGATAAATATTTTGTAAGTCCAGCGTCTTATTTTTTCACATTATACTCTCACAATCTTTGTCGTTATCGCGGTTTATTGCTAAGAGGCTATGCGTGTGTCCTGCTATTCACGAGTGCTCTAGAATTCTATCACGATTTCATAGAAGCCACACCACTTCACATTCATATAGGTCCAATCATCAAGTGTATTCTACAGAGTGATACACCACCTATAAAGGATATGACTTGGATTAAGAGTTTAACTCAGCCTCAGTTTGCCTTGCAGATTCACACATCATATGAGGAAAATAATTTTATAGTGCTTACTTGATCAACTAATACCTTGTTATTACCCATATGAATCTAATTCATGGGATCTCCAATCACATAAGTTGGGTTACCAACATTGTTGATCTTCTCAAATGACTAAATGTCTTACTCCCCACGATGTTTCATTTAGTCAGCGAATTGATTAGACTCACCTCCTACTACACACAATTTATGTAAATAATTTAACCTCACCCCAATTTTTTTATAAAATTGTGTCTCAAACACATTGAGTTTATTCCAATTGGAATACAGACTAAGAGTTGTCTTAACCGCTTAGTCTCATAGCCAATCAACTCTACAAAATTAACTTCATTTTGTGGCGTTTTTCATGTTATGGCACCACACACCAATCATTTAAATAATAAAAAATATTCAATTTATTTGGTACTATACTTGTGGTACTTCTCGGTATCACCAATAACTTCTTTCCAAAATTAACACATCAAGAAAAAATATAATTTTCAACAAGAACATGAAGAATATAGTCACTTTTAAAAAATCTAAGCAATAAATTATTATATTTTCTCACTATAATAGTGCATTCAATCACATCACTATTGATTACTACAAATATGTATATGCAACAGTTTTTAGCATACAATAAAAAAATCTTCAGTTCTATTTTCTTTCATTCGTAGGATTATGTAGCACAACCTTAGCATGACACCCGTACAATATAATATATGTCATAATAGAGGGAAATTTTTTTCAATGTTCATAAAGTTTTCAATTTTGTATGCCACAATAACATATTAAAATATACCAAAAGACTAAATATTTATTTCTCAAAAAAAAATCTTAGACTTTTTTCAAGTGAAAAACATATATATAGACATATATAGGCTATAAATATCTCTTTCACATAGTTAGACTTTAAGTTGCAGTACTAAAGTTCAATTAAGAATTTACAAAAACAATCATTAGGTTGTCATTCAAGAAGACAAGGTAGTATTTCTCTCTCTCTCTCTCTCTCTCTCTCTCTCTCTCTCTCTCTCTCATATATATATATATATCCTAGTTTTTTGACACGTGCGTTGTACGTAATTAACAATTAAAAAAATATATGTTATGGTAAATACTATTGTTTATTTAAGCAATGATTTGAATAATAAGCTTAGTACAAAATAATATTACAGGTTCTTTTGTGAATGCTCAATGTGAATCATCATATATATCTCTTATTCTCACAAACTTATGAAGATAGTCAATGAATTTTTTTATTATTTAAATGTAATAATGTTTATATTTCTTTTAATTTGATAAGGTTCAATCATGTAATTAGTTGTATCTCACTAATATTACCTTATATACAATATTTGTTGTGTATATAAAAATTAAACTAATACAAACTTCAACTAGCGTTATTAAAAGTCATATGAACTTTTCTTCGTCTAAAATACTGAAATATTAAGAAATAGTTAATAAGTAAAACAAAAGGGCAATGTTTATATAGTATTAACCATTCAGAAGGAAACTTTTTGATAATCTAAATCACATAAGTAGCATTGATAAAAAAAAAAGAGTCATTCTTTTGTCTAGAACATAAAAAAAATAGTGAAAATTCTCTAAAATTTGGAAAAAAATATGTAGAAGCATATATCTACATCACAAGAGAAACTGTTAAAAAAACTAATCAATTTAGACTACATCATGTTAACTTCATATATTGGAACATTACATACTAATGTATATATTAAGAAAAAAAAATTATTATATCATCAATAATAATATATCATGTTAGGATAGAATGATTTACTTCATCAGAATAGTGGTACCTCATTTTCTGCTAACCTTTTAACTCACTCAACAAAAATAAATCACACAAAAATTTTAAAATACGAGAAGAAGAAGAGTTGTAGATTAAAAATAATTGTGGTTGGAAAATGAGAGGAAGCCCCTCTATTTATAGTCAATAAAGGGTAGTATGAATAAATGTTTTTGTGTCTTATCTGAAGAGTCATGACCTTTCCGAGAAACCACAACCCTTTGGAAAAGTCACAACTTATTGAAAAAGTCACAATTCTTTGAAAAAGTCACAACTCATCGAAAAATCAAAACCCTTTGAGAAAAGTCACAACTCATATGAACAAATGTTTTTGTGTTTTATTTGAAAAGTCATGATCTTTCCAAGAAATCGCAACCCTTTGGAAAAGTCTCAACTCATCAAAAAATCACAACGCTTTGAGAAAAGTCACAACTTATCGGAAAAGTCACAACTCATCTAAAAAGTCACAACCTAAGTTACGGATATTATAGTAATTTAACATTCAAGTTAGGAGTCCATGCTTTTAGGGTAATATAGATAGAAGATATATATATATATATATATAAAATAAAAACACTAGTTAAAATGTACAAAATTAATATATCACAATTCAAATGAATCAATAAAGTAAATACATGCACTAGCATTTTCATCTTGAAATATATTAACCACAAATAAACCATGCTTAACATACCATCATTGCTCATAATGACATTTCTTAACACATTATCAAATTTCAATAAATCATTCATTAAATCTTTTCAAAATTTCACAATAATCAACTTTGACTCATAAAATCCCAAGTACTAATCTAGCACAAATATTAAAATCATATATCACCTCAGCTAATGCCAATATATATGTGTGAATATTAAAGAAGAATTTTTTCTTTCTAAGAACTTCAAGTAGTTCTATAGTCACTTAAGAAGTCTGTTGAAGCTTTCTCCCAAGGGGGAGATGGGGTGCTTAGGTTCCAAGGTCGGTTATGTGTTATGGATGTTGATGGTTTAAGGGAACAAATTTATAAGAAGCCCATAGTTATCGGTATTCTATTCATCCGGGAGCCACCAAGATGTATTGTGATCAACAAGAAGTCTATTGGTGGAACGAAATGAAGAAAGATATTACGAGATTTGTGTCAAAATGTCCGAATTGTCAACAAGTTAATGTAGAGCATCATAGGCCGGGAGGCTTATCCCAAGATATACCAATTCCCACTTGGAAGTGGGAAGAGGTGAATATGGATTTTATTATGGGTTTGCCTGGCACCTGAAGGCAACATGATTCTATTTTGGGTCATTATAGATCGGATGACAAAATCAGCCCACTTTATCCACATCAAGGTTTGTTTTTCGGCAGAAGACTATGCCAAGTTGTATTTAAGGGAGATAGTGAAGTTGCATGGACTTCCTCCATCTAATATTTTGGATCGAGGTACTCAATTTACTTCTCACTTTTGGAAGTCGTTCCAAAAAGGTCTTGGCACTAAGGTTAAGCTTGGCACAACTTTTCTTCCCCAAACCGATGGGCAAGTGGAGCGTATGATCCAAACATTGGAAGATATGTTAATTGCATGTGTTATAGACTTTAAGGGTAATTGGAATGACCACTTGCCTTTAATAGAGTTTGCCTACAATAATAACTATCACTCAAGTATTGGTATGGCTCCTTTTGAAGCCTTGTATGGTAGGAGATGTAGGTCTCTGGTTGGTTAGGTGGGTGAAATTTCTTTGATAGGTCCCGAGTTAGTTTATAAAGCCATTGAGAAAGTTTTGCTTATTAGTGAGAGGTGGAGAACGACTCAAAGTAGACAAATTTCTTATGCCAATGTGAGAAGAGGGGATTTAGAATTTCAAGTTAATGATTGGATCTATCTAAATATCTCACTCATGAAAGGTGTTATGACGTTTGGAAAGAAGGGGAAACTTAGTCCCCGGTATGTGGGTTCATACCAAATTTTGAAACGTATTGGAAAAGTTACCTACGAGTTAGACTTGCCAAAAGAGTTGGCTCGATTCATCCGGTATTTAATGTTTCCATTCTTAAGAAGTGTATTGGATATCCAATATCCAATATTCCCCTAGAAGGGTTCGGAGTTTACGAATGTCTTTCGTATGAAAAGATTCTGATAGAGATCCTAGATCGGAAAGTCAAGAGATTAAGAAACAAGGAAATAGCTTTCGTAAAGGTTTTGTGGAGGAATCACTTAGTTGAGGGTGCTACTTGGGAGACAGAGGACGATTTGAAGTTCTAATATCCTCATCTCTTTCCTTCTACTCCTATTCAAGCTTGAGGTAAGTAGTTCCTCTTGAGTTTTAGTGTTTTGGGAGTCATGTGAGTATATGTGTTTTCCATGATTTCCTTATGTTGTGAATGTTCTTGATAAAATTCATGTTTAGTAAGAAAAATGAATTTTTATGATCGATTTTCCTCATGTTGTTGTGCTTTAAGTACAAGTTGCATTTTTGACTTCATGAGATGAATTGATGAACATGCTTTAGTACGCTTTGAGAATAATTGCATATTGGCTCCATGATATTGTGTTGAGCATTCTTTTAGTTGGAGAAGGTTTTTCCTCCTATAATTATGAGAAACATTGAGTCTTCATGCATAATGGGTTGTTAGATGTAGTTCCTACTTCCTTATGTTGCATTGGTTATATTTGAGATGGAGTTGAAGTTTCCTCCTTTGTATAGTGCATTATTTTGATGTTCCATGCATGATGGGCTTCTAGTGTTGAGTCTTTACTTCCGTAAGGTTTTTAGATCATCATTCAAGGATGAAAATTCCCTAAGGGGAAATATTGTAATACCCCAGAAAGTAGTAGGCTAAACTAGAGCTTGACGTTAGGGTTAGAGCCTAGAATGTACCTCCCGTACGTTAGATTAAATGTTTTCGTGTTAGAACATCAAGGTTCAAACCCCAAGGACCAACAATGTGTCCCGGAGGAGGACCCTAAGGAGGCTGCCTGGGCAGTGACCTACGGGGGCAACTCATGCCCCATAGTTTCGCCCACGCCTCGTGGGTGAGGGGGATTGTGTCAAAACCCCATGAACCAAGTTCTAGAATCCCAACCATGGTTCACCAGCACGGGTCGTGGGTCCAACCACAGTCTGTTAGTAGTGGGTCGTGGATAAGGCCTGGAACTGCTTTTTGGCAGTTAAGTTTAAGGGAATTATGGGGTTGTCTGGTTTTAATTAATATTAAGTGATGTCATTTTATACTAAATTAAAACATCTATATAAGGATTTTATGTCACTAAATTAGGTCATCCAAGCCATTATTTCTAGAAATCCAAAAGAACTCCTCCTCTCCAAAAATTCTCTTTATTAAACTTCAAGGAAAAAAAAGAAGGAAGTTGGAGCTAGGGTTTGAAGGAGCAAGGTTTTCTACTGAATTTCTTTGGAGATACATAGCCAAGGTATGGTAGTCCTTCATCCATGGATAGTCTTCTTCCATAAAGTCCCTCCAAACTCAATTTCAAATCTAGAAACTCCCCAAAAAACTAGGGTTTGTCTCCAAGTCATGGATTCCTTTCAAAAACGATTCTAATGATTTACTTACTTTATATTATTATTGGATTAATGATTTATTATTGTTTTTATGTTGAAATCCCCAAGAATCCATGAGATCACCATATTCTCAATTTATGACCTTGTGATGTTGGTAAATTGATGAAGGAAGGATATTATGAGATTATGCTTATAGTAGTTAAGCTATTTGAAATATGTTATCATCCATGTTTAATGTAATAATTCTAGATGTGTTGATAGAATATGATCTATGGTCCTTCAAGGGAAAAGTATGAGAATTATGCATGATTATGAGGTTTATATAGATGCTTTAAGAACACTTTTAGAGAAAATAGATTTTGATAATGTTGTTGTTTTGGGTTGATTGAAAGGTTAATCTAATGAATTCCTAATAAACTTGATGTGAAATGTTTTATCACATAATGATATACCTTGAATTGGTAGGCCATGTGCACCCTTTCATATATAACTAAAAGAGATATTCTAATGAAATACCTTGAATTGGTAGGCCATGTGCACCCTTTCATATATAACTAAAAGAGATATTCTAATGAAATACCTTGACTCGGTAGGCCAAGGGTGCCCTTTCATGAGTAATAATGTTAATATATATTTAACTACTCTATGGGAATTTAATGCTTAGAACTGAGTGGATATTGTGTGAGGTGGAAGCTCTCCCGTAGTAAGGCTGGGTTTCTAGAAGAAACCTCTTAAGATTGAAGCTCTCCTATAGAAAGTTCGGGTTTCTAGTAGAAATATCCTTATCCCCTTAACTATGTGGCCACATAGCTATTTAGCTAGTTGATCCACCTTAGCTAGGAATTACTGGTTCTACCTTAGGCAAGTAGACCAATCCTTTTTGGTGTGGGAGTCATCGGATTCCATGTTAAAGCTCACATGGTCTCATGTAGGTTAAGGCTTATTGTCCATATGAACAAGAAGTTAATAATAAACTAAGGCATGCTTGAAGAAGTATCCCGTAGGTGTTCAAAAGCTTAAACGATGTGCTAGTTCTTAAGGAAAGATGATGAACATGAATGATGGCCTAAAGAAGTTTACTTAGCATGGGTGGGATTATGGGATCCTATTTATACATTGCGCAAGTATGCTTTAAGGGTACTTGTGGTATCTTTCTCTTATGATATGATGATCTATGTAATTAATATCTTTATGACTTATGTTTCTCCATTATATTCGAAATGATTCTTTAACTTAATAAATTTTATGCAGTCCACTAAAATGTCCATTTAAGCATGTTTTCAAGGTTTTCATGCATGGCTATCTTACTTAGTGCATTTTTGTACTGACCCATATTTTTCCAATACTTTTCCCAAGTGTAGAGTCCGGTTCTTAACACGGTCATCATTTGGTTCAAGCTTGGATTCGACTATTATCCTAGCTTGTGGTGAATTCTCATGATTTGAGGAACGATGTGTCACTTTTAGTTTCATTTCTAGGATTTCATTTCAGACTATATTGCATGGGATGTGTCCCTTATTCTTTGAACTATTGTAATAGATTGCTATATTGAAACAAGTCTACACTTCTGCCTCCCATTATGAAAATTTTGGACTTGAAATGTGTTTTCTTCTCTTTATTGTTATATGCTTATGTTATGATATTCTAAGTGTCTTACATGGTGCCGTTCGTGGTTCTATGTGCTTTGTTACATCTAGGGGTTACCCCTGGGTCGTGAGAAACTTGGTAGTCAAAGCACATAATTTAGAATGATTTTAAGATGATGTCTCATAAGCCACATCTAGTAGATTCTTGTTCATAAATGTGTAACGCGCCACATTTATGAATGAGAGGCTACATGATGATTAAGAAACTACACTTCTTTCTTTACTCTTAAGTCGTGCCATAGAGTTTAAATCTATGAGTCCCTCTCCTAATATTTCTGTTATGTCTTCAGGTTATGAATACACGAAGGTCTAACACTAGAAGAGTGGAGGGTGAAAATGTGAATGAGCAAGCTCCTTAAGCTAATCAAGCTTTGATTAATCCTTTGTCTATGTCGAATGTAGAGGTTAGGTCGGCTTTCCAAATGTCGGACCAAGCTCTGCTGACCCGAGCTTAAGCAGTGACGGCTCAGGCCAACAGAGATGTTGTGACTCATGTAAACTGTAATATGAATTTCGTAGCTTCTAGAGTGAGGGATTTTGCAAGAATGACCCCCCCTCCATGAGTTTCATGGCTCCAAGGTGGAAGAGGATCCTCAAAGGTTTACAAAGTAATTGATATTATGGAGGCATCTTCGGAAGAGAAGGCAGAGTTAGTCACCTACCAACTAAAAGATATGGCTAAAGTTTGGTATGATTAGTGGAAGGCTAAGAGAATCGTAGGAGCGGGTTTGGTATAATGGGAATCATTTCAATTGGCATTTCTTGATAGATTCTTTCCCCTAGAGTTGAGGGAACTAAATATGCAAGAGTTCATTAACTTTCGTCAAGGAGGTATGAGTATGAAGGAGTATCCTCTTAAATTCACCCAACTATCCAAGTATGCTCCAACCATAGTGGTGGATTCGAGGGATAAGAATGAATAAATTTGTGATGGGAGTTTCTGATGTGGTAGTCAAAGTATGTTGTTCGGCAATGCTTATCCCAAGTATGGATATTTCACGTCTCATGGTGCATACCCGACAAATGGAAGAAGAGAAACTCAGGGAAAAGAATAGAGAGGTGAAAAGAGCTAGAACCGGTGATGGGAATTTCTCCAATGCTTATGTACGATAGACAAGTTCGACCAAGGTTCAACCAAAGGCTTTCCAACCAAGGTTCCTCAACTGCTTCTCCAAGTGTCAATAAGGATAGGGTGTCCAAACCAAAACGTTAAGGATGTAATGGTAGTGGTTTTTCTTTGGCTAGGCCAAATTGCTCTAATTGTGGAAGGCAACATGAGGGTAAGTGCCTAGCCTGCACAGATCGTTGCTATGGTTGTGGTAAGTGTGGTCATCAAATGAGGAATTGCCCAATACTTAAGGCCAAGGGGATAAAAGGTAAGAAAGCTCCTCCAAGAAGATCAAACTCCAATGATCCAAAGCAGAACCGTTTTTATGCTCTTCAATCCCGAGATGACCAAGAGACCTTCCTGAATATGGTGACCGATATGTTTAAAGTCTTTCTTATTGATGTATATGCCTTGTTAGATCCCGGTGCTACTTTTTCCTCTGCGACACCTTATGTGGCCATGAAGTTTGATATGCTCCCAGAAGTATTATTAGAACCTTTTTTGGTTTCTACCTCGGTTGGTGATTCTGTGGTAGCTAAGAGGGTTCATAGAAGATGTCTCATTTCCTTATCCCATAGAGTTATTCTTGTTGACTTTGTAGAGTTAGACATGTTAGACTTTGATGTGATTTTGGGTATGGATTCATTGCATGCATTTTATGCCTCAATAGATTGTAGAGCTCGGGTGGTTAAATTCCAATTCTCGGGTGAGCCTATCTTAGAGTGGAAAGGAGGAAATTATATGCCTAGAGGTCAATTTGTGTCTTACCTTAAAGCTGGGAAGATGATCTCAAAAGGTTGATTTTACCATGTAGTTAGGGTGAGGGATGTAGATTCCCCTTCTCTTGAGTCGATTGCGGTGGTTAATAAGTTCCCGAATGTTTCCCCGATGATTTGACCAGTATTTCTCCCAAGCAGGAAATAGATTGCGGTATTTACCTTCTTCTGGATACGCAACCTATCTCCATTCCTCCTTATAGAATGGCTCCGACCAAGTTTAAAGAGTTGAAAGAGCAATTATAGGATTAATTATATAAGGGCTTCATTCGACCGACTATCTCTACATGGGGTGCTCCAGTGTTGTTTTTTAGAAAGAAGGATGGGTCTCTTAGAATGTGCATCGATTATCGTAAATTAAAAAAAGTGACCATCAAGAATAAATATCCCCTTCCAAGAATTGCTAACTTGTTTGACCAGCTTTAAGGGGCTAGTTGTTTCTCTAAGATTGATTTTAGTTCGGGTTATCACCAATTGAGGGTGAGAGGGGTTGATATTCCAAAGATGGCTTTCCGAACAAGATATGGTCACTATGAATTTCTAGTAATGTCCTTTGGTTTGACTAACGCTCCCGTGGCATTTATGGTCGTAATGAATAGAGTATTCCGACAATATCTTGACATGCTTGTGATCGTGTTTATCGATGATATTTTGATCTATTCAAGCAGTGAGAATTAGCATGTTTACCATTTGAGAATTGTGTTGCAAGTTCTTAAAGACCACCAACTTTTTGTGAAATTTAGCAAGTGTGAAATTTTATTAAGGTCCGTAGCATTCCTTGGTCATATTGTGTAAAGTAAGGGTATATAGGTAGATCCTAAGAAAACGGATGCGGTAAAGAGTTGGCCTGGACCTCTATCACCGACAGACATTAGAAGTTTCTTGGGTTTGGCAGGTTATTATAGGAGATTTGTTGAGGGTTTTTCTTCCATTGCTTCTCCTTTGACGGCTTTGACTCAAAAGAAAGCTATGTTTGTGTGGTCGAAAGCTTGTAAGAAAAGTTTCCAAGAGTTGAAAGATAGACTTACTTCCACTCCGGTGTTGACATTACTGGAGGGTACGGATGATTTTGTGGTATATTGTGATGCCTCAAGAGTTTGGTTGCGATGTGTACTTATGCAAAATTGCAAGGTGATTGCCTATGCTTCAAGGAAACATAAAGTCCATGAGAAGAATTATCCGACACATGATCTCGAATTAGCGGCAATTTTTTTTGCTCTAGAATATGGAGGAATTATTTAGCTTAACCAACAGGGGGGATAAACTTTCTCTTGAACAATTTACCCCGAATCAAGCTGGTTTCTCTCAAAGACCAACAGGCATGCAAATATGAACAACCTACGCTTTAGTCCATTCACTCTCTCTAGCTAAATGTGTGGAAAAGGGTTTAGGATTCACTCTCTTGAGCTGAACCCATGACAACTCAATACCCACTGATTATCAATCAATAATATTGGTTTTAAAACCTCTCTCTCAAGCAAGAAAAAAACACGAAGGTAGAACTACATTTAAAACTACAATTCTTTAAATTAAACGAGAATTAATGATTGAAATTACTTCTAAACAACATTTAAACTAACAATTAACAATAACCATAAGCTAAATAAGCCCATTATCACATAATCACACCAAAAAATTAGGGCTTTAGCTAGACATCATATAAATATAATCGTTACCAAACTGATTTTCCATCAACTGGGTAAGCTTAATTTCGTCTTTACAAAGGTCCAAATTGAAGAATCTTGAAGACCCACTTCCAATTTCTAAAAAGTGAAAAAACCTCAATTCTTCAAAACTAAGGAAAACTTGTCTCTCAATTCAGAATACTCAATATTCAAAAATATGATACTTCCTAATGAAAAAACAAACTCTTAAACTAAATGTTCAAAAATGTATTTATAGTTACCAAAAATATGCTGCAAAGGGCCATTCAGCGAAGTAAGTCGGGCTCGCCGATTAGGTCGGTGATCCGCCCTTTGGTCAATGTCTTCGCCTTTCTGCCTTTGGCCTTCAGCTTTCTCAATTTTTGTAAGTTTAGGCGATGCAACACTGCATCACGAAACCATTCGGCAATCCGCCGACTGCTCCTTTCTCTCGCCAACTTTGTTTTCTCCTTTAGGGCTTGGCACACTGGAACTTTAGGCGATTATTAGGTCATTCGGCGACTCACCAAGGGGACATGGCGATCACCAGGATTTCATTTTTTTGTTCTTTCAGCTCACTTTGTTCCTTTTTTCAAGTTAGTGTCCACGCTTTGTTCGTCAATCAATGTAGATGGAAATCAAGGGTTTTTCAATAGTTATTTGCACAAAATTAGCATTTGGGGACACTAAATCATTGTAAATAAAGCCCTAAATGAGTCTAAATCTTGGACTCATCAATTATGCTTATAGTAATTGAGCTATTTGAATTATGTTGTCATCCATGTCTACTATAGTAATTCTAGATGTGTTGATAGAATATGATCTATGGTCCTTGAAGGGCAAAGTATGAGAATTATACATGATAATGAGATTTATGTATATGTTTTAAGAACACTTTGAGAGTAAAGTGATTATGATAATGTTGTTGTTATGGGTTGTTTGAAAGGTTAATCTAAGAAACTCATGTTGAACTTGATGTGAAAGGTTTTCTCACATAATGATATACCTTGAATCAGTATGCCATGTGCACCCTTTCATGTGTAACTAAAAGAGCTATTCTAATGATGTACCTTGAATTGGTAGGCCAAGGGCGCCATTTCATGATTAATGATGTTAATACATATTTGACTATTTTGTGGGAATTTAATGCTTAGCACCGAGTGGATATTGTGTGAGGTGGAAGCTCTCCAGTAGTATGGCCGGGTTTCTAGAAGCAACCTCTTGATATGCAAGCTCTCCCGAAGAAAGGTCGTGTTTCTAGTAGCAATCTCCTTATCCCATAAACTATGTGCCCACATAGGTATTTAGCTAGTGGATCCACCTAAGCTAAGAGTTACCAGTTCTACCTTAGGCAAGTAGACCAACCCTTTTCGATGTGGGAGTCACCGGATTCCATGTTAAAGTTCACATGGTCTCATATCGGTTAAGGCTTATTCCCATAAGAACAAGAATTAATAATGAACTAAGGCATGCTTGAAGTAGTATCCCTTAGGTGTTCAAAAGCATTAAAGATGTGCTAGCTTGCTAGGAAAGATGATGAACATGAATGACGGCCTAAAAAGGTTTACATAGTGTGGGTGGGATTATGTGATCTTATTCATGCATTGCACAAGTAGGCTTTATGGGTATTGATGGTATGTTTCTCTTATGATATGATTATCTATGTAATAAATATTCATATGACCTATGCTTCTCCATTCTCTTCAAAATGATGCTTTAACTTAGTAAATTGCATGCATTCAACTAAAATGTCCCTTTTAGCATGTTTTCAAGGTTTTTATGCAAGGCTATTGTACTTGGTGCACTTTTGTACTAACCTATATTTTTCCTATAATTTTCCTAAATGTAGGGTTCGGTTCTTAAGGTGGTCATTATTTGGTTCAACCTTGGATTCAACTATTCTCCTAGTTATGGTGAGTCTTCATGATTCGAGGACGTATGTGTCACTTGCAGTTTCATTTCTAGTATTTCATTTTCGAACTATGTTGTATGGGCTGCGTCCCTATTTATTTGAACAAATGTAATACATGGTTATATTGAGACAGGTCTAGACTTCAGCTTTCCTTTATAAAAGGTTTGGACTTGAAATGCATTTTCTTGTCTTTATTGTTCTATGCTTATGTTATGATATGCTAAGTGGCTTACATGGTGCCTCTCGGGGTTCTATGTGCCTTGTTACATCTAGGGGTACCCCTGGGTCGTGACATAAACTAATGTGGAAGCTAGATCATGAGATAATTGAAATGATGGGGTATACCCAATACTATCTAAATAAATAAAAGACTTTGAGTTTAACATGAGGATCAAAATCAAAACTAAAATTGAATCTAGTACTATGTCTGAAATAAGCCTCTAACTAACTAGAGATGATGGGACATGCCCCCAGCTAACTCTAGCAAATACTGAAACTAAAATGAAATACTGAAAGTAAAGAATATGCTTATTGTCCTCGAAGAATGAAGACTTACCACTGATGCTACTGAACTGGAGATTGAGAACCGATCTAAGCGTGATATGAATACTAAGGACATGAACATACATCACGAGAAGATGTAGCGCAAAGTATGCATCAGTACTTGAACTGATCATGAAGGATAGGATAAAAATGATCAAAATATACATAACTGAACAAAGCATACTAATCAATGATATAATCTAAACATGATAGAAATACTGAAATATACTAAAATGAACTGAACTTACTGCAATGATGAAGTACATAACATGCTGAAACTGAATACTGAAATATAACTGGGAACTAGATAAAAAGCACTAGAATCTAACTGTGGGAGCTACTAATAATCGACTTCAAACCATATGAGCTAAATGTGGAGTACAATGTATATGCCCATCGAGAGGACCCAATATACCTTGCAAAGGGTATAGAGACATAACTGGCGTGATCACTAAGTATGATGCCCATAGAGGGACTTACAAACCTACGGAGGTATGTAGTTCTTGGACCATGAGGGTGAGTGGACCTAGTTCGGCTCGGTGTTAAGACTACTCCCAACTGAATAAATGTACAATACAACATAACTAAAACATAATGGATAGCTCACTATTCTGACATTCTAACTTAAAATGCATTATTAATCTATAGATAATAAAACATTTGGAACTGATACATCTATAACTGTATATACTGGCCTAGAAAGTGCAATTCATGAACTATACGAATCTACACAACTAGGGTTCTGAATTTCATCCAAGGAACTAAGCAAAAGTGTTACAACAACATGATAATATAATTAACAATATTCTAATAACTAAATCACAAAAATTTCTAACATTCAAGAAACTCTAGGTCTAGATAATATGAAGGGAATCGAGAATCTGACTGAATTCTAGGGACGTAATGGGTGAAAGGAACCTAATAGTTAACTCTCATATACCTGGTGACAAATTGCATGGAGAAATCATTCGATTTTGAGCCTTAGCTTCTCTCAATTCTCTCAGAAAGTATGTCCAAAAAATCTCCAGTAAAGTATTCCCAAGTCACAGGAGCTGCATCTGAACCCCTGTTTTCTTTCCATTGTGTAAACCAAATGTGAGCTACATACTTGAGCTGGTAGGACGACAACTCTACCCTATCATTTGTAGTCATTTGAATCACTCCAAAGATTTTCTTAACCTTATCAATGAAGTTCTGGGGGTCTCTACCAGCTTGCGACCCTAGAAACTCAAGCGGCTTCATCCCAAAAAAATTATGGACCCTAGCGAACATTGATCCACCACTAGCAGTTGCACGAACTGGAACCTTAGTCACACTGTGAGCCAAAAGCTGAATCGCATTTTGAAACTCTACATTTGAAACTTCCTGATTTGGTACTGGAGGAGCTGCATTAGCATTACGGGCATTCACATTCCTTTGGTAAGCTTACGAGGAGGTATGATCTAAAACGCATAATGACTAGTTAGAAGGTAGATCATACCTACGTACGCTAAAAATAACAAGAAGATGTAGTTTTTCATAAACACTTCGTAGCTTCCCTCTCATTAGATGTGGTTCACTTCACACCCATGAAAAGGACTCTACTTAGTGCAGCTTCTCAAACAACCTAGGACACTTAAACCCAATGCTCTAATACCAATTTTGTCACTCCCTGAGGCTACCCTCTTGACGTAAACACGTGACCTAGGATTATGAGTGACCCCAAGCTAACCCTAAGCTAGCATATCATAAGTAAACTGAACAAATTTATGAAAAGATAAACGATTGCGAAAGCTAAATCATGAGATAACTGAAATGATGGGGAACCCAATCCTGTTAGAATTTATAAATGTCTATGAGTTTAACAGCAATTGTAGGATCAAATTCAAAATTATAACTGAATCTAGTACTATGTGTTAAATAAGCCTATAAATTACTAGAGATGTTAGGATATGCCCCCACCTAACTCTAGCCAATACTGAAACTAAAATGAATGATAGAAGGTAAAGAACATGTCTATCGTCCTCGAAGAATGAAGACTCACCACTGATGTTGCTCAACTGGAGATCAGGAACTGATTTAAGCATGATCTAAATGATGAGGACCTGTACCTACATCATGAAAAGATGTAGTGTAGAGTATGCATCAGTACTTGAAAGGTACTGTGAGCATGAGGGATAGGATAAAGCTAAACAAAATATACATAACTTAACAAAGCATACTGAGCAATGATGTAATTTGAACATGATAAAAACACTGAAATATACTGATATGAACTTAACTGAATGCAATGACAGAGTACATAACCTTCTTAAAATGAATATACTAAAATCTAACTGGGAACCTGGTTAAAATCACTAGAATCTAACTGTGGGAGCTACTAATAACCGATATAAAACCACATGAGCTAAATGTGAAGTCCCATGTGTACACCTCATCGAGAGGACCCAATATACTTTGCCAAGGGTATAAAGGCATGACTGGCTCTATCACTAAATATGATACCCATAGAGAGGACTTACAAACCTATGGGGGCACACAGTTGTAGGACTATGAGAATGACTGACTCGATGTTAATGATACTTCCAACTGAATAAATGTACAATACAACATAACTGAAACATAATGGATATCTCACTGTTCTGACATACTAACTGAAAATGCAACATTAATGTACTGATAATGAAACATTTAGAACTGATGCATGTATAACTGTATAAACTGGCCTTGTAAGTGTAATTCATGAACTAAACGTATCTACACAACTAGGGTTCTGAATTTTATAAAAGGAACTATGCAACACTGTTACAACAACATGAATATATGATTAGGAATATTCTAAGAACTAAATCACAAAAAATTCTAACATTCAAGAAACCCTAGGTCTAGATAATATTAAGGGAATCAAAAATTTGACTGAATTCTAGGGATCTAATGGGTGAAATGAACTCATTAGTGAAATCCCACATACCTGGTGATGAATTTCACGGAGAAATCTTTCAATTTTGGGGATAGAACTAAAGAAAACTTGTTGCATTTTTGGAAGGGTTGGTCTAGTCTTTCTACTATCTGCGTTCTAAGTTTAATGAATTTTGGTGAATAATTTGACTAGGGTAGGTTCTAATTAAGTTAGTAAGCTAAAACCTACCCAAACTACGTAGTTAAGGGGCTAAATGACGTAGTATAGTGTCCAACGCATAGGAAAAATACCAAATGACCCCCGACTTAAAAGTTGTCACTGTCACCGACGGACCATGAATGGACCGACTGTCAGTTCTGTTCAGTCGTCATTCACGACTTGAGCCAGAATTTGGGTGTTTGACCAATGGTCCTGGACCATGGACCGTGGTCTGACCTACAGTCTGTAGGTCCTGGCATAGGTTGACCCTTAGCTGCATTTCTTCTAGGTTTCAGGTGGTGAACCACGGGCCCCCACCTACAGTCCGTGGGTCACCCTACGGTCTGTGGTTGGTCCCCATTGGTAGCACCTGGAACTTCTGATTTTCTGCATTTTAGTCTTCCTAGCATACGGGGTGTTACATGTTTATGATGTAGATACACGTGTTTAGCATTATAAATAGGCTGTTCGTTAAGATCACTTGGAACTTCAAATAGATTGGCTGAGCCTCCTTTCATTCTGGAGGACTTCACATTTATGTTCTAGTTAGTTTTCCTGAGATGTGGTGAGTCTTGTCTCGATATTCATTGTGAATAATAGAGGCTTCATAGATAGCTGAAGTTGAGGAATATTTCAGCATTTTCTTTTGCCTGATATGTTTTGTTTTGAAAATTATTATACTGATGTGATTGAGTATTTTATAGGCAGTTTTAGTAGAGTATTTGTTTTGAGTTTAAATATTCTAAATTCTATTTTAATCCTATTATCGCTTGAGTAAGTCTTCAACTAAGTCGACAGGCCTTAAGGGTTTGCTTTGGGACAAACAATGGCTCTTAAGTGCCGGTTAGGCATATTGTAACACCCCGTATCCGAAAATAGACAAAAATGCAAATTTTGAAAAGTTGCAGGTGCAACCCACAGCTTCCATCCACGGACCGTAGGTCAGACCACGGCCCGTGCTGGTGGTCCGTGGTTCACCACTGCAACCCCTCCCCAGCCAAGCTCAGAAAATTTGGCTAAGTCTCGACTCATGGACAGACCCACGGTCCGTAGATCAGACCACGGTCCGTGGTCTGTGTCCATGGATCAAGACCTTCTTTACCCAGCCTCTGACACGAACTACGGTCGACCAGCACAGACCGTCATTTGATCCACGGTCCGTAGGTCTGACCGTAGATGAGGATCAACAGCCAGTTAGCTGAAAATTCTGATGGGTCAACTTCAGATGGTCATAACTTTTAGCACAAAAATAATTTTGTTTCCCATTACCTATGATATGATATATAATTGAATTATCTTTCCAACGCCACCGAGTTTGCTAAAATCCGACCTCTGAGTAAAAAGTTATGCCCGTTTTAGTGAAGCCCTGTTGGGCAGACTCGATCGACGGATCCAATCGACGGTCCGTCGATTGAATGACGGCCCGTCAGTCCATTCCGTCGATCACTCCGACAACAGTTAATTCAGGGGTCTTTTGGTCTTTTCCTATTTCATTTAACCCCTAAGGTACGTCGTTTAGACCCTAAATCATGAGGTTTTAATCAGTTTAATCCTAGAAACATAACTAGAACTTACCTTAGTCAAAATCATTAATCAAACTTAGAAAATTAGAAGCAAGAGAGGAGAAAAGAGGTCAAGAACCCTAGTTCAAGAACGCAGCAAGGTTCCTTCAGTTCCAACCCCGAAATCAAAAGATTTCTCCGTGGAATTCATCACCAGGTATGTGGGATTTCACTAGTGGGTTCCTTTCGCCCATTAGGTCCCTAGAATTCAGTCAGTTTCTTGATTCCATGATTATGAACAGACCTAGGGTTTCTAGAATTTCAACAGATCATCATGAATTAGTTATTTAAATATTCCAAATCAGATTATCATGTTATTGCCCAATTTATCGCATGAATTTCAGAACCCTAGCTATGTATTTCTTTAGTTCTTAAATTACACATGCTAGGTCAGATATTTCAGTATTCAGTTTTACATGCCTCAGTTTATGAATGCACCATTATCAGATTAATTGTTGCATTCTCAGTTTGCATGTTCGCCGAGCTATCCAAAGATTTACGAAATTCAGTCATAACCAGTTAACCACTTAATTCATTGGGAGTAGCATAATACCGAGTTGGACTAGGGTTCAGCGTACCCATATAGTCCCAAAACTACGAGTCACGTAGGTGTAAGTCCCCTCTGTGGGCAACATCAACTTAGTGATCACGCCAGCATGCCTCTATACCTCTGGCAGGGTATATTGGGTCCTCTCGATAGGGCGTATACATCGGACTCCACATTTAGCTCATGTGGTTTTATGTCGGTTATTAGTAGCTCCCACAGTTCAGTACCTTTCAAGTACTGACGCATACGTGCGCTACATCTTCTCGTGATGTAGGTTCAGGTTCTCAGCATCTAGATCACTCTTAGATCGGTTCTCGATCTTCAATTCAGCAACATCAGTGGTGAGTCCTCATTCTTCGAGGACTAGTGACATGTTTATTTTTATCGCTTTTAGTCTTTAGTTTCATTTTTGCTAGATCTAGTTGGGGCATGTCCCAACATTTCTAGTCAATTTAGAGGCTTATTTCAGACATAGTTAGATTCAGCTTAGTATTTTGAGTTTGATATTCCTTTTGTATTAAACTCTCAGATTTGATATATTCAGTTATAGTAAATGGGTATTCCCATCTCTTCAGTTTATTTATGATTTAGCTTTTGCATCAGTTTATTATCTTTAGTATGCTCATGATCATGCCATCAGGGTTAGCTTGGGATTACTTGTGGTCCTAGGTCCCGTGTCCGCGTCTCGAGGGTAGCTCGGGGCGTGACATATATGATGTAGGCTCGGATTGTGACATTAAGTAAAAGGAATGTAACACCTTAAAAAAGATTTGTAAGAAAGGGTTCAAGAATGGGGGAAGGTTCTAAGGAAGGGTTCAAAGACGGTGGAAGAGTCCACGGTCAGTGAACCCATCCTTGAACCCAAGCCTTGAGAAAATATTCTAAGGCAAGGTTCTAAGGAAGGGTTCAAGGATGGTAAAAGAGTCCACGGTCAGTGAACACATCCTTAACCCAAGACTTTTAAAAAATATTCTAAGGCAAAGGTCTAAGGAAGGGTTCAAGGATGGTAGACCTTGTGAATAATATTCTAACGAAATGATTCACGGATAGGTTCACAACTAGTAGAAGGGTCCACACACAGTAGACCCGTCCGTGGAGATTGACTTAGAAAAAAAATATAGGCCTCTTGTTTACCATAGCCTTCACGGGCCGTGAATCGATGAATGTTCAGTGAAAGGCTTCTGTGAAAGGGTCCCATCAGTTTTTTTTTCAATGGTATATGGGTCATTTTCTATGCATCTAATGCATAAACTAAGTTGTTTTAATCCTAATCCTAGACCATATATAATTATATGAAGACTAAAGTTTAACCATTCTAAACCACTCTTTAAATTTCCCCAAATCCCTCCAAGTTCTTCCCCCAAATATTTCTCTCTTTAAAAGAAGAAGAAGTCAAGCTAGGGTCTTCAAGACCAAGTCTCCTAATTCTCCATTGATTGCAAGCTTTTGGGCATTAAGGTATGATATTCTTAATCTATGGAGCTCTTTCCTCCATAAAGTTCTTAAATTCTTCAATTTACTAAGTTAGAAATCTCCAATTGATGTTAGAGTTTTTTTCTATGTAATGGGTTCCTTTAAATTATGATTCAATTGATTGTTTTATGAAGTATTATGCATGAGTTGAGATAATTTCATTTTTAAGATAAATCCCCAAGAACCCATGCATAACCCATGTTTTCTAAGCTATGATAATATAATGTGGGTTTTGATCTATGAAATATGAGTTTATGAAGATATGCATGTTCTTTATGAAATTGATGAAAATTCATTTAAGCTGCTTTGAGAGTAACACATAAATGTTGTTAGTTTTATCGTTGTAAAAGGATTTCATTCATACTACTCAGTACATGAATTTCAAAGAGTTTTCTCATATTAGGATTCTTAGAGTTGAAAGGTTTTGTTAACTTAACTTTGAATCAATATTTAGGAGCTATTGTAAAAAAACATAGATTAGATTGGCTATTTGATGTGCCTTCCATGAAAGATAAGTCAAGTAATGATTTATGACTATTCCATGGGATTTATGCTTAGCACAGAGAGGATATTGGTATTGAACCTCTCTCGTAGCTGGAGATCGGGTTTCTAGTAGCTATCTGAATATCCCATACCTATGTGTCCCATAGGATGACTGTCTTAGATAGACATTAGCTAGGGGATCCACGTAATCTAGAAGTTTAGGTTCTAATTACCTTGGCAACTAAGGACACCCTATTTCAGTGTGAGGCAGACATCAGATTCCATGTTATATCTCACATGGTCTCTACGTAAGTTAAGTCTACTTCCTGCATTAATAATGATAAACTAAGGCTACTTCAAGAAGTATCTCACAAGTGTTCAAAGATGAGTTTTACTTGCATTTAACCATGATTAATATGATGTTTTCTAACCTCTTTCTTATTGTTTTAACTTGCTCTTTGCATGACATGAAATGTTTTTTTAGCATGATTTTATATCGTTGTGCATTGCTATCATATGTGGTACATTCTTGTACAAACGCATACTCTTGTCTACATTGTTCCCAAATGTAGGGTCTGACGCTCCAGTTTCCCATCTCTGTGGCTACGGATAATATATTAGCTATTGAAGATTGGTGAGTCCTGATGTTATTAAGACCAAACGTATTATTGATTTTTTTCTTTACATTTCAAATGTTTTATGTTATGCCAAGGTTACATCCCGATCACTATTGATGTATAGATGACTTTAAGACTATTTCGACTTCCACTTTGTTTTATAGAACATTTTATGATATGAATTATCTTTTAAAATCTCTTGATTTTTATATTATCTTGTTTATGCATGCTATGTGGCTTTTGTGGGACCTCTAGATGTCCTATACGCCATGTTACTCCTAGGGTATACTTTGGGTTGTGACAAGGAAGAATAGTCAGAGAGCACATGTACTTGGCTTCATTTGTAACCTAGACCCTTCAACTCACCACTTTGCCAACTGAACCGTCGAACCCACTAAAACACAACATTTTGAACCCTTTTTTAAACTACTTACTGGTGCGTGAATTACAAACGCATACATGAGATTTCCACATCATTTTAAAGAGTTACATAGGAAATGAAATGTTAAAACTAATTTCCTTTTTCTTTAATACCTCCATTTCTTTCTTTTTCATTCTCTCTAGGCCCGATTCCATTGTTGAATACCGCAATTTGTTTTTTTTCCCTGAGGTGTTTGAGTTCACATTTCATTCTATATTTGTAAGTTTGTTAACTTATTATTATAACTTTTTGTTTTCCAATTGTTTTTGGTGTTTGATTTTGGATTTTGTTGTATTTTAGGGTTTTAGGGCTTAGAACTTTTGTAGAGCTTATAGTATGATTTT
This sequence comes from Solanum commersonii, assembly GCA_029007595.1. Lineage (NCBI taxonomy): Eukaryota > Viridiplantae > Streptophyta > Magnoliopsida > Solanales > Solanaceae > Solanum > Solanum commersonii. The sequence goes on along the minus strand of JAJTWQ010000034.1, from coordinate 504,981 downwards.
TGGAAAAAGTATGATTTGTTACATGCCTTATATACATATAATAGCAATTTGTAAAGTTGTTATGCATCAATGACAATTTCTTTGTCAATTGCATTTGATTTCGTTCATGCTAGTGGTCCAATTGGATTATTATTATAGAGCTTTTGGGTTGTAATCCATAAAGAATTACTTAGAAAATAGGCTTTTTGTTTAAAGTATTCTGATACTTTTCTAGCATTGTAACATTATGGCTTCAACAATTGTAACACTTCCAATGCATTATAGAGGTTGTTTCTTATAAGAACTAGAACTTAGGTATGCCAATGGAATTTTTTATCTTCAAAAAAATAGCAATACCTTTGATGAGCTACATACCTTGTTTTTTTTCAATAAATTAGCTAAGGTATTAAGAGTTGATAATATTGAAACCTTTGTGTGATAAGTTAACAAAATAGGTGGTTATTACATGTTAAATAATGATGTTGATGTGTTAAGATTTATTAACAACTCTAAGGGTTGAGACTTTGTTGATGTATATGTGGTAAATCAAATTAGTTATCCTTTAATTGTTGAGGATGATAATGAGGTACAACTATCCCAATTGTTGACTCCTAAAAAGGTAAGGCCCCCCATATATATTTTTATAAATGCTAGGGCTGATGAATCTTTCCCTCAACGATTTGATGAAAATGTTGATACAAATATAAAAGTAGATCAACAACCTAGGGTAGAGAAAGGATAGAATAAGGAGACTGGTTCTCCTGAGGTTTCCTTAGAGGACTTAAATGAAGATAAAGGTGAAGGTAAAAACTTTTCTTTCCACCACCTTCAAACACCTGGTAAATCTGATGTAAATTTAGAGGTTGAATAGTTAAATTCTAAGTCACTTTATGATGTTGATGAGAACATTGATGACTTAAGTGACTTGGATGGTGAGTTTGATAGAGCTAGACATCCAAACATTCAAGAACAAGTTAGTAAAGATAGCTGCTAGAATAGATGTAGAGGACATACCATTTGGTCTCGTATGTATAGATATTAGTTTGAAGATATTAATAAGAATAACATGAGAAGATATGAAGGAAAATTGTGTGGGAATGGCCTGTATTTTGATAGCTTAGATCTAGGATGTGATATTAGTGAAGATGAAGGGGAACATGTTGAGTCTGATAAGGTTGTAGATCCACCAGCTAGGAATCCAAGTACCAAGGTCTATTTTAACTCAACTTATGATTTATTTTATTTTAGTTGTATATGATGTTTGTGAATAATGTTAAGTTTAGAGAAGCACTACAAACTTACTGTAGTTAGACGAGTGTGAACCTTAAACAAAAGCATAATGAAAAGGAGAGGATCAGGGCCAAGTGTAAGAAGGGTTGTCCTTGGCATATTCTTGGAAGTATTGATGGTAATACTGTAAATTTTATTGTGAAGACATATTTTCCTATCCATAAGTATTGTAAAAGAACAAGAAACAAGTTATGTACTCCACACATGATTAATAGGACTTACAAAGATGGAATCATGACTGAGCCTAGCATCACACTTCATCAAACTCAAGGGTTGTGAAGAAAAGGATTATGGACTATATATTAGTAGAAAAGTTGTAGAAGAGCAAAAATAAAAGTTATGAATAATCATATGGATGATTTCGTAGAGGAATTTTCTAGATTGTATGATTATGTTGAGGATTTCAATTCTACAAATCCAGGAACTATTGTGGTTGTTAAGACATCCAAGAATACAATTCCAGGAATAGACGTATTTATGGGAATTTATATTTGTCTTAGAGCACTAAAAAGGGATAATTTGTTTTGATAGTGCATTTATAAAGGGAGTATGTAAAGGTGAACTATTGACTAGCATTTCCAATGATGGAAACAATCAAATGTACCTTGTAACATGGACAATAGTTAATAAAGAATCGAAGGATAGATGGTCTTGGTTAGGTGTATCAAACTTGACTTGGAGCTGACACAAAGTAAAGGAGCAACAAAGACTTATCAATAACTTTCGAGCATTGGAAAAAAATCAAGCTTCCCTAACAAATGAGAGTCATGAGAAATCTTAGATAAGCCTTCATCACCAATAGAAGACACATTCCATGAGGAAATTTCTCTGAGAGTGGGGCAAACTCGAGCGACAGCCTTGAGACCAATATCAGTCACACCACAACAAAGGTTGTTTCTCCGAAATAGATAGTTTTGCTAAACCTCTACGAATGCAATTCCAACGGCAATAGCAGGAAGTATAACACCTGTGATTTTCTACCAACAAGGGTCCTTGAAAGGTATTCGTTAGATTCTTCAATTTCATCCTTGCGAATGTTGCTTAAAATCCTACGTTAACGCTTGGAAACACAAGAACAAGTACTTCTCTCTGGGCCGCTGGAAAAATATTTGAATACCTTAAAGAGGAATTTATCAAGAAGGATTTCAATAGAAAGATGATTTCTTTTGCTCAAAATTTTAGAAGTAGTAGTCACAAAAATCCACCTCCCATTTTTTGACGTGATAAAAGCAGAGATGATTGTTTTGAACTTAGATATGAAGCATGAATAAAGCACCATTTTCTGAAAATTAGAAGAATAAAAACATCAAACAACGATCATGTTCTCTTTTCACCATCTTATATAAACTATCATTTCAACAGATATTTTCCCTCAACAAATATGTTCTTCTTGGGCTAAAAATTATACAGATTTATCAAGAATAACATGTCAAGGGCCTGGATATTCTATTCCATTGACCAAATACGCTAGCTAGTCACCATGACTTCAGATTTTTTTTATTTAAGGAAACATCTTTAATACAATCGACGAACAAGGAAAGTGATTGAACCAGAATTCTAAACCTTTAGAATTCAACTTCAATCACTTTCCTTGTTAGTCGATATTGAAAACAAAGATAACTAAATTTATGTGAATGTATTGAAGATGTTTCTATGAATAGAAAAAATTAAAGTCATGTTGACTAGCTAGCCTTGTTGGTATTGCCGTCGGAATTGCTAATCCTGTATGTTTAGCAAAACTACTTATTCGGGGAAACAACCTTTTTGTGGTGTGGCTGATGCTGTTCTCAGGTCTGTTGGTCGAGGTTTCCCTACTGTTAGAGAACTTTCCTCATGAAATGTGTCTTCTGTTTGTGATGAAGGCTTAACTGAGATCGCTCATGACTGTCATCTGTCATAGAAGCTTGATCTTTTCTAATGCCCAATCATTAATGATAACTCTTTGTTGGACACTGTTAGAAGTCTTTCCAATCAGACCACTTTGTCAATAAATTATTGTTCATACATTGGCAATGAGTGTCTAAAAGATGTGGGTCAACATTGCCCGAATCTGAAGCTTGTTATATTAAAAAAATTATCTACTCATTGGGGATCAAGGAATCGCGGATCTCTTTAATTCAACTAGTCATGTTTTAACAAAGGTGAAGCTCAAGAGATTAAACATCACGGACATATCTCTAGATATTATTTGACATTATGGAACTGCACCGAAAAATCTAGCTTATAGTGGTCTTGAATGAGTAAAAGGGAAGGTTTTATGGCTCCAGGGAACTAGTTAGCATCCATAGAACTTATTGTTGTTTCAATAAATACTCGCAATGGAGTAAAGTATTTGGGTCTTCAAGTTATTTGTAACTACTATCCAAAGTTGAAGTTGTTTTGTGTCCAAAAGAGTTATCTCCTTTCGGATGATCTTTGTATACTTGACTAATGAACTCATGTTTCCGAGCGTGGAATCACCATTATGTTATTATAGCTTTTCTCAATGCCAAACCACTGAATTTGTAGATCCTCTTACTGTGTGATTTCCCTTTGGTATAGGACAAAGAAGTTTCAGCCATAATAGAGCGGTACTAGAGATCTCTAATGACTCTGATCAAAGATGGTTGCAGACATGTTAGTAAAAATTTCAAACTCTTGTCGGTTTCCTAATGAACTTGATGTTCCCAATTGTGGAATCACTAATTATTGTATTAAAACATTGATTAGTGCTATACTTCTCCATTTTTGGATCCTCTTTCTGTGAAGTTGCCCTTCAGTGTCGGAAAAAAGCTTACCCTTCATTTGGTTAAGGAACTTAAGATCTTGAACATACAACATTGTCCCAGAATAAGCTCTAGTACTGTTGATGTGATTGTAGAGAAATAGTAAGGCTATGATATCATTTCCTCAGCAGGTTGTGGGTTACACCTCGTGCAGTTTACAAGTTGATCACGTTGAAGTTTTCTTGTGGTCCACATGTTGCTTTTGGTTCTAGCAACTTGAGGTTTCTTTTGTTCAGTATTTTTCTAAAGAATATGTCTTGTTCTTTATATCTTCAATTAAAATTATGAGATAATTGATTCCAATTCTTTAATGACGATTAATGTTCCATTATTCCTAAACCAATCCCTTCAAGACAGTTATGGCTCTTTCAATAGCATTGAGTGGCCATTATTGAAAATTGAATGATATTCTTCATTATCATAACCCCCATTATATTACCTAGCATAATTCCCCCTTTTATGTTCTTCTATATTCTGGTATGTTGGTTTTTCTTGGGGTGTATCTTTGTTAGTTTATTCTTTCTAGTTTTAAACAAGAAGAAATTATGGAATCGTGGCGGATACATCTATACTGAGTGAAATATCTTTAATGAAAGTGTCTAACATGCTTCAAGCTATGAGAATTTTCTACAACATTTCATGGTGATGTATTTTCTGTGAGAAGGCCCAACACTTTTTTGGTAGCTTCTTGAATAAACATGTTATCACGATATTTGTCATACTTCCCTCATAATACACATTCTTGATTTTTTGGATGGGAGTGACTCTTGTATGATTCTTACTCCTTTTTTTTAAATTTTTTTTAGCTTCTAGGATTGCAACAAAAGTGCAACACCCTTCATTTCATAAAACAAAAAATAAAGCAACAAAAATGAAATCGAAGTTAAATTTGTAAATGACATAACAGATATTTGAACTATAGACCATTAATTAGAGAGATACATATATAGAAGCACCAAAATGAAAAATAAACCTACTATTTGAAGAAACTTTAACTACGTAAACAATAATTAGGTTCTGTTTTAAACGTTGAAAAGAATAAACACAGTAAACAAAACAAGAAGTTCATCGTGGCAACCCTCCTTGCTCAATGTAAGAAAAACAATGCCACAAGTTAACTATAATCAAAGAGAAACTTTAGGTTACAACTCAGACATCAAACGAACAAATTCTAGTACCTCACCTCAGCAGTTCACTCAAACTATTTGACGATTCTAGTAAATACTCCACTCTCCAAGAAGCCAAACCCACTTCTTGTTACTTAAACTTACTAACTATAATTGTGCACTCTTCTCTCCAAGAATCCAAACCGACTTCTTATTACAAACCTCAAAAATTCGTTGTGACACTTAGAACAATAATTCCTAAACAATGATTGTAAGATTAAACAATGCATACTAAAAATTAGAAAGGAAACCTAACTCTAGTTCTTTTTCTTCTGCCCTTTCATTGTAGAGCTAGATGACTTCTTGCCACAATGCTCTCTCTATTTTTTTATTGCGAAATTATGTTTCTCTTTGTCAATCTATCCTTTTATAATGGAGAATTAAACCCTACTTTAATCCTACAAGGAAAGTAGTTATTTTTTTCTTTAAAAAACTTTCCTTTCCCTATAAGGAATCTTCTCTATAAACCTATTGAATTTTATTAACCAAAGAGATTGGGCTTTGCGCTATAGTTAGCTCAGCACCAATCAAGAATTCCCAAGGAATTCCAAGAATTCTTGGTATACATTAGTTCCAATCCGTGAAGCAACTAGTCATTCTGTTTGGAAACTTCCCATTGAGATTGTGCAAGAGCATCCCACAGGGTATAATCCTCATCTTTAAGCACCCAATTCTAACTCCTTGCCGCATTAAGATCAGCAAGCACTTGTGCCAAAGGACCAAGTGCACAGAGGACCAACTCAAGAGCAGGATAGTCATCAAGAAGGTAGGAGCAGTCAACAAGGGTTACCTCTTCTTGATTGTATCCTTGCACTACTAGTCTAGCTTTGTTTATAGTGATTTGTCCCTGATCGTCACGTTTGTTCCTAATCACCCATCTAGTTCCAATCACAGTTCTATTCAAAGGTCTAGGAACCAAGTTCCACACTTTGCTTCTTTCAAACTTATTCAATTCCTTATGCATGGCAACAATCATATTTGCATCTGTAAGTGCTTCTTTGATGTTTGATAAATATGTTGAGATTGCACACAAAGTCCTCAATTGGGACCTAATGTGAATCCCTTAATCAAGAGGAGTGATAATTTTTTGAAGTTGATCAGAACTTTTGTATTTCTAGTTACTTGTTTCAACATATGGTGCATTTCCCAGAGAAGATGAACCTGGTTCCTTTGAATTGTTGTTTTTTGCAACATGTGGTGCCACAGGTACTCAGGTGCAGGTTCTTCAATAGATTCTTCGAAAGGAACCACTTCTTCATCATTATCAGATCCATTTTCAATGTTGTGTGGCTTTTCTGCCAATCCTATATCTATGAAACCAACCTAGAAATCTTTATTAGCCATGTGATTAGCTTTGTAAAAAATAACATGTTTATTTTCTTCAAAATGATTTGTTCTTTTGTGAAGGAATTTATAAGAATTATTGTGTGATGAATATCTAACAATTATTCCCTTGCCACTTTTAGCATCAAACTTTCCTAGTGCATCCTTGTCGTTGTTGTGTACATAAAAAAACATCCAAGAGCTCTGAGATGTGCCAGGTTTAGTTTTCTACATTTGAGTAGTTAATAGTGTGCTTTGTTTATTATTGATCGAGTCATACATCAATTTACTAGTAGCAGGTGGTATTTACAGCCCTTACTCTATAGAACTTTTGGAGATTGCTAGCGATCAACATGGTTAGCACAAACTCTTCCAAAGTTCTGTCCTTATACTCAATCATGCCATTTTTTTTGGTGTTTTTCGTGCAAAAAAGTTATGAACCTCCTCCATTTTTGGTGCAAAATTTCATAAATTTGGAGTTTTCAAATTTTATTGTATGATCTGAGTTGATGCTACATAGTTTACATTTTCATTTATTTTTCCACAATTTCTAACAAAGAGTACAAACATGTTGAATGTTTCAGATTTTGAGGACAAGAATAGAATCCATGTGAATCTAGTGTTATCATCTACAATAACAATGACATACCTTTTTCCTCAACGACGTAGAATTCACATTGTTCCACATAATCCATGTGAAGAATTTCTAGACATTTCGTTGTCTTTACCATAACCTGTTGTTTAAAAGAGGACTTCATATGATTTCCTTGTGCACATGTTGCACAGACCTGATCTTCATTGAATCTTTGAGTAGGCATCCATTCAACTAGGTACTTTGATACAAGTTTATTCCTTACTTAAAAACTAGTATGTCCTAATTTTTTGCGTCATAGTAGAGATTTGTCCGAAAATGCACTCAAACACTTGAGGGATTGCCTCTTAGGTCTCATAAAAACAAGTTCCATGTGATTGATTTTATCAGTCTACATTCGGTTGAGGTAAATAGTACATTATTTTATTTGTCACACATTTGAGACACACTTAAAAGATTGTGCTGCAGACCATCAACATATTACACATTTTTTATTGCTAGAGAGTGAGTAGGCCCTACTTTTCCAATTCCCTTGATTTGTCTAGTCTCTCTGTTTCCAAAGGCTACTCTTTCGCCTTGGAAATCACTCAGTGAGAGGTAGTTATTTCTGTTGCATGTTATGTGTCAGGAGCATACGATGTCCAATCAGTCAAAGATTAGTTTTGGGTACCCAGACCCACATGGATCCTATTTGTTAGTAAAAGGATAAATTATATTTCTCATGGCCCACTTAGGTAAGGCCTTGCATTTGGGAACTAGTTTAGGATTCCTTGTCCAAAAGTTTTTCTAGAAAGCTATAGTTCTTGTTAAGTGCGAAAATTTCTTTTTGCACATAAGGCTATTATGTCCAGATTGGCCACAATGAGAGCACAAAGAAGCTAATTTAGGGTAATTTATTTTATCATGCTACTTATTAAACCATGTTCTATGTTTAGTAGAGGATTGACCCTTTTAGATATCATTAGGCATTATGGCGGACTTTGTCCATCTCTTTTTGTTTTCTAATTCCATCCTTATCTCATGCAGTTCTTTGTGAAGATCTTGATTTCTCTTAGTCGCAAAATGTAGTTCAGTATTGAGATCTTTTTTTTATCCTCCAGATCCATGTGAGCATTGTTTAGAAATTTTTTTCTCATTATTGGAGGAATTTAGCTTGTTAATTTTCTCCTGAAGAATGTTGTTTAATTTTTCAAGAATCTCATTTTCTTCTCCATCATCTGTTCATTTCTATTGTAGGTTTATTGATATGCGTCCATAAGATTCCAAAGTAGAGACCCAAATATTATTGTTGAGTAAAGATGAAGAATATTTTTGATAAGATGAAATGTTACCTAGATTGCTTGTCATCTTCCTCTTCTTCCTCAAATTTAGTTCCTGCCATTAGCGCCATGATTGTCTCTTTTGATTGACTTATGTTCTTTTTCTCATCACATTCAGTTATGGTCATTAGTGCAAGGAGGTTGTATTTGTTTGTCCCTTCTATTGCAAGTAGGGATTGATTTTCAAATTCTCCTTCCTCAGATTCTTCTTCTGATGAGCTACCCATGGTAGCAAAAAACTTTTTCAAAGTGAAATCTACTCCTTAATTTGTCGTCCTTCTGCTTGTGGGAATGAAATGATCGCCTCTAGTCTCTTTTGATTTCTCTAAATTCTTTTTCTTATGTTCCAAACCCATAGAGGATAGAACTTTATGAAGTTATCTGGGCTTCCTCATTTGTGATATACATGATCTCTTATGTCTTTCTCTCTTATCATCTTAAAGTTTCTCCGTTGATTCATCTCACCTCTCTTCAGCATTCTCAAGAACCTTTTAGTCATTAGGGCAATGTTTTCTTCCTTGAAGTCATCCAGTGTTGTTTCCTTGAAAAGCAGGTTCTTCTCATTTCTCTTTTCTCTTATTTAATTTTCTTGATTCTTCTTGAGTTCATAAGTGATGAGATTTCCTTCAAGTTCATCCATAGTTAGAGTATCAAGATGATGCGCTTCAGTAATTTCTTCCACTTTGCTTTCCCAAGATTAATGAAAGAACACACAAAAATTTTCCTTTCCATTTGTAATAACTTCTCCTAATGGGTAGATTTCATTGATTATAGTCGTGAACTTTGTATGCATGTCTTGAATTGTTTCACCGTCTATCATTCAGAACAACTCATTATATCTTTTCAAGTTATCAAATTTTATTTCTTGACTTGAATTTTTCCCTCATGGGATGTCTGCAAAGTTTCCCATATTACTTTTTCATTTGTACATGAAGAGATTCAGTTGTACTCATCTAGACCTATTCCACATATTAGGATCTTCTTGGCCTTCATATTGTTCTTAATAACTAGTTTATCAACAACATCTCATTCCTTTCCAAATTTGGAACTTGAGTTATTCCATCTGTACCCTTTTTTATATGAATGGTGGGACCATCTAGAATAACTCCCGATAGATCAAGATTTTCTCTTACTATCCATCATTCTATTTTTCCACCATCCATAGTTTTTTCTATTGAATAGTGGGGTCCTTGTTTGAGATGCTCTGTCTTGAGCAGTTGGTGGTGCATACTTTGATCCTCTTCAAGGTGTAAATTTTTTTTATTGAAAAAACTTGTTCTATAAAAATTCAAGAAACCTGAATCACTTAAATAAGAACCTGACCAGGTTCTTGTTTAAACGTTGCAGATAATAAATGCAATAAATAGAATAACAAGTTTATCCTTGAAATACTCCTTGCTCAAGGGAAGAAAAAACACCACAACTTCACTATAAACAAAGAGAAACATTAGATTAAAACTAAATAATCAAAAGGACTAGCTGTAGTAGCTCAGCTCAAAAGTTCACTCAAACTATTCCACGATTAAATATATTCTTATACACTACTCTCCAAGATGCAAAACCCACTTCTTGTTACTTACACTAACTAACGATAGTTGTGCACTGTTCTCTCCAAGAATTAAAACCCACTTCTTGTTACAAACCTCTCAAATTATTTTTCACACTTAGAACAATCAAACTAAGCTTTAGAAAGAAAACCTAACTCTAGTTCTTCTTTTTTCTCTGATCTTTCACTTTAGCGCCACGCAATTTCTTTCCACAAAGTTCTCTCAATTTCTAGATTGCAAAAAATATCTTCCTCTTTGTCAGTAGATCCTTTTATAAGAGACAATTAAACCCTAGTTGAATCCTACAAAGAAAGTAATTAGTTTTTCTTTAAAAAGTTTTCCTTTCCCTATAAGGATTCTTTTGCACTTTCTTTTCCTTATTTAGGTTTTGTTACTTTTAATAAGGATTTATGTCTTCCCATTATTTTCAACTCAATGGTTGAACAAACCTATGAAGCTGGTTGACGTTTGTCATTATCAAAACATCTATCAGATATTGCATTGTTGGTTCATCAAGAAGATTTTAAGAGAAATTTCCCCTTTATATTCTTTATATTTTAGTATGTTGGGATTTTATCCAGAGTATCTTTGTTAGTTTCTGGTTCCAAGTTTTATACAAGAATAACTTGTTGAATCATGTGGGATATATCAATACTGGGTGATATATCCTTAATGACAGTGTCTGACATGCCGCAAGCAATGAGAATTCCCTAAAGGAGTTCGTGGTGAAGTATTTTCCATGAAATTATCCGACACTTTTTTGGCAGCTTCTAAAATGAAGTTGTTATCAGGAATTTTGGCATACTTCTCTGGAAATACACATGCTAGGGTTTTTGGATGGGATAAACTCATGTATGGTTCTAGCTCTTTTTGTTTGAAGTTTTTAGCTTCTAGACTTGCAACAAAAATGCAACCACCTTGATTATGTACAACAAAAAGAGAAAAACAAAAAGAAATCAACAAAACTAAAATCGAAGTTAAAATTATAAATTAAATAATAGATTTTTGAACTTTAGACACTTAAGTTTATATATATATACACACACACACAAGCACCAATATGAAAAATATGCCTAGTATCGGATGACATTGTAGTATATGGAAGAGATGAAAATAGGAGAAAGTTGAGGATGATGATGATTTAACTTGATATATAATAATATCAAATTAAAATACTTAATAGTTTATTGATGATAATTCAATAAACCTTTTTTTCAATGAAAAGTTAACACATCTTCTAGCTAGTGTCTATACAATGTTTTTAATACTAAATCATGCAATTTACTCCAACTTTTCCCCTATAAAATGGTATATATAATTAGTATTAAATTAATTGGAAATTTTATAACATTTTAATTTAGTTAAGAAGTAAAATGGTAATTAAACTTTGCATTTTGGAGCTCTTCACTTTTTATATAAAATGATATGATATGTGAATGTTGAAATAATGTACAAGTGAAACTTTTTGGTGTGTGTTGAGTTCTATAATTAAATTGAATCATGTTAATTGTATTAATTTTATTTTGTGCATATTAAGTTCGGGCTCAAATTAATAATAAAAAATAAATTTATAATTATTTTTCAAAATGAACTCTATTTTTTTGTTATCACTTTTGTTTTAATAAAATGAATTTGACATTTTGTGAGGACTTAAATAAAAAATGATATCCGAAAGTCGGCAACTAATGCATAAAAATGAATAAATTTTGTTTGTAAGATTGATTACTTCATGCATGTTCAAGATTAAGTCCCAACTTGGCCTCTATAAATTGGTCCTCCTTTCACCCCTAAGGTTTTTAGAAAATTCTCCACATTTTTCCTCCACCGCCGATTATGGTAACATAAGGATAGGATAAGGAGGTAGAAATCTATTTTCAACTAAAGCTTCCGCACTCTTCACGATAATATCTTCAGGTATGTTATGTTTCTATAACTTCAATTAGAATTAAAAAAAAAAGAAAATTCATGTAAAGACTACAAAAAAATGGACATTCTTCCCTATAAATATAGTAATAGTAATAATAAGAAAAACAACTATTATTTCCAAAAGTTATGATTTTTCTAGATCCATCTCATAACTGATAATAAATCACACTTTGTAACACCTCAAAATTTGGAAAAATAAAGAAAAGAAGTTTTTGGGTTGCAGGTTCTATCTACGGTTCCCATCTACAGACCGTACAAGCTTTAATGGGCCATAGATGGAAACCGTAGGAATAGGGGAAATAAATTTTCAAATAAAGTCCAGTGTCTCTTTTTAAGGTTCACCATGATGGCATGTCATCCTATGTATGAGTCATAAATAGGTCTCACAGGAAGGTCCCTGACTTAGTGATATTTTAAGGTGTAAAATTGGTTAATACGGTTTGTGTATATGGTCTATTGGAAGACCTATGAGTGGTAGACAAGGTCTATCAAAAGTTTCAAAATAAGGTTTCTGAACTTTTCTACAATTGACTAGTGGGTACGTAGAAAGTCTTATGTACAGTAGGTCCAAACTATAGAGAGGGCTCAACATTTATTTTTTCAAAGGTTGTTGGATCTTTACCCTAATTTTTTAAAATCAAAACCATTCCATTTTGTCTTCTACTCTTAAGCCATATATAATGTTTTTAGGACCGAAAACTACCCATTTCAACCCCATTCTTCAAATTTCCCTAAACCTAGCCAAATTCATCCTCCCCAAATTTCCTCAACCTAAGGAAGAAGGAGAGGTAGGGTTCCATTCAAATCTCCAATTCACAATCTTTCTTAGGCTTGGTATAGAAAGTTTTGTGGGTATCGAGACATAGAATCCATTCTTCCATGGGATTCCCAAAGGTTCCAATTTCTAAATATCAAATTCAATTGTTTGAGTTAGGGTTTCAATTCAATCTTTGTGAGTTTCATCCGATTATGATTGATTTTTTTTAATTAATTCTTCTAATGCATGATTTAATTTTAATACATGATATTTTGGTGAAATTACATTCACCCATGCCTAAATAATGTTATTCAACTATGAACCTATGATGAACCAATAAATCTATGAACTATGAATTCTGAAGATATCCACGGTTTTTATGAAATGATTCTAAATGATTTATGGATGCCCTGAAAGGAAAGTATCAATGCTACTGTGAAAGGAAGTCTCGCTTACTATGATGATCATGATCGTTAAAAGTATTATTCACATGGATTCACATTGGTGAATGGTTTTCTTATCCATGTTCAACTATGTTAAAAGAGTTATTCTACGCTTTGATATTAAAAGTATGTCTATCAGTATTGATCATTGCCTTTGCTATATTAATATTTGACCTTATCTATTCCGTTGAAATTTAGACTTGGCACAATGAGGGATTTGAAGTGGAGGCTCAAATAAGGTAGACTCTAGTATCAACCTCTAGTCCAAAACTATGTACCATCATAGGGTTGTCTTAAATGACTTAGCTAGTGGATCCACTTTAGCAAATGATGATATGTATGGATTCTACCTTGGTAAGTAGATTCCCCTTCTTTCAATATGAGGGATATACCAAATTCCATTATATAGCTCTCATGGTCTTATTGTCGGTTAAACCTAATATCCAAAAAAAAATGATTATGTTTCTTGAAAGTTTGCATGTGTTCCTTATGCTAATGTATTTGACCATATTTCATGATTCTCATGTCTTTTCTTCTTTTAAGTCCTTAAATGTTAAAGGAATGATAATGCCTACATGTTTTAAGCCATTAATGATATCATGTCTATATTTATGCATAGTTCCCCATACGTAGTACATTCAATCTACTAATGCATATTTTGTGCTTTGGAACATGAGGAGTCACCAATCTTCGAAGTTAATGGAATTGACTAGTCACGAGTATTGGAGGTGGGAGCATCAGACCCTACATTAGTGAAAAAAGCTTTAACCAGTGAAGAACATGTTTTAACAATTAGAATGTACTCATAATGTTTGCTAGTTTTTGCTTCTGCGTGCTTATAGAAGTCTCCTACTATCAAAATAGTACAACAAGAACATAGTATGCCTTCCTTCTTAATTTTTCCAAGTTTCATTCTTGTATCCTCATCTATGACAACAACTTCTGCATTTTCTTGAATTACATCACAATTTATAAGCCATGAAAGTATTGTTCCTTTACTCTGTGTTTGGCCATTTACTTTTCTTTTTCTACTTTTTCCTCCTCTTTTCCTCCTACCCCGCGTATTTCTCTTCTTACTTGAAACAGAAGAATCTTCATTATCCTATGATGAAAATGGTTCATCTTTAGCATGTTGCTCTTTCCTCAAATGTCAATTTTATTTCCAACTTCTCCCCATGCAAGAATTATCAAGAGTTGTGTCATCTACAGTGAGCTTAGATAGCGTCTTATAATGTTAGCCAAAAACTCTTATTTAGACTTTTTCTCAGGTAATTTTTCACTATATTGCTAGTCTGTCATGTTATATGAAGATTCTAACTCCAAGAACTAGAACTATGTCATGCCCTGAGCTACCCCCAGGATGCGGACACGGGACTTAGGATCATGAGTGACCCCAAGCTAACCCTGCTGGCATAACATAAGAATAATAAACTAATGCAGAAGCTTAAATCATGAAATGAAAGTGATGAAGAATATCATTGTAAAACTAAATATATAAAATAATCTGAGAAGAGTTCAATAACAACTGAAATATCAAACTCAAATACAAAGTTGGATCGAACTATGTCTGAAAATGGCCTCTAACTAACTAGAAGTGATGGGACATTCCCCAGCTAAATCTAGCAAAATTGAAACTAAAAGGCTAAAATAAATTTGAAATGATAACATGACTATTGTCCTCAAAGAATGAGGAGTCACCACTAATGTTGCTGAGCTGGAGATCGGGAAATGATATATATGTTTTCTGGAGGCTGAGAACCTGGACCTACATCACGAGAAGATGTAGCGCAGAGTATGCGTTAGTACTTGAAAGACACTGAGCATGCAGGAAAGAGTAAAGTTGAATAACAACATAACTGAACAAAGCAATAAAGCAATGATATAATCTGAAACATGATATAGATACTAAATACTAAGCTAACTGAATACAATTACCAAATTTATAACATGCTGAGACTGAATACTCACTGTACTAAAATATGGTCAATGCAATGCAGTCTGACTGAACTGTGGGAGCTAGTAATAACCGACATAAAACAACATGATCTAAATGTGGGGTCTGATGTATACGGCCCATTGAGAGGACCCAATATACCCTACCAAAGGTATAGAGACATGCTGGCGTGATCACTAAAATGAAGCCCATAGAGGAGACTTACAACCTACGAGGGCACGTAGTTTAGGGACAATTAAGGTGATTGACCCAAGTCCAACTTGGTATTAAGTTTCTAACAATAGATGAAATGATTAACACATTATGACTGAATTTCTCTAATATACTAGATAGCTCAAAAATGATATGCAAAATGGGAATGCACATTAATAGACTGATAATGACATATTCAAAAACAGAGGCATGTATATCTCAAATAACTGAAATATCTGACCTAGCATGTGTAATTCAAGAACTAAAGAACTACATATCTAAGGATCTGAAATTCATGCTAGAAACCAAGTAATAAAATGATAATCTAATTTGGAACATTTAAATAACTAATTCATGATAATTTGCTGAAGTTCTAGAAATCCTAGTTCTAGTTAATAGTAGGGAATCAAGAATATGACTAAATTATACGGACCTAATGGGTGAAAGGAACCCACTAGTGAAATCTGACATACCAGGTTACAAATTCCACAGAGAAATCTTTCAATTTCAGGGCTGAAACTTATAAAAACCTTGTTGTGTTCTTGAACTAGGGTTGCTAGACCTTTCCTCCTTTTAACGCTCTAATTTTGTAAGTTTTGATGAATGATTTTACTTAGGTAAGTTCTAGTTATATTTCTAGGATAAAACTTACCAAAACCACATAGTTTAGGGTTAAAATGGCGTAGTTTAGGGGTCCAACGAAATAGGAAATGACCAAAAAACACATGACTTAAACTGCTAACGGGGCTGATCACGACCACTTTCACAGACCATGAAAGGGACCACAGACCGTGAAGTGGGTCATGGTCTTTTGTCCAGTGGCTACTGGTTTCTGGGGGTCCAGTCCATGGGCCCTACCAGTAATCGTGTGAAGAACCATAGATCGTGAATGTCCCCGTGGTCTTCACTTGGCCCGGTGGTCTGAGGGTTCATGTTCACGAACCTTCCCATCGCCCGTGTGAAGGACCACGGACCATGAAGGTCCTCGTGGTCTTCACTTGGGCGTGGCAATCTAAGAACTACCTAAGGAAAGGCTCGTGGCTAGGCTCCTATGGGTGCCACCACATCCCGTCATTAAGACCGTGGCCTGTGAAGGGTCTTGTGGTTTGACGTATGGGTATGGTGGTGTCTAAGTCACCACAATGGGCAGGTCAACGGACCGTGGACGCTGTCACTGTCCGTGAATCGTGCCATGGTCCACTGGTTCAAGTAAGTTCTGCAATTTTTTTCTAGGTCTAGTTTTTGAGGTGTTACAATATCTCCCCCTTGGGAACATTCATCCTCGAATAAAGACTAATTTAGGTGAAATGGAGGGAAAGAGTTGCACCCTACCATAATGTTTCTGGAAACTGATTTCTGACTGAACTAAGGTCCAATAGCATGCAAATACGCTGAAAATGAAAGTATAGACTGAAGGAACATAACACTAAGACTAAATTTATGCATGAATGACTGAAAAACTAAAGAGGAACTATTACCTCAAGCTGGAATGTAATCGGAAGGCAAGATGAGTTGCACTTTCTCCATACGTCATGAACTGAATATGGTCCTATCAAGGTTGTTTCACGCACTTCAAACCAACCAATATGAGATCTACATCTACATTCATATAATGCCTCATAAGGGCCATCTAAATATTGTAATGGTAGCTATTATTGTAGGCGAACTCTATAAGAGGAAGGTGCTTATCCCAACTACCTTTGAAATCGATCACACAAACTTTCAATATGTCTTCTAGGGTCTGAATGGTGCACTCTTTTTGACTATCCATCTATAGATGAAATGTTGTGCTAAGGTTAACCTGGGAACAAAGACCTTTTTGAAATGACTTCTAGAAATGATAGGTAAACTGAGGACCTCTATCTGAAATGATAGACAAAGGAACCCCATTCAACCGGACTATCTCATTTATGTAAATCTTGGCGTAGTCCTCCGTCGAATCTGTAGTCATGACCGCCAAAATGTGAGAAGACTTAGTAACTCTGTCAACTATTACCCAAATGGAGTCATGTTGTCTCTGAGTACGAGGTAACCCTATAATGAAATCCATGTTGAACTTCCCACTTCCAAGTAGGAATGTCGATCTCTTGAGTGATACCCTATGGTTTCTTATGTTCTACCTTCACTTGCTGACAATTGCGACACTTAGACACAAAATTTGCTATGTTCCTCTTCAAACCAATCCACCAAAAGACTTCTCGCAAATCACGGTACATCTTTATGGCGCCTAGATGAATAGAATATCTGGAGTTATGGGCTTCTACAAGTATATGATGTCTCTCAGTTACCTTAGGAACATGCAATCGACCCTGATAGCGAATTACACCATCTCCCTCTTGGGAGAAAACCTCAGCTCCCTATTAGTGGACTGCATCCTTTAGCTGAAGCAATATTAGATCGCTGTCTATCTTTTCCTTAACCTCTGCTACTAATGAAGATTTCAGCCCATTGTAGACTGTTACACCACCATTTGATATTCTCATAAGGCGAACTCTCAAGTGAGTAAGCATGTGAACATCCTTTGCTAGTTCCTTTCTTTCTTCCTAAACATCTGCCACACTACCCATAGATAGTATGTTAAGAGCATATGCTACTACATTGGCCTTACAAGGATGATAATGCACACTCATGTCGTAGTCCTTGAGGGACTCAGCCATCTCCTCTGGCAAAGATTCAACTC
The DNA here is from genome assembly GCA_029007595.1 of Solanum commersonii. Classification (NCBI taxonomy): domain Eukaryota; kingdom Viridiplantae; phylum Streptophyta; class Magnoliopsida; order Solanales; family Solanaceae; genus Solanum; species Solanum commersonii. The sequence continues at coordinate 487,048 of JAJTWQ010000034.1, read as the reverse complement.
TTTCTGGGTGAACACACATTGAAGGCTCTTATGGTCTGTGAACACATCTATATGAACACCATACAAGTAATGTCTCCAAATCTTGAGTGCAAACACCACAGCTGCAAGCTTGAGGTCATGAGTTAGATAGTTCTTATCATGTATCTTAAGCTGTCTACAAGCATAAGCTATAACCTTACCTCGATGCATCAACACACAACCTAGGATCAGTCTGGATGCATCACAATAGATGACATAACCCTGAACCCTTTGGTAGAGTCAAAACAGGATCTTTAGTCAATCTAGTTTTCAATTCTGTAAAGCTTTTTCTCATAGTCATCTGACCACTAAAACTTGGCTTTGTTCTGAGTCAACTTAGTGAATGGAGAGGCTATGGATGAAAATCCTTCCATGAACCTTTGTAATAACCTACTAGACCCAAGAATCTTCTGATATTTGTAGAAGGTGTAGGTTTGGGCCATTATTTCACTGCTTCTATTTTCTGAGAATACACTCGAACCCTTCGCTAGACACAATGTGACAAAGAAAAGCAATGGACTGCAACCAAAACTAACATTTGCTAAACTTAGTGAATAAGTGGCCATCCTTGAGAGTTTCTAGGACAACCCTCAAATGGTTTGAATGTTTTTCCTCATTCCTAGAGTAAATGAGGATATCGTCAATAAAGAAGATAACGAACAAGTCCAAATACTACCTGAATATTTTGTTCATCAAGTCCATGAAAGCTGCAGCAGAAATGGTTTCGAATGACATAATTACAAATTCATAATGACCATACCGGATCTAAGGTCTATCTTCAAGAAATTACTAGCACCCTGAATTTGGTAAAACAAGTTATCAATCCACAATGAAATAGTTATTACTGATTGTGACTTTGTTCAACTGCCTATAGTCAATGCACATTCTGAGAGAACCATCTTTCTTCTTCACAAACAGCACTGGTTCACCCAATGGAGAAATACTTGATATGATGAAACCCTTATCTAGAAGATCATTCAACTACTATTTCAATTTCTTAACCTCAGTTAGAGCCATTCTGTAATGAGGAATAGAAATAGGTTGGGTATCTAGAAGGATATCAATTCCAAAGTCAATTTCCCTTTCGGGAGGAACTCTAGGAAAATCTTCCAGAAACACTTCTGGAAACTCGTTAACTAGTGGAACTAACTCAAGAGTTGGGGTTTCGAAGCTAGAATTCTTATCCCGAACTAGATGATACATGTAACCCTTAGAAATCATCTTCCTGGCCTTAAGGTAAGAAATGAATTGACCCTTAGGTGCTAAGCTAGTACCCTTCCATCTTAAGATTGGTTCATCTAGAAACTGAAAACGAACAGTCCTAGTTCTAGAATTGACTGAGGCTTATAAGAAATGTAACTAATCCATGCCTAGAATGACATCAAAGTCTACCATTTCTAACTCTATAAGATATTTTGAGGTGACTTTCTGAGAGACTATGACAGGGCAATTTTTGTATATGCGTCTAGATATAACTGGGTCACCGACTGAAGTAGAGACTGAGAAGGGTTTTGTGAGATTTTCTGGACTGACACCTATGATTACTGCTATATTGGGAGTTTAAAAGGCTAAGTAGCCCTATTGTCTTTCCACTGAGTGTACCATATGTGAGCCACATCCTTAAGGTGGTAGGATGTCAACTCTACCCTATTATTACCAGTCACTTGCATAACTCCAAAGATTTTCTTAACCTCATCAATGAATTTTGTGGGTCCTCACAAACTTCTGACCCTAAAAAACTCAAGTGGATTCATCAGTACAACATATCAAACCCTAGCTACCGCTATCCACCATTTCTATTAATAAGGACTCGAACCTGCTGATTGTTCTAGTTGGTCATAGTCTGAGCCAAAAGTTGAATCAAAGTTTCAAAACTCTGCATTCAAAACCTCATGGTCTAAGACTAGAGGAATTGTGTTAGCATTGCGTGCATTAGGATTCATATTGTAAACTCTACGAGGAGGAATGATCTTAAGCGCATAACTATGGATTAGAAAGGAGAGCATACCAACGCACTATAAGAATAACAAAAAAAGGAAGTTTTCCTAAAACACTCTGTAGCCTCCCTCTCATTAGATGTGGTGCGCACATTCACACCCATGAAAAGGAATCTACCTAGTGCCACCTTTCAAACATCCTAGGACTTTTGAACCTAATGCTCTGATACCAAGTTTGTCATGCCCCGAGCTACCCTCAGGATGCCGACACAGGACCTAGGATCACGAGTGACTTCAAGCTAACCCTACTGGCATAACACAAGCATACTAAGAATAATAAACTTATGCGGAAACTTAAATCATGAAATGAAAGTGATGGGGAATACCCATCCTAAAACTAAATGTATAAAATAATCTGAGAAGAGTTCAATAATAACTGAAATATCAAACTCAAATACTAAGCTGGATCTAATTTTGCCTTAAAATGGCCTCTAACTGACTAGAAGTGCTAGAACATGCCCCAGCTAAATCTAGCTAAATAGAAACTAATACACAGAAATACTAAAATGATAATATGGATGTTGTCCTCGAAGAATAAGGACTTGCCCTTGATGTTGTTGAGCAGGATATTGGGAACCGATCTTTGAGCATTTTAGAGGCGGAGAACCTGGACCTACATCACAAGAAGATGTAGCACAGACTATGCGTCAATTGTTGAAAGGTATTGAGCATGCAGGATAGAGTAAAGCTGAATAATAACATAACTGAACAAAGCAGTAAAGCAATTATACAATATGAAACATGATATAGATACTAAATACTAAGCTAACTGAATACAATGACCAAATTTATAATATGCTGAGACTGAATACTGACTGTACTAAAATGTGGTCAATGCAATGGAGTCTGACTGAACTGTGGGAGCTACTAATAACCTCCATAAAACCACATCAGCTAAATGTGGAGTTCGATGTATACGCCCCATTAAGAGGACCCAATATACCCTGCCAAAGTTATAGAGGTATGCTGGTGTGATCACTAAATGGATGCCCATGGAGGGGACTTACAACCTACGGGGGCACGTAGTTCTGGGACTATAAGAGTGGCTGATCCTAGTCCAACTCGGTCTTAAGTTTCTCCTAATAGATTAAATGATTAACACATTATGACTAAATTTATGTAATATACTAGATAGCTCAAAACGAACATGCAGACAGAGAATGCACATTAATATAATGATAATGACACATTCAATAACTAACGCATATATATATCTCAAATAACTGAAACATCTGTCCTAGCATGTGTAATTCAAAAACTAAAGAACTACATAGCTAAGGATCTGAAATTCATGCAAGAAACCAAGTAATACCATGATAATCGGATTTGGAGCATTTAAATAACCAATTCATGATAATTTGCTGAAATTCTAGAAACCCTATGTCTAGTTAATAGTAGGGAATCAAGAATCTGACTGAATTCAAGGGACCTAATGGGTGAAAGGAACCCACTAGTGAAATCTCACATACCTGATGACGAATTTCATGAAGAAATCTTTCAATTTTGGGGCTGAAACTTATAAAAATCTTATTGCGTTCTTGAACTAGGATTGCTCGACCTTTCCTCCTTTTTATGCTCTAATTTTCTAAGTTTTGGTGAATGATTTCACTTAGGTAAGTTCTAGTTATGTTTCTGGGCTAAAATTGACCAAAACCACGTAGTTTAGGGTTAAAACGATGTAGTTTAGGGGTCCAATGAAACAACAATAGACCAAAAGACCCCTGATTTAAACTACTGATGGAGCCGACCACAGCCACTTCCACGGACCGTGAAAGGGACCACAGACCATGAAGTGGGTCGTGGTTTTTGGTCCAGTGGCTACTAGTTTCTGGAGGACTGGTCCACGCGCCCTACCACAGATCATGTGAAGGACCACACACCGTGAAGGTCCCTGTGGTCTATATTTGGTCTGGTGGTCTGAGGGTCCATGTTCACGGACCGTGAAGGTCCTTAGGGTCTTCAATTGGGCGTGAGGGTATAAGGATTGCCTAAGGGGAGGCTACTGGCTAGGCCCCTACGGGGCCACCACAACCTGTCGTCAAGATCACGCCCCGTAAAAGGTCCCGTGGCCTGACGTTTGGGTCTGGTGGTGTCAAAGTCACCCCTACGGGTAAGTCAATGGACCGTGGACTTTGTCACGATCCGTGAACCCTGCCATCATCCACTGGTTTAGTTAAGATCTGCAAAATATTTCTAGGTCTGGTTTTCGAGGTGTTACAAACTACTTCTCTACTTTCTTAATCTTCCTACCATTTTTTCAATCATAAAACATTCTCTTTTATAATTTTTTTTTTCTTTTTTCATCCTATTTTTTAGAATGAAACAAATGGTGCTAAACTTATAAAAAGTTCAAATAATAGTTGTATAAAGTTTTTTCTAAAATAAGAAATGCATGCATACAACATAATAAATGAGTTATTTGTTACTCTATTCACAATGATTCTTGGTTTTTAATGTAATTTATGCTATGTTTTTTTGGAATGGTAACCGAAGAGGTTGAAAGAGGGTGAGTAGATTTCCTTATGAAATGACATTAGTACAAGTGTCAAGCTAGTTAATAATTTTATGCAAATTTTGCATAGCTTTAGAAATATATTTTCAACTAAAGCTTTCACTCTCTTCACGATAATGTTTACAGGTAAGTTGTGTTTCTACAACTTCAATTAGAATAAAAAAAAACTCATTTAAAGAATACAAAAAAATGGATATCCTTCCTTATAAATATAGTAGTAGTAATAATAAGAAAAACAAATATTATTTCCAGAAGTTATGATTTTGCTAGATCCATCTCATAACTTATAATAAATCACTCTTTGTATCACCTCGGAATTTGGGAAAATAAATAAAAGAAGTTTTTGGGTTGCATGTTGTGTCTACAGTTCCCATCTACGAACCGTACAAGCTTTAATGGGCCATAGATGGAAACTGTAGGAATAGGGGAAATACATTTTCAAATAAAGTCCCAGTATTCCCTTTTGTGGCTCACCAGTATTGCATGTCATCCTATGTACGAGCCATGAATAGGTCTCATAGGAAGGTCCCTAACTTACTAATATTTTAAGGTATAAATTGGTTAATACGGTTGGTGTCTATGGTCTGTAGGAAGACCTATGAGCGGTAGACCTAGTCTACCAAAAGTAGGTTCAAAATAGGGAGAAGGCACTAGTACCACCCTATACTATGACCGAAATTCTAGAGACACACCTTAACTAAACTAAGGTCTATTACCCCCCTGAACTTATTTTTTTTGTAATTTTGTACGCTTTTTTATCCTACGTGACCTCCAAATATCTCCCACACGCCTCACTTAAGTAGAGTCATAGAGTGTGCCACATAAGTCAAAAAGTGTACAAAATTACACAAAAATGAGTTTTGGGGGGTAATAGTACCTTAGATTACTTAAGGCGTATCTTTGGGATTTTAGTCATAGTCTAAGGGGGTACTTGTGTGCCTTATCCCTTCAAAATAAGGTTTCTGAACTTTTCTACGATTGACCAATACGGTACTTAGAAAGTGCTATGGACCGTAGGTCCAAACTGTAGAGAGGATTCTACATTTATTTTTCAAGGGCTATTGGTTCTTTACCGTAATTGTTTTAAATTGAAACCATGTCATTTAGTCTTCTACTCTAAGCCATATATACGGTTTTTAGGACCTAAAACTATCCATGTCAACCCCATTCTTCTAATTTCCCTAAACCTAGCCAAATTCATCTCCCTAAATTCCCTCAACCTAAGGAAGAAGAAGAAGAGCTAGGGTTCCATTCAAGTCTCCAATTCACCATCTTTCTTAGGCTTTGTTTAGAAAGTTATGTGGATATTCAGACATGGAATCCATTCTTCCATGGTGTCCCCAAAGGCTCCAATTTCTAAATCTCAAATTCAATTGTTTGAGTTAGGTTTCAATTCAATCATTATGAGTTTCATCCGATTATTAGTGATTTTTTTTGGATAATTCTTCCAATGCATGATTTAATTTTAATACATGATATTATGTTGAAATTACATTCACCCATGCCTGAATCATGTTTTTCAACTATGAACTTATGATGCACCCATGAATCTATGAACTATGAATTATGAAGATCTCCATGTTTTTATGAAATGATTATAAATGATTTAAGGATGCTGTGAAATGAAAGTATCAATGCTATTGTGAAAGGAATTCTCGCTTACTATGATGATCGTGATCATTAAAAGTATTACTCACATATGGATTCAAATTGGTGAAAGGTTTTCTAATCCATGTTGAATTATGTTTAAGGAGTTATTCTATGTTTTAATATTAAAAGTATATTGATTGGTATTGATCATTGCCTTTGCTATGTTATATTGATAGTTGACCTTATCTATTTCGTTAGAATTTAGACTTAGCACCGTGAGGGATTTGAAGTGGAGGCTCAAATAGGGTAGTCTCTAGTATCAACCTCTAGTCCCAAACTATGGGCCCTCATAGGGTTATCTTAAATAACCTAGCTAGTGGATCCACTTTAGAAAATGATGATATGTACTGATTCTACCTTGGCAAGTAGTTTCCTCTTCTTTCAATATGAGGGATATACCAGATTCCATGATATAGCTCTCATGGTCATATTGTCGATTAAAGCTAATATACGAAAAAAATTACTATGTTTCTTTAATGTTTTCTTATGTCCCTTATGCGAATGTATTTGGCCATATTTCTTGATTCTCATGTCTTTTTTTCTTTAGGTCTTTAAATGTTAAAAGAGTGATCATGCCTACATGTTTTAAGCCATTCTTGATATCATGCCAATGTTTATGCATATTGCCCCAATGTACTAATGCATACTTGTGTCTTGGAATATGAGGAGTCATCAATCTTCGAAGTTAATGTAATTGACTAGCCACGAGTATGGGAGGTAGGAGCATTGGACCCTACATTAGTGAAATAAGATTTAACCATGGAAGACAAGAGTAAAGAACATTTTTCAGCAATGAGAATGTACTTATAATGTTTTCTAGTTTTTTTGTCCAGCATGCTTATAGAAGTCTCATACTGTAAAAACAATATAACAATAAGAACATACTATGCCTTCCTTCTTAATTTTTTCAATTTTCTTTCTTGTCTCCTCTTCTATGACAACAACTTTTGCATTTTTTTGAATTACATCACAATCTATAAGCCATGAAAGTATTGTTTCTCTAGTGTATTTTTGGACATTTACTTTCATTTTTCAACTTTTTCTTGCTCTTTTCCTCCTACCCCGTGTATTTCTCTTCTTACTTGAAACAAAGGAATCTTAATTATCCTATGATGAAAATGATTCATCTTTAGCATGTTGTTCTTTCTTAGAATGGTGATTTCATTTCCTACTTCTCCTCATTGAAGATTTAACAAGATTTGTGTCATCTTTAGTGACATAGCTTCTTATGGGGTTAGGCAAAAACTCTTCTTTAAACTTTTTCTTAGGTATTTTTTCATCACCATATTGTAAGTCACTCATGTTATATGAAGATTCTGAACTCCCAAAACTAGAATTTCTTCTATGTTTTCTTAATCTTCGTTCCATTTTTACAATCATAAAGCAATCTCGTTGAGATATTTTTTTTCTTTCTCTTTTCCTCCCGCTTTTGAGAATGAAATAAATAGTGATAAACTTATAAAAAGTTCAAATAATCGTTGTATACATTTTTTTCTAGAAAAAGAAATGCATGCATACAACATAATAAATAAGTGATTTGTTACTCTATTCACAATGATTCTTGGTTTTAAATGAAATTTATGCTAAGTTTTTTTGGAATGGTAACTGAAGAGGTTGAGTAGATTTCCTTATCAAATAACAGTATTACAAATGTCAAGCTAGTTAATAATTTTATGCAAATTGTGCATAGCAAGTTTAAATAACCTATAAAGTTTGGATTCGACTATTCTCCTAGCTCGTGGGGAGTCCTCATGATTTGAGGACGGATATGTAACTTGTAGTTTCATTTCTAGTATTTCATTTTTGGACTCTTATATATGGGTTGTGTCACTTTTAATTAGAACTGTTGTAATCGATGGCTATATTGAGACAAGTCTAGACTTCCGCTTTCCTATATGAAAATTTTGAACTTGAAATGTGCTTTTTTCTCTTTATTGTTCTATCCTTATGCTATGATATGCTAAGTGGCTTGCATGGTGCCTTTCAAGGTTCTATGTGCCTTGTTACATCTAGGGGTTAACCCTGGGTCGTGACATAAACTAATGCAGAAGCTAAATCATGAGTTAACTGAAATAATAAGGAATACCCAATCCTGTTTGAATATATAAAAGACTATCAGTTTAACAACAACTGGAGGATCAAACTCAAAACTTAAACTGAATCTAGTACTTTGTCTGAAATAAGTCTCTAACTGACTAGAGATGCTGGGACATGCCCCCAGCTAACTTTAAAAATAAAGAAACAAAAACTAAAGATTGAAGGTAAAGAACATGTCTATCATCCTAGAATAATGATCTAAGCATGAATTGAATGCTGAGGACCTGAACCTACATCACGAGAAGATATAGCGCAGAGTATGCGTCAGAACTTGAAAAGTACTGAGCATGCACGATAGGGTAAAGCTAAACAAAATATACAAAACTGAACAAAGCATACTAAGCAATGATATAATCTGAACATGATAGAAATACTTATATATACTGAAATAAGCTGAACTTAATACAATGACCAAGTACATAACATGCTGAAACTGAATACTAAAATATAATTGGAAACTGAATCAAAAGCACTAGAATATGACTATGGGATCTACTAATAACCGACATAAAATTATACAAGCTAAATATGGAGTCTGATGTATACATCATATTGAGAAGAACCAATATACCTTCCCAAGGGTATACAGGTAGGACTGGCGTGATCAGTGAATATGATGCCCACATAGGAGACTTACAAACCTATGGGGCCACGTAGTTTTGGGACTATGAGGGTGATGGACCCTAGTCTGACTCGATGTTAAGCCTACTCCCAACTAAATGAATGTACAATACAACATAGCTAAAACATAATAGATAGCTCACTATTCTAACATGCTAACTGAAAATGCAACATTAATGTACTAATAATGAAACATTTGGAATTGATGCATGTATAATTGTATAAACTGGCCTAGCAAGTGTAATTCATGAACTAAACGAATCTACACAACTAGGGTTCCTAATTTCATGCAAGGAACTAAGAAATAGTGTTACAACAACATGAAAATCTGATTTGGAATATTATAACAACTAAATCACAACAATTTCTAACAATCAAGAAATTGTAGGTCTAGATAATATAAAGGGAATCAAGAATCTAACTGAATTCTAGAGACCTAATTGGTGAAAGGAATCCTCTAATGAAATCCTACATACCTGGTGATGAATTTCACGGAGAAATCATTCGATTTTGGGGTTAGAACTGAAGAAACCTTGTTGCGTTCTTGGAAGGGTTGGTCGATTCTTTCTCTTCTCTGTGTTTTAAGTTTAATGAATTTTGGTGAATTATTTGACTAGGGTAGGTTCTAATTAAGTTACTAAGCTAAAGTTGACAAAAACTACGTAGTTTAGGGGTTAAGCGACGTAGTTTAGGTATCCAACGCATAGGGAAAAGACCAAATGAACCCTGACTTAAAAGTTGTTGGCATCACCGATGGACCTGATCGACGGACTGTAAATGGACCGACGATCTGTTTTGGTCATCTGTCTTTCACGGCTAGGAGCTGAATTTGCGAGTCTGACCTACGACCCGGGAACATGGACCATGGTGTGACCTACATTTCGTAGATCCTGGCGTAAGTTGACCCTTAGCTGTATTTCTTCTGGGGTTCTGGGGAAGGCTGCAGGTGGTGAACCACGGGCCCCACCTACGGTCCGTGGGTGGTCCACATTGGTAGCACCTTTAGGTTTTGATTTTTTGTATTCTGGTCTTTCTAGCATATGGGGTGTAACATTATCTCCCCATTGGAAACAGTCGTCCTCAAATGAAGTCTAAACTAGCTGAAAAAGGGAGGGAAGGAGCTGAACACCCTACCACTAAGTGCTAAAACTGATTTCTAGCTGAACTAAGTTCAAAGAACATGCAAATACGCTGAAAATGCAAGTCAAACTAAAGGAACAAATTACTAAGACTGTATTTATGCATGAGTAACTGAAAGACTAGAGAGGAACTATTACCTCAAGCTAGAGTGGAATTGGAAGGAAATAGGTGAGGATACTTAGCCTTCATGGCTACTTCTGCTTCCCAAGTAGCTTCCTCTACAGACTGACTCCTCCACAAAACCTTAACTGAAGTGACTTCTTTGTTTCTCAACCTTCGCACGTGACGATCAAGAATTTCAACTCGGATCTCTTCATAAGTGAGACTATCCTTCACAACCACACTTTCTAATGGCACTATAGATGGTGGATCAACCACACACTTATTCAACAATGAAATGTGAAAGACAAGATGGACTGCTGCTAGTTCTGCTGGCAACTCTAACTCATTAGACACTTAACCAATTCTTTTCAAGATCCTGTAAGGACCTACATATCTAGGACTGAGCTTCCCCTTCTTTCCAAATATCATCTCCCCCTTCATAGGTGACACTTTCAAGAAAACCCAATCATCAATTTGGAACTCCAAATCACTTCTCCTCGCGTCTGCATAGGACTTTTGATGACTCTGGGCTGTCTTAAGTCTATATCTGATGAGCTGAACTTTTTCTATACCATCATGAACCGAATCTGGTCCTATCAAGCCACTTTACCTACTTCAAAATAACCAACCGGAGATCTACATCTTCGCCCATGCAATGCCTTATACGGGGCCATTTGAATACTAGAATGACAATTTTTATTGTAGGAGAACTCTATAAAAGGAACGTGTTCATCCCAACTACGCTTGTAGTCGATCACTCTTGGTCTCAACATGTCCTCTAAAGTTTGAATGGTACGCTCTGCCTGACCATCCGTCTGTGGATGAAATGTGTTGAGATGTACCTGGGTACCAAGGCCATACTAAAATGACTTCCAAAAATGAGATGTAAATTGAGGACCTCTATCTGAAATGATAGAGAAATGAACCCCATGCAACTTGACTATCTCATTTATGTAAAGCTTGGCGTAGTCCTCTACCAAATTTGTAGTATTCACAGCCAAAAAGTGAACAGACTTAGTAACCCTGTCTACTATTACCCAAATGTAGTCATGTTATCTGTGAGTACAAGGTAAACTTGTAATGAAGTCAATGTTTATTGCTTCCCACTTTTATGTAGGAATGTAAATCTCTTGAGTCATTCCTCATGGTTTTTGATGTTCTACATTTACTTGCTGACAATTAGGGCACTTAGCCACAAAATCTGCTATATCCCTTTTCATGCCATTAAACCAAAAAAAATTCCACAGATCACAGTATATCTTAGTGGCACCTGAATGAATAGAATACCTTGAATTATGGGCTTCTGTAAGGATTTGCAGTCTCAACTCACCCACCTTAGGAACACATAAATTACCCTGGTAACGAAGCCCATAATTTCCCCCTTGGGAGAAAACCATAACTTTCTGCAGATGAACTACACTATTCAATTGAAGCAATATAGGATCATTGTCTTGTTTTTCCTTACCCTCCACTACCAATGAAGATTCTGACCCATTCTGAGGTATCCCACCATCATATGATATGTTCATTAGGCAAACTCCTAAGGGAGTAAGCCGGTGAGCATCCTTTACCAATTTCTTTTTTTCTTTCTCAACATGTGCTACACTACCCATAGATACTCTACTAAGAGCATCAACTACTACATTGGCCTTACTAGGATGGTGAAGCACATTCATATCATAGTCCTCGAGGAATTCAAGTCATCTCCTCTAGTGAAGATTCAACTCTTTCTGGGTGAAAACATACTGAAGGCTCTTATGGTTTATTAATACATCTACGTGAACACCATAACAAATATTATGGCTATAGGCTCGAGGTCATGAGTTGGATACTTCTTCTCATGCACCATAAGTTGTTTAGAAACATAAGATATAACCTTACCTAGTTGCATCAACACACAACCCATGCCGACTTTGGATACGTCACAATAGATCATATATCCGTCTGAACCCTTTGATAGAGTCAAGACAGGAGTTGTAGTAAACCTAGTTTTCAGTTCTGTAAAGCTCTTCTCACACTTATCTGACCACTGAAACTTGACCATTTTTTGCGTCAATTTAGTTAATGGAGAAGCTATGGATGAAAATCCTTCCATGAACCTTCTGTATTTACCAGCAAAACCCAAGAAACTTCTGATGTCTGTAGAAGAGGTGGGTTTGGACCATTGCTTCACTGCCTATATTTTATTAGAATCCACTCGGATCCCTTTGCTAGACACTATATTCCCAAGGAAAGCAACTGATTGTAACCAAAAGTCACATTTGCTAAACTTACCGAATAACTGGCGATCTTTGAGAGTTTGTAGGATAATCGTCAAATGAGTCGCATGTTCTTCCTCATTCCTAGAGTAAATGAGGATATCATCAATAAAGACAATAAAGAACAAGTACAAATACTTCTTGAATACCATGTTCATCAAATCCATTAAAGTTGCAAGAGCATTGGTTAGTCCAAAAGACATAACTACAAATTCATAATGACCATACTGAGTTCTAAAGGATGTTTTTGGGATGTCACTATCTCTGACTCTGAGCTGAAGATAACCAAATTTGAGGTCTATTTTTGAAATCTGACTAACACCCTGAAGTTGGTCCAACAGGTCATCAATCTTGGGGATAGGGTACTTATTATTGATTGTGACTTTGTTCAACTATCGATAGTTAATGCACATCCTGAGAGAACCATCTTTCTTTTTTACAAACAACACTGGAGCACCCCATGGGGAAATACTGGGTCTGATGAAGCCCTTATCTATAAGGTCTTTCAACTGTTCTTTCAATTCCTTAAGCTCAGTTGGAGACATTATGTAAGGTGGAATAAAAATTGGCTTGGTATCTGGAAGGAGATCAATTCCGAAGTTAATTTCCCTTTTGGTAGAAATTTCGAGAAGATCTTCTGGGAACTGTTTACTACAATAATGACTCAAGAGGTTGGGTTTCGGAGCTCGAATCCTTAACCTAAACTAGATGATAGATTTACCCCTTGGAAATCATCTTTCTTTCCTTAAGGTAAGAGATGAATTGATCAGTAGATACTGAGCTACTACCCTTCCATTCTTAGATTGGCTCGTCAGGAAATTTGAAACGAACGATCCTAGTTCTACAATCGACTGAGACATAACATGAATGCAAATAATCCATGCCAAGAATGATATCAAAGTGTACCATTTCTAACACTACAAGATCTGTTGGAGTGACTTTTTGAGGCACTGTAACAGTGCAATTTTTGTATACCCGTCTAGCTATAACTTGGTCACCAACTGGAGTAGAGAGTGAGAAGGGTTCTGAAAGAGTTTCTAACTTTGAAGTTTACTGTTATATAGGAAATTACAAAGGAAAGAGTAGCCCCTGGATCTAACAAAGCATAAACATCTAAGTGAAAGACTCGAAACGTACCATGGACCACATCAGGAGAATCTTTCTGATCCTAGCGAGCCTTGAGAGTAAACAACTTGTTATGGCGCTTACTACCACCTTTACCAGATGAAGCACCCTACTGATTTTTGTGACCAGTTGGTGTTGCTGGAGCTATATACTTAGCCGTACCATTATTACCTTAATGTCCCTATTAAGAAGAAGGGCAATCCCTCAACCTGTGACCACACTGACCACATCCAAAAACATCTTTCCTTTCCTTCAAGACACTTGCCTGGATGGTTTTTACCACACTTTGGACAAGTTGGGTAGGTTCTACTACCTGACACACTCCCCTGAGACTTATAGCCAGATGCCCTACATTTCTGATCCTGGCGGAGCTTGGAGGATGGACCACTAGCTGATAAAGGTGCTGGAGCTGAAGATTTATGTTGAAATTGTGAGGGATTTATACCATGTGATTTCTTCTGAGAGTACTCATAGCTGCCTATTCTAGCCGTTTTGATATCCTTAGTCTATTTCTTGAGCTTTTCTACCTCAACCTGCTGAGCCTGAGTCATGAGCCTAGAGATGTTCATATCCTCCAACAACATAGCATTCCTGCACTTTGTCTTCAATAAGTTGGACACACCATAAAGAAACATAGATATATGTGCCCTCAAATCAGTGACCATATGCGGAGCATTCTTGGAGAGTTGGGTGAACTTGAGTCTGTACTCTTGGACTAACATTGTACCTTGCCTCAAATTCATGAATTCTTGAGCCTTAGCTTCCCTCAACTCTCTCAGAACGAATCTATCTAGAAAAGCTCAAGTAAAGCATTCCCAATTCAGATGAGCTACATCTGCACCCCTGTTTTCTTTCCATGGTGTAAACCAAATGTAAGCTACATCCTTGAGCTGATAGGACGCCAACTCTACCTTATCATTTCCAGTCACTTGCGTCACTCTAATGATTTTCTTAACCTCATCAATGAAGTTCAGGGGGTCTTCACCAACTTGCAACCCTAAAAACTTAGGCGGATTCATCCCAACAAAATCACGGACCCTAGCTGCCACTAATCCACCAATAGCCTTTGCAAGAACTAGAACCTTTTTGTAACAACTTTCAATTGGAAATAACTAGGAAGAGGCTAAGAATTGGAAATATTCATTTTTGGAAATAATGAAAATCTGGAAATTTGATTAAGTTAGAAAAAGTTGAGTTTTTGGTCAATTTCAAACGGCCATAACTCCTAGCTCAGGATAAGTTAGGTGTACTTCCAGATATGGTTAGAATGAACTTGGAATAATCTTTCCAACGCCACTAAGTTTGCACCATTCCAAGTTTGTATGAGTGAGTTATATCCTTTGGAAGTTGGGTTGTTGGAATAGATTTTGAAAGGGTAGTTTGGTATTTTCCTTACCCTTTTATTTTAATTCATTTTTGGTAATTACATAGGGGTCTACATTGATCTTAGTCAGTTTATGCTTTTAGAAAAAGAATTGGAGTTTTGAGAGAAGAGAAAAGAAGAGGAGAAAGCAGAAGAACGCTCAGGATTCATCGATTTCTTGGAGCTTTGCTTGTTGATTTCATCGAGGGTGATCCCTACAAGGTATGTGAGATCACATAGCATTGGGTTAGTTCACCCATGGACCAATATTGATTCAATTTCATCAAAGTATATTGATTTGAAAGTAAATCCCTTGATTCTTGATGAAATTTGTTTGAATCCTTCTGGGTTGTGTTGTTGAGTTTTCTTGAGATTGATTCACGTTTTTGTTTTCGAGTAGAATCTAATTTATTTGAGGGTATAAATAATGCTAAGTGTTTGGGGAATGAACCCATGGAGTTTAGAGGGTTTAGAGCTGAAAAAAGAAGAAGAAATTTCGTCGGACAAATCTGGGCAGTGCCTCCGCGTCGCGGACCTGCACCCCAGATTTGGAAAAAATTGTCTCGTGTTGCGAGCGATTACGGACCTCTCTGCCTCAAAAATAAATTCCGCAACCAAATATTTAAGTCTCCTCTGCCTCGTGAAGTAGCTCCCCAGCATTGATTTCTTGATCGTTTCTCATGATTAACTATCTATAATCATTCTTAAACATCATGAGATCTTTTCTATCTCAAATCACAATCCTTGAATCCATAATTCAATTCAAGGAAAGTTAAGAGTCAAGTTAGAAGTTAAGAAGCCAGTCAAGAGAAATTCTTTAAAGTTTTCAAAAAGTCTTTTACAAATGTTTAACTTTTTTTAAGACTTAAAGTTCAAGTTGAGTAAAGATTAAAGAGTTAAGTTTGAAGTTTATTTCTTCAAAAGTATATGGGTATTATGTATTCCCAGAGGTTTTAAAATGTTTTCACATTTAAACAAGAAAGGAAACCTTGATTTCCAAAAAGCCTTCGGGCGAGTTTTTAGAAAAGAGTAATTGCTTTCTAAATGAAGCAAGAGGGGAAACTTTTATTTCCAAGATAGCCTTTGAGCTAAGTTTTTGAGCACTAATCTCAAATCACAGAAAGAAGTATGTTTTTAAAACATATGAGCTAATATTATTATAATTTTGGGAATACTATGGAGCACCAATATGGGGAAGAGTTCAGACAACTCACAACCCCCATAAACCATGTAGCAATCATGGGTAGAAAATGGTCATACTTTTCAGATGATTCCTTAGAGCTTTTTAGAATAGTCTAGGGGATCCACTTTGTAGTTTAGGTTCTATACCTTCAACAAGGTATAAGACAGCCCTGGCAGCGTGAGGGAAAATGTTGTATTATCACAATAGCTCTTATGTGATGGTTGTCGGTTAGAGAAACTCTCACAAAATTTAATTGAATTCTTATATACACATTTATTTGTATTTTTACATACATTTCTGAGTTTTAGTGTATCTTTGTATACAGACAGAGTTGACATCGTATTTTAAATAGCTTTTCTTTATATTGCACTTGTTTTAAACTGCTTTATATTGAAATGAGTTCAAATATGTTAAGTTGAGTTGAGCCAGGTAAGTTCTTCAGATTCCTTTCAAGCATATGTTGTGTTTAGCTTTCCAACTCGCATAATCATACATTCAATGACCTGATGCCAGTTGGTCTGCATCGTCTTATGATGTATACAAAGGTAACTAGGATCGGCATCCAGCGCATCGTTGATATAGTGAGCAGTTCAGAGTCTGTTAAAGAGCCTCTTTGCATTCCGGAGGACTCCTTTACTTTGCATTCAATATTTTTCATTGTTAGGATGATCAGGGGTCTTGTCCTGACAACTCTCTTTGTTTTAGAGGCTTCATAAACAGTTAGTAGTGTAGTTGTCTTTACATTATCATTTCATATGTTAAGACTTGAGTTGCCATTTTTGGCCAAGTTGAATGTTTGACTTTTAAGCATTCTCAGTATTTTATCATTCAAGTTAAGTATAGTGCTATTGATCTTTATAAATATGCTTAGAGTCTTCCACTGAGTAAGTAAGTCAGGCCAAGGGTTCGCTTGGGATAAACAATGGTTCTCGAGTGCTAGCCATGTTATGGGTATAGGCTCGGGGTATGACAAACTTGGTATCAGTGCATAGAGTTCAAGAGTCCTAGGGAGTTTATGAAGCCCTGTCTGTATAGTCCTAGTTATCATTGTGAAGCGTGCCACATCTATAATTAGGAGGCTATAACACTAAGGAAAATTATCTCACTTCTTTCACACTCATTTCGTGCGTTGGAGTTTAGTTTCTAAAAAGTTTCCTTTAATTTGTTCTTGCGCCTGTTTACAAATAATCATGCCTCTATGAAGAGCTATCAGAGATCGTCCTGCTATATGTAACATAGAGGAACAAGAGTTACCAACTGCACCTGAAGTGCAACCTCAAGGGGAATTTACCAATGCTGAGTTCGGTGAGGCTATCCAGATGTTGAGCCAAGTTGTGACTAACCAAGTTGGGTAGCAGAGAGGGAATCGACAGGAAGTAGCTGACAATTTAAGGATCCGCAAGTTCTTAAGGATGAATCCTCCAAGTTTCACGGATTCGAGCACTATAGAGGATCAAGAGAATTTTATTGAAGAACTAAAGAAAGTATTTGAGGTCATGCATTTTGCCGATACGTAGCTAGTTGAACGAGTTGCATATCACTTGAAGAGTGTTGCTAGGTGTAACGACCCGGAAACTTGTTTAGTTGTATATAAAAAGATTCATTTCATTTTTTGAAAATCCGACTTCATATTCTTGTTTAGGGGGTCAAATTTGAGTGGGAAATGGGTCTAACCCAAATTTTAGAGCAACCGTATCAAAATCCGAAATTTCCAAGTGAAGCCTTTTTCGAGGGTCTACTTTGGAGGGTCATATATCCTAGCACACAAATTATTTGGGTGGCCAATAATATATCCATGGAAATCCCTTTGAGTTAGCTACCTAACGCACTTCGTTTCATCTCATTCGGAGTTTGGACGAAGAAGTTATGCCCATTTTCGTAAAATCTGTTCAGCAGAAAAAGGCAATTTCCAGTAGGCGTGGTTACTGTTCACCCGCCTCATTTTTTTTCTAAGTATTGGACCATTCTTCCAAAGGACTTATATTATTTCCTAGATACCATTAGTTCAATTCCCATTCCCTAAAACATTTCCCTCTCTACAATCCTCCATTAAGAAGAAGAAGAAGTGGGAGCTAGGGCTTTGGATTCAAGGCTTTCTTCATCAAATTTCGTGGGAGATCATAGCAAAGGTATGGTGGTCTTGATCCTTGTCTAAATTTCCATTCAATGAGCCAAATCCAAAGTTATTTCAAAGTATGAAAAATCTAGGTTTTCACTCAATCTCATGGGTTCTTCCACCAAATGGTTTTAAAAGGTTTCTAATGGCACTTTATGGTTATATTGTTGTTGTATTGACGACTTAAGATGAAAATACTCCATGAACCCATGATTTCTCTTTATTCCTAGTTTTTGCCTTTATGAAGTGGGTTGCTAGATAATGAATGTATATGAATCAAACTTGTTTAAAGGTCTTTAGATTGTTGAAGTATGTCATTACCCATGCTTATTTTATAGTGTATTGTTGGTGAATGGGTATGTGAGGCTTAGGGCCTTAAAGGCATAGTATGAGAAATTGGAGTGTTATCATGACATTATATGAATGAGAATTCAATGAAGATAATGTGATCATGTTATGAACGTAAAGGTGTTGCTATTGAAAGATTATTTCTCAATTTGACACTCATGAATGTTGATGATAGAATATGAAGGATTCTTCAATATAAAGTATACCTTGAATTGGTAGGGCTTATGCATCATTTTTTTGTATAAATGATTATATTGTTGATTGTTGAATCCTTGGATCGGTAGGCTAGTGGCACCCTTCCACACGAGCTTATAATGAACCTTGGAATCGGTAGGCCTATGGCACCTTTCCATGAAGGTTAATGATGAGACTTGAACCGGTAGGCCCATGGCACCCTTTCAAGAGGAGTTAATGAGCTTTCCTAAATGAACCTTGAAACGGTAGGCTTAAAGCACCCTTTCACGTGTTAATAAATGTAATTTGGAGTTGGTAGGCCAATGGCACCTCTCATATGTGATAATGTCAATGTAACGAACTATTCTATGGGAATGTTGGCTAAGCACCGAGTGGATTTGGTTAGATGGAAACTCCCCCAATAGTTAGGCATGAGTTTCAATGATCGTCTACCTTATCCCATAAACTATGTGCCCGCATAGGTAGCTAGTGGATCCATTAAGCTATATACCGGTCTTCCTTAGGCAAGTAGACCACCTTTTTACGGTGTGGGGACTTATGACACCGGATTCCATGACAAGCTCTCATGGTATATGTTGGTTAAACGCTTACTTCCCATCATGCGAGATTTCATTATGGTTTCTTGATAGGTTCTACAAAGTGTAGGTAGTAGTATGGGATGCTACCTATACATTGCACGAGTAGGCTTGGAGAGGGTCATAGTGAGTTTCTCTAAACCCTAATGTATGTGATACAATTGTGGCCTAAATGAGGTTATTAAAGAATGTTGGCTCTCAAATGTTTAATATGAGATGCATGCTATACTTGGGTTATATTACGAGTTATTTTTCCCTTGTCATGTCTTAATTAATGATATACCTCTTATGTATGAATATGGTCCAAAGGTGAAAGAAAGGAATGATAAGTTACTTTAAGTGACCTAAATGTGGTGCCTTAGTATGGATGGTGGTATGGGACGCCATCCATACATTGCACGAGGTATAGCATAAGGGTTTCTTGAGGTGAAGGTCCAAGGTAAAGGTTTTCATGCTGAAATTGTTTAAAGGTAATACTATGACTTACTTGATGTTTATGCTTGTATTGTATGTCTTTTATGCAACTATTCATGGTACTCCAAAAAGTGGCATAATGCATGATTTCTAACCAAAATGTCCCTTTTAAAGCATGTTTTACATGGTCATCATACTTAGTACATTTTGTGTACTAACCCATATTCTTCATATTTTTACTATAAGTGTAGGTTCCGGCAAGTGATCCCTCCTAGCTAGTTTGAAGTGTTGGATTGCTTTCCTCCAAGACTTGGTATGTCCTCATGGATTCGAGGATAAGACTTTTAAGTTCTTTTGTTCATGTAATAGACTTCTTTTGATTGTAAAGGGCCGTGTCCCTACTTATGTTTTGTGACTGTGTCTAAGATGGCCATGTGAGACTTAGACTTCCGTTGTGTGTTTTTAAAGTTGTTTTAATGAAGTTTAAATGTGTGGATGTAAATAAGTTTTTTTTTCCGCACTATTTTCATTATTGAATGCAATGAATGACTATGTGGCTCGTATAAGACCCCTTCGGGGTCGAATATGCCATGTTACGACTAGGGGGTACTCTCGGGTCGTGACACTAGGACTTGGTTTGATAAGTGGAAAGAGGGTAGAGATGAAGATGCACCACCTGTGAGTTGGGCTTGTTTTCAGGATGCTTTCTTGGTGTGTTTCTTTCCCCGAGAACTGGTGGAGGCTAAGGTATGAGAGTTCCTCACACTTAAGTAAGATTTTTTTTGTGTTCATGAGTATGGGTTAAAGTTCACCCAATTGTCCCGTTATGCTCTAGAAATAGTTGCGGACATAAGGAGTAGAATGAGCTTGTTTGTTGCTGGGTTGACACGTATGTCGAGTAAAAAAGGTAGGGCTGCAATGATGATAGGTGACATGGATATCTCAAGGTTGATGGTCTATGTGCAACAGGTATAGGAAGAGAAGCAGAAGAATAGAGAAGAGTTTAAGAACAAGTGGGCCAAAACAGGGAATGAGTCCGGGAAGCAGAAGAGTAATGCCAACCGGTCATCTTTTCAATAGAAACAGAAGGGACCTCCTCCATCATCTACTAGTGCACCTACACGTAAGAGCAAAAGTGAGTACTATAGTTAGAATTTCAGAGGTAAACCTACTTATTCTTAGGGCAGCATGGCGCAAGTTGGTAGTAAATCTCTTACCTACGCTAAGTGTGGTAGGAACCACTCAGATACATGTCGTGAGGCTCCACTGGTTGTTTCATGTGTGGTCAGAATGGCCATTTCATGCTAGAATGTCTAAAGAACAAGCAGGGAAATGGTAATAAGGGCAATAAAGCCCAATCTTCTTCAGTTGCTCCACCAGACAGAGCTACACCTAGATGGGCTACTTCCGGTACTGGCGGAGGAACAAACCTCGTGTATGCTATCAATAGTCGCCAAGAGCAAGATAATTGACCAGGTGTTGTCACTGGTATGATCCAAGTCTTTGACTTTACTATTTATGCTTTGATAGACCTAGGAGCAAGTTTGTCTTTTGTAACTCCATATGTTGCTATGAATTTCGATGTTATTCTTGAGCAACTTAGTGAACCATTCAATGCTTCTACACTTGTTAGTGAGTCTATTCTAGAAGAGAGAGTCTATCATGATTGTCCATTTGCATCAATCATAAAAGTACCATGGCTGATTTAATTGAGTTAGACATGATAGATTTTGATGTCATTCTTGGTATGGACTGGCTTCATGACTGTTATACCTCAGTTGATTGTAGTACTCGAGTTGTCGAGTTCCAGTTTCCAAATGAGCTGATCTTAGAGTGGAAAAATGTTTAGTAGTGCCTAAGGGTCATTTCATTTCGTACCTTAAGGCAAGGAAGTTGGTTTATAAGGGGTGTGTCTATCACTTAGTCCGAGTTAATGACTCAAGTGTTGAGATACTTTATATTCAATTAGTTCCAGAAGTAAAAGAGTTTCCAGAAGTCTTTCCTATTAATCTTCCCGGAGTCACTCTAGAGAGAGAGATAGACTTCGATATAGATATTCTCCCAGATACTCATTCTATATTTATTCCGCCATATAGAATGGTACCAACAGAGTTGAAAGAGCTTAAAAAGCAGTTAAAGGATCTCTTAGATAAGGGCTTTATTCGACCAAATGTCTCACCTTGGGGCACTCTGGTCTTATTTGTGAGAAAGAAAGATGGTTCCCATAGGATGTGTATACATACCGTCAGTTGAACAAGGTTAGCATCAAGAACAAGTACACTCTTCCAAGGATTGATGATTTATTCGATCAACTTCATGGTGCCACCTATTTTTCTAAGATAGATCTCAGATCTTGCTACCATTAGTTAAGGGTAAGGGAATGTGATATTCCAAAGACGGCTTTCAGAACCCGTTATGGTCATTATGAGTTTTTGGTCATGTCCTTTGGTTTGACCAATGCGCTTGCAGCATTTATGGACTTTATGAATAGGGTATTCAAACCTTATTTAGATATGCTTGTTATCGACTTCATTGATGACATACTATTCTATTCAAGGAATAAAGAAGATCTTACTAGTAATCTCAGAATATTTCTCTAAACTTTGAAACATAGAGAGTTGTATGCCAAGTTCTCTAAGTCAGAGTTTTGGCTTGAGTCTATGGCATTCCTGGGCCACATTGTGTCTGGTGAGGGGATTAAAGTTGATACTCAGAAGATTGAGGCAGTGCATAATTGGCCTAGACCCACATCTCTAACTTATATTAGGCATTTCTTGGGTTTGGTTGGCTATTATAGAAGGTTTGTAGAGGGGTTCTCGGCCATTTCATCTCCTTTGACTAAATTGACTCAGAAGACAATTAAGTTTCTATGGTCTGAAGATTGTGAAAAGAGCTTTCAGGAATTAAAAAAATGGTTGACTACTGCCTCAGTTTTGACCTTACCAGAAGGTACCCAAGGCTTTGTGTTGTATTGTGATGCATCTAGAGTTGGTTTGGGTTGTGTGTTAATGCAAAATGGCAAAGTTATAGCCTATGCCTCTAGACAGTTGAAAGTTCATGAGAAGAATTACCCAACCCATAACTTAGAGTTTGCTGCTGTAGTATTCGCTTTGAAGATATAGCGTATTTATTTGTTTGGTGTTCATGTTAATGTATTCACTGATCACAAGAGTCTACAATATGTCTTCACCCAGAAAGAGCTTAATCTTAGACAAAGGAGGTGGTTAGAATTACTCAAGGATTATGACATCAGTATTCTTTACCACCCAAGTAAGGCTAATGTTGTTGCTGATGCTTTAAGCAGGTTGTCTATGGGC
Source organism: Solanum commersonii (assembly GCA_029007595.1). Taxonomy (NCBI): domain Eukaryota; kingdom Viridiplantae; phylum Streptophyta; class Magnoliopsida; order Solanales; family Solanaceae; genus Solanum; species Solanum commersonii. Next base: position 464,017 of record JAJTWQ010000034.1, on the reverse strand, counting down.
AGTACCACCCATGTTGAGGAAGAAAAGAGAGATTTAGCAAAAGATGTGCATAGACTTGCACGCTTAGGAGTCTGACTAATGGATTCTACAGAAGGAGAAGTAGTGGTGACGAATGGGGCTAAATCATCATTAGTGTCAGAAATGAAAGAAAGGCAAGACCAAGATCCTATTTTGCTTTATTTGAAGGAAAATTTTCATAAGCAAAAAGTATTAGCTTTTGAACAATGGGGAGATGGTGTATTGAGATATCAAGGTAAATTATGTGAGCCAATGGTGGATGGACTCCAAGAAAGGATCATGAAGGAAGCTCATAGCTCCAGATACTCCATTCATCCAGTTTCCACAAAGATGTATCATGACTTGACAGAGGTATATTGGTGGAATAGTGCGAAGAAGGGCATTGCAAAATTTGTTGCTAAATGTCTAAATTGCCAACAAGTTAAAGTATAGCACCAAAGACCTGGTGGTTTGGCTCAGAATATAGAAATTCTGGAATGGAAGTGGGAGATGATTAATATGGACTTCATCACAGGGTTGCCAAGATCTCAGAGGTAGCATGATTCTATTTGGGTGATTGTGGATCGAATGACCAAATCAGCCCACTTTTTGCTGGTAAAGACTACCTATTCGGCAGAGGATTATGCCAGGTTACATATTCAAGAGATAGTAAGATTTTATGGAGTCCCTGTTTCGATTATATCAGATAAGGATGCACAATTTACTGCACAATTTTGGAAGTCATTCCAGAAAGGCTTGGGTTCAAAGGTGAACTTGAGTACTGCTTTTCATCCTCAAACAGATGGTCAAGCAAAGCGCACTATTCAGACCTTAGAGGATATGTTTAGGGCTCGTGTTATTGATTTAAAAGGTAATTGGGATTATCACCTACCTCTTATTGAGTTTGCTTACAACAATAGTTACCACTTGAGCATCCAAATGGCTCCTTATGAATCTCTTTATAGGAGAAGATGCACATCTCCTATTGGATGGTTTGAAGTTGGTGAAGCAGGATTGATAGGACAAAATTTAGTTCTTCAAGCTATGGAGAAGGTGAAAGTGATTCAAGAGTGGTTGAAAATGGCGCAGAGTCATTTGAAATCCTACAATGATGTTAGGAGAAGGGAGTTAGAGTTTGAAGTAGATGATTGAGTTTACTTGAAACTTTCAGAAATCCATATTGAAAAAGTGCATGGACTATCCTTCATTTATCATACCAACTGAAAATGTATTGGAATCAAGGATAGCTTATCTTATGAGGAGATTCATGTTCAAATTCTAGATCGCCAAGTTAACAAGTTGAGAACAAAGGAATTTGCATCAGTCAAAGTCCTTTGGAGGAACCAATTTGTTGAGGAAGCTATTTGGGAAGTTGAGGAGGATATGAAGAGATATTCATATCTCTTCAAATTTGGAGAATATATTGTAACAACTCGTAACTAGGAAGAAGCTAAGAATTGGAAAAAGTCATGTTTGGAAATAATGTAAATCTGGAAATTTCTTCAAGTTAGGAAAAGTTGAGTTTATGGTCAAGTTCAAACGGAAATAAATCCTTGATCAGGATGAGTTAAGTGTACTTCCAGATATGGTTGGAAATCTGTTGGAATAATCTTTCCAACGCCGCCCAGTTTGCACAATTCCGAGTTTGTATGAGTGAGTTATGCCCTTTGGAAGTTGGCCTATTCGAAAAAGGAAAGTCCAATCCGAATTTTGAAAGGGTAGTTTGGTCTTTTCCTTACCCTTTTATTTTAATTCTTTTTTGGTAATTACTTAGGGGTCTTAACTGATCTTAGTCAGTTTACGCTTTTAGAAAAATTTAGGGTTTTGAGAGAAGAGAAAAGAATAGGAGAAAAGAGGAGAAAGGAGAAGAACGTTCAAGATTCATCGATTTCTTGGAGCTTTGCTTGTGAATTTCATCGAGGGTGATCCCTACAATGTATGTCAGATCACATATCATTGGGTTAGTTCACTCACGTGCCAATCTTCATTCAATTTCAGCAAAGTATATTGATTTGAAAGTAAATCCCTTGAATTCTTGATGAAATTCATTTGAATCCTTGTGGGTTGTGTTGTTGGAGTTTTCTTGAGATTGATTCACGTTTTTTGTGGTGTTTCCAAGTAGAATCTGATGTTATTTGAGGGTATAAATGATGCTAAGTGTTTGGGGAATGAACCCATGGAGTTTAGAGGGTTTAGAGCTGAAAAATAAAGAAGAAATTTCGTCAGACAAATCTGGGAAGTGCCTCCGCATCGTGGATTTGCTCCCCAAATTTGGGAAAAATTGTTTCGCGGAGCGGAGTGGTCAAAAAGAAATTCCGCAACCAAATATTCAAGTCACCTCCACGTCACGGAGTAGTTCCCCAGCATCGATTTATTGATCGTTTCTCATGATTAACTATCTAATATCATTCCTAAACATCATGAGATCTTTCCTATCTCAAATCACAATCCTTATATCCATAATTCAATTCAAGCAAATTCAAGAGTCAAGTTAGAAGTTAAGAAGCAAGTCAAGAGGAATTCTTTAAAGTTTTCAAAAAGTCTTTTAAAAATGTTTTAACTTTGTTTTAAGACTCAAAGTTCAAGTTGAGTAAAGATTAAAGAGTAAAGTTTGAATTTCATTTCTTCAAAAATATATGGGGACTATGTATTCCCAAAGGGTTTAAAAGGTTTTCACATTTAAACAAGAGAGGAAACCTCGATTTCCAAAAAGCCTTCGAGCTAGTTTTCAGAAGAGAGTAATCGCTTTCTAAATGAAGCAAGAAGGGAAACTTTGATTTCCAAGATAGCCTTTGAGCTATGTTTTTGAGCACTAATCTCAAATCACAGAAAGAAGTATGTTTTTAAAATATAAGAGCTAATATTATTATATTTTTGGGAGTAGTAGTGAACACCGATATACGAGAGAGTTCAGATAATTCAGAGCCCCCATAAACCATGTAGCCATCATGGCTAGAAAAGGGCCATACTTTTTAGATGATTTCTTTAGTGCTTTTTAGTATAGACTAGTGGATCCACTTAGTAGTTCAAGTTCTATACCATCGGCAAGGTATAGGACGGCCCTGGCAGCATGAGGTAAAACACTGTATCATCACAATAGCTCTTGCAGGATGGTTGTCAATTAGAGAAACTCCCACATAAGTTAATTGTATTCTTATATACACAGTTATTTGTATTTTTACATACATTTATGAGTTTTAGTGTATCTTTGTATACATACAGAGATGACATCATGTTTTAAACAACTTTTCTTTATATTGCACTAGTTTTAAACTGCTTTATACTGAAATGAGTTCAGTTATGTTGAGTTGAGCCAAGTAAGTTCTTCAGATTCCTTTCAAACCTAAGTTGTGTTTAGTATTTCAACTCGCATACTCGTACATTCAATCTCAAAGCACTAGCCATAGTTAAATAAATAGTTTAAAATTTCCAAACCAACTTTACCAATTGATCAAATATAACTCGGGGAAACTATTGATAGGGGTAAAAATACTAATTTTACAAAAAAATTCTAAAATGACCTTCCGGGTCATTACATTATCCATTACTAAAAATCATGTTCATCATCGAACATATACAAGAAGAAAGAAGAATAACCAACGTTACCAAAAACTTAAGTTATAATTTCCAGAGTCAATTTTTATCTCTTCAAGTGGGGTCATCCTCAAGACCATTACATCAACAATAACTATTAAGAACTAAGCTTTCGAATCAAAATTTGAAAGATCAACAAATTAGGAGTGATTATCAAGCCACAGACTAACCCATGACTCAATCTAAAGTGAAAACCATTAGACCTTAACACAAACATCATGACAAATCTTTTCCCTCATAACCAAGATAACATTTTGAATCCATACCCACAATAACAATAAACGAACTTGAACCAACTACCACACACTCATAATGCCCAAACCATCACAAATCTTACCAAGATTTTCTTTTCACAACACAATCTTTTCACGAGTTTAAGTTATAAAAATCTGATCTTTAGACATTGGGTACTCATCAAGGGAGAATCAAAGTTATATAACCCAACGAAGAAAACTATTAAGTAAACACCCAACAAGAGATAGACTAGAAAATGCAGAACCTCTAACAATACTCTTAGACAATTGTAACTCTTCATAGTAGCTCTTATATAAGTTCTCAAAAGCAAGGTTGTGCCTGTAGAATCACTAGTATATCGTAACTCTCCCAAACAACACCAAATATGTCATAACCGAAATGACCAACTATACCAAAGGATGCCACCCTACAAGGAGGACCATCGCAGGATCTTTACACCCGATCCACCACTACGAATTCACCCATAGATGTGGAAACAGACATAGCATAAGCAGTGAATCATACTCCAAATAATGTCCAGTATGAAGAATGTGGTCACATAAGAATATACGAAAGGAAGGTCGAATAACACAAGATACTTCTTCCGTAGTGCCCATATAAATTCTATTCATCTGACTCCATCACTCCATTTTTAGCCAACCACAATCAACCAGATCCCCATTAAAATATTACAAATACTCAATTCATCAAACCATGTATACTTCTCACAGTACTCCATTAAAACCAAGACACTTAATACTAACAAAACATCATAACCACACCGGTCATTTACCCTACTCTCAAACCATCACTAGTATCAAAGAATTTGCAAACACATTGTTGCCTACAAAATTATGAGTTATGACTCCATCTCTTTCCATTTAAACATCCTATGATAGATATGGGTCTCACAAAAGACTAATAACACTAATTTCAAATCTGATAATACCTTCTCATCGAGATAAAGCTGTTAAATTTCACCCCAAGTCAACTTCACAAAAACTTGAATATACCATATTTCAACTACCATTCCAAGCCATCACATCTCTCATGCTAAAACTCAGAGAAATCCTTGGTCACCCAATTTGGTATATTATAAGCTCATAATCTCTATTCAACATCAAATGTTTGTGTAACACATCATAACAATATATGTAGTCCCATCAACAAAGTACTTTCAATCCCCTTGAAGTTATCAAAAACCATATAGTACTGTAGGTCAATCATGTAGTGCATCCATAAGTCACCTACCATAATTTGAGCAATCTAACCCCACGTAAAACACTAAATTTTCTGTACCTCACTCTTTGTCACTGAAACCAAAACTCAATCTTTATAGAAGTCAATGATAAATTCCTAGTAAGTATGTGTCAAACTAGTTCACATCTCACTGTCATATCTAAACTCATAGGAAAAAATCAATACAACCTTCAACACAAATCAAGGGTTTGTATGAGAGGTCTTATTCCTTCACCTTTCTCAAATTCTTCCCATGGTGCAAAATTTTAAATATCCTGAATCCTTCAATATATCAGACTCTTGGTAATTTCTCTAGCTAGCTTACCGATCTCATTTTTTGTACCAACAATCCATGACATTTTACTTCGCACTCTAAATCAAAACATTGAGGGAAACCCTTCCTTAGATCCTTTAACAATCAAACGTAAAAAAAAATTATTATCCAATTCATGCATAAATCATTTCAAATGATCAATACAAATACAATCAATCATTTCTTATCTTACCAATTCATACCATGAAGGAACATACTACCACAAATTTAGATTCACAACGAAAAAATTGAATTCTGATTTCAACTATGTAGCCCAATTTCATTATCTATCAACATTAGCTCCTACATTGAAGATTTTTTTTGAATTCTTGTATCTTAGCTTTTCATTAATCACCACTTCATCGACCTTACCATATCCTCCGCTACAAATCCAATCATACTAATTATCAAACTCAAAACCACAAATGAACTTATCATGAAAACTCAAGCTGAACGCCTATAGCCTTCTTTCTCAAATCTTATTAAACAACTTTTAAATGATATGAACTACATGTAAAACTATCACCACAACCATAGCAAAACAGATAGAACCACATGTCTTTTGATCCAATTCTTAACCCTCTAAATATATATATCTTTAGCCCTTGCAATCAGAGTAAATAATCTTTGATCGCACCTCCTTCCGAAGGCTACACTACATCCCACTAAAAAAAATCATTATGACTCTAGCTGTTTCAATTCTATTTGAGCAGCGTCCCATCATCTCCTAAAACTCCTAAAACTATTCATACAACCATGCTACTCACCAAATAGTACAAAACCACAATATTAGATACTCGCAAGTCGTCATTACCATACAAAATCCATTTAACCAACAATATTTATCATATAGTTACATCCTAATCAGAATCCATCACGAACTCTTATTTCCATTATGCTCAGTCAGCCTTTGTCATCACCAGGAAGTCAACCTTATCATTGACATGACACCTCAAACCCAGTTATACCAATCAAATCCAAAGGACTCACTCAATTTTATACACACTTTCTTACTAAAATTCTCATTACCTTCATGCAAGTATACTTGTTGGGAGTTCCTTTACCCACAAGCTTGTCATCCTAATATCAATCAACTTCTATGGAGCTTACGATGAAATCACCACTCATTTAAAATCCTCGAGATACACTTCACAACCTAAACAGATTAATATCGTACAAAAGATCCACCACTAAAAGCTTCCTTACAAATAATGCTTAACCCAACCGTTCATAGTAACAAACTAGTTGGTAAGTGCAACACTAAATCTCATTATACGAGAATTTGATATAACTTATAACTATTTAATTAGTTAGTATTCACACTTGACAATTAACGTATTCATTTTCATATACCACTAGTACCACACTATGAAAGTCTATTGGATCCACCACTATAACACATCATATCTACCCTACGATTGTAACCAAATAGCAAACAGATTCCTATCCATTGAGTAGTTGCAAAACATTATCAAATCTGTTTTGTCTATAACCCAAAGTGATATGCATTCTTTTGCAAATTAGGTCGATAATAGAAGTAACACACTCCATAACTCTAACCAAGTAAGCATCGATACCATTGTAGTAGTCGTTCCATGACCCTCTTTGACATGCACTCAATCTATGAAACTGTAATTGAGATTCCGACCTAAATTGGCGCAACATCATTCTCATCATTCGCTAAGCAATCCATACATTTTATGACAACTTTACTAACTGTATTATCCAAAGTTACAATGTTCATTATCTAGCCATCCCTTTAATTATTTTGCTTCTAATTGTTAAACCTCAAAGTGCATCACCAAACCATAACCTCACACAATTCCTTTGAATTACTGAACATTGTAAATTTGATCCCACATCATCTCTACAAGTATATCACTTCCACATTGGTCCTAGGTCTAACATCCAAGCCATACACGATACACTAATTGCTCACATGAAAAACTACGCATGAGTCATTTCTACAAGTGAGAGTGAATGAAGGTAAGCGATAAGAATCAAATTGGTTCAAATACGCAACGGTAGAGATTCAAAAACTAATTTTTTTTTGTAAAGGTCACTATAGCCTCTCAAAGATAAGTACAGACATCTCCGTACCGATCCTCAAGACTCTACTTAGACTCATCTTATATACACGTGAGACCTATGAACCTGCTGCTCTGATACCATTTTTTCATGACCCAAAATGGACGTGATGGCACTCGTCATATCCCACAAAGATAAGTCAGCCTAAAACTCAATCATTACAATAAAATGCAAAAATTTTATAATAAACTCAAAAATACCCCAAAATCTAGTTTTCACGTGTACAAGCCACTAAAGTATTACAATTGATTCAAAATAAAAACACAAGTCTCAAATGACATTGTGTCTAGAATAGAACAAGATCATAAGTAGGGGTAAGAAGGTTCGCTAAGATGACAAGCAGCTACCTCACAAACCTCCACAAGAAGCCTCAGCTAAGAAGAGAGGAGAAAGTATCACGAAGGTCTGGGCTAGTAACCACAAAAATGTAGAAGCAAAGGGTGAGTACCAAACCAGACAGTACCGAGCAAGTAAACTCATAAACACAAGCTAATAGAATAGATACGGGTACTCCTTACCACCCCAACCAAACCTCCACAACTACAACGTGTATAAAACCTACACAACCTAACAATTCACAATTTACATCTCACACAACTCAACATCAACACTCTAACAATTAGATATCTTTAACAAAAAACTCAATACACATCAATCACAATTTTCACAGAAAGGCACTTACAAGATCAACAACACACATGATCAAGTTCAACAATGATAAAAATGTGCAATGCAATTAAATGAATTGTCAAGTATAGTGATGCATGTCTGACCTAACGATACACAACTGATGACTCACAGTCTAGGACCGATGGTGGACATATCTGTCCATGCATTAGTCACGGCACGTTATATGTCCCTCGATAAAAGTATATAACGCAACGCGCGATAAGTCCCTCGATATTTAGTATATCCATCGCGACGTGCGACACGTCCCTTGAAATGGTACATTCTCTTTAATTTCTTATTCTTTCTCAATTCACATGACACTTGTCACAATCATGTATCAAAACAATGAAAATGACATGTTCATAATAATGAGGAGATGACAATTTTCATAACATTGTTCAATTCACAACAACAAATCGACATATAACACCGATAATGAATCAATAAGTCTTTCAAAATCATTCTCAACGCATCATATGTCACGACCTGAGTCTAGACCCCGTATGCGACACGGCGTACTCGACCCCAAAGGGGGCTAATACAAGCCTCTTAGAATTCATAACATTCGATATATAGAAATAGTGCCGAATTAAAAACTTGTTTAAAACCAAGCTATCAAAACCTCCTTTGTAAAGCAGCAGAATACTAAAGTCTCACATGGCCATCTTAGAAAAAATTTAACATGTTAGGGTCACAGCTCTTTGCAATCGAAGTGTTAACAATAGTCTTAAAACATAAAAGAACTAGAAACAATAAATGTACTTGTCCTCGATCTATGAGGACATACCAAGTCTTGGAAGAACTCTATTCCAAGATTCACTAGGGAGAATAAAATTGAGTGCCAATCCCTACACTTCATAAGAGTAAAGAAAATATGGGTTAGAACAGAAAAATGTACTAAGTATGATGACCATGCAAAAACATGCTTTAAAAAGGGACATTTTGTTTGAAAGTCATGCTTTTATGCCATTTTAGTAAAACTTTATGAACATTGATAAAAGAGGAATAATATAAGTCACAACCAACATACAAGTCACATTTTAACATTTGAACAAACTCACATATAAACCTTTACCTTCACCTTGAGCCTCCACCTCATGTAACCCTCTAGCTATACCTTGCACAATGTATGGATAGCGTCCCATACCACCACCCATACTAAGGTACCGCCTTAAGGTCACCAAAAGTGAAATACTATTCATCATTTCCACCTTTAATCAATAAAGCATATAAGACACATAAACGTCACATGAATCACATCATCACATTAAGACCAACATCTAAGACAACTCTAAGTCATACTTGTGCAATGTACAAGTAGCATCCCATACTTCTACTCACACTAAGTACTCCTTTGAAGTCACCATAGAGAAGGCACATTCATACTTAATAAGTCATGACAAGGAAGTAACTCGTGATACATTCCAAGTATAGCATGCTTCTTTACATTTAATCATATAAGCATTTAAGCCAACATTCTTCATTAGGTTCATTTAGGACACATTCATGCATTTAGAGGACTTTCATACATTTAGTCATTAAGACTTAGAGAACTCACTATGCCTTCTCAAAGCCTACTCGTGCAATGCATGGATAGTATCCCATACTACTACCCACACTTTGTAGAACTCCTTAAGAAACAATAATGCACATCTCACATGATGGGAATAACATTAACCGACATAGACCATGAGAGCTAAATCATGGAATCCGGTGTCATGTAACCCTACACCGAAGGAAGGTGTTCTACTTACCTAGGTTAGATCTAGTACACATCCTATGTAGGCACATAGTTATGGGATAAGAAAGATGTTCATTGGACTCTAGCCTAATATTGTGAGAGTCACCATCTTAGCCATATCCACTCGGTGCTTAGCCTCCATTCCCATTGAGTAGTTTCATTTACATTAGTGTACTTGAGAAGGCCTACCGACCCAAAGTGCTTTTACCGAGAAAGGGCCACCACCAATAAGCCTGCCGTTTCAAGGTACATTAAGGATAGCTCATTAATCTTCCTAGAGAGAGCCACCACCATTAGGTGTACCATCTCTAGGTTCATCATTTCACACAAGAAGGAGGCTACCACCATTAGGTATACCAGTTCAAGGTTTTACATTCACATTCGGTTCTAGACTCATCATGAAGGGCCACCAAGCTTAGATCTACCGGTTTAAGACATAGTCTAAAATACCTCATTAGTCATTTATAAAAAACCTACAAACATTAGGTCTACCAATTCTAGACATTCATTCATTTATGAAGAGCTACCAACATTAGGTCTACCAATTCAAGACATTTAAACATTAATTCAAGATACATTCATTATATAAGAAAAGGATGCCTAAGCCTACCAATTCAAGAGATCACGTTAAACATAGCTTTCATTTATCAAGAAGAGGGCACCTAAGTCTACCAATCCAAGATACAACATTACATTATAGATACCCTTCACATTCTATCATCAACATTCATGAGTGTTAAGTGAGGATATGTTTTCAATCACAACACGTTTACATTCACATGTACAATATCATGATAATACTTCCATTCACCAAACTATGCCTTCAAGGCCATGATCATAATATACAAAGTAATTAAACACCTCCACCTTTCAAGTGGATCAATATCTCTAATACAATTCTACTACAACAAGTAATTAGGTCAAACTTGCCCTTTCAAGGCTATGATCACAAATCTCCAATTCACCAACAATTCAAAATAATTAGGCATAGATAATGATACAATTCAATAACCCAAAGCAATTTAGACATATTACAATCATAAGCTTTCATAATCAACAAAACCACTTCATAAGGGCACAATGTAAGAATTGAGAGAAATCATAGGTTCATAAAGTATTTTCATCAAAAATCATCAATTACACATCAATGCAATCATTATATGCCATTAGTAATAGTTTGAAATCGTTTGAGGAAAGAAGCCATGAGATTGAGTAAAACCCTATATTTTTCATGAACTTGGGACTTTGAAAACTTCTTCGAAATTGACTCTAGGGTGAAAGCTAACCCTAGATGAAGGATCACCATACCTTACATAAGATTCCCCAAGAAATTTGATGAATAAACGCCTTGAATCCAAACCCTAGCTCCCACTTCTTCTTCTTATTCTTCTTTGGGAACTTCTAGTGAGAGAAATATTGAGAGAGGAAGAACTTCTTTTTATTTAATTTGGGTTTTGTTAAAAAGTGACTTAATTGAAGGAATTTCAAGTCTTAAAAGGTTATAAATATGCTAGGAAAGAAATAGAATAATAAGGACTCAACTTTGGAAAAGAACTAAGGACTCACAAAGTTACAACTTAAAAATATGCCTCTTGCCCGTCTAAGCTCGCACTTTGGACCCTTAGGCTCGCCAAGTGCGCCCTTGGCTCACTCAAATTTCCAGTGAGCTCACTAATTGGGCAGTCCACTTGGCTGACTAGAGGATGCAGTAGGCAACACGCCAAGCTGGTTGATGAGTTTGGAGTTAGCTCGCCCTTTGGTCCAGCACTTAACCCAAAAGGGCAGACCACTAGGCAAGCACAAGAGCCCAAGGGCAACTCGCCCAACCCCTTGGGCGATCAAACATCCCCATCGCCAAAAGGTCCACCAAAGAACAAGGTTTCTCTCACTCTAACTACCTAGCTTAGGCCCTTGCTTGCACCCTAGGCTTCTTCCTTGCTCTATTTAAATTCTAAAACAGCCTAGACATCAATGATGAGGCTCTAGTTTAACCTATCATTTTTCTGAGTCGTTACATCACACACCAACAATTAATCACATTGCCTTTTATTATCAATTTTTAATCATTAGAATTATTCAACATGGACAAGTCAACCCATCACCAAGTCCCATTACTCCCCAAAACACACCACAAGGAAATACACGATTCTATACACTACACAAGGGTTAAGAAATCCACTTGCCTCAAATAGTGGAACAATCACTCCGGAACTTAAGCCTTCTCTTTTCGTTGTACTTCAAACCCTAAGCAATGTATTCACATTAATAATCACAATAAGATTTTGAAACTAACAACACCGATATAACTATAGGTCTAGCCTAGACCCAAAAACTCACTCAATTTATAATCAAGTTCCTAAACCTCACACTTTTCCCACTAATATTTAATTAAATAATGAACAAATAAATATTCTACAATCAATATTCTAAACTTTTGTGGCTTACCATGAGAAGCTTCTCTATCCTCAATAGTGTGTCACTGCAGGTAAGTTCCTAAATCCCTTTTTTTTAAAAGAAATATTTATGTACTAAAAGTGAAAAATTATACTAACTTATTTTAATATATATATGGGACAAATAGTATAGGTATTTCAATAAATTTTATATTTGGCCCATTATTATCTACTAAATTAATTATTTTATAAATATCCGTCAATTCACTAATCGCAGTTAAATAAATATTTTAAAATTTCCAAACAAACTTTACCAACTGATAACAAATAACTCGGGGAAACTATTGATAGGAGTAAAAATACTAATTTTACAAAAAATTACTAAAATGACCTTCTGGGTCATTACATCCACGTTAAAATCTTTAGATGTCATATCAACATGTGAAGGGAACAACTACGTTAACTAAGAAATGTTTCTTTTTTTGTTTTATCGGAAAAACAAAAAATTAATATTAATTAATATATTGTATCTATGAAATCATATATATAATCCCCTTTTAATCTTATACCCAACAAAGATATAGTTCATATACTTGTAAATAATTTTCAATTCATTCAACCAAGCTTGATTCGTTAAAAGAAAAAATAACAACACCGTGTTATCACATATATAGGGGCGGTATAATAATATGAATAATTATTGGTCAAAAGTTAATAAAGAAAGATGAAAAATAGAAATAATTAATGTAATAACTATGGAGTTCATAGTATTATAATTCAGAATGTGTAACGACTGGGTTCCATCGTCATAGAAAAGCCAACGGGGAAAATTTTGGGTGGGAAAACTTTTTCATAGTAACTTGAAATTTCTCAACCTAGTCCATATTTGGATGAAATTGGAGTTGTTAAGGTGTAGGTAAAGTTGGTAACATTCAGGGGATTTATTTATGATTTTTATTACATGAGTAGTTAGATAAATCGTTAAGGAATCTGTACAACTTGACGAAATTGAATTCGGGTGAGTAGAACTCCCAGAATCGATCTTAGAGTGAACGATATTTTTTGAGCGTCATTGGTTAAAGGTGTGTTGTGAAATGGGGGTCTTAGAATTATTAATATAGCTCATTGTTTCATGCAATCAGTTGTGGCGGTGATCTTAGTCGCTCTGGCAAGGCCGTTGTAGCGGGGTGACGCCGCTGTAGCAGGCTAGATGCAACTTTAAGTCGTAAATAAATCCCAAAACATCTTTATTCTGCACTATTCGGTTTTTAGAGCTAAGGAATGAACCCGATGCGATTCTTGATAGCTTTTCACCAATTTTGAAACTAACAATAAGATTTTAACTCTCCAAATCCATTTTTTGATCTATAGAACGTAGTCTAATCGGTAATTATCAATGAGAGAGGGTTTTTGATCTACAATTTATGATGGAAACGGCCCTAATTGGGAGAATTGGGATCATGGGTTGATCTAGGGTTCATAGAATTGTTAGTAATTCGGGTAAATAGTGATTGTTTGTTGATTCCCATGTTCTTATGATTTTTTGTAGATCAAGAACAAGTACAATGAATCTGGAAATGGAAGGATCAAGTTTATTAGGTTTCATGCTTGTTTTGAGGTAGGTGATGGTTGTGATTCTATGATTGTGAGATATATATTGGTTCTTACTTCATTATGATGCATGTATGTATGCTAATGTTGCATTATACATCACACTAAATGTAAATGAATATGAATGAATAACTAGATGCCATGAATTGCGTCTTGATTGCATGATTATTGAGAATATACTTGTGGTTGTAATTTTAGTGTGTTGAATGGATCGGTTGCCATGTTCCGGCATAAATATGGGATCGGTTGTCACATTTCGACATAAATAAGAGATTGGTTGCCACGTTCCGGCATAACAATTGGATCGGGTTCCACGTTCAGGTATGCTAACAGTTTAGGTTTAGGTTCTATGAGAGGACAAATGACTTGTTATAAATGTATATTGTTGAACATGTGATAATTAATATTGGATATGTTCAGTATTTTGCATGTTGTAATGTTTCTTTTACTTACTTATGTTGTACTTAGTGGGATAGCCACGCGATCCTACCTGTACTGTGGTTGTGTACTGAAACTACACTTACTCTTATTTTTGTTGAGTAAAGGACATCTTTCGGCGGCTATTGACAAACCCCACTTAGAAGATCAGTGATCATTCGAATTCAAGGTTGAGCTAGTTCTTTCGGGCTGCCTTGAGTTCTCTTTTTGTTTAGTCCATTTCATCGAACTTGGACCTTCTAGTTAGTTATTAGTGCATTAGTTGGAGTTGTTACCCTTCTTGATTAGACTTATGGATCTTGTTAGAGTTTTAGTACATTGACTTTTAGGTTCTAGGTTATTTCTTCTGCATTGTTTAGTTCGTTGTTAGACTTTTGCTTGAAGTTTATGGGAACTTAATTATTCAGTTATTTAAACCTGCTTCCATAGCTTTAGATTGTTTAGTTGGGATGTAGTAATGGTTCTCCCACTGGAAGGTTAGTGAGGGTGTCAGTCACGATGGTCTGAGTAGTGATAAAGTTGGTATCAGAGCCTAGGTTCGTGGATCTTGCTATACCAAAACATGTCTTGTAGAGTCTTGTGGAACAGTATAGAGATGTCTATACTTTTCTTTAAGAGGCTATAAGACTTTACAAAATCTCTGTATTTTCTCTTGTCTCCTTTCGTGCTATAACTTTATTCCAATTGGTATCTGTTGATTCGAATTGATATCTAACCTTCTTCACTCTTCTATTCGTAGATGGTTAACACTATATTCAACGACATCAGGCTCGTAGCTCCCGTCAATGCTCCAGCTAAGGAATCTGCAGCGAGAGGTCACTGTCGAGGTAGGGTTAGAGGAAGAGCTAGGGGTAGAGGCCATGGAAGAGTTCCACCAACTACAAATGGAGCTCCTGTCGAGAATGCTCTCATAAATAAGAACCCTCATGCTCATCAAGAAGGGGTAGAGGAGAATGTTGATGTTGATAATGTTGAGGATCTGGGACAAGAGAAAAAGGTGCAGGCTGAGACTACAAGTATTCCTCCCTTAGATCCAGTGTTAGCTCAGTAGATCATGTCATTCTTGTAAGGGTTGGTTGGTCCTGGAATGCTTCCTTTTGTTCAAGCAACTTAAGCTCCCACCAATCCTCCTATTGCTATCACTATCCCCACGGTGGGAGGAAATGTAGGTAATGATGCTTTCTTCCATCCTTTGTGGGGTTTTGTTATGATTGGTGATAAGCATGAAATTTTGAATAAGTTTTTCAAACTAAAGGCTCATGTATTTTTTCTTTCTGAGAATGAAAATGCTTACGAGTTTATCTTAGACTACTATGAGTGGCTTCATAAGTCAAGAATTATGCATGAGCATAGGTGGAGTTCGTGACTTTTCAGCTTCAAGGTGAGGGTAAGTAGTGGTGGAGAGGTACTATGGAATGCAAATCTTCAACCTTACCTCTACTTACTTGGACCCAATTTCATGCTCTGTTTTTTAAGAAATATGTGCCTAGGACTTTGATAGATCGTAAGAAGGATGAGTTCATGGCTTTGGAGCAAGGTGGTAGGTCTGTGGCAGTTTATGATGCTAGGTTCAATGCTTTGTCTAGATATGCTACTCAATTGGTGACTACAGAGGAAGAGAGGATCCGGTTATTTATTAGGGGACTAAATTCTGAGTTGCAGGTTTTATCTGCTCATATGACCTTTGCAGGTAGGAGCTTTAATGAGGTAACAGACTTTGTGAAGAAAGTGGAGGGGGTGAGGCGAAACAGTAAGGCTAAGGCATTGGCGAAGAAAGCCAAAAATTCAGGCAACTTTTAGAGATCTTATTCCAGAGGTTCAAGGAGGTCAATGTTTGGAGCTAGGCCAATTCAGTCCATTATGCCCGCCTCTACAGGTAATTACTCAGGAACTCCATCTCATAAGTTGATTTAGGATAGCCAGGGAGTTGCACCTTCGATGGGCGGCGGACCATCTTTTGAACATACTTGCTACAATTCTGGAGAATCTAGGCATATGAGGAGAGATTGGCCCCACCCACGTGTGTTGGATTTCGTGCAACAGCAAACTAAAGCGGTGGTACCCGCGGGGAATGCTAATAATGGTCGAGGGAATCCATAAGGTTGGCGAGGAGGTAATTAACAAGGTCGTGGAGGTAGTGGATATGGTAATGCAGGCAGGGGTAATGTGCAACCAGGTAGGGAAGTTGATCGACATGAGGATAGGGCTCAGTGTTACGCCTTTTTGGGCAAGAATGAGAAAAAGGCGTCTGATGCGGTGATCACAAGTACTATTCTTGTATGTGATCGGATGGCTAATGTGTTATTTTATTCGAATTCTACTTATTCTTATGTATCCATGCGATTTCCTCAATGTTTGATATGATTTGTGATAAACTTTATGCCCCTATCAATGTTTCTATCCCAACTGGAGAATCAATCATAGTCACCCATGTCTACCGTGCTTCTCCTATTTCATTTATGGGTTTTCAGACTTGGTCTGATTTGGTGATTTTGGATATGACTGACTTTGATAATATCTTAGCCATGACTTGGTTGTCCCTCCATTATGTTGTGTTAAATTGTAATACTACGTCTGTAACTCTAGAATTCCAGAAAGGGTAAAGTTAGAGTGGGAAGTGGTGTACAAGCCTAATCAAGCTAAGATCATATCCTTCATTCGGGCTAGAAAATTGGTAGGGCAGGGTTGTTTAGCTTATTTGGCTCATATTCGAGATGTTGAGGTTGAGTCTCCATCTATTGAGTCTATTCCTGAGGTGTCAGAATTTAGAGAAGTGTTTCCTACTGATTTGCCTGGAATGCCTTCGGACAGAGATATAGATTTCTGCATTGATTTGGAACTTTGTATCCCATTTCTATCCCTCCATATCGCATGGCTCCAAAGGAATTAAGAGAGCTTAAGACTCAAATTCAAGAGCTTCTTGATAAAGGATTTATTTGCCCTAGTGCTTCCCCATGGGATGCTCCAGTTTTGTTTGTTAAGAAAAAGGATGGTAGTATAAGAATGTGTATAGATTATCAGCAATTGAATAGGGTCACTATTTGAAACAAGTACCCTATGCCTCGAATAGATGATCTTTTTGACCAATCGCAAGCTGCATTGATGTTTGTGTAATCAAGATACAACTTCCAATTCGAGTATCGATGACCGTACAATAGTACAGTAACCCAACCAAGGGTTGGGGTCGAGTCCCAAGGGAATTGTTTTGAGAATTAATAGAAAAATAAAATTTAGTTATAATTAGTCATAACTATAGACATTATCGAATATAAACATACTGAATCTAAAGGGGGTGACACAAGCATCAATTATCAATGGGGGGTTTTGTGTTGATTAACAAATACAAATAGCGAAAATATGTGAAAACAAGATAAAGAAACGGGATTCTTGGGATGTGTTAGGAATACGGGATAAACTAAATTGTTGGGTACATTATTTTGATATTAAATTGTTGAGTATTTGTAACTAGGCTAGACTATAGTGGGGGTAAATTCTCTCTTGAGCAACTTACCCGGAATAGACTCGGTTTCTCTCGAACACTGAGTTTCTGATTTAAGCACAGCCTCTACCTCAGCCCATACACTCTCTCGAGCTGAATGTGTGGGAGAAGGACTAGGATACACTCTCTTGAGCTGAACCCATGTCGACCCAATACCACTAGCTATCAATTTAGTAGTCTTAGTTATACGACCTCTCTCTCGAGCAAGCCGAAAACACTATGATGAAATCATATTTGCAACTACAACTCCATTAAGTTCATACACAAATATTAAATGAAATCACATTTAAACAACAAATAAACCATAAATAAGCAAGGCCCAACAGATAATCTAACCCATATTCACAAAATCACACCCCAAGAATTGGGGTTTTAGCTAGACATGAAAAAAAGATAAAAATTGATACCAAAAAGTGTTATGATCAAATGGGTACGATGGATTAAGTCTTAAAACACATCAAGAGTGAAGAATATTCAAGACCCAAGTCCAATTTCTTTAAGTTGAAACACTTTGAATCTTCAAGGTCTTAGAATAAAGTCTCCAAAACCCTATAAAACTTAGACTCTCTAAAAAGTGTAAAAAGTTCTAAGAATAATATTGATGTGATATTAATCTAGAAATTTAAACAAGTATTTATAGTGTTTGAAAATGTGTTGTGAAGGACCCTTTGGCGAAGTTAGTCGGTATTGCCGATATATTCAGCGGTCCGTCATTTGGTCAATTTCATTGCCTTTCCTCTTTAGTTAGCCTCTTTGCATTTTGAGTCGTTAGGCAATATGGTACTGCTTCATGAAACTGTTCGGCGACACGCCGATTACTCCATATCATTGCCAACTTGACCTTTTCCTTCAGGTCTCAGTGCACTGGAACAAAAGGTGATCTCCAGGCCGATCGGCGACTCGCCAACTAGGTTTGGTGATCCCTAGGCCTTCATTTTTTTTATTCTTTTTAGCCACCTTGTTCCTTCTTAACAATTAGTGTCCATGCTTTGCCTAAAACTCCAAATACCTGAAACTTAAGGGTTTCATTAGATATTGAGACAAATATGCATTTGAGGACACTAATTCTATCAAAATATAGCCCTATATGAGTTCAAATTGTGGACTCATCAACACCCCTAACTTAAACTTTTGTTTGTCCTCAAGTAAAACACAAGTTTAGCAGTTCAAAAAGGATTTCTCAAACAGTGCTACACAAGACTCGATCATGAATGTACACAACAAGACTCAATTTACCCATGCCAGGATTAACTATTTACCCAAAGATTCAAGTTGTGACACATAATTTCCAATGATTTTCACGCTCGCAATACTTGCTTCAAATGCAAGTTCATGCTCATCAAAAGTATATGAATGCCCTTACACAAAGGATGATTCCATACTCACACACAATGGTTTAATCATTTAAAGCTCCGAAATCAAATGCAACGCTCACACTAAAAAAGAAGAACACTATGCATGCTTTCACTTATAGGTTTGCCTGTATTTTCCAATCGACATTTGTTTCAGCTCACTCAAGATCAAAAAGGTCTTTACAAGGCTTGTAATGGGGCTGACTGCAAAGGTATGGTCATTTAGGTTCAGTGACTCTTATCCTCATGGAATGTGGTGCTCACAACACTTCCTTTCCTCTTCCTTCATCATTTTCTTTAGTGCTCATAAGTCATCACATTATTCACTCTACATGGATTGTTCGGGAACCCCATTTCTTTTGTATATTTTTTCGTAACTTTTTCTTTTTATCTTCTCTTCATTTTTCTTTTTTTTTGTATAGAGGGGTTCCATTTCTCTCAACACCATGGGTTAAAGGAGACTTTCCTTGCACTTCTTGACTTTCCCTTTTCTTCTCACCACACCCCCAACTTAGGCTTTTGGCCTAAGTTGGCTATTCAAACTAAACACAAATCATGAGGATTATGGGTATTGGGTAAAGAAAAGTTTTTGTTATATCATGTTTTTTCCAAAGAAAATCAAGACTCAAGGGGTGTTCAAAAGTGGTTCACACACTCACAAGGTAGGCCACAAAAGAGGTTTATGTCAAATTGGCTCACACTCTTCGAAGTTGCCTAAGATCATATCTAAAGATAGCCTTACATAGTCGATACCTCTTGCATAGGCAGATTTAATCTTATCTGGTGCTCAATACTAGGTTTGTGATCCGGCATGAGTTGAATTTTATGAGAGCAAATACCAGGAGGGAACTCAATAATATCCGCAATAGTCCACCCAATAGCTCGCTTGAACCTCTTCAATACGGCAACCAAACACTCTATTTGTCGCCCATTCAAATCAGCCGCAATAATGATTGGTAAAGTATCATGTTTTCCTAAGAACACGTACCTCAAATGCGGTTGTAAAGCCTTAAGTTCTAATTTCGATGCCTCCTCAACAGACGATCATGCAGGTGGGGACTCACGATTTTTCATGTCTAACTCCAACTTCTTTGGTTTTGACCGATATTCACACTTATCAAGTGTGGCAACCAACTCATCATACTCTTCAATACCATGACTGTCGAAGTTCATCATAACCGCTGCTAATGCCTCAACACCAGTCTCTCCTCAACCTGCACCCCAGAAACACTATCAATTACATAGGTTATCGCCGATACCGATTGGAGCTCAATACTTTGCTTCATAGACCTACAAATATTGAGAGTTGCCTCTTCATTATTTAGTCTGAATTTCATCTTCCCCTTTTCAATATCAACCAGAGCATGCCCCGTAGCTAAAAATGGTCTCCCAAGAATGATGGGAACCTCAAAATCAACCTCGCAGTCAAGAATCACAAAATCTGCTGAAAAGATGAACGACTCCACTTTCACTAATACATCATGAAGCACACCTATGGGCCTCTTTAAAGTTCTGTTGGCCATGAGCAATCTCATTGAAGTCAGTTTTGGAAATCCCAGACCTAGCTTTTTTTAAATCAACAATGGCATCAGATTAATGCTAGCCCCAAGATCACACAATGCCTTAGCAAAATGCAACAACCTGTTGGTACATGGAATAGTAAAGGCACCAGGATCCTCCTTCTTCTGCACAAGGGACCTAGTAGCAATAGTGCTACAATGTTGCAATCTATCATCACCCTCGAAGCTCACGACCCTTTTCTGTCACCACATCCTTCATAAATTTTGCATACCCAGGCATTTGCTCCAAAGACTCTATCAACGAAACATTGATGGAAACCTGCTTCAACATGCTAATAAACCTGCGGTATTTGCTTTCTTCAATCTTTTTCACTAACCTTTGTGGGAAATGAGATGGAGGTCTGTGTAGGGGGACAACTTTCTGAGTTACCTCCTCTTCCTTCTCTGTCGCATTCTCGATCTCTCCAGTCACCTTAACCACATCATCATCTTTAATAGCATCAGTTTCTACCCCAGACGGCATAGGTGGATCAATGGTCTTCATACCTTCTCAAGTCGTGACTGCCATGCAATGTCCATCATTCTTTGGATTTTGGATAGTATTACTAGGAAGAGTGCCAGATTGACGTGGGTTCACTGTAGTCGACAACTGAGTCATCTGTAGCTCAAGATGCTTGATCGATACTGTGTGAGCATCAACTTTTTGACCAATACCAGACAAGTCATTTCGCATCTCCTTCACATTCTCATCAGTCGCATCAAACCTCATCATCATTTTATACATCATATCCTCAATACGTGACATATTACCTCCCGCTTCCCTAGGAGCAGAATCCTGATTTTGAGGCAGAACATAAGGTCAAACCCGATCATTTCTATTGCTATAGTTGTTTCGATTGTAGTTGTTGTCGCGATTGAAGTTCCCATCCCAGACATATTGACCCTCTCGATTGCAGTTGCCATAGTTCCGACCTTGGCACCAATTATCCAAATTGGAACCTTGGGCGTTTGGTCGAAACCCCCCCCCCCCTCGTCTGCTGATTCACCGTATAAGCATCCTTTTCAAAGTAATACTCATCTCTCGGTGGTGGAGTTCTAGTCAAATAGTTTACATCATGCACCTTCTCCGCTCCTCTAGTTACATGCTTTAACACCAACCCTAGTTCAGTTCCCATCTGGGCCATCTCCTCACGAATCTCATCTGCGGGTTGGTTGTTTGTAGTTTGAAGGGCAAACGTGTTCCTCCCAGTATCTGACTTTCTAGTGCTCTAAGCTTTATTGTTTTGAGATATCTTCTCTATTTTCTCTGTAATTTGTGCAAAAGTGCATTCACCATACAAACCTCCTGCAATAGTATCCAGCACTGCCTTACCATTATCATCCTATCTGCGGTAAAAGTACTCCTTTAGTGACTCATCATCAATACGGTGATTCGGGACACCTGTCATGAAGGCAGTGACCATGTCCTAAGAACTACTCACAGACTCTCCAG
Source organism: Solanum commersonii (assembly GCA_029007595.1). Classification (NCBI taxonomy): domain Eukaryota; kingdom Viridiplantae; phylum Streptophyta; class Magnoliopsida; order Solanales; family Solanaceae; genus Solanum; species Solanum commersonii. The sequence goes on along the minus strand of JAJTWQ010000034.1, from coordinate 441,837 downwards.
GTAGTGCCACAAAGTTGTAGAATTTGTCCTTTTTATTCAGCTTCTTGGATACTGGAAAAAATCTTGCTAAGAATGCCTCTATCAATTGCTCCCATGTATAGATTGAGTTGTAAGGGAGTTCATTGAACCACACAGCAGCATCTCCGGTCAATGATAGGGGAAACACTTGCAACCCAATGACGTTCATATCCCAATCAGGTTGACTGATGCAGCTTTTGCAGACATGGTTTAGTTTGGCTATGTGGGCATGTGGATCGTCCGTTGGCAAACCCGCAAACAAGCCCCTCGCTGTAAGTATTTGCATCAATCACCACAAATGTATGCCCTTGAGGTAGAGATGGTAGGACAAGAGGTCCATCAGAATCGGCAATATTAAGGTTGGCCATAAATTTTCAGGTTGTCGTGGTCCTGGTGGATCATGTACCCTCAATGCATCTCCCAATCTATTTTCAGCTGGCACTTGATTATTCTCATCACCTACTCTCGGAGATTGTAATCCAACTCTTTCACCTAGCTCTCCTCCGATAGGATTAACTAAAAATCCTTGATTATTCATTCTCCGCAAAGTTCTGTTCAATTCTAGATCGTAGGGAGTAAGTGGTTCGCCTTGGCTCTGTGTACTTGTCATACACTAGAGTAAGACCCTGAGAGAGACAAAAACAAAAGAAAAAGTAAAATTAGGAAATATTTGACTAAAGTTCATAATGTAGTTAAACTTAATCTAAAAGCCTTATTCCCCGGCAGTGGCGCCAAAATTTCATACGCTCAAACTACACTCTTGTTAGAAGCATAAGCGATCGTTATCACATAAAGAAGCTAACTTGTAGGTTGGGGTCGATCCCACGAGGAATATGATTTAGAGTTAAGTTCAATAACAATTATATTCGCTTATCCAATGTATTTCCGAGACAAATAAGTAAAAGGGGGGTGGGGATTTGTGTAACAAATTTTGGAAATTATGAAAGTAATTAGTAAGAAAGATTTAAACTTTTGTTGTTATCAAATTAGAAAAGAAACTAGGGCGTATGTGTTCCCCATAAGCTCATAACTCCGTAATCCTAGTAATAGCAATCGCTTCCTAGTGTATTACATGCCAAGATATAAGTTATGTATCTTTAAATCCTTGGTCCGGCATCTAGAGAAATTCACCCCGCACCTTGGTCCGGCTACATGTGTATAATTTACTAACCCTTACCATTACCTCATATTAGACATCACATCGATGTATGGCTAAGTTTTCACCTTCGCACCAATCGACATTAATTGTATTAGATAGTATCACACTAAATCTATGTTGATAATTCTTTTCTTATTAACTACCTCCTTGGTCTGGCAAGTAGCAATAAGGCGAGTTCTAATGTTGCACACCGTTAAAAAGACTTCTAGAAGAAAGATTTATCAATGCATGCAAAATACTATTCGAGAATTACTTAGTTACTATTCATACTTCATTAATTGCTCATGGTTCCCACAACCGTAGTTGTGGATTTAGTTGCCCATATTAGCAAGAAAACAATTCATAATGTTTAAAGAATAAATCATGAACTTACGTAGTAGAGTAGAATAATCCCAGAATTTCAACTTGAATTTCAAAGTAAAAATCACCAAAACGTGCTTAGGAAATTAAGAATTGCTAAAATTGCAAGTTAATCTCCAAAGCCCAAAACTAGAATAAAAGTAATGAAGTCTAACCCCAAAAAACAAGGTTTACATACCTTACTTATAGAAAACAAGTCCTAAATTAAAAGGGAAACAAAATAAGAAAAGTTTGTTCAGGCACGCGTCTTCATTCCACGAGACTGACTTACAGACCGTCAATGGATCTACGGTCCGTGAGTCCCTTCCGTCAGCCAGGACTTAGAAAATATTTTAGCTCCCAAAAATCAGCTTCTCTGAAGCAAACGATGGAACTCCAATACGGACCGTAGATCGATCTACGATTTGTCGATCCCTCTCCGTAGCTCCATACTTAGAATTCTCCAAAAATCAGGTATTGGAACCCTCGCAGTCACATTATACGATTCAGCAATACGGTCTGTATATCAATCTACGGGACCGTTAATGGTCACCGTGCTTCCACACTTGGTTAGATTCCCTGATTCTTCTTCCATGCCTTGCCCTGCTGATCTACAATCACCATCTACGAAACATCAATGGACCTACGGTCCATAGATCACCTCCGTAGATGCCCTTTTCTTCATTTCTTTAAGCTGCCTCTTTACTTCTGCACCCAAACATCTTTCCTGCAAAACATGATCAAAACAGATAAAAACCAATACAAAATGTCCCTAGACACACACAATTCTTAAGTGAAATGTATTAAAAATACTATAAACTCACGGTACATCACTACTTGGCGACACGCCGACTGCTCTATTTCATCGCCAACTTGATCTTTCCATTCAGGGCTCAGCACACTGGAACAAAAGGTGATCTCTAAGCTGATCAGCGACTCACCAACTGGGCTCAGCGATCCTCAGGCCTTCATTTCTTTGTTCTTTTCAGCCTCTTTGTTCCTTCTTGCCAAGTAGTGTCATACTTTGCCTCAAACTCTAAATTTCTGAAACTTAAGGGTTTTCATCAGAGATTGAAACAAAATATGCATTTGAGGACACTAATTCTATCAAAATATAGCCCTAAATGAGTCCAATTTATGGACTCATCAACACCCCCAACTTACATTTTTGCTTGTCCTCAAGTAAAACTCAAGTTCAACAGTTCAAAAAGGATGTCTCAAACAGTGCTACACAAGACTCGATCATGAATGTACACAACAAGACTCAATTTACTCATGCCAGGATCAACTGTGTACCCAGAGATTCAAGTTGTGACACACCATTACCAAAGATTCTCACACTCGCAATACTTGCTTCAAATGCAAGTTCAGGCATGACAAAAGTATTTGAATGCCCTCACACAAACGATGATTCTGTACTCACACACAATGGTTTACTCATTTAAAGTTCCGGAATCAAATGCAACGCTCACTCTCACAAAGAAGAACACAATGCATGCTTTCACTTATAGGTTTGCTTGTATTTTCCAATCAACATTTGTTCCAGCTCACTCAAAATCAGAAAGATCTTTACAAGGCTTGTAATGGGGCTGAGTGCAAAGGTATGGTCATTTAAGTTCAGTGACTTTCATCCTCATGAAATGTGGTGCTCACAACGCTTCATTTTCTCTTCCTTCGTCATTTTCTTTAGTGCTCATAAGTCATCCTATTATTCACTTCCTATGGATTTTTTGGGAACCCCATTTCTTTTTCATTCTTTCTTTCTCTTTTTCTCTCTTGTTTTTTTTGTATGGAGCAGTTCCATTTTTCTCAACACCATGGGTTAATGGAGACTTTCTTTTCACTTCTTGACTTTCCCTTTTCTTTTCACCACACACCCATCTTAGGCTTTTGGCATAAGTTGGCTATTCAGTCAACCACAATTCACGAGGATTAAGGGTAATGGGTCAATAAAGGTCATGTCGTCATCAAGTTTCTTCCAAAGAAAGGTAAGGTTTAAGGGGTGTTCAAGAAAGGTTCACACACTCACAAGGTAGGCCACAAAAGAGGTATATGTCAAATTGGCTCACACTCTTCGAAGTAGCCTAAGATCATATTAAGAGATAGCCTTACTTAGTATACCGGACCAACGAGGCAAATTCTAGGTGTTATCATGCAATGTTCACGGTAAGCTCATCACATAAGGCATCGACACTAAAGTCAAACAAGACTCTACACTTTTGCTAGTGTGCAATGTTCATCGCAAGAGAATCAATTTGATATTGGCTAATCACAACGAGATGCAAAGAGTTCACACATTGTCTGTGCAACTTCATTTGGTCTCATCGTAGCTGCACATTCAGGTTCGTTCGATTGTGAGCACTATTTGAGTTGTCGATATTGATTAAAACTTAGACTCAAATTTGCTAATGAACAGCCACACTCAAGTACATACAAGAGGTGGCAAAAATTTAAAAATTTTCAGAAAGGGTCAAAATCATTTGCAATAAAAAAGCAAAATGAGCCACCAGCTCAAGCATCCACAAAAAGTAGTGTATAACATAATTATAGATTTCAACCCCAAAATAACAAAACAAATATGCAGAAAGGTAGGCCTCACCCCACCACAAACAAAAATCATTTGTCCTCAAATGCAAATGACACAAAATCCAAAAGTCAAAATAAAGTAAGATAGAGAGGGAGGTAAAGAGGGGATCCTATCTATGCAGTCGCTCCATATGTTGGGGCTTCAGTGCCTGATGCCTCACCCTAAGCCTGGGCATCAGTACTCGAGGTCACCTTAGGAGGAACAGCAGTGTCAGTTTCACCAAGTTTTGTTGACTGTGGAAAATGCCAGAAAAATTACATGCACTGCCCTGTTGAATCCCCTTGCCCATGAAGGAATATTAGGGTCCAGGGTAATGGTTTTCCTGGCAAAAGTGGGCATTTTTCCCTTGCCTTTCCCAGTAGTTGTGGGCAGTTTCAAAGCTTTTCCTTTTGACGTAATTGCATCCTCCTTTATCGCAATCCCTTTGGACTTCTCTTAAGCTGGCGTAATTCTTTCAGTAGCTTTAGATTTAGTCGTCTGCAAAATCTCGAAGAGAAGTTAGATAAAGTTAAACAAAAGCACATCAAAACAATTTCAGACAGACTCGCCAAACCAGAGGGCGACTTGCTAATTTTTTTTTGGGTGAGCTAGATCGAGCTCGCCAAAGGGATTAGCTCTAAAATTGCAGCAAATAGGCAATGCAAAAATCACTCAGCGTGTTGCCGTTAGCTTCAGCGAACAAGGACAAGCTCGCCAAAATTTCCAGTGCACAAAGGTTAAGGGGTGCAAATAAAACGTAAAAGAGAAAACTTTCGGCAAGTTGCCGAATGCTTTTGCCAATATCAAGCTTCTCGCTGAAAGTTACAGATTCAATCATCAAATAAAACACAAAATCAAAAGCGAGATGGGGACATTAGGTGAACCGCCGAGTGGCTCGGCGAGCTTGGCCCAGCTCGCCAAACGGCCCAATGTACCTATTTTCAACCCAACTTCTCGAATTCAACCCTTCAACCCTCAAAAACAAAATCAAAGCATGCACTAGTACAATTAAGGTAGGACCCATAACACCAAAACACAACCCCTCAAATTTTAATCCAGTTTAAGGCATGCATTTTTGGGAACTCAATGGTCACAACTACTTGAGCAAGATTATCAAATTAAATCATGCATGTAAAAAATATAATCATGTTAGGCAGGATCAGAGCACTTCAACAAGATCAGGCTATTGTAAATGAGTATAAATTTTGATAAAATGAACACGGAGCATAGAAAACCAATCTTTGGTGTCGACAAAGAGAAGATTGAAATGCTAGGCAGCAATGTAATCCAATCCCGTGCACAAATCAGCACTAATAATACTCTAAAAATGAAAGAAATATAGAAACTAGAGTGCAGGTGTGAGTTTGGGCAGATAACAAGTGTGGAAGAGTGAATGAGTTTGCAACTCTTAAACCTTTGGCTTGCAAAATCGTCCAGTTTTCGCCCAGTTGGCGACATAAGTCGAGCTCACCTATCCTCTCGATGTTTCGCCAAGTGTTCACTTACCTCACTGAGTTTTATAGAACCTCCAGTGAGTGTGGGGGTCCTAACGGCGGTTCCATCGAGATCGCCGACATAGTCAGTGATTCACCAATAAACTCTGTGGCTCGTCGAGTTTTACAGACTTCAATTTGAAGATGTCTTGAGTCAAACGACGGATTAGGTCGGGGTCGCCAACCTCTTTGGTGACTCGCCGACTGGAACTGTTGCTCGCCACCCTGCATTTTTTCGAACACTTTCCACACTTCAACCTGTACAAACAACACACCATTATTTTACCAAAACACAAATAGAAAGCAATATGGAGTTTTGGGTTGCCTCCCAAACAGCGCCTTAGTTAACGTCATGACACGACGCAAGTCCACCTTCAAACCATATTCTTGGGGTTAGCCATAGTATCACTAGGCAAACCCCCTTGCTATCTCGGATTGAGATGAGACGATATATGACCCATTTGGGTCTCCAACTGCTTTATCGACACTGAATGGGAGGTGACGGTCTGGCTAAGGGTGGACACATCTTTTTTTATTTCTTTTAAAATCTTGTCTGACACTTCAACTTTATGGAGGATACGAGAGAGCATATCCTCAGACCTGCCACATTTCAAATCTTTCGGTTTTTGGCGCTCATAGGGAGGCACATACATGTCCTTCTCCCCATCCTTCCAATTGGGATCATTCCCATAGGGAGTGGTTTTGAGAATTAATAGAAAAATAAAAATTTAGTTCTAATTAGTCATGGTTATTAACATTATCGAATATAAACATACTAAATCTAAGGGGTGATGCAAGCATCAATTATCAATGGGGGTTTGTATTATGCTAATAACAAAAACAGTAAAAATATAAGAAAATGAGATATGGAGACGGGATTCTTGGGATGTGATAGGAATACGGGATAGACTAAATTATCGGGTACATGCTTTTGATAGTAAATTGTTGAGTATTTGTGACTAGGCTAGACTATAGTAGAGGTAAATTCTCTCTCAAGCAACTTACCCCAAATCAACTCGATTTCTCTCAAACATCGAGTTGCCGCATTAAGAATAGCCTCCGCCTTAGCCCATTCACTCTCTCGAGTTGAATGTGTGGGAGAAGGACTAGGATTCACTCTCTCGAGCTGAACCCATGTCGACCCAATACCATCGGCTATCAATTTAGTAGTCTTAGTTTTACGACCTCTCTCTCAAGCAAGACAAAAACACTAAGATAAAATCGTATTTGCAACTACAATTCCATTAAGTTCATACACAACTACTAAACGAAATCACATCTAAACAACAAATAAACCTTCAACAAGCAAGACCCAACATATAATCTAACCCATATTCACAAAATCACACCCCAAGAACTGGGGTTTTAGCTAGACATGTAAAAGAGATAAAAATTTATACCATTATCAGTTTCCATCAACTGGTATGAAGAATTAAGTATTAAAACACGTCAAGAGTGAAGAATCTTCAAGACCCAAGTCCAATTTCTTGGAGTTGAAACACTTTGAATCTTCAAGGTCTTAGAACAAAGTCTCCAAAACCCTCTAAAACTTCGACTCTCCAAAAAACTGTTAAAAGTTCGAATAATAATAGTGATATCACATTAAACTAGTAATTTAAACAGGTATTTATAGTGTTTGAAAATTTGTACTGCAACGGATCACTTGGCGCAGTTAGTCGGGATCGCCGATACACTCGGTGATCCGCCTTTCGGTCGATTTCATCGCCTTTTTTCGCTCTTTTAGTCGTTGGGCGTTATGGTACTGCTTCGCAAAACTACTCGGCGACACACTAACTGCTCCATTTCATCACCAACTTGATCTTTCCCTTCAAGGCTCAGCACACTTGTACAAAAGGCGATCTCTAGGCCGATCGGCGACTCGCCAACTGGGCTCAGCGATCCTCAAACCGTCATTTCTTCGTTCTTTTCAGCCACTTTGTTCCTTCTTGCCAAGTAGTGTCCATGCTTTGCCTCAAACTCTAAATACCTTAAACTTAAGGGTTTTCATCATATATTGAGACAAAATATGCATTTGAGGAAACTAATTCTATCAAAATATAGCCCTAAATGAGTCCAATTTATGGACTCATCAATTCCAAAAAAAAATCATTCTGCCTTTATTTCTTTTTTTGTTCCTTCTTTTCCACAATTGCCATCCAATAAGACTAAGTACAGCAACAATCAAAGGTTTGAGTTTAGGGGCACACTCAAACTTCCACCAAGTATCAAAATTTTGATTCATTTGCACTACACGACATTCAATACCAGCAGTCCCTGCAAACATTGTCCATAGTTTTCCAGCATCAGGACATTGAACAAATAAATGTTCAAAAGATTCCTGGTGATTACTATTGCAACAACCAAAATTCATTTCAATTACAACTTTGATTTTCACTAGTACTTCTCCAATAAGAATTCTCTTTTTCCACAACCTCCATATGAAAAAGGAAATTTTAAAAAGGAATTCCTTTCTGCCATATGTATTTCACCACCTCCTGATTTGGACCTTTCCTTCTTAATGCCTCCCAAACAGATTTAACAGTGAATTTGCCTGAAGTATTGAGCATCTACCAGGCCTTATCCCATTCATCCTGGTGTCTTAATGGCCCTGGTACATTGTGAATGTGATTCACTACTTCTTCATTAAAAATTTACCCCAATAGCGCATTGTTCCACCTTCCATCTATCATCAATTGACGAACATCTTCATATGTATAATATTGTTGGTCTGAGATGGGAAGATAGTAAAACAATGCCCCTAATTGAGTCCAGTTATCAAACCAAATGCTTGAATGAACATACTTAGGTTCCCACCATATATCTTGATCAATAACATCTCTAGCTTCCAACATTATTTCCAAACTTTAGTACCCCCTTGCCAATTTACCACTTGTGGTCTATGTGATTTACATTATTTGTTCCAAAAAAATTAGCCCACAGAGACTTTTTGGTCCTAAAGTTCCACCACAATTTAGCAAATAATATCTTGGACACATCAAACATAGACCTAAACCCCAATCCACTTTTATTTTTGGGTAGACAACAATCTTCCGAAGCCACCCAATGCTTATTTCTCCCATCTTCCTTGAAGTTCCATAGAAACTTTGCAAAAAATTCTATGCAAATCATAAATCACACACTTGGGAGGAAAGAGTGAGGATAGAAGGTAGACTCGAATACTTTGTAGTACACTGTTAATAAGAACTTTTCCCCTAAAGTATAACAATTTTCTCTTCCACAGTTGAAGCTTAGACTGCACCTTCTTGATAAGTTCAAAAAAATGAACTTTTCTCCTTCTTGCATGTCCAATAGGACATCCCAAGTATATGAGAGGAAGCATTCCTCTAGCAAATCTTGTAATCTCTTTCACCCCTTGTATGACTCATCTAGCAGTCTTGCTATACATAAAAAAAAACTGACTCTGCTTATTAATCAATTAACCAGACTTTTTTTCATATCTTCCAAGAGTTTGCATAATCAATCCCAATGAAACAGGATCAGCAGATGTAAAGATAATTATATCATCAGCATATGCAAGGTGATTGATGTTGTCACTCCACTTAGGCATGCGAAAACTCTTGAACTTGTTATCCTCAAATAGATTGTTTAAATCCCTTGATAGAACTTCAGCAGATAGGATAAAAAGAGCAGGAGATAAGGGATTGTTTCACCCCTCTAGTAGAATGAAAAAAAAACTGAGACTGTCCATTAATAATAATGGAATACCAGCTATTTACAATTAACCTCCAGACTTTATCTAGCATCATACTGTTAAAATCTCATTCTTCCCAATAATTGAATTAAAAACTTTCAATCAACTCTATCATAAGCTTTAGCCATATCCAGCTTAATAACAACATTTGCAGGCTTTCTCCTCTTCCTTATATTTGCAATTATTTCCTGGGCTAACAAGACATCCACTAAATCATGATTTATCACCACCATGTCTAGTCTTTTAAAAATATAGGCTTCATTAGCCCTCCCATTCCACAATGTGAAGGGACTTACGCTAAAATGGACATCAAATAAGTCACAAGAATTTATGCAAAAGGCAAAGTCCTCAACCTCTTGAGGATATACATGCAGACCCCCAATTTTCTCCTTATTCCCCATGATAACATTAAAATCACCCCTTACTAGCCAGGGGAGAGTCAAAGTATATATAATGGAGGAAAGACCATCCCACAAGCTTAATCTTTCCCAGAACATTTTGCATAAACCAGAGTAGTAACTAGTTGTATACCCTCCTCCAAAGTTAATTGTAATGTTAATTGCTGTTCAGAATCAGCAATCACCCCAACTTGAATATGATCCTATAAAAATACCTATATCTTGCCATTTACATTTTAATTGACATAATTCATCCCCAACCGCCTCTTGAAGATTTGAATATTTCCTTTATCTTGAAAGGGCTCCAGTAGTGCAATCATGAAGAACTTGTGGTGCCTATTTAACATTTGGACTCTGTGAAAAGCCTTATGAGTTCTCACAAATCTAATGTTCCATACCTGAGCTTTGTACTTTCTTTAACACTTTATTTAGCCCCTCTCTTCAGTGAGATTTTTGTTATCACACCAATGCTTTCTGTTTTGATGTGCTCCCCTTCATTTTTGCCTCTTTTACCTTTTGTAACTACATGAGGAGACAACCCTGCCTCTACTTCAACCATTCTGGAATTTATGTCATTATTGACCTCCTAATCCTCCACCCCAGATATACTGTTTTCATAGTGTTACTCATTGTGTCCTCATGTAAACACTGATGAGCTACAATTTCATGCAAGACCTGCATAAGAGAATTTTTCCCTGTATACGTAGTCAAAGGAAGATGTTCTTCGTGATTTATATTTGTACCCACTGACATATCTAAAGGACTTGAAGGTACCATTTAGAGTGGTATATGATATGCAGCATCAACTAGCTCATTCATGTATACAATCTCAATTGACACATCTGTAGCTAATGATTGTTCCCCTTTATTTTTATCTTTTTTTTTCTTTAACTCCCAGCCTAAAGAGGTATAGGGTACTCAACATCAACTATGTCTTTCAGTAATGGTTGTTTATTTGATGTTTGGACACCTACAGATGATTGATCTTCATCATGAACAACAGTTTGGCTGCCATTATCTTCCAATTTAGTTGATCACTGCTATCTATGTTCTTCTCCACCTTTTCATTTCTTGTTTGTGTGTAGTGACCATCCTCCAGAGTACTGCACTTATTGCCACAATTGTTGCTGCTTTTAACATCATTACATTCAAGCTTCCCCTGATGAGTCATGGTCACATCCCTCCATGCATCAACTTTGCTCTTTGATGGGAAGTCAAATTTACTTTGTTGGAATCCCTCCTTATTTGATTATTGCATTATAACTTGATTTGATTTGTCTATATCAGGATGATCTTGTTGTGCCTCTTCTACCAGACAGCCAAAGGAATTACCAGTCATCACCACTGTTTTACCCTTGGAACTTGCAGCATGTTCACCATGTTTATCTCCAATCCTATCCATGATGAAAATATTTTGGGTCAGGCACCACCTTTTGACAAACCTTTTCTGTCTCTTTTGAGAGTATCTCCCATGTACCTAGTGTTGAGGCATTTCTCCGTCCTCTTGTGCTTTGTCCTGCTTTAACTCCAGATGCATAATTTTACATTCTCCTTCATCGTGTCTTTGCAACTTACAAGTGCAATAGTATTTAGGCAGGAAATCATATTGGATTTTAATTTGATCAATCCTTGTGTTCTTCAATCCTGGGCTGACTGCTACAATCTCCACCCACTCAGGAAGTTTAGCAAAAAGGTCCACTTGAACCTTTACTCTCACACAATTTGAACAAGTATTGTTAATGGTTGTCGAGTCTAGCTGCACTGGCTTCCGATCCCCACAACCGATGCTAATGAGAACAAGGATTCTTTACCATAAAAGGTGGGTAACAATTGTGGGAACGAAATCCAAGTCATAGCTTGAGTGGTTTCCTCATCTAGTTTGAATTTGGTATCATAGATTAGCAGCAGCATTTGATATGCATATCTATCTTTATCAACAATGTAATACGCATTTTTTGACATTATATTAAAAAATCATCCATCCGGTTTAATCGCATTAATATATGTCTATTTCTTAGAAGGCCAATATTACATGCTCCTTTGATTTGTAATTGTTTAGGGATTTAGACTCTTAGATCATCTAGTTCTAGCCAGCCATATGAAAAAATTTCAATAACTGCAAATTGTAAATTTTCAATCACATTCCTTTTGTGCACTTCCTCCTCCGTCCATGTGATTCAGGGCACACCCTCTACGTACTGAATCTGTTTAATTGAGATGGGTGTTACCTCATTTGGTTGTTGAGGTTTTGGGTCTTTCAACATATCCGCATATTGTACTTTTTCCGCAGGCAAACTATTAGGAACGTTAGACAACTTTGCATTGAGCTTATTGGCATTAGGATGTTGAAGAATTGGGAATAAAGAATCAAAGAGGGCCTGACCAGCAATAGGCTGCTGGCCAGCGGCCATATTGGCCATTCCGGTAGCTATAGTCAAGAGTTAGGGTTTACGCATGAGAGAGAAGAGAGCTCAGAGTTTTAAAGTTGAAAGCCACAAGTACTAACATCCACCTATCACTATAATATATATTTAATATCTTTAATAAAATAAGAGATAATTACTAATAACTCACACATCTTCAACTTATAATCTTAATAATATTCATAACTCCATTTTTTAATCTATCTTCATAACCCACAAAATTAAATTTATTAGTTTATGACACCTTATGGTAACTCCTCCTATTTTTCATTCAAAGTTATTATTTCACTTCTCCATCACCATATCATACATTAGGGTGAAGAAGAAAATGCAAATCATCACATCACATGGTTGCTTTCAACAAAGTCGTAAAGAATATATGAGTAAAAATATTTCTTTTAATTTTTTTAAATACTCTTTTTAGTTTAATAATTTATGTGATATTATTTATTTATTTTTAGTCAATTTAACTAACATACAGTAGGGTGAAGAAGAAAACACTAAGCATCATATCATATGATTGCTAAAACGCCAATCATCATATCATATGGTTGCTTTCAACAAAGTTTTAAAGAATATATGGGTACAATGTTTCTTTTAATTTTAAAATTTATACTTTTTTTACTTTAATAATTTATGTAATATTATTTATTTATTTTTAGTCAATTTAACTTATCTTTGAAACTAAATTGAATAAACTCAAGACAATTAAAATCATGGAGTAACTAACAATTTCATCTAAGTATATTCTTAATTTGTGCTTGTAGGGATGAAGAAGAGAGTTGAGGAAGATACAAAAGTAGATAAATTGCTTTCAACAAAGTCGTAAAGAATCTATGGGTTAAAAAGCTTCTTTTAATTTTTTTAATTATACTTTTTTTTACTTTAATAATTTATATGATATTATTTATTCATTTTTAGTCAATTTAATTAATCTTTGAAACTAAATTGAATAAACTCAAGACCAATAAAATCATGGAATAACTAACAATTTCATATAAGTATATTCTTAATTTGTGCTTGTAGGGATGAAGAAGAGAGTTGAGGAAGATAACAGAGTAGAGAAAATTGTGAATTTCCAAAGACAATGATGTAGAGTCTTGCTAAAATTATTATTATAGTAATTTGATCTTTTTAGTTTTTCTTTCATCTTTTGTACATTTCATTTATGTACTTTATTGAAAAACTTAATTTTTTTAAAAAAAAAAATTAATTATTCCTTTTTACATTTTCTTTTTCTTACAGTTGTATTTTTAAAACGTAATGGGAAGGAAAAAAAAAGATAAGTAAGACAAATCAGAAAACTGAGAAAGAGAAACTTGATAAAAAAAATCTTTTTTTTCTTCTATATGACTATAGTTATACATACATAATTCATTAGGGTAAAATTATGAATAGTTCTTGTGAATTTTTATTATGATAGCTTTTTGCAACATTCTAAAATGAACATTATGTACTCGATGTTACCATTAATTTGCATATTGAAGTGCATTCTTAATATGACACTACGATTAGAAGCATTTTAAAGAGCGAAAATTTGATAACTTACAAAAAGGAAAAAAAGTTATCCAAACAATGAATTAAAAAAAGTTGACAACAAACTTAAGTATTTGTATAATTCTTAGGAAAAATTAAAGAAACTATAAACATTATATACAATACTTTCGTTTTCAAAAAAAATAAAAGGAACAAAGATCCTTTTTTTTTGTTGATAATTTCACTATATTTTAATATAGTATCATTATTATTATTATTATTATTATTATTATTATTATTATTATTATTATTATTATTATTATTATTATTATTATTATTATTATTATTATTATTATTATTATTTTAAAAAGTGTCTATTACTACTCTCCATTCATTTCTATTATTTATTGTAAAAACTTGAATGTCTCAAATTTATTATTCTACTTATTCTTTATTGTAAATTTAAAGACCTAAATATTTTACTCCTATTTAAAGACCTTTCATTTTTTTCATGAAGAATGAAAAATTTATATATATCTATATATTATATAATACTAAATATTAAAAAAGTGATTTGAAACCTCTCTTTTGCCAATGATGCTATTTATCCTTTTTATTTATTTTTTTATTATTATAATTTTCACTATATTTCTATTTATTTATTATTACTTTTTAAAAATGTGTCAATTACTATTTCCTTCATTAATTTCTATTATTTATTGTAAGAATTTAAATATCTCAAACTTTACTAATCCACTTATTCCTATTCTTTATTGTAAATTTAAAGGCATGAATATTTATCACTCAAATCTTTCATTTACTCCTTAAAGAATGAAAATTTATTAAAACAGAGTAGTCTAATGAAATATCATTTCAAACAGCCTGAAAAAAATTAAACCATCCCTTTAACTCTCCTAATTATGAGATTTCTCTTTTTATTTAATTTTCAAAAAACTAAAAAATATTTACATAATCAGTCAATTAAAGAATAAGATAATTGTTTACTAAATATATTTAAAAACTGGAAACGCGTAACTCTCAAAAAAAATTCCCAACATTCATTTATGTTTATTACATTTCACGATGAACCATGATTAAAGTTGGCAATAAAAAAAAATGTTGCACCAGCCAAAAAAGATAATTTTTTATTTTAAAAAAAATTCCCCCATTTTCTTATTTATTTTATTAGTTTATAAGAATAAAAGTCACAATTATTATCATTTATTGTCCAAGCTTTTCATATTGTTTATTGAAAATCAAAACTCATCCACATATTGATTTATGAAATCATTAATATTCACTTTTAACTTCTTCATATTTATGTAGTGTTTGAATTACATCAATTATTCAGTTTCTATACAAAATTGTATTTGAGCTCTCTTGTGTATTTATTGTTTTTAATTTTTAATGTATTTTTTAATGAATATTAATTAATTAGTAAATGTGTGAATTGAATATAACTTCTACTTTCTTTCTTGAATTTAGAATTACAATTTTTATCCTTTTCGTACGAAAGTTTTGTGTAGATATATAAAAAAAGTTTAGGCTATTAATTTTATCAATTACACTAATTAATATGCTCATATTTTAAAGTAATAGTTGTGAAAAAGTTAAATTATAAGTAAGAGAAATTACATGAACTCTAAATTTAAATACTCCCTCCGTCTCATTTTATGTGGCAACATTTGATCTGGCACGAAGTTTAAGAAATAAATGAAGACTTTGAAATGTTTACCAAATTGTCCCTTCAAAAAATAGTCATATTAAAAAGTAGACTCACTTTTCTCTCTCCTCATAAATGTATTGGAGTACTATCTTTAAGATTAAGTGGGACCAACAAGGGTAAAAGAGGAATTGTACCTTTAAATACTTACCATATAAGAAAATGTGACATTCTTTTTGGGACTGACCAAAAAGGAAATGGTGCCACATAAAATGGGACGGAGGGAGTAGTTAAGTAAATTTATAGACGTAAATAGTATTACATACAGAATATTATTAGTAAAATAATATAAATAATTTAAAACACCAAAAATTGAGATAGCAACATATATAAATTGGTGCATAAAGAAATATGTCTTTGTATTGTCCAAGGAAAACTTATAATTCTCTACTTTTTTGTTCTTGAAACTAATTTAATTCTACCGTTTTTTTTCTTTTATTGTTATTTCTATTTTATTTTTTCATATATATATATATATATATATATATATATATATATATATATATATTAGTATTGCAATTTCTTAAATTTTTTATATCAATTAAATATAGAAAATATGACCGTGCGAAACGCGATTTGATTAACTAGTTTACTACTCCCTCCGTCCCATATTATAAGTCACCCCTTAATAGTTGGACCACAATATATGTCATTTTATAAAATTTATGCATAAATTACCATATTTTATCCATTATACCCTTAATTGATTAATTAATTAATCTTGAAAATGTATTTACTTTGACTAACCTAGGAAATCTACAAGTAATTAATTTCATTGGGAGAGTACTTCATTCATTAATTAATTACTTTCTTTATTCACTACTTATTCTATAAAATCTTATTTTGAAAAAAAATATCAACAAACAAATTAAAAATAAAAGATGAAAAAGAATTCAAAAAAAATCTTGAACGTTGAAACTTCAACAAATTTTATCAAGGAATATGACATTTCAAAAAGTTCAAAGGATGTAAAAATAGAAGACTCAACCAAAACATGTGAATGCCAAATTGAGAAAAATCAAGATCCAAATAAAGGAGTTATGCACTATTTAAATAAAAAAACAAATGATTTGTTGAACTAGAACTAAAATTCATTTGTTGTCTAATTTCATTATCAATAACATCAGATTCAGCAGGAAAATTTAGATCAATTTGAAGTAATGGAATTTGAATATTTCGTGATGTTGTCATGCTTGCATTAAGAATTTATATATAAAAATATTTTTTTTAAAAACATTTTACACAAAATATAGAGGAAAATTGATGTGGGAAAAACTTGATTTTTAAATTTTTTTGGATCAATTGGTGAAAAAATTTGGCTCCAAAAAGTAAAATTTAAATAGTCATCCAAATGCATTTATATTTTTGATATCTAACATATCATCATATATTACAAAGTTGTCATAACAAACATTAAATAAGGACATAAGGGTAAAATTATCTTATTTCTTAATGCAAGTGCAAATGGAAAAGATGACTTATATTATGGGACGGAGGGAGTATATAGGAGTAACTTATATATAAATATAATATCCATAGTGTCAGGAAAAAATGGACAAGAAAATTAGAAAGGGAAAAAGCAAATCCCGAGTAGAAGGTAAACATTGTTACTTCTCATCAAAATCACTTCTCAGCTCACATTCGCATACCCAATTTTTTTTTATATATATATACTTGATACTCAATATTATACATTCATTGAAATTGAGTACTACTTTGTGGAGAGAGGGAGGTTGTTGAGGGATGGAGGGATGCCTACAACATGAACCAAAACATGTTTGCACAAAAACAAACCAAAACAAGAAATAGAGAAGCAATGCCAGGTTAAATTAATCATCATACTAGGATCCTCCAAACATTATCTTTTACATACATTTATCATATACTAACTTATTACCAAAGTCTAAGAGAGATGCAGAAACGGAAAACGATAACTCTACTAGGGACCTGTGCCACCATTATGTACATTTGACTTCACACAAAACTGAATGTGTTCGGTTTGACAGTAAAGTGACGATTGAGAAGCTATATGTCTTGCTTAGGCTTCCGACTTACTTCCGAATACTGACCACCCATCAACTGTAATATTTCTCCCCACAAACTCTCTGATGACGAAATTTGCGAACCTGCAAATATCAGATTTGCACTACAAGACGCAATATACCAATAGCCAGATTCAATCTCTTCCCTCAACTGGTCAAGCTGCCACCCCGCATAGCCAACAAAGAATCTGAAATCATGAGATTTAAGCACCCCTTTGTTTACCAATGCAGATGCTTCTTCCAAACTGTTTCGAGCTCCAAAACACACGCCAGGAATCACTTCTTCAAACCTAGGTAGCCCTGAACCAGCCCCTGTTCTTAGTAAAAACATACTTGCCTCAAGGGGCCCACCAAAGTGCAACGAACAATCAGCAAAGGTTGTTGCCAGGTCAACATTTGTGGGTTTCATGTCTATGATCTTTTTGCCTAGTGGCCGGTTTATGACTACACCAAATGGACCCTCTTGCGGGTGCCTGTTTCCAGATCTGAGGAGGAAAATTACTTTTCTTTCAAAAGTATGAACTCCGTCGAGCTTTTCAGTGGCAACAAGAACACAGCCATTCTCAGGTGCTGAAATTGGATGCGCCCACTTCAAGGGAAGAGCTTTGGGACCAAAACTTGTTCCCTCTTGCTTTTGAGTGTCAGAGACTGCATTTGCTGCCTGCTGTAAGAGTTTTAGAAGAAACCCTATTCTTAAACGCATGTTTTAGTATATTTAAATTATGATTTGACAAGCTCCGAGAGAGAAGATTTCGATATAAAAAACAAAAAGAAAAATAGATAAATGCCTAAATGATATGCTCAAAAGAATACAAGCACATAGGCACTCTTTAAAAGAATGATATCAAGTGAGTCCTAGGGAAGAAAATCACAGGAACTAGAAAGTTTATCCTAGATAGGACCTATAACTCATTCCCACATGTTTACTTTGTTGAACAAATCACAAACAGCAACAGTGGCAAAGGAAAATATACTAGGTGATTTCCTACCATTTGTCCAAGCCATGGTGGACAGAGTTATCCTTTACCTGTGCTGGTGGAGTAGCAAGTAGCCCATAAAATTAGTCGAGGTGTGCACAAGCTGGCCTGGACGCCATGGTAATCCAAAAAAAAATAACTCTGCATTCTAAGCAACTGTTACACCATTTGTACACGGAAGACAAAATTTTAGGAACTCAAAGGTACTGTCCCCAGACCCCACTTGTGGGATTACACTGGGTATGTTGTTGTGGAAGTAACCTAGAGTTGATCAACAATGCCTCAAACAGGAAAACATGGTGAATCATGTCATTGACACACATTAAAAGATGATTATCATCATGCGAAAAGGAAAGTGAGGTGACTTATTAGTTTATAAGATGATTTACACACTTGCGAAAGTAATCCATAAACCATACCAGCTCCTGAATGTAAAGAGATGCTCGGAATTCCCTCCAGTCCAAGGGCTTCTGATGAGATTTCGGAGATCCAGTATCTTTTGAGCTATCATTTTCAGAAGATGGGTTGTTTCCTTTTAAGTTATCTTCTTCTGGGCCCTTCCCTTCAGTATAATCCACATTAGAGAAAGGAACAAGTTATGCCTAATCAAGATGCTATTAAATCTATGTATTCATAAAACACTATGAGAAGCATCAATTAGGAAAACAAAATTACAATCTAACAACCCATCACTGTAGGAGAAGGAAGAAATATCAGTTATACCTTGACACGTACACACTTGCTCAAGTGCAAGGTGTGTCATTGTGTCCACCACTGATCAAGTTATCATTAATCATTATGAGAGAATCATAATGGCATACGAATGTGAATTGCGAAAAATAGACACTGTTAATCACGCCTTCCTTCCCACCCCCTTCCCCTTATAACTCTTCTTCCCTCCTCCACCTCCCCCCCCCCCCCCCTCTCTCCCCTTGTTTTCTTCTTCCCTCCTTCCCCCTTCCCTTGCATCTCTTCTTCCCCCCTCCCCCTCTCTTTGTTTGATAAAAAAAGGTAGTTTCAGGTCATAGGAGAGATTGATGTATTGTGAATCCATCATTCTACCAAAACCAGAGAAGTTACATACAATATTCTAGCAACTGTTACATCAATCTACCAAACTGACAATAGACAGAATTGGAAAACACTGAGTCATAGATCTATTTTTCCTAGCAAACCTTTTCACCTCTCAAGCTGATATTAGATCGCATTAAGGAAAATGGCCACTAGTGTAATCACATTTTTATAACCAATTAAGTGTGAATAATTTTTTTATATTATATAACATTTACTATAAACTCTATTATGATTTTCCTAAAAAATGAAATTCTTATTTTTTATTGTGAGATTCGGAAATATGAAGTGAAGTTTTATTGTTTATCCAAAATCAAGTTTTGAGAGAAGTGTAAGCATTTGTTTATCCAAAATCAATTATGTGAAAGTATAGCACCACCATTAATAAATTGGTGCATTGGCACTAACTACAACCACTCAAAAAATAAATCCTAGAATGATGTTTATTGGTTAACCCAATACCATCATCATTACATCTGTTGTACCAACCAATGATCATCTAAGCATGAATGAAAATTGTATAACGAAAAGTATAATTGAGTACAACAGATTATCCAAATTAATCTGCCAATATTCCATTCACACAATATGTTGGTACTATTCATGCCTACTGCAAAAAGCCTGAAAACTTTATTTTGTGATAACTGATAGGTCACCAGTATGTCGTCATTATACTTCATTCAACAAGATTTTATGTATCCTAGCATTCACTGAGTCAGGTGATTTAGTGTTGAAGTTTGAGAACAAGCTAGTGCTTGCTAGCTGAAAAAAGGCAATCCCTCATGAGGCAAAAAAAAATCATAATACGGGATAAAATTATATTCTGTTGTTTAAAATTCTATGCTGCGCCATTACAGAATACCCTAACTAGAAAAACTTAGATAACTAAGAGAAACAATATGAAATTATCTTTGACTAAATAAGAGTAATCAATTCGTTAATGGAAAACGGCATTGTGGTCTAAAAAATATTTTCCGTGTTTACATCAATAGGTTTTGGACAGAAAAGTTGTTTAAAGTTTAACCAAAGCTTGTAGCCACGTCATCATAAAGGTTAGCTGAGGAATAAATTAGACAGCAAAAAGGCACAAGCCAAGTGAATCATTAAAAAGACTCTTAATGTTGTATGACTTAGTAATTTTACCTTAAATATTGCTTTGAATGGTGGCTAGAAGGAGAATCAATGTTCACACTTGGTCTTATAAACACGTTATGGACTTATGTCTAGATATTGAATGGGACTCACAAAGTAAAAGGAGAGGAAATTCTGTCGAGCAACATAAACAATTACAAACAAGACAGTGCATCCATCAAAACATTAAATAGGTGGATCCGTAATCAACACATGAAAACTTCGTGAATAAAAACTACAATGTTCTAGTTTCAAAAAAAAAACTACAATGTTCTATCATAAATGAACATAAATTTGCTAAGTCTAACCCAAGACCAACACATAAACCCTATCTAACCAACCCAACGTTTTAATAGATGGTAACATGGAAGGGTCCAAGTCAAGACCAAGTGACCAATCAGAAAGCCAAGGCGGGTAATTCAAGATTTCTTGCACTGGATGCCATTAGGGGTTATAAGGGCACCTTCCCATCAACACCTAAGACCAATAAGACGCCACAGATATGTTCTAGTTTGGCAGCCAAGTCAGCAGGGTAGGCCAACATTGGCACAAAGGGAGTGATACCTTCTCCACATGCTTTCCATAGATTTAGTAGTGCTACCATTTGTGCTGCTTTGTCCATCTAAAAATTTGATTAGTAAATGCTATTTTATTCAAAAAAGATGGTAAAGCTATTGAATACAAGACATGTACAAAAAGTTTTCTCTCAGTGCAATAAAACATGGAAACATCATTCTGATGCGACAAGCAGCCTCACAATGGGTCTCTGAGAACCAGCTATAACAACTTTTACACGAGGCTCTAACAAGAGATGCTTGCATGACTCATTACTTCTCAGATAATGTAAATGGTTTAGCAATCTAGGTTCAATGACAAGGTTCCAATTGTCTGTAGCCTCCTTTTAGATTGCCTTAACCTATCATTGCTTTAGATTTGCTCTTCTCAGTTTTCAATACTAATCATCATAGACTTCAGTTTATCTACCTACTTATAGGCAACTGAAACATCCAGTAAGTCATCAGACAACAGGTGTTTGATACTTTATCCCACCGCATTCCAATACAAAATAATCTCTCAATTATGTCTGAAGTCCACTCTTCAGCGAGGTCTCCTATAAATCTAATAATAATAACAGCAACTATGTCTCAATCCCAAACTAGTCAAGCCCGCTTTCATACAATCACAAGAAGAAGAAAAAAAAGTACCTGCTTGACTCAATATGATTCACAAAAAAAGATATTTCAGATCATAGTAGGTGTTTTGTGTGTGAGTCAGAGGCAGAAGATATCAACTGCGTTCTGATCCACTGCAAAACAATAAGACAGATCTGGAATTTGCTTCTAAGCATTTAGCGAATCTGCTGCTGATGCCTAAGACAGTTAAGGAGTTGTTATTAAGCTTCCAAGGAAGAAAAATTAACAGAGAGATCAAAAGATTGTTGCCTACCATTCCAGCTAGCAATATTTGGGTTATTTGGTGGAAGAGAAACACGAGATGTTTTGAAGAGAAGGCCAAACCTGTTCATAGAATCAGATACAAATGTCTGCATTTGTTTGCTCTTTGGTGTAAAGGACTGAATGTATATGTCATAGACTATTAAGATTTCCTAAGCTCCCTGCATTATATGGGACGCTGAGAGTTCCAAAAATTGTACATATGCTGCATTTTCTTGGTACAGGTTCTGATAAATAGAGCTACCTTCTTATTGATTTAAGAAATAGAATTTTGTTACAATTCCTTATTTTAAGGTACTATGGCACAAAGAGATATGTACCTAATTAAAACGTGATTTTGGTAATTGGTACATGTTTTTCTCAACCTCCTATAAGGCCACAATAGTATCCACTGAATGAATAATGGATCCGGATCCTAAAAATAACAATGCTTTGGAATAAGCATGAGTAAATCAAATGAAATAAAGTGCTTCAATAAGACCCCATACCTAGAGCTAACATCATACAACCCAATTGAGACATTATCAACCCACTACTAGGTCTAGTCAATACAAGGCCTCAAATTGAATTTACTTCCATGACATTAGCATTCATTAAAAAGCAACCAACTCATAACATTCAAGCGCAAGAGCAGAACACGTGGAAAATAGAAGCCAAGCACTTAATCATATTTGCATACCCAAATGTCTCAAACAAATTACATAAAAGCAATACTCCATGTGATCCAAATTTACGCTAACTAGGTTTAATTACTTTCTCCCATGAGAAGGTGGGGAAGTTGAGATCTGTGGTCTATGTGGTGCTAGATAAGCATTTGTGCTGATTATTGATGATATGCATTTGATAAGGCAAATTTAGAGCACCCAAGGGTATGAGACCTAGTAGCCAATGAAGTGGTTGACACTTGAGAGCCATGAAGTCTCAAGTTCAAATCCCAACAGAGAAAAAAACACTTGGTGATTCTTCTCATTTGTCCTAACCTTGAGATGAGAGTTACCTGTTGCTAGTGGCAGATGGCAGGTATCTCATAAATTAGTCGAGTGAACGCAAGCTGGCCCAGACACCACAATCATCGATAAAAGAAAAGATGAATTCATAGCAGGAAGTTTACAACTGAACGAACAATGTTTTTTGTTATTAATAAAGTTCTCAGCTAGTGCCTCTTACAATGATAATGGCAGTCCCATTTTTCTCAACCCTAGATATAAGTTCACTGTCTTAGGGCAGTGTTTTGGACGGAGAAAGGCGACAAGGGTTTGCCTCGCCACAAGGTGAGGCGAGCGGCTCACCTTTTAGAAGTGCGACACCAATTAACACCAAAAAATTAAAATATTTAATTGCATATATAAATAATCAAAAACTCACTAACAATAACATTTAGCAAATATTTCAATTCAAAATAGATAGTAGATACAAAGTCTAGAACGTGAATGAGAAAAAAAGGGAACAAAAGTCAAATCAGTGAGCAAAAATCAAAGGTAGAAGCGACTCTAAAGTGCGAAGAAAAAGAAGGAAACATAAACAGAGGAAGAAAAAATCTGAAGAAGAAAAAAAGAAGAAATTAGAAGAAGAAAAGAAGAAATACGTATTAGTCTCGTCGGCGGAAAAGATTGGCTCGTCGCCTGAGAAGTCTAGTCAAGTCGATTGGTTGGAGTCAGTCACAGTCTAAGAGTGCCACTGCACAAATTTGGAAAGATAACCACAAAATTACCTTTAACATTTAAAAACCCAAAATTGGTCGCCTTTTTTGTTAAGAAAATACAAAAGGCGACATCTTTCTCATCATTGTCCCCATGGCATCGCATTTTGTAGATGGTAGCATCACATAGCTAATAGGCGATGAAGGGTTGCCTCGCCTCTTGCCATTGGCGACGAGGCAATCACCTTCCACAACACTGACTCAGAGATATTTATAAAGATTGTTTTCCTTTCCAGAGAGATTCGAAAACACTTCCACTATGTTTCCTTTCACAATGTTTCCGAAGGACGAATCAATAGCAAATGGCTCATCCAATCTTTCACATCAAATTCTTGGCTTTTCACAAAAATTACAAAGAAAAGAAAAAGAGTTCTTATACATTTTAAAATTTTCTAATGAATAGTCCTGTAAAAGTTGTTGGTGTATGCCTCTTCTATGATAAAAGAAGTCTCATTTCTTCTCCAGCCCCAGATACAAGCTAGCTGGCTCAAATATGTTCTCAAGTAATGTCCCCGCAGTCATTTTCCTTTTCCAGAGTATAAATTCGACACACTTCCTCCATGTTTCTTTTCACAACTTTTTCCAAGAAAGAGTTGAAAGAAAAAGGTTCATCATGATTCTCACATCAAATTCTAGCATATAATGTAACAAAAACAATTTGTTTCTAAAATTCTCATTATTCTTGCAAGTAAAACACAGTTTTTTGCTGAACCACCACAGCAATTAGAAACCGATCATCACATCAATCAACAAGTGCTTGTATTAAAACAGGTGAACCAACAATATAAGGAGGAAATCATTTATTAATCTAACCACAAAAGTCCAAGTCGAAATCCAAAAGTCTTGAACTACAAGAGAATCTACCAGTTTAACAGATAAAACGAAAATGAAGGCAAAGGAAATTAGAAAGTGACAAATAAAAGTGGAATCTTTAGTAACCCAAATGCACATCATATTTCTCACTACAAGTTCACTTAATTTTCAAGCAATGACACCATAATACAAAATTAAAAGGAGTAGTAATGAAGAAGCTGATACATTTAAGAAAAGAAGAAGACATGAACTTTAAATAGAAATACCTGAAGAAGAGGAATTGTCGGAGTTCTTCTTACCCATAGATTTAACCAGTAAAGAGTGATACCCAGAACCAGAAAAAGCCCGTCTTTTAGGAACTCTGATCTCAAACACCTTCCAATTTTCAACTCTGACCTTTTTCAAATGGCCAGAAACAAATTGCTTGTCAGAAATTGAATTTCTGAATAGCAGATTGGTGTTCTTAACATGTACAGACCAAAGATCCATGATTTGAGAGCAAGAAAATGAAAAAAAATTGACCTTTTCCTCTCCACTTTTTTGGTATATTTCGAGTGGAACTGAAATGGGTTCGTGGAGATAGTCAGGACGTTAACAATGAAAAGATGGAAAAGGGGATATGTAGAGGGAGAGGACAAAGACAAGAAAATGGCAGAGCGAGAGAGCGAGCAAGAAAGTTTTAGGACTTGGGAAGAATATGCTTATTTTTAACCGAATTGATAAAGAGGGGATTTGATTTGATGATCAACGAAAGGGTTTGAGGTGAAAATTATAGTATGATATGATCGTCATCATTTTGGGTTTTTCGTGGATGCGTGGGTGGTTGGGTGGATCGGATCATCCATGAATTGGATGGGCCCCACAATCAGATATTTGTTTTTTTTATTCACTTTATAAAACACAACATAAGTAATGTAGAGCTTTTTTCCTTCTCAAACAAATTTCATCTCTTTTGTTATAAAATAATTATTAAACTAAAACAAAAATAAGGGTGTAAAGAGAGTACTTATTTCTTTTGAGTTATTTATTTTATTACAATAAAGAAAAATCTCCTAATTTAGTCCAAAAGCTGGAATTTAATAACTTTTCTCCAAGAAAACATATAAAAATAAATATTTACTATATTATAAATATATTTTATAACACTCCCATTGAATGTTTATTTTATAGATAATGTGTCTCGTTTAAATCTTACTAAAAAAATACAGTTGAAAAATTCTAGTAAAGGAAAAGGAGTACACATATTCAAATATACGCATTTTAACTGTCTCATTATAGATCTTAAAAAGAAAATCTAGTGGAATAAAACCTTGTAAGAGAAAAAGAGTACAACACATAGTAACTCCCCTTGATGAGATTATTTCACAACCTCACAAGAGAAAAAGAGTGCACGAGACAAAAACTCACAAATCCTCTCAAGTTAGCCTATTTCACAACACTCCTTCAAACTTTGACGTACCACACCAATCCCTTCAAAAAGTTCGATATCGGACTCACCAGAATCTACTTTCGAGAAGTTTTATGGACTCCTTAACGTCTTAGCAACAACAAGAACAAACTCTACCTATACGTTTTGTCCAATCCCTTCCCCAGGTTTCCCTAGACTTTACCTCACTCAGATTTCATCCAAGTTTAGCCTAGCGTGAAACTTTTAACTCTCTACTCCAAAAATATTCTCGCCCAATTTCTTTCACAATTAGTTCATCGATAACGATGAAAAGGGTCATTACACTAGATACCAATTTACCCAGCGTTCATTCCCGAATGATCCAACAAGAAAAGATAAGCTAAGTCAAGAAGAAAGTAGCACCTGAATCCTCAAACAAATGAGGGTACTTGTCCCCCATATCTTTCTCGGTTTCCCTATTGGCTTTTTCAACTGGATGATGTTTCCATTGAACCTTCACCAACCTGATTTCCTTTGTTCTCAACTTTCGGACATCACCATCAAGAATATAAACTGATTCTTCCTCGTACTGAAGGTCCTTGTTTAACACAATGTAAATCCCCTTTAATGATGTACTCTCCATCCCCATGGTATCTCTTTAGCACGGATATGTGGAACAATGGATAGACTCCATACAAGTAGGGTGGCAATGTCAATTTGTGAGCTACCATATCCACCCCTTCAAGAATCTTAAAATTGACTGATATATCGAGGACTAAGCTTACCCTTCTTGATAAACCTCATCACTCCTTTCATGGGTGATACTTTCAACAGAACATTCCCATCGACCTGAAATACCAAGTCCTTGACCTTGAGATCTACATACTTTTTTTTGTCCAATAACTTGGTGTGGATATCCGTTACCTTTTCCTAAGCTTCTATTACCAAGTCAACACCTAGAGGCTTTACATCACCTACCTCAAACCACCCTATAGGCAATTTACATTACCTCTTATAAAGTGCTCCGGATCTATGTCAATACTAGTGTGATAACTATTATTATAAGAAAACTCACACAAGGATAAGAATTGATCTCAACGGCCCCCAAAATCAATCACATGGGATCTTAGCATGTCCTCCAACACCTGAATTATTTTCTCCGACTAACCATCTATTTGTGGATGAAAGGCTATGCTAAACATGAGTTGGGTGCGCAACACTTCATGTAACTTACCTCGGAACATATAAGTAAATTGTGTACCTCGATCTAAAATGATGGAAAGAGGCACCTTGTGCAACCTTACTGTCACGACCTGAGTCTATAGCCTGGACATGGCTGGCACTCAAGAACCATTGCTGGTCCCCAAGCGAACCCTCATCCTGGTTGACTACAAGCGAAAGACTAACTTAAGCATGAAAAATCTTAAAAACTAAATAAAAATCCATGAAACTGAAATACAAAACTTTAACTCAGATGAAAAACTCTGAATAAAAATAAATTATTCAACTCGCCATAAAATAGGCAACTTAAGTCTTTAAAACATTTAATAAAATGAATAATATAGACTTCTCAACTATATTGACTATCTATGAAGCCTCTAATTGATAAAGATGGAAGTCGGGACAAGACCCACTACATCCTGACTAAACTGAAAAGTAAAATAAATATTTTGAAAAATAAGAAGGCTCACCATAGCTAACTCAAACTCTCGAATGTATCAACGAATCTCGTGTTGATGATCCTGAATACCTGCGTCTGCATCATAAAAGATGCAGGCCAAATGGCTCAGTACGTGGAATGTACGAGCATATAAAAGGAATTCTAAAGCATAACATAAGCTTGAAACTTGATACAAAGGAAATATACTTACCTTTTCTCAAACTTATTCAACTCAAGGAATACTCAACGATACTCAAAACTTATCAACTTACTCAACTCAGAAGTATTCAAGGATAAGATACTCAACTCAGAGCTTAGATACTCAACTCAAAGATATGATATTCGACTCTAGGTACTCAACTCTGGATACTCAACTCAATATAAAGCAACAATACACATACAATATATGGAAAGCTTTATAAAACAGTAAAACAACTTAGTTCGTTAAAGAAAATGCAATAACAAACTCAACTTTACTTATATGATAAAGTAATATAGTTTCTGTAGGAGTTTCTCTAACCGACAATCATCACTTAAGAGCTATAGTAATGATACATCACTTTACCTCACGCTGCCAAGGACCATTCTATACCTTGCCATTAGTATAGGACCTAACTGAACTTAGTGGATCCACTAGTCTATGCAAAAAGGATTCATCTAAAAAGTATGACCCTTTTCTACCCATGAAAACTACATGGTTTTCATAGAGACTTGAGTTAATATGAAACTTGCATCCCCACATCGGTGCTCAATAATACTCCCAAAATGTACTTAACTCATCTGTTTTTAAAACAACTTCTTCTCTGATTTGAGATAATTACTCAAACTTAGCTTAAAAGCTCTCTTGGAATCGATGTTCCCTTTTCTTGCTCAAAAATCTTTTGGAAATCTCAGTTTCCTCTCATCTTAAATGTGAAAACATTTACTCTTGGGAATACTTAGTTCTCATATATCATTTTAAAGAAAATGAACTTTACTCTTACTCTTTACTCAACTTCAAAGCTTAAGTCTTAAAATAAAGTTTAAACATTTGTAAAAGACTTTTTAAAATATGGTTCATGCCGAATGATGGATATGAACGACTCAATACAAGGTTTTTATTAACCATAGATAGAACTCAATACTTGAAACTCAAGAATTTCAATGATACTACTCATCTCAAGATTTTTTGACTTATAGTGTTCATGCGGAATTATGGGCATGAAATATTCAACTCAAGTACTCAAAGATGCTCAAAAGGGATTAGGAGCTCAACACTTAAAGTCTTAGAACTTGAAGATACCACTTCTCTGAAAGATGCTCAACTTACGAAGTTCATGCGAAATTATGGGGATGAAACAACTTGACTCGATGGTCTACATAACTATATGGAACTCATGTATACGACTCTTCTTATTCTCTGACTTACTTCCTCAAAGCTTAGTTCAAATCAATAGTTGATCTCAAAGGATTCACAATTGAACTCAAAGGCTTTCTTGAACTCTACTCTTAACTCTCTCTTGAATGTGAATTATGAATTCAAGAGTTATAGTTCATGATAAGAAAGATTTGATGATGACAAGGTAAACTCATGAATACATTATTCTCACTCTCATACTCACTTGCTTGAATCTTGAAATAAGTTATTAGAATTTGTAGAAGACTCCTCAAAAAGGACTTAAAGGACTTTCTTAGAATGTTCGAAAGAATTCTCAAAAACTTAACTCTTAACTCTACCTTGAATTTGAATTATGAATTCAAGGTTATGATTCGTGTTCATGGATGATTTCAAGGTGTTTAGAAGTCATTTAGAGTAGTTAGAATCAATGGAATGTGTTAGGACACTTTAGAATAACTTAAATAGGCTAAACAACAAAAAATCGGTGAAAAATGCCTATCCGGGCGCATCCCTGGTGCGTCGCCCCAGCCTTCCTAGCATTATGGGGCGCGTCGCACCACCTGTTCCTTAGGCAAAAATCTGACGAACTTTTCCTCTCATTTTCTGACCTTAAATCACTTTTAATCGATTTATTTTCTCAAGTTTTCCTTAGATTCAATCACCCAACCTAAGTACACACTAATCCACTCAAAACAATCATTTTAATCTCAAGATATCATCAAAACCCCAACATAACAAGATTTAAAATGAACTTCAAGAACACCTATCAAGAACTTAAATCCTTCAACTTTTTGAGAATGAAACTTCGCTAAAAATAATATGTTTGGCGTGTGGGTGAACAAACCCAACACTATGGAAGCTTACATATCTCTTAGGGATCAAACCCATGGCGACAATCCGCAACAACTATCAAGAATTTCGACGAATGCTTCGATCCTTTCTCTTTTCTCCTCTTTTCTCTTCTTATTTTCTCTTCTTGAACTCTCAACTAAAACCCTAGGTGTAAACTAGGATTATAAAACTGAACCTAATCATATTAGACCCATAAAATATTACTAAAAATGAATTAAATCTGATTGGGTAAGGAAAAGACCAAAATACCCCTCTAAAATCCGGTTTAGAAGGTTACGTGTGGGTGCCACTCACGACTCATTTTGGGTCATGACAAACTTGGTATCAGAGCTTTAGGTACAGTGATCTCATCCCACAAGGACAAGTCTAGTAGAGTTTTGCGATACGGTACGGGAACGCCTTTACTTTTCTTTGAGAGGCTATATGACTTTAGGAAAACTTCATCCCTTTTTCCTTTCGTGCTACAACTTGAATCCAATTGGTATCTAGGTGATACAAATTGATATATAAACCTCTTCACTCTATTTCATGTATGGTCAGTACTAGAGCAATAGAAGTGGCAATATTAGTACTAGCAAGAGAGGATGCATCCTTGGAAATAGACATGTTTTCTTGATTCACTGTGGGCATGAAATGACAAGTGACCGACATGATCTCTTTATTAAATTCTTAAAGTTGAAACTCCATTTTTCAAGGGTACTGATTATGAAGATGCGTATAATTTTCTTGTTGATTGTCATGAGCTGCTTCATAAGATGAATATAGTGGAGAGATTTGGTGTTGAGTTGTGACATACTAGTTTCAAGAAGACGCCAAAATATGGAGGCGGTGCCATGTTGAGTACCGACCAGTTAAGGCACTACATATGACTTGGGCAACATTGTCTAGTTTCTTCATCCAATTATATACCCTAAGCTTTGAGCGATAGGAGGAGAGATGGTTTCCTGAATATAGAGAAACGAAAGATATGTGTTGCAGCCTATGAGGCCAAATTTTGGTACTTTATTTAGATATGTGACTTAGCTTTACTTCAGTCTGGAAGACCGAATTCACTGCTTCAATTTGTAAAAAGATTAAGGTAAGAATTTGTCATGACCAGAGAGCACCCCCTAGTCGTAACACGGCGTATTCGACCTCGAAGAGGTCTTATACAAGCCCTTAGCATATCATGAACATTGAATCATATAGTGGAAAATTTAAAACTTTTCTTTACAATCGAAGACTTTATAAAATAGGAGAGAGCCTATGACACTATGTCTCAAACCATTTATAACATTAGACTTAAATCTCTTTTAATACAACTTAGGGACACGACCCTTACATAAATAAAAAAACATAATAATAAAGAGATAAGTGAACAAGGTGGGTTCATCCTCGAAACTATGAGGACTCCCCAAGTCTTCATTCCCAAGATCCTTATAAACCTATCTTCCAAGTATAAGACAACACATCTCCAAACACTACACTTTGTAAGAAATGTAGAAGAAGGGGTTAGCACAAAAGTACTAAGTATGGAAGCCATGCATAAAAACATTAAAACATGTTTAAAAGGGACATTTAGTTGAAACCATGCTTTATGCACTTTTGAACATCATCTTGAAAGAGTTGAAGAATCATAAGTCATAAACAACTCACATATAGTTCATCAAAGCACAAAGGGTAATAAACATCACCATAGGCATAGTCTCTAATCATAGTCATAGTGCACATATCATCTATTACAAGACACACCACTCATCATAGTCAATATCAAGACAATAACATCATAATACAACAACATAAGTAACCCTAAGTTCTACTTGTGCAATGCATAGATAGGGTCCATAGTCCTATCTACACTAAGTATCACCTTTAGGCCACCGTGATCATACTTAACATAAGTTCATACCAACATAAGCCCATATCACTTCCATACTCATTTCATAGTAAAGACACTACTTTACTAACCTCTAGGGAACACTTGTGCAATGTGTGATTAGCATCCCATAATACTAACCTCACTAAGCACTCCTATAGGGCTACCTTAGTCATGCACTTTATCCTTTAGACCTCATTATAAACAATAGTCATAAGTAGAGAACCAATCATATGTACCATTTGAATATAAAGATAAGTTACTCATAGAAACCATTCATTCAATATACATGCATGCATTCATGTCATAACAATATGTAAAGGAACCATCTACCACATCCTACCAAGTCTACTAGTGCAATGTATTAGTGAAGTCCCATACCACCACTCCTACTTAGCAAACTTACCAAGAAGTTATAAAGTAGTTCATGATCCATTCATTATCTTATTATTTAGGGAAAAATAACCTTGACCGACATAGACCATGTGATCTACATGGAATCCGGTGTTCTACTCCCACACCGAAAAGAGAGTGTTCTACTTGCCAAGGTAGAACCATCATAATAGTTTCTAGGTGGATCCACTAGCTAATACCTATGTGGGCAAACATAGTTATGGAACAAGGAGATTGCTACTAGAAATCCGAACTTGCTAAACATATAAGGTTTCCATCTCATAAGACAACATATATATTGGGAACCCGGACTTGCTAAACGTAGAAGGAACCCATATGGGAAGCCGGACTTGCTAAACGTAAAAGCTTCCATCTCATTTTCATGTTCACTCGGTGCTAAGCACAATTCCCTTTTAAAGTAATATTAAGCCTTTACTTACAATTTAATTCAATAAGGAATGCATTAGGGACTCAACCCATCATTCATCATATAGCTCAAAGGTTTCAAAGATGAGAATAACCTTTCATCATAGAACCTACAACATGTGAGAATGTTCATTCATTTCATATTCATATAGTGTTTATGAGAATTACCTTTTATTCAACATATCAACACTACCATAATCATAACATAACATTCATACTCACATCCTAGCATACATAGTCATATTCATGGTCATATACATTTCATGCATAATAGTATGTAAAGGTGCATATGAGAATTAGCCTTTCAATTGACACCATAGACATGTCATATGCATATTTATGCATGGAGTATGTGTGTGCATGATTGTCCTCACAATGGCACAACAACAACAACATTAACATCATAGACACCTCCCTTGTCAAAGGGGGTCATAACATATACATAATCTCCCAACTCATGCGCAATTCACATATATTGCATTTAAGGATCTTAGACCATGTAAATCACCTATCTAACATTCATACAATAGACAAGGATACATTCATCATTCAAGTAGGTCATTCATGGCATGCATAGAATCATATATCCATATAAGGGATTATGTGGGTAGGGTCCTTCCACAATAGCACCTCATACAATTTAACATATAGACCATACCATGTTCATAACATATCATTCATATTCATAATGTATCATACTTAGTCATATCTAGGTTTGTAGGGAAGAGGGACCTTGTCTCAACACTACAATTCATACTAACAAGTAAGCATCTCCACCATAAGTGGATCAAACCATTCATACAAAGGATACATAGTAAGTAAACATCTCCACCTCAAGTGGATAAACAAATCAATAGAAGACTACTTACCAATTGAAAACATTCATTCATAGCCATCAAGGCTTCTTCAAGATTCAACCCTATTTTCGTGATATTCATACATCATATAGGATAACATCACAATTCAATACTTAATTACATGAAAACATACTAGATTCTCATCCTTCATTCATCATTCAAGACATACTAGGGTTTAGATTTGAGAAAGAAGAGAAACCATGGCTCTTGTGGGAATTTGTTCAAAAACCATAACAATTACATGAATTCATCCACAAAAATTCATATATAATCATGATTAACCATTATAGATCAATGGAATCGATTTTAGAAAGAGACCCACAAATTTGATTGAAAACCTAGAAATTGGGGATCTTTGAAAACTTAGTTGAACGGGCTTCTTGGCGATAGCTAACCAAGAATAAAGGACTCCCATACCTTAATGAAACCTTGCCACGAATTTGGGTTGAAAACCTTGGAGCTTGAACCCTAATCTTGGAGCTTGAATGTTCTTCAATGGAGGAACTTTGTAGAGAGAGAAACATTGGAGATGAGATGAACTTTTTATTTTGAAGTGGGTTTTTGTGAAAGTGGTTAATTTTGGGGATAGTTTAATATAAGATCCCTTATATAGTTATTTAGAAATAATATAAAATATACCCACTTTCTAATTTAACTTAAAAATAATATTTACGAAAACGCCCTATACATATGAACTTAGCCAAAAAAAACTAAGGAAATGTTTAAGGAAGCATTTAAGGTCCTTGAAGTGGTCCACTAGCCTTGGACCCTCCCTTGGAATTTGCCTTTGGATTTTTAAAGCTAAGGCATATCCATGGGAGTATTCAAAAGGCCTATTTATACCATATATATATTTATTTAAAAATAATATAGACTATACCCATTAATTTGGACTAAAAAGAAAATTACGAAATTACCCCTTTTTATGCCTCTCTTGGATTACCCAAATAAAACTAAGGCAATTACCAAGGGAGCGCTTAAGGCCCTTGAATTGATATACCTTCTTTAAACCCTTTCTTGGACTTGCCTTTAGCTTTTTAAAGCTAAGGCATAATTCTACAAGGGAGTACATGGCAGTGGCCTGTAACATCCGACAATTTAAAATGAATATGAAGAAGCTTGAAATTGGAAATAGTCATTTTTGGAAAGAATTAAAAATCTGGAAATTTTGGTGAAGTATGGAAAAAAAATGAATTTTGGCCAACTTTGGGCAGTCATAACTCCTAGCTCAGGAGGAGTTAGGAGTAGTTCCAGTTATGGCTGCGAAGCTCGTGGAATGACCTTTCCAACGCCACTGATTTTACTCAATTCCGAGTTCGTATGAGTGAGTTATGCCCATTGGAAGTTGGGCAGTTGGCAGAAATTTTTGTCTGAAATTTTAAGGGCATTTTGGTCTTTTTCCCTAATTAATTCTTTGTGTTATTTTGTTGGGTTGGACTGATTTTGATCAGTTGCTTCCATTTTTTTAAAGAGTAAGAGCTAGGGCTTGGGAGAGAAGAGAACAAGAAGAGAAAAAAAAGAGAAGAAAGGGAAGATCAAGCAAGGAAATTGTTGTGTTTTCGTCGGGGGTGATCCCTACCAAGGTATGTGAGTTATTAGTGATGGGTTGATCCTTTCCCCCACACACCAACTCATTTTAGTTTTGAGAAAAAGATTGGTCTTGTTGTGGAGTTGTTGGATTGTGTTGTTGGTGTTGTTGATTTTGTTGTTGGAAGTTTTAGTTGATTTAGTCCATGACTTGATTGGTATTTGGACTGAAATCTATTTGTATATTGAGGGGTTTATGAATCTAAAAGTTATAACCATAGGAAGTTGATTTACTATAAATTTTCAGCAATTGGCAGTCGTTTCCATCTACGGTCACGACCTACGGACCGTAGCTCGATTGACGGTCCGTACTGGTCGACCGTCAATCAGGACAGAAGCTAGCCTTTTTGGGGCATCGATCTACGAACATGACCTACGGTCCGTAAGTCGACCTACGGATCGTAAGTCCCGACCGTAGGTCAACACTTAGCCAATTCTTCAAACTGAGTTCTTGGGGGAAATTCTTTGTCATGAATGACGGACCCACAGTACGGACCGTGAGTCCATCTACGGTCTGTCGATGGCATCCGTAAGTGTCACCTGAATCACTAGAAGTCTGAAGTCTCAGCAAAGTTTCCCCATTCTTTTCTCACTTCCTCATGCAAGTTCCTAGGTATTATACCTAGTTTTCGTAGTTGTTTCCGACACTCCAAAGTACATCTAAATGTCAAGAACCCGTCCATAACGTGTGGTCAAACACCTTGAATCCATAATTCCAATTCAAGGAAAGTTAGTTTCCAAAGTCAAGTGAAGTTAGACGTCAAGTGAAAGAGTATAGAGTTTCAAGTTGAGTTAAGTCAAGAGTTGCAAGTTGAGTTCATTTCAGAAAGGGCTATTAGGGAACTAAGTATTCCCCAAAGGAGTTATAAATGTTTTTACATTTGAGTAAGAGGGGAACCATGTTTTCCAAAAGAGCCTTTGGGCTAAGTTTTGAGTAATTATCTCAACTAAAGAAAGAAGTTTGTTTTTAAACACTTATGAGCCAAAGTATTTTGGGAGTAGTATTGAGCACCGAATTGGAGACACAAGTTCATATTAACTCAACTCTCCATAAGAACCATGTGCCAACATGGGATTTCTCGGGTCATACTTTTTAGATGATCACGAAAGTTAAGCTAGTGGATCCACTAAGTAAAGTTAGCTTCCTATATCACGGCAAGGTATAGGATGGTCCTTGGCAACGCGAGGTAAAACGTTGTATCACCACTAGGGCTCATAGTGGTGGTTGTCGGTTAAAGAACCTCCCATTAAAGTTAGATTACTTTTATATAAGTAAGGTTGCTTTTGTTATTGTTTTATCTTTAACAAGCTAAGTTGTTTATACTGTTTTACAAGCCTTTTATATATTGCATGTGTTTTATCGCTGTATATATATTGAGTTTAGCTATTCATGAGTTGAATAGCGCCAAGGTAAGAGTTCCTTTCTACTATTTTCAAGCTTAAGTTGTGGTTTAGCTTTCCAGCTCGCATACTCGTACATTCCATGTACTGATGCCAGTTGGCCTGCATCGTCTTATGATGCAGATACAGTACCCCGGGACGGCATCCCGCACGTCGTTGATCCAAGTTGAGCACTCCAGAGTCAGTGGTGAGCCTCCTTGCATTCCGGAGGACTCAAGTATTGTGTTCTGAGTTTTTGTTTTATTAGGATGTTGCGGGGTCTGTCCCAACATCCATCTCAGTACTTTAGAGGCTTCATAGACAGTCAATCATTTAGTTTTGAGTCTCTCTTCTGTATATATATAATATGTTATTTTGAGACTTGAGTGCCTCTTTGGCCATACTTTATCGGTTGGTTATCTTTTAACCTTTTTTATTTCTATTGAGTTAAGTTTCCGCTGAGTTAAGAAAGCCAGGCCAAGGGTCCTCTTGGGGCCAGCAATGGTCTCCGAGTGCCGGTCCCGCGCAGGGTGTAGGCTCGGGGCGTGATAGGGCCCCCATATGCACACGTGCACTGCCTAGTGTACTAGGGCAGTTCCCACGCGTGGTGGTCCCCATTTGGTGGGGCCCTTTTTATCTTTATACCCTCACGTCTAAAGCCCCTTTAAAAACTAAGTAATTGTTTAAGGGACCTTTTAAGGGTCATGGACTGCTTCAAGTCCCTTGAACCCATGCGTGAACTGCCAACTTGCCCAAAATGGCTAAGGCAAAGTTCACGAGGCCCTTCAAGGATAGTGAACTATTTCACGTCCCTTGAAGCCTCAAGTGAACTTCCTTTATGCCTAAAATGGTTAAGGCCTTGTTCACGAGAGCTTCTAAGGTCAGTGAACTACTTTACGTGCCTTGAAGCCTCTCTCGAATGGATACCCTTTTTGCCCACACGGCTGGCATTTGTTCAAGGGAGCTTCTAAGGGAGTGATGCCTTTCACCTTCCTTGAACCCTCTCTTGAAAATATATTTAGTCAAAACTTGGACTATTTTACAAATCCACATTTATGCATAAACTTTTAAGATTCATACGTTAGGCTCTAGTTTGACCTAGCATTTTCCGGAGTGTTAGACTAGATTTAGTCAAGCCTTAACTAGGTCTTACTAGTCTGTACGGGGTGTTACAGAATTGAATATTCAAGCTTTATAAGTGGTTGCTTTAGCAAAATCTTTCAGGAAGTGATTGATTTTGTGATGGAGGTAGAGGGGGTAAAGTCGGATGACTTTGCCAAGGTGACAACATTCAAGAAATTTTGTAAGGGACAACTAGATAATGAACACCATTACTTTGGAAAATGTAGTTGGTAAAGTTTTCATAACATGTATCAGTTGTTTAGATAATGATGAAATTAGGTTGCGCCAATTGAAGTAGAATCTCTACTACAATTTCATAGATTGATTATATATTAAAGAAGGTCATGATACGACTACTACAATAATATCAATGCTTACTTGGTTAGATTTATGAAGTCATGTGTTACTTTTTTTATCGACCTGATCTAAGAAATAATGCAAATTTCTTGGGCTAAAGACATAACAAATTTGGTAATATTTTGCAGCTATTCAATGGGTAGAAATGTGTGGGCTATTTGGGTACGATCTTATTGATAGGTATGATGTGTTCTAGTGAGGTATCTAACAAACTTCCATGGTGTGATAGTACTAGTGTTATGTGGAAATGAATACGTCGAGTATCAAGTATGAATACAAACTACTTAAAGAGTTATAAGTTGTATGACATGTTCAAATAATGAGATTCAGTGTTGCATTCACATTTGAAAACCAACTAGTTTGTTACTATGGACGCTTGGGTTAAGCATTATTTTTAAGGAAGATTTTAGTGGTGGATATTTGGTAGGATCTTAGTGCATTTAGGTTGTAAAGTGTATATTGAGGATTCTAAATGAGGGCTGATGATTTTATCTTAAGCTTCAAAGGAGTGGATTGATACCGGAATGACAAGCTTATGGATAAAGAAAGTCCCATTGAGTATCCTTGGGTGAAGGCAATTGAAGATTTTAGTAAGAAAGTGTGTATTAAATTGGGTTAGTCCCTTGAATTTGATTGGTATACCTTAGTTTAAGGTGTCATGTCAAGGAAAAGGTTGACTTCGTGGTGATAGCAAGGGCTAACTGAGCATCATGGTAATAAGAGTTCGTGATGAATTGTGATGGTATGCAACTATATAATAAGATTGTTCGTTAAGTGAATTTTGTATAGTAGTTATGACTTGCGAGTATCTAAGATTGTGATTTTCTACTATTTGGTGAATAACGTGGTTGTATGGAAAGTTTTAGGAGATGTTTGGGCACTGCTCAAATAGAATTTAAAGGAGCTAGAGTCATAATGAATTTTTTTTAGTGGGATATAGTGTAGCCTTCGGAAAGAGGTGAGAATAAGAATATTTTCTCTAATTACAAGGGCTGAGGAGGTACCTTCAGAGGGGTTGAGAATTGGGCTCAGTGACACGTGATTTCATCCGTTTTGCTCTGGTCATGGTAATAGTGTCATGGATTAATCAGATTGGTTAAAATGATTGGATAAGATTTGAGAAAGAGGTCTATATGCGTTCGATTTGAGTGTGGTAATAAATTTTCTTGTGTTTTTGAGTTTGATAACTGGTACGATTGGAACGAGAATCAATTTTTTTTTATTGTAAGTCTAAGTTCGTGACAACATCTTTGTCTAAGATACGGATTGGTAAGATAAGAAATGGTCAATCGCATCGAGTGTTAGGAATTTGGATGGACCATGCATGGTTGGAGTTGTAAAGATTGTTACTTTTGATTGTTAAAGGATCTAAGATGGGTTTCACGTAATGTTTTGGTTTACAGGATAAGGTAAAAAAGTCATGGTTTGTTGGTCAAAGGATAAGATTGACAAGCGAGTCCACAAAAAAATGGAAAAAGAGTCTGGTATGTTGAAGAGCTTAAGGTAGTGAAATTGGCATCATGGGAATAATTTAAGAAAGGTAAAGGAATAAGACCTCTCGTATTGACCCTTGGTTCGAGGTTGAAGGTTGTATTGATTTTTACCTATGAATTTATATATGAATGTGAGATGTGAACTAGTTCGGTTTAAACTTACTAGGGGTTTATCATTGAACCTTTATAAAGATTGAGTTTTGGTTGGGTGACAAGTAATGATGTGTGGAAGGTTTTATGTGGTTATGTCGAGCTAGATTGTTCAAATTATGATAGGTAACTTATGGATGTTCAACAGAGTAGACCTACAGTTCTACATGGTTAATAAGGATTTTGAGGGGATTGAAACTACTTTGTTGATGGGTCGATACAAACTGTTATAATGTGTTACATATGCATTTGATAATGAGTAGATGTTATGAGCTTATAATATATATAATTATTGGAGTGACCAAGGATGTCTTTGAGTTTTGGCATTAGGTACATAATGGTAT
The DNA here is from genome assembly GCA_029007595.1 of Solanum commersonii. Lineage (NCBI taxonomy): Eukaryota > Viridiplantae > Streptophyta > Magnoliopsida > Solanales > Solanaceae > Solanum > Solanum commersonii. The sequence continues at coordinate 402,102 of JAJTWQ010000034.1, read as the reverse complement.
GAATGGTAGTTAAAAAATGGTATGTGAAAGTTTGTGTGAAGTTGACATTGGGTGTGATTCAATTATTTTACCTCAATGGGAAAATATTTTTAGGTTTGAAATTTGTGCTCTCAGGCTTAGGTGTGACTCATATCTGCTATGTAATGCTTAAATAGAAAGAGAGGGAGCCATTGTCACGCCCTAAGCCTACACCCTGGGCGGGACCGGCACTCGGAGACCATTGCTAGCCCCAAGCGAACCCTTGGCCTGGCTTTCTTAACTCAGCGGAAACTTAACTCAATAGAAATGAAAAGGTTATGAAATAACCAACTGATAAAACTGGCCAAAAAGGCAACTTAAGTCTCAAAATAGAATATTATATATATATATATACAGAAGAGAGACTCAAAAACTAACTAACTGACTAACTGACTATCTGTGAAGCCTCTAAACATACTAAGATGGATGTTGGGACAGACCCCACAACATCCTAATAAAACAAAAACTCAGAACACAAAATACTTGAGTTCTCCGAGATGCAAGGAGGCTCACCACTGACTCAGGAGTGCTCAACTGGATCAACGACGCGCAGGATGCTGATCCGGGGTACCTGTATCTGCATCATAAGACGATGCAGGCCAACTGGCATCAGTACATGGAATGTACGAGTATGCGAGCTGAAAAGCTAAACCACAACTTAAGCTTGATAGAGTAGAAAGGAACTCTTACCTTGGCTCTGTTCGACTCATGAATAACTGAACTCAATATATATATATAGAGAAATAAAACACATGCAATATATCTAAAGCTTGTAAAACAGTATAAACAGCTTAGCTCGTTAATGATAAAACAATAACAACTCAACTTTACTTATATAAAAGTAATATAACTTTAGTGGGAGGTTCTTTAACCGACAACCACCACTATGAGCCCTAGCGGTGATACAACGCTTTACCTCGCGTTGCCAAGGACCATCCTATACCTTGCCGTGATATAGGAAGCTAACTTTACTTAGTGGATCCACTAGCTTAACTTTCGTGATCATCTAAAAAGTATGATCCGAGAAATCCCATGTTGGCGCATGGTTCTTATGGAGAGTTGAGTTATATGAACTCGTGTCTCCAATTCGGTGCTCAATACTACTCCCAAAATACTTTGGCTCATAAGTGTTTCAAAAACAATCTTCTTCCTTTAGTTGAGATAATTACTCAAAACTTAGCTCTTTTGAAAATCATGTGTTCCCCTCTTACTCAAATGTAAAACATTTACAACTTCTTTGGGAATACTTAGTTCCCTAATAGCTTTTGAGAAAAGAACTCAACTTTGAACTCTCGACTTAACTCGACTTGAAACTCTATACTCTTTCACTTGACGTCTAACTTCACTTGACTTGGAAACTAACTTTCCTTGAATTGAAATTTATGAATTCGAGGTGTTTGATCACACATTAGGGAGGGATTCTTGAATGTTTAGACGTACTCTGAAGTGTCAGAAATAGCTATGAAACATAGGTATAATACCTGGGAACTTGCATGAGAAAGTGATAAAAGAATGGGGGAACTTGGCTGAGATTTCAAACTTCTGGTGACACAAGTACCACTTACGGAGGCCATCGACGAACCGTAGATGGACTTACGGTCCGTACTACAGGTTCGTCGTTCATGATAGAGAATTTTCCCCCAAGAAATCAGTCTGAAGAATTGGCTAAGTGTTGACCTACGGTCGGGACTTACGGTCCGTAGGTCAGGCTACGGGCCGTAGGTCGTGTCCGTAGATCGACACACCAAAAGGCCTAGCTTCTGTCCCAATCGACGGTTGACCAGTACGGACCGTCAGTCGAGTTACGGTCCGTAGGTCGTGACCGTGGATGGGAACGCTGCCAAAATTCCTGAAAATTTCTGGTGAAAACAACTTCAAAAGACATAGCTTTCAGAATCCTAAATCCTTTAACATACACTAGATTTCGGCCCAAAACATAATTCGAAATCATGTACTAAACTCATTAAGATTTCCAACAACTCTATCAACAACAATCACAACACCAACCAACAATACCAACAAATACTATCCAACAACCTCAACAACATGAACAACTTCTCTCAAAAATAACAGGAGTTGGTGTGTGGGGGAAGGATCACCCATCACTAAGACTCACATACCTTGGTAGGGATCACCCCCGACGAAACCACGACAATTTCCTTGCTTGATCTTCCCTTTCTCTTCTTCTTCTTCTTCTTCTCTTCCAAGCCCTAACTTTTACTCTTTGAAAATGGAAGTAAAACTGATCAAAATCAGTCTAACAATACCAAAATAGCACAAAGAATTAATTAGGGAAAAAGACCAAAATGCCCTTAAAATTTCGGATAAAATCCCTGCCAACTGCCCAACTTCCAATGAGCATAACTCACTCATGCGAACTCGGAATTGAGTAAAATCAGTGGCATTGGAAAGATCATTCCACAAGCTTCGCAACCATAACTAGAACTACTCCTAAATCATCCTGAGCTAGGAGTTATGACTGCTTAAAGTTGGCCAAAAACTTCCTTTTTCCCATACTTAGCCAAAAATTCCAGATTTTTAATTCTTTCCAAAAAGACTAATTTCCAATTTTCAAGCCTCTTCATATTTGTTTTAAATTGTCGGATGTTACAGCCATATTTTGAAATTTTTAGAGGCTACAATGTGTTTGCTAAGAATACTTTGATACTAGTGATAGTTTGAGAGTAAGGTAAATGGTTGGTGTAGCTATGATGCTTGTTGGTATTGAGAGTGTTAGCTTCAATGGAGTACTGTGAGAAGTATGTGGGGTTTGATGAATAGAGTATTTGTAATATTGTAATGGGGATCAGGCTGGTTGATTGTGGGTGGCTAAAAATCGAGGGATGAAGTCAGATGAATGAAATTTTATTTATATGGGCACTATGGAAGGAGTATCTTGTGTTATTCGACCTTGCTTCCGTATATTCTTATGTGACCACCTTCTTTATACTGGACATTAGTTGGAGTATGATTCACTGCTTATGCTATGCGTGTTTCCACATCTATGAGTGAATCCCTAGTGGTGGATCGAGTGCACCGATCTTGCGATTTTCCTCTTGGTAGGATATAATGCTTGGGCAGATTTGGTCATATTAGTTATGAAAAAAATTGGTTTTGTTGGGATAGTTGAAGTATACCAGTAATTCAACATGCACAACCTTGCTTAGAACTTATAGAAAAGCTACTATAAAGAGTTACAATTGTCTGAGAGTGTGCATTCTAGGGTGTATCAGTTGTTGGGTGGTTACTTGATCATTTCCTTCTTTGGGTTTGCTGAGTTCGATTTTTCCCTTGATGAGTACATGATGTCGAAAGATAAAATTTTATAACTTAAGCTCGTGGAAAGTTTATGTGTGAGAAAGAAATCTTAATAAGAATGATTTGTGTATTATGAGTGTGTGGTGGTTGGTTCAGGTTCACTTCTGATTGTAGTCAATACTGATTTAGGATTTTATCATGGTTATGTGGGAAAAATATTTGTCTCGATGGTTGTGTCAATGTCCTTGAGAATATGTTGCAGACGTGTGTACGATTAACTTTTGCTTGGTATTGAGAATATTTTATGTAGTCAGTTGAGTTTACATATAACAATAGTTATCATTTGAGTACCAAGATGGCCCCATTTGAGGCATTGTATGAGAGGATGTAGAGCTGTCAAAAAGGGCCAGCCCAGCCCAAGCCTCGCGGGCCAAGGAATTTGAAAGGTTAGGGCAGGCTGGCCCTTCATTCGGAAGGGCCTGAAAATGCTCAACCCAACCCAACCCTAGAAGGGCCGAGGGATGGGGCAAGCTAGCCCTTTTTTTTCTTTTTAAACTTAAAATTCTATAACATCAAGAAAATGAGAAGATTTTCAAATCAAATATGACAAACAATGGTGTTGTTTTAATAACACTAGCAAAAAGTCTAGTGTAATTAGCATGATCTCGCCTACCAGATACGCGAGCGAGATAAAAGAGTGACAAACAAGATTAGAAGGAGCCGAGGGCGCAAGATTATTCTATGCATCCTAAATACATGTGAATCTACTTTGATAGAGTGTATCTAGAACACATTAACCTAATTTTGAGTCCATATATTTCGAGATATATGTATCTGAACGTACCAAAATCTGGTAAGATTCATAATATTACAACATAGCGTATATTTAAGTAATTAGATTATATACTGGTGAGATTATTGTAAGTTACCCTTAAATAAAAAGTTTTGGCCTAAAGGCCTACCCCGATCAAGCCTCAAGGACCAAGGGCTTATATGGGCCGCGCTTATAAGCCCTAGTTTTAAAAGGGCATGAAAAATCCTATCCCAACCCTACCCAATAACGGGTTGGGTTGGGCCGGCCCCATGGGCTAAGCCCGTTTTGACGGCTCTAAGAGGAGGTGTAGGTCTTCAATTGGTTGGTTTGATACATTTGAGGTGAGACCTTGGGAACTAATATTTGAAGGAATCGTTGAGACAGCTACCCTTCTTACCCTCGCCTTCTTTTGATCGTTTGAGGATGAACGGTGGGTAAATTGGTATCTAATGAAACAATCCATTTGGTCGTTTTGAGTACTAAAGTTTTTTATTTCATAAAAGACTCTTTCGATAGATTCTAAATGGGTATTTTGAATTATTCGTAACTACAATTCTGAAATTAAGGGGGTAGTTTAAATAATTAGTTGAGTTGGTGGTTAAAGAAAATAACATTAAAATTAGTAGTGGGACACTTTTACCTCTTATATAATTAATAAGGTATTAAAATTAGGGTAATTGTAGAAGTGAAGAAAAATAAAAAGAGCCGAGAAGACTAAGCAGAAGCCGAAGCCCTACGAGAGAGGCAGAGGAAAGCATCACAATCATCCTTCGTCAGGTAAAATCTTAATACGTTTATTTCATGTATGGGTTGATGTCATATTTTAATTACTGTATTAATTAGGAAGAAGAGAAAAGGGGTATTGGCGAAGTGTTTACACGTTGTGGTTATATGTTGCTGCTGCAACATTCTGCCTGCAATCATTGGTAATGATTACCAAATGATTGAGGCATTCATTTGATTATTGTTGTTGTGAGAATTGGAATATATAAGTGTAGGCGTATGTGGTTGAGGTGTTGGCTGCCACTGGTTTCGTAACCAGTGGCTTTAATTTTTAAACATCATAATTTTGTCATCGTATTATAAATTAAGTTTTAATATATAGAAATAGGAAATTAAATATTACGTGTATTATATTATTTGAATATCATTAAAGTTTTATTATTAGAAGGAATTAAGACTTAACCTCAGGATTGAACTTCAGGAAATTAATTATAGAGTTGGATGAGTATTTGGGATCAAGGCTAGACATATATGAGTGTCTATAGACTCGTTAGCTTACAAATTATGCATATTTGATAGATTGGAAACGTTCGGAGGCGTTAAGGAAAGGAAAGACATGGGAGGAGTAGCTTTGTGACGTTAGTTCTTCAGTGAAGGTAGGTTATGGTTTATTCTATTTGTTAGATAGACTCTTAATTGTGATTGATATGCGTCGAGTGATATTGTGAAGTTTTCTATGCACTTGATTGTGTGGTTGTGTGGTTTGTGATTGGTCTGAAATCCCGAGATCGTGAAATTTATAATCTGAAATCCTCTCTATTGAAGTGATGTCTTGAATAAAGAAGGCTTGATGAAATATTGTTAATGTAGTGAAAAATGGTGATAATAAATGATAAATTAACAATATTATTGGATCGGGGTGTCACGTTCCGACACGGTATTATTGGATCGGGGTGTGACATTTCGACACAGTATTATTGCATCGGGGTGTCACGTTTCGACATGGTATTATTGGATCGGGGTGTCACATTCCGACATGGTATTATTGGCTCGGAGTGTCACGTTCCGACACTGTATTATTGGATCGGGATTCACGTTCCAACACGGTATTATTGGATCGAGGTGTCATGTTTCGACACGGTATTATCGGATCGGGGTGTCACATTTCGACACGGTAACATTAAAGAGGAAAACATATTGAATTAACTGAATGCACTCAATCTCAAAGAACCCATTTCCCAAACGAGCGTGGTGTGGAGGCATGAGTCCTCATGTGTGTGCTTGATATTGTGATTGATTACTTACTTGCTTCAGTTGTCACTTGTTTATGTGTTTGTTGCTTATCACCTGCTAAGTGCTATAATTGATTTTATACTATTACTTTATGTATATTAGTTACTAGTTTGAGTTGGCCGATGATATCTACTCAGTACATGTTTCCCTGTACTGAGCCCTAATTGTGTTTTTCTTTGTTTTCCTTTTATGGAGTGCAACGAGTGTACCATCGACTTTGACTCACCCTCAGCTCTAGCCAGTCTCAGCATATCAGGTTCAAGGGTGAGTTATTCATTCAAGCTTGTGTTGGATTCTCTCGGTCATGACCTGTTGTCCTTAGTTTTCGGACACAAATTACTATATTCTTTTATTTTTGTGTATTTGATACTCTTAGACTTAGTCTTTGGAGATTAGATGTCCTTGATGTGATGACTTTCAGATTTTGGGAATGACATATAGTAGACTTTAGTGGATTTGTGTTTCTTACCTTAATAAGATTGAGCTTCCACAATATGGTTTGTATTTCGTAAGTTTAACAATTAATACCTATTGGGGTTTGGATTCCTTGGTTCGCCCACCTAGAAGGTTAAGTGTGGGTGCCACTCACGACTCGTTTTGGATCATGACAAGATTTAACAGTACTTTTTTTAGACATTAACTCTACTAAAGAGTGCATATCTTCTTTCATTGATGCAACTGTAGATTTTGTTATACTTTTTTCTCACTTGATTATTAGTTTCAATACCATCAATTGAAATTTGTCTGTTTAGTGATGGTTTAGGAAACATAGTAGAATCCATATCTTTGGATCATCACTTTCATCACCCCCTTCATCATTAGTATTAATGAAGTGCTCCATACCATCATTATTAATACCATTTGGTCTTTCTTCATCAAAATTTACTCCAATTTCAAAAAATTGGGGTTGATTTGAGGCACGTGCTCTTTTTCCCGTAGCAACAATATCAGAAAATAATGCATCATAGCGAAACCATATGAGTGAAAGATCCTTATTCCTAAATTTTCTATATCGAACATCCTCCTGTAATAAAAGATAAAATAACAAATTTAAGTAAGTAAAAATGTAACAATAAAAGAAATAAAAAGACATTGAGAAATGTACCTTAATTTTTCGCTTCCACCAATCGTCATCTGCCATAATTGTATTTTTGGTGGCATCTCATCCTATACCTGTATCCCCTCTCATCAATTGCTTATTTTTTTTTTTGCTTCAAAGACCTATTGGGTCAAACATTTTATAATAAAATTGATAGTGTATGTGGGCTAGCTAGTGAGCCCACTTCTTAAACAAAAAGCCTAAAAAACACAAGCTAATCAGAATTGAAAAAGGAAAGTAAAGTAAGTAGTCACTGTAATAAAAAAAAATGGGGGAAAAAGTTGTTCCTCCCAATGATCGAATCTCCTGCACTTGCGATACCTCAAATCCGCTCACTACTTCGTTTCACATCATGAAGACAACGAAAGACAAGGTATGCTCCTAATCCAATCTTGAATTGTTGTTATTTTTGTTTGTATTAGTGGATCTGCAGCTGTCTTGTAGATCGAAGACTTCTCACTTAGGATTATCTTTTCCCTCTCTAGTTAAATCAGTTGATCCTTATCCGAGTATAAGTTCAAGTGGGCTGAATCCAATCAAGGGATTAATACCACCACCTGTTCTTATACTAGGTCAAAGTTAACTGATTTTGCTGACTATTGGGAGGCTTATGATACAGATCGTTTTCAGTTGTCTCTAGCTTAAAGAACATCTATGCTTTAATATAGTGAAATTAAAACAAAGGAGAAAGCAGTGCATATACCTTCTAGTCATGGTTTTATACCACATGATACACCTCCAAGCTCTCACCGGGTGCGTGGTATATTGACCAACCGAAATTATTTCAGACTATACAAGGACTGTAGCATATTGTTATTCTAACTTTTTTTGAAATTCACTATATGACATGTATATTATACCATCAACTTAGCAACCTGAAGCATTTGTTTGTCTGATTCTCATGTTTGGTGTATTCTGCTTATCCATATTGATTATGTTCTTTCCTATGTTTGGAACCACTTGGTAAGTTGTAAATTCATAATTACCTGTAAAATCAAAAATCAGGTTAGCAAAATAATCAGCAAGAATATTTCCCTTCCCTTAAGGAGTGTTGTACTCTTACTGTTAGTAATTCTCTCATTCTATTAATAGAACTGATCTCCAAGGCCACATTCCATGGTGTATCCCATACACCATTTAGCATATGTACCGTTGCCAATAAGTCAGTTTCTACTATAATATGGGTATAATTCATCTCACAACAGTATATCAAACCCTGTCTAATGGCCACAGCTTTAACAGTTAAATTGGTAGTATCTGGAATCTTCACTCCTTTTGCACCAACCAAATCACCATTATTGTCTCTGATATTAAAAGCTACAACACTAGGTCCTGGATTACCCTTTGATGCCCCATCAGTGTTAACCTTCCATTAACCTTCATTAGGAGGGTACCACCTTACACACCTAATTTTAAAACATGGCCTGAAGTCATCCAACAATGCCACTATTAGAGGCCAAGTACTAGGAATATCCTTGTATCCAAATCTACACATCATGAACTTTTGCACCATGTTATTAACATCCCATATAACTTTGCTGACATAGTATGACCCACCATGAATGACAGTGTTCCTCCTTTTCCACAAGAACCATAATATTATATTAGGAATAGCTTGAAACACTAATTTCTGCCTAGTATTACCAGTAGTATCCCACCATAGCTTCATTGTCTGCTTAATCTGAATGAAAGAGCCAATGATACCAGCTGCAGATGTATAATGCCTCCAAACTCTGTTTGCAACCTCTCCTTTTATAAATAAATGCTCCAAAGTTTCTCTCCTAGGCACACTGCAACATGTACATAATTGGGAGATATTGGGATTCCAATTAGCCATTACAATAGCTACAGGGACTCTATTTGACCATACTCTTCATCCAAAAAAAGAAACTTTGAAAGGCAGATCCTTAACCCAAATATACTTAAATATTTCATCCACTTCCTCTTTCTTCCTTAATAGTTCACAACCACTCTTCACACTAAACTTTCCTGAGCTTGTTTTTGTCCACCAAGGTTTATCTCCTTGATCAGTCAACATGGCATGAGCCATGTGTAATCTAACCTGGTTAATTACAGCTTCTGGAAATTGTTGTTGCATGTTTACATAATCCCACCCAGTTTCTTTCAAGAATCTCTCTACATCAATCATAGGGTGACAAGTTTGCACTGCACTATGCTGAAGATATAATGGACGTAACATGGTCCAATTATCATACCACATTAAGGAGGAACCCCCCTTAAGACTCCCACCATAGAAATTGTTCAATACATGCTCTATTCTCCAGCATGTTCTTCCACACTTGTGTACCCCCTCTCCATTGAACAAGTGTAGGAATCTACTTCTTACAATACTTATTCCACATAAAGTTTGACCATAGGGACTTTTGTGTTCTAAATTTCCACCAAAGTTTTGCATACATGGCTTTTGAGATATCAAACATAGACCTAAATCCTAATCCTCCTTCTTGTTTAGGTAAACATACTTTTTCCCAAGCAGCCTAATATTTACTCCTACTTGTGACTTTACTACTCCAAAAGAATTTAGCAAAAATCCTGTGAAGTTCTTTTAAGACACAATTAGGAGGAACAATTGCAGAAAGCACATAAATGGGAATACTTTGTAATACACTAGTAATCAATACCTTTTTACCTCAATATGATAACATATTTCCTTTCCATGCTTGCAATTTTGATTCACCCTCTGAATAAGTTCAGCATAGTGTTCTTTTCTTTTTCTTGAATGAGTGATAGGGCAACCTAGGTATTTAAAAGGGAACTGACCCCTTTTTATACCTGTACATTCTTTCACTAGTTGTTTATCTCCCATTGCAACATTCTGATGTAAATACATAAAACTTTTATCCTTGTTCACTTTTTGACCAGATTGTGTCTCATAATCTTGTAACAGTGACACTATTTTATTCAAAGAATATGTATTAGCTAATGCAAAGATAATAGTGTCATCTACATAAGCAAGATGATTTATAGTAGTGCTCCATTTTGGTAAACCGTATGCCACATATTGGTCATCCCCAAATAAAGAGTTTAGAGCTCTAGTCAAAACATCAGATGCCAGTATGAAAAGAGCAGGTGATAGAGGATCCCCCTGTTTCATACCTCTAGTAGAATGAAAGAAACCATGTGGTTGTCCATTAATTACAACTGAGTACCAATTATTAACAAGTAGTCTCCAAATCATATCAGCAAACTTCTCAGAACAACCTATCTTCTTCAGTACTTTCATCAGAAAGAACTAGGAAACTCTACCATAAGCTTTCATCAATTGCTTAAAAAGAGTCCACTCGGCTTTCATGCCATGCCAATGATTTTTCATTTGTTTTTTTTATAGCGTCTTCCCATTTTTTCATTAAATGCTTTAGTCATATTTTTTCACTCATCTCTAGATAAATGAGTGTTTGGTCTATTTCCTTTCCTAATCTCTATTCCACATATCTCTATAAATTTGAGATGAACATCATCATCTCACTTAGCATTAGTTTGTGTTTTCGACATGGTGTAACTGATCTGAAGATGAGAATTGATAAGAAAATTGAAAATAACTACTTCCATAATCTTATATAGATGACAAAGATATACTACATACAATCAAATTATATAAACATAATCCAAAAAAATACAGAAAATAGAAAATACACAAAACAGGATCAGCGATAGAAGATAGACAAAATGTATACATAATAAAAAAAACAAAAATCGAAAGATAATCAAGAAAAAACTTAAAACTATTCATTATTTTCCTACATCTGATACCATTGCTATCAATCGAGAGAAAAGGAAGAAAGCTAATCAAAAGATAACTTACTTAATGCTTTGGATCTTCACCCTTCAAATCGAGAGAAAAGGAAGAAAGCTTCACGCTTCAGCAGCCACACATACGTGAAAAAGAAAATTGAGGGAAAGAGATGTTAGGGTTTTAATTCAACATGGGCAATTTGAGAATTGTTTAAAAGAATTAAGGGCAAAAAGGTAATATACTTGGTCAACATAAAATGACTTTTAAGTTTTAAAAAAAAAGTAGGGGTCATCCTACTTTTAACTTTTGACTTAAAATAAGCCACTTTTGACTTAAAATAAGTTATTTCGATAATTGCCAAACACTCTAATAAGTCAAACACTGAATTTTAAGTCAGTTTGACCAACTTAAAAGCCCATCCAAATGGGCACTAAATCTGTAATACGCCAGAATTTTTTTGAACTAAGACTCGAACCCTTCTTCGTTGTGAGTAGTATTTTACCAAGGAATTTAAAATTTCTTAAGTGTTAAGGTCAGGTCACTAGATATAGCAACTTGAGTTCAAAAATGAATTAAAGAGAATTCATTCAAGTCATTCCTTAGTTCTTTTAAGTTTTGGGTCAACTCAAACGACCATATCTTTCGGTACAAGATGAGTTAGGAGACCTATAAGATATCAAATGAAAGATCTATGAGTCCTCTTTCCAATGCCACCGAGGTTACTAATTTTTCGAGTTCGTATGAGGGAGATATGACATTTTTTAAGTCAGGCTATTCATTTAATGAAAGTTACCCAAAAATATGAGGGGTATTTTGGAATTTTCCTTACCCAATCAAATTAAAACGAAATATGGTTATATTTAGGGGTCTAAATTGATTTGGTTCAGTTTTCAAAAATCCTAATTATGCTTAGGGTTTTAGAAGAAAGTTCAAGAAGAGAAAAGAGGAGAAAGAAGGAAAAGGTTCAAGGCGTTCGTCGAGATTTCTTGTGATCTTCGAGGGGTTTTCACCAAGGATTCGATCCTAAGAGGTATGTAAGTTTCAATAGTATTGCGCTCGTTCATCCACACATCAATAATGAGTTTCTTTTGCGAATCTATCCATAAATATTGAGAAATTTAAGTTCTTGATTAGTGTTCTTGAAATATTATTTTCGTTCTTGAATTAGGATGGGTTGATGAGTTTTTGATAGGAAAGTTAGTAGTTAGAGAGTTGTTTTTGAGTAGATTTTTGTTTATTTATGTTAGGTATTCAAATCTAAGTAAGTTGGGAAGAAACCATTCGATTCTAGGCAAATTAGAGAAGGGAGTCGAAGAAGAAAATTCGTCGGATAGTTCTGGGGAGGTGTACCCCAGATGCACCAGAGGGGGTTGGGGTGGTGCCCTAGAAGTGCACCAGGTTGCTGCCTCTGAAGTTTAGGGCATGGCGCCCTACGCCAGCAGTGCGCTTGGGTCACTTTCCCCCACCCTTTTCTGTCGTTTTACCCGTTTAAGTTCTTTTAAAGTGTACCTTTACTCCCTATTGATTCTAAAAACTCTAAACTACTTCTAAACATCGAGAAATCATTCATAATTCAAATTCAAGGTAGAGTTAAGAGTCAAGTCTTGAGAGTTCTTTCTAGTCTTTTGAGAAAGTCCCCTTGAGTTTTCGAGGAGTCTCCTACAATTACTTATAAATTCTTTCAAGACTCAAGTAAGTGAGTATGAGAATGATGAGAATGTATTAATGAGTTAATGAGTCTATATTATCATTGAGATCCTTGAGTTGAGTTAAGTCATCCCCATAATTTTGCATGAACTCTATAAATTGGGTATATTTGAGAGGAGTAATATCTTTAAATTCTAAGTTCTTTAGTATTGTGTTCCTAATCCTTTTTGAAACTATATTTCATAATTTTGGATTACTATATGTTATACAAGGAGATCCTTAAGTTAAGTGGGTCATGCCCATAATCTCGCATGAACCCTATGAGTCGAGTATTCATGGGATGAGTAGTATCATTAAGTCCTTGAATTCTGGAGTCATTGAGTTTAGAGTATTGAATTCTATACATGGTTATTGAAAAGCTTGAATTGAGTCGTTCATGCCCAAAATTCGGCATGAACCCTATTTTGAGAAGTCTTTTACAATTACTTATAATTTGTTTAAAACCTTGAGTAAATGAGTATGAGGAAGAGTAGAGTAAAATTTCATTTTCTTTAAAAGTGAAACTAGAGCCTCACATGTGAGTTTGGAGTCGAGAACTTAATGAAATGATTATATTTGAATTTGACCCAAAAGTTCTTAAAAATGTGCTTCGGAGTTACCGAAACTTGTTTAGCTGTATATAAAAAGATCCATTTCTGTTTTTCGAAAATCCGACTTCATATTCTTGTTTAGGGGGTCAAATTGAGTGGGAAATGGGTCTAACCCAAATTTTAGAGCAACCGTATCAAAATCCGAAATTTCCAAGTGAAGCCTTTTTCGAGGGTCTACTTTGGAGGGTCATATCTCCTAGCACACAAATTATTTGGGTGGCCATAATATATCCATGGAAATCCCTTTGAGTTAGCTACCTAACGCACTTCGTTTCACCTCATTCGGAGTTCGGACGAAGAAGTTATGCCCATTTTCGTAAAGTCTGTCCGACAGAAAACGCAAATTCCAGTAGCTAATGTTACTGTTCATTACTGTTCACCCGCCTGAAATTTTTTCTAAGTGTTGGACCATTTTTTTTAAAAGACTTATGTTATTCCTATATACCATTAGTTCATTCCCATCCCTAAAAACATTTCCCTCTCTACAATCCTCCATTTAAGAAAGTCAAGAACTTGGAGCTAGGGCTTGGTTTGAAGGTGGTGTCTTCATCAATTTTCGTGGGAGATCATAGCAAAGGTATGGTGGTCTTGATCCTTGTCTAATTTTCCATTCAAGGAGCCAAATCCAAAGTTATTTCAAAGTATGAAAATCTAGGTTTTCACTCAATCTCATGGGTTCTTCCACCAAATGGTTTTAAAAGGTTTATAATGGTACTTTATGGTTATATTGTTGTTGTATTGACGATTTAAGATGAAAATACTCCATGAACCCGTGATTTCTCTCTATTCCTAGTTTATGCCTTTATGAAGTGGGTTGCTAGATAATGAATGTATATGAATCAAATTTGTTTAAAGGTCTTTAGATTGTTGAAGTATGTCATTACCCATGCTTACTTTATGGTGTATTGTTGGGTATTGGTATGTGAGGCTTATGGCCTTAAAGGCATAGTATGAGAAATTGAAGTGTTACCATGACATTATACGAATGAGAATTCAATGAAGATAATGTGATCATGTTATGAATGTAAAGGTGTTGTTGTAGGTTGTTCACCGGTTTGGCTGCATCATTACTACCCTATTTTTCATGTTCTTCGATTTCATTACATGCCTTCAAGGTGTTTGACAAAATGTCCAACTATGGAGAATTGATGAATCGATGCTTTAAAGTTTGAGTTATGAGATGTATGGAAATCCAGAAATGTGTTGATGACACTCATGAATGTTGATGATATAATATGAAGGATTCTTCAATATAAAGTATACCTTGAATTGGTAGGGCTTATGCATCATTTTCTTGTATAAATGATTATATTGTTGATTGTTGAATCCTTGGATCGGTAGGCTTATGGCACCCTTCCACATATGCTTATAATGAACCTTGGATCGGTAGGCTAATGGCACCCTTCCATTAATGATACGAAATGAATCTTGGATTTGGTAGGCCTATGGCACCTTTCCATAAAGGTTAATGATGAGTCTTGAATCGGTAGGCCCATGGCACCCTTTCAAGAGGAGTTAATGAGCTTTCCTAAATGTACCTTGAATCGGCAGGCTTATGGCACCCTTTCATGTGTTAAATAATGTACCTTGAATCGGTAGGCTTATGGCACCCTTTTCATGTGTGATGATGTCAAAGTTTATTCTACAATTACTTATAATTTGTTTAAAACCTTCCATTAAGAGTAAATGAGACCACCTATGAGGAATGACAAGCTCTCATGGTCTAGAGTAAAATTTCATTTTTTCTTTAAAATAAATATATGAGAACTAAGTATTGAGTTTCCAAAGAGTGTAAAATGTTTTCTTAAATGCTTAATATGTTATGCATTTAAATATTAGGAGGAATACCGATGTATGAATTTCCAAGAGTGATTTTGACCTGGGGGTGCTCCCGGGTCGTGACAGTAGCCAACGGGGGTAGAAAGGGTCATAATTTTTAGATGATTACTTATTGATTTTTAGCATAGACTAGTGGATCTACTTAGTTAGTAGGTTCTATACCCGACAAAGTAAATGACAGTTCTGGCAGCGTGGGCTAGAGGTTGTATCATCACATAGCTCATAGTGATGGTTGTCGATTAGAGAATCTCCCAAACAGAATTATTTTGTATCTTTACATACAATTGAGTTGTTATTATATTTTGCATACAACTGAGTTATTATCCATTATTTTAAAAGCTTTCGAGATATTGCATCATTTATTATTGCTTTATCCTTGAGTATCCAGGTTGAACTATGTTTCACAGAGTTGAGTTGAACTATGTTTCACAGAGTTGAGTATCTTAAAGTTGAGTTGTGCCCTATTTCTCTGTGTTGAGTTGAACTATGTTTCACAGAGTTGAGTATCTTATTGTTGAGTTGACCCCTATTTTCTCAGAGTTGAGTTGAATTATGTTTCACAGAGTTGAGTATCTTATTATTGAGTTGAGCCCTATTTCTATGAGTTGAGTTGAACTATATTTCACTGAGTTGAGTATCTTATTATTGAGTTGAGCCCTATTTTCTCTGAGTTGAGTTGAACCATATTTCATTGAGTTAAGTTGATAAGAGGTAAGTATGTTTGTTTTCCATCAGTTCAAGCTTATGTTTATGCTTTAGAATTTCCCTTACATGCTCATACATTCAATGTACTAACACCATTTGGCCTGCATCATTTTATAATGTAGATACAGGTATTTAGGGTCATCAACAGAAGCTTCATTGATGCCACTTGTAGTTCCAATCAACTTTGGTGAGCCTTCTTATATTCCAGAGGATTTCACCTTTACCTTACAGTTAGAAGTTTTGAGATGTCGTGGGTCTTTTCCCGATATCTTTCCATAATAGTAGAGGCTTAATAGACATACAAAGTTGAGTAGCTTCAGTATGTATCTTCTTTGAGTTGTTTTTACAAAATCTGAGCTCATCTATTGAGTATTGTTCAGAGTATTTTAAAGTTGAGTATTTGAGTTATTGAATTTATTTCAATTTTAAGCTTTTGTATGCTTGAGTTAGTCTTTCGCTTGTAGTTAGCCAGGATGAGGGTTTGCTTGGGGACCAACAATGGTTCTCAAGTGCCGGCCATGTCCAGGGTGTAGACTTGGATCGTTACAAAATCCATTCCTAATGGCCCACAATACAAATTTGAAAAGATGGCATGAGCTACGAGATTATGAGCACCAGTAGTAATGATTTCCCCTTAAATTAAGAGAATAGTATGCAGAGGTTCAGTAATCTAAGGAAAAGAGATAGTGATGGGGAAAATTATGTTATTACAATCATGCACCCAGTTAATTATAAGTGATGAGTTCCTTTATGACTGGAATAAGGAATAATAATGTTGTAGAGTGTTCTCGATAGAAGGAAGAGGAATTGTTAGCAGTTTGCATGAGATAGAGTATACTTTTAACCAAAATAGAGTTGGTGCCAATGTGACATCCTATTAGGGGAGACTAAATTCATGTGTTGAATAAGGGAACAAAGTATTCATAAAGTGATAGATCTAAGCTAGGCTTATGATTTGTTGGAGAGGGTAATTTTGTTCAGAAGGTTATAGAACTGATAAGTAATGAGGTATAATAAGTGGGCTAATAGTACTTAAGTTGTGAAAAAGGGGATGTAAACCAGTTTAGAGATGATGGAATAGGTGCATAGCTTTCAAATATCATCTTTAAACCTAAGGGGCAGAAGATAAGATGAGAAATCAAGTCAAGTGTTGGCAATAAGATAGTAATTAGTGCAAAAGAGTATGTGAGATATCTTGTCAAAGGTCCTTGTAGTAGCGAAGTGATGTTAAAAGAATAAGGTTAATGTTCTTATCGTAATAATGATGGTGTGATAATTCCATCTAAGCTTATAAATGAGGAGGAAGTGGAGGATGAGGTTTAACTATGAGAAATAGTTAAATAAGAGCCCTTAGTTGGTCTCGAGTAGTAATGCGAGAAATTCTAGTTCGTATGGCAGAGATGATAAAGGAATGAGAACTTCTTAAGAAGCGGGTTAGCAGGAGTCCATGAAGTTGTTAGAGTACTAAACTTGAATGTGGTGTTGTTAAACATGAGGTAGTTCTTGATATGAGCCCAATACTGATTAAATGAGGTGGTAAAGAGTAATGTTCTTGGGATGAGACTCCCTATAGAGAGGTATAGAACCCTAACCTTAGGATTTAGGTTAAGCTTAAATATAGTAAGAGTGTGTCGGTAGACTCAAGCCTTGGTAAGAGTAGTCTTATACCCTTGAGGTAACTATGAGTTGCAGCCAATGAGGTATGGTATAAGGAAAGAAGTGTGTAGTTGAGGAGTGTTGCTAAGCTTAATATTTTGCATTCATATTACCCCAGACATGATATTCCTATTCTTACTTCATGCCCAGATTTCCTTTGTTTCAGATAAGGTAACTTCAGAGAGAGTGTGACTATGTTCACAATAACATCGTTCTTGATTTAGGTGCTATAGAAGGTGCCAACTCTTGATACGAATCAGTCCAACCTGTGTTAGTAGGCAAGTTCATGAGTCAGAAGAAATAATGAGAGTAACCCCGAACCACTCCAGTCGTCATTTGAGGGCAAATGATCCCACGGGGGAGATGATGTAACACCCCAAATTTTTTTGAACTATGACTCGAACCCTACTTCACTGTGAGTAGGATTTTACCAAGGAATTTAAAATTTCTTAAGTATTAAGGTCAGGCCACTAGATGTAATACCCCAAATTTTTTTGAGCTAAGACTCGAACCATTCTTCATTGAGAGTAAGATTTTACCGAGGAATTTAAATTTTCTTAAGTGTTAAGGTCGCTAGACGTAGCACCTTGAGTTCCAAAATGAACTAAAGAGAGTTCATTTAAGTCATTCCTAAGTTCTTTTATTGGAGTCAACTTCAAATAACCATAACTTTTAGCACAGGAAGAATTAGGAGACCCATAATATATCAAATAAAAGATCTCTGAGTCCTCTTTCCAATGCCACTGAGTTTCCTAATTTTTGAGCTCGTATAAGGGAGATATGCCTTTTTTAAGTATGGCTGTCCATTTAAGGAAGGTTACCCGAAAATAGGAGGGGTATTTTAGTCTTTTCCTTACACCCACTTATTCTGAACGCAAATTACACCTAATTAAGGGTCTAAATACGTTAGAATCAGTTTCATGCATCCCCAAAAGCATTTAGGGTTTTAGAGAGAAGATTCAAGAGGAGAAAAAGTTCAAAGTTTCAAGCATTCGAAATTCAATATTTCACCAAGAACCTAGTTCTTTGAGGTATGTAAGCTTCCATAGTGTTGGGTTCGTTAACCCAAAGGCCAATCTTGAGTGTCTTTTGTGAATCTATCCATAAATATTGAGAAATTTAGGTTCTGGATGAGTTCTTGATAAGTGTTCTTGAAGTTTCATTCTAAATCTTGTTTTTTGAGGTTTTGAGGAATTCTTGAGATAAAAGTTAGTGATTTTTACTATCCAACCTACATCCAATCATCAAGAAAGCCTATGTATCAATTCACGATCCTTGACTTCATAATTCCAATTCAAGGAAGAGTTAAGAGTAGAGTTCAAGAAATTCTTTGAGTTAAATTGTGAATCCTTCGAGATCAACTATTGATTTGAGTTCTTTAAAAGCGTTCCTTCAATCCCTATTCATTCTAAACACTCTAAACTACTTCTACACACAGAGAAATCATTCATAACATGAATCATACCCTTGAATTCATAATTCAAATTTAAGGTAGAGTTAAGAGTCAGGTCTTGAGAGTTGTTTCGAACATTTTGAGAAAGTCCCTTTTGAGGAGTCTTCTACATTTTCTAATAACTTGTATCAAGACTCAAGTAAGTGAGACTCAAGTAAGTGAATATGAGAATGTGGAGAATGTATTTATGAGTCTGCGCTATCATCGAGATCCTTCATATCATGAATCAAAACTCTTGAATTCATAATTCAAATTAAAGAAAGAGTTAAGAGTAGAATTCAAGAAAGTCTTTGAGTTCAATTGTAAATACTTTGAGATCAACTATTGATTTGAGCTAAGTTTTGAAAAAGTAAGTATGAGAATGAGAAGAGTCGTATACATGAGTTCCATATTGTTATTTAGACCTTTGAGTCAAGTAGTTCATGCCCATAAATTCCACATGAACTCCATCAATTGAGTATGTTTGAGAGGCATAGTATCTTCAAGTTCTAAGTTTTACGTATTGAATTCCGAATCATTTTAGGATTATATTCTTAATCATGGGGAAACTACATGTTACCCATGAAGGTCCTTGAGTTGAGTAGTTTATGCCCATAATTCTATATGAACCATATGAGTCTAGCAGTCTTAAGATGAGAGGTATCATTGAGTCCATGAGTTGAGTAGTTCATGCCCATATTTCCCCATGAACCCTCTGAGTCGAGCATTCTTGAGATGAGTAGTATTATTGACTCCTAGAGTTCTAGAGTTGTTGAGTTCAATTTATTATGTTCTATGCATGGTTATTGAAAATCTTGAATTGAGTCGTTCACGTCCATAATTCAACATGAACCCTATTTTAAGAAGTCTTTTTACAAATTTTTTTAAAACTTGTTTTAAAGTCTTGAGCACTGAGTTGATGAGTAGTAGATCTGCATTCATTTTCTTTAAAATGATATGTGCGAACTAAGTATTCCCATGAGTAATTGTTTTTACATTTAAGATGAGAGGAAACTGAGATTTCCAAAAGAGTTTGAGAAGTTTGAGTACAATCTTTTTTAAGAGAAAGATTTTTGTGTAATAATCTCAAAACAAATAAAGAGTTATATTTTTAAACATATGAGCTAGTTATATTTTGGGAGTAGTATTGAGCACCCATAAACCATGTTGCCAATGTGGGTAGAAAGGGTCATACTTTTTAGATGATTCCGTATTGCTTTTTAGCATAGACTAGTGGATCCACTTCGTAGTAGGTTCTATACTCTGGCAAAGTATAGGACAGTTCTGGCAGCATGGACTAGACATTATATCATCACATGGCTCATAGTGCTGGTTGTCGGTTAGAGAATCTCCGATAGAGTTACTTTGTATTTTTATATACAATCAGAGTTATTATTGTATTTTCATACAACTGAGTTATTATTGTATTTTTGCATACAATTGAGTTATTGACTATTATCTCAAAAGCTTTCCAGATATTGCATCTTTTATTGTTGCTGAGTATCTTGAATTTGATTTGAGTATCTTCAGTCAGAATTGAGTACCTTATTGTTGAGTTGAACCCTATTTCTCTGAGTTGAGTTAAACTATGTCTCACTGAGTTGAGTATCTTACTATTGAGTTAAGCCCTATTTTCTCTGAGTTTAGTTGAGTTGAGAAGAGGTAAGTATGTTTCTTTTTCATCAATTCAACCTTATGTTTATGCTTTAGAATTCCCCTTACATGCTTGTACATTCCATGTACTGAGCCATTTGACCTCATCGTTTTATGATGCAGATACATGTATTTTGGGTCATCAATAAAAGCTTCGTTAATACCACTTGCAGTTCCAGTCAGCTTTAGTGAGCCTTCTTATATTCTGGAGGATTTCACCTTTACCTTACAATCAGTAGTTTTGAGATGTTGTGGGTCTTGTCCCGATATCTTTTTGTAATAGTAGAGACTTCATAGATAGACAAAGTTGAGTAGCTTCATTAGGTATCTTCTTTGAGTTGTTTTTACAAACTCTGAGTTCATCTATTAAGTATTGTTCAAAATATTTTAAAATTGAGTATTTGAGTTATTGAATTTATTTCAGTTTTAAGCTTTTGTATGCTTGAGTTAGTCTTCCGCTTGTAGTCAGCCAGGATGAGGGTTCGCTTAGGGACTAAAAATGGTTCTCGAGTGCGAATCACGTCCGGGGTGTAGACTTGGGTCGTGAAAAAATGGTATCAGAGCACAGAGTTCAAGTGTACTAGGGTGTCTATAAAGCCGTGTCAGTAGGATCTTATTTATGGTTGTGAGGGCCCCACTTTTATAAATGAGGGACTACAGACATTTAAAAAAAGTTTTCCTTCTTTTATACTCTTAATCGTGCAATAGAGCTATGTCATAGAGACTTATTCGAACTCGTGCATTCTCATATCCATTCCACTACCTCTCACACTAGAGGTGGTTGAAAGCCAAAGTCAGTTCTTTATCGATGAGTTGCTCTTCGAAAAGTCTTGAAGAAGTCATGAGACTCTAGAGGGGCTTGAGAGAAGCCTGGGAGTGAGTTAAGTGTTGAGTTCAAGAAAATGCACTCATATTCATGTGAATCATGCATTTGAGCTAAAAACGAGTTGTAATTTCTTCTCTAAGCCATGCTATAGATGAGATCCTTATGAGGAACTATGTTTAGAGCTTGGGTAGTATTCTCATTTAAAAAGGTAGCATGAGTTACAAAATTATGAGCAGAGGGAGATAGTGAAGGGGCAAATTATGTTATTGCAATCATGGACCTAGTAAGTTATAAGTAATGAGTTCATTTATGAGTCAAATAAGGAATAACAATATTGTAGAGAGTTCTCGATAGAAGGAAGAGGAATAGTTACTAGTCCGCATGAGATAAAGTATACTTTTAAGCATAATAAGTTTTTTTATGTCAATGTGTCATCGTGTTAGGGAGACTAAATACACGTGTTGAATAAGAGAACAGACTATTCATGAAGTGATACATCTAATCTAGGATTATGATTTGTTTGAGAGGGTCATGATGTTCAGAAGGTTACATTACTGATTAAGTAATGAGGTATAATAAGTGAGAAAATAGTACTTAAGTTGTGAAAAGGGAATGTAGAATAGTTTAGAGATGATGGAATAGGTCCATAGCCTTCAAGGGTCAGCTTTAGACCTAAGGGGAAGATTATAAGATGAGAAATCCAGTCAAGTGTTGAGAATAAGATAGTAATGAACTCAAAAGTGTATGGGAGATTGCTTTTCAGAGGTTTTTTTAGTAGTGGAGTGATGTTAGAAGGAGAAGGTTAATGTACTTGTCCTGATAATGATGGTGTAATAATTGCATATAAGGTTATAAATAAGGAGGAAGAGCAAGATGAGGTTTTACTATGAGAAATAGCTTAATGAGAGCCCTTAGTTGGTTTCGAATAGTAATGCGGACAATTCTAGTTGGTATTGCAGAGATGATAAGAGTAACCCCGTTCCATACCCAGTCTAGCCGTCATTCGAGGACGAATGATCCCAAGAGGGAGATATTGTAACACCACAGAAAATTTTGAGCTAAGACTCGAACCATTCTTCGTTGGGAGTAAGATTTTACTGAGGAATTTAAATTTTCTTATGTGTTAAGGTCGCTAGATGTAGCACCTTGAATTCCAAAAAGAACTAAAAAGAGTTCATTCAAATTATTCCTAAGTTCTTTTAAGTTTTAGGTCAATTTCAAACGACCATAACTTTTAGCACAGGATGAGTTAAGAGACCCATAGATATCAAATGAGAGATATCTGAGTCCTCTTTCCAACGCCACCGAGTTTGCTAATTTTTGAGCTTGTATGATGGAGATATGCCTTGTTTTTAAGTAAGGCTATCCATTTAAGGAAAGTTACCCAAAAATATGAGGGATATTTTAGTCTTTTCCTTACCCCCACATATTCTAAATGCAAATTACACATTAAGGGTCTAAACTGGTTAGAATCAGTTTCATTCATCCCCAAAAGTGTTTGGGGTTTTATAAAGAGGATTCAAAAGGAGAAAAAGTTCAAAGCTGCAAGTGTTCATTCAAGAAATTCAAGATTTTGCCAAGAACCTAGTTCTTTGAGGTATGTAAGCTTCCATAGTATTGGGTTCGTTCACCCACACGTCAATCATGAGTTTCTTTTGCGAATCTATCCATAAATATTGAGCAATTTAAGTTTTTGATGAGTTCTTGATAAGTGTTCTTGATGTTTCTTTCTAAATCTTATTTTGTTGAGGATTTGAGGAATTATTGAATTGAAAGTTAGTGATTTTTATTATCGAATCTACAACCAATAATCAAGAAATACTATATATCAAGTCACAATCCTTGAATTCATAATTACAATTCAAGGAAGAGTTAAGAGTAAAGTTCAAGAAATTCTTTGAGTGAAATTGTGAATCCTTCGAGATCAACTATCGATTTGAGTTTTTTAAAAGGTTTCCTTCAATCCCTATTGATTCTAAACACTCTAAACTACTTCTAAAAACCTAGAAATCATTCATAACCTTGAATTCATAATTCAAATTCAAAGTAGAGTTAAGAGTTAAGTCTTGAGAGTTCTTTCGAACATTTTTGAGAAAGTCCCTTTTGAGTCTTTTTTGAGGAGTCTTCTACAATTTCTAATAACTTGTATCAAGACTCGAGTAAGTGAGTATGAGAACAAGGATAATGTATTTATGAGTCTACACTATCATCTAGATCCTCCATATCATGAATTAAAATTCTTGAATTCATAATTCAATTTCAAGAAATAGTTATGAGTAGAGTTCAAGAAAGTCTTTGAGTTCAATTGTGAATCCTTTGAGATCAACTATCAATTTGAGCTAAGTTTTGAAAAGTAAGTATGAGAATGAGAAGATTCATATAAATGAGTTCCATATTGTTATTTAGACCCTTGAGTTGAGTCGTTCATGCCCATAAATTTTGCATGAACTCCATCAGTTGAGTATCTTTGAGAGGAGTAGTATCTTCAAGTTCTAAGTCTTGAGTATTGATTTCCTAATTATTTTGGGATTTTATTCCTAATCATGAGGCTACTACATATTACCCATGAAGCTCCTTGAGTTGAGTGGTTCATGCCCATAATACACAAACTCTATGAGTCGAGCAGTCTTGAGATAAGAGGTATCATTGAGTTCTTAAGTTTTGTAGTCCATGCCCATAATTCTGCATGAAACCTCCTAGTCGAGCATTCTTGAGATGAGTAATATCATTGATCTCTTGAGTTCTGTTGTTGTTTAGTTCCAAGTATTGACCTCTATGTATGGTTATTGAAAACCTCGAATTGAGTCGTTCACGTCCATAATTCAGCATGAACTCTATTTTAAGAAGTCTTTTTACAAATTGTTTTAAAAATTGTTTTAAAGGCTTGAGCATTGAGTTTACGAAGAGTAGAGCTGTCACGACCCAGGGTACTCCCTAGATGTAACAAGGCACATAGAACCCCGAAAGGCACCATGTAAGCCACTAAAAATATCATAACATAATCATAGAACAATAAGGAGTAAAAACGCATTTCAAGTCCAAAATTTTTATAAAGGAAAGTGGAAGTCTAGACTTGTCTCAATATAGCCATCTATTACAATAGTCGTAATGAAAATGGCCATAGCCCATAAAACATAGTCCAAAAAGGAAATACAAGGAAAGAAACTACAAGGATAATATCCATCCTTGATCATGAGGACTCACCAACAAGCAAGGAGAAATAAGCAATTCCAAGCTTTAGCCACAATCAGGACCACCTTGAGAACCGGACCCTACACTTGGGGAAAATGTAAGAAAATATGGGTTAGTACAAAAATGCACTAAGTATGATAGCTATGCATAAAAATCATGAAAACATGCTAAAAGGGACATTTTAGTTGAATGCATGCAATTTACTATGTTACAACATCATTTTGAAGATAATGGAAAGCATAAGTCATAAGCATAATCAACTCATAAATAATCATATCATAAGAGGAACATACCATAAATACCCTCAAAGCATAAAAGTGCAATGCATGAATAAGATCCCATAATCTCACCCACCCTAAGTAAAGCTTCTTGAGTAGCCATAGTTCATAATCCATATTCTTGTTCATACTATCATAGTGGGATAAGCCTCAACCGACATAGACCATGTGAGCTTAACATGGAATATGATGTCTACCCCACACCAAAAAGGGGTTGTCCTACTGATTTAACATTTCAAGCACAACTTATCCAATTCTAGGTGTTCAACAATCGTAAATCGATATAAAACCCAACTAAATAAGTTAGGGTAGAATCTCACAGGGAGCGTTACGTGTTTCAAATTCAATTGGGAAGTATAAATGCGGTCAAATCAGTCACATGAATAAAAATTATCGAATAAAGATATCATTCAAATCAAGGGGTGACACGAATGTCAAATGGGGGTTTTGGTTTTGATTATCAACTACAAATAACAGTCACAAACAATAAGAATTAACAATAATGAGACAGATTCTTGGGATGTGATCGATTATAAGCTAATATAGACATATGGGTAATTGCAACTATTAGTAAATAGCTAGATAATGTGAGTAGGCTAGACTATAATGGAGGTAATTTTCTCTCGAATAATTACCTTGAATCAAGTGATTTCTCTCAAATATCAACAATCATGCAAATTAAGAGCAACACACACCTTAATCCATTCACTCCTTCGAGCTGAATGTGTGAGAATGGGTTTAGGATTTACTCTCTTGAGTTAAACCCAGGTCAACCCAATACCCACAAACCCTTAATCAAAACCCTTAGTTCTAAACCACAATTACTGATTAAATTCACTTTTAACTAGAACTTAAACTAACAATTAGCAATACCCATAAACTAAACCAGTCCGTAATCACATAATCACACCCCAAGAATTGAAATTTTATCTAGACATCATAAAAAGGTAAAAATTGATTATCCATCAACTAGGTAATAGTGATTCCGTCTTTACAATGCTCCAATTTGATGAACCTCAAAGACCCACTTCCAATTTCTCAAAAGTGAATTTTTTCAATCTCTCAAAGCTAAGGAAAAACTAGAGAAAACTGTCTCCAGATGCTCAAAACTAAGGGCCCATTTGGCCATATATTTTCCAAATAATATTTGGGAAAAAAATTTGGCAAATAGTGTTTGTCCATACAATTTGCCATTATTTGGCAAATATCCCAAATTCCCAAATATTAGTTTTTTCTAGTATTTGGGCCAAATCTCATTATTTGGGATCTTTTGAAAATTGAAATTTTACACCAAAATTTTATCTTTTACAAAAAATACCCTCTATAGTAGTTATTTGCATTGTATTGCATAATTTTTTACGTGAACACCAAAGTAGTGATGAAATATTCAGTGAATATGAAAGTGATGATATGGTTGTTGATGAAAATGATAAACAATTGGCTCAAGGGAACAAAGTCATGTGCTTTGTCTGCTTCACGATGTATGAAATGATGCTTGTTGCACTCACTCCAAACTACCACATTGCTCTAGTGGCATGTAAACTACTTGTTATTTGTTGCAACGAAGATCCAATTGACTTGTAATACAAGCTTATGGTTAGTTTTGATAGTTTTTAAAACTTATGGGTATAAATCATATTTTTCTAAAAAGTGAAATATATTTCACAAACACTATGGCCAAACACATGGTGAAATTTCACCCAAATTTTCACCCAAATAATATTTGCCAAGAATATTTGGAAATATATGGCCAAACGCTAGCTTAATAATAATTTGTTCTAAAGATTATTTGATACTAAACTAAATGTTCAAAAATGTATTTATTATCGCCGAAAATAAGCAACAAAAGCTCATTCGGTGAAGTAAGTCGGGCTCGCAGAACCACTCGGTGAGCTGCCTTTTGGTCTCTTCCATCACCCTTTCACCTAGTCATTGATCATCCTCAAGGTCTGTAACTTTGGGCGATCTATCTTAGCTTCGCAGAATCACTCGACGATCCGCCAACTGCTCCCTTTCTTCGCTGACTTGGTTCTCTCCTTCAAAGCTTGGCACACTTGAACTTTAGGCGTTCTGATGAGCCACTTGGCGACACACCGAGTGCTCTTGGCAATCCTCAGGCTCTCCTATCTTCACTTCTTCAGCCTGCTTTGTTCCTTTTTGCCTGTTAGTATCCTTGCTTTGTTCCTCAATCCATTTTCCTGAAAATCAAGGATTTAACATCACTTATTAGGACAAAATAAGCATTTGAGGACACTAAATCTATATAAACAAGCCCTAAATGAGTCCAAATCTCGAACTCATCAACACTCCAACTTAAACTTTTGCTTGTTCTCAAGTAAAAGTCAAGTTCAACAGTTCAGAAAGGATTTCTCAAATAGTGCTACATAAGACTCAATCATAAATGCATACAACAAGACTCAACTTACTCATGCAAAGATCAATTGTGCACTGAAAGATTTAAGTTTTGACTCACCATTATCAAAGATTCTCAAGTTCACAATACTTGCTTCAAATGCAAGTTCAAGCTCAACAAAGGTACTCAAATGTCCTCACAACAAAGATGATTCCATATTCACACACTATTCTTCAGCATTTTATAGCTCTGGATTCACATACGACTCTCACACGCACAAAGATGAACACATGCATGACTTCACTCATAGGTTTGCCCTTATTTTCCAATCAACAACCGTTTCAACATACTCTAGATCAAAAAGGTCTTTTCAAGGCTTGTAATGCGACTGAGTGTAAATGTATGGTCATTTAGGCTCAATGACTGCTACACTCATGAAATGTGGTCTAAACATCACTTTATTCCTTTACTTCAATATTTTAATCATGCTCAAAATTTACCCCATTATTCAACTTCCAGTGGAATACCGGACACCCCATTTCTTTTGCAACTTTCACAACTTTATTTCACAACTTTTTCATTCTTTTTTTTTTTTGCTTTCTTCTTTTATTTCTTGTTTTTTTATATGGAAGGGTTCCATCTTTTTCAAGATCATGGTTCAAAGGGGAATTCTTCACATTCTTGATTTATCTTCTCTTTTCACCACACCCCCAACTTAGGCTTTTGGCCTAAGTTGGCTATTCAAACAAACCACACTTCATGATGATTATGGGTGACTGATAAAGAGTGGTCACAATTGCATCAAGTTTCTTCCAAGAAAAGGATAAGGTTCAAAGGGGTTCAAGCAAAGTTCACACATCTCACAAGGTTGACCACAAAAAGAGGTATATTGTCAAATTGTTTCACACTTCAAAATCGTTGCCCAAGATCATTTCAAGAGCTTGCATCAGTTAGTCAACTGTACCAACGGGGAAAATTCTAAGTGTCATCACACAAGGTTCAAAGTAAGCTCATCACACAAGGCATTGTCACCAATATCAAACGAGACTCCACACTTTCGCTAGTGTGAAATGTTCATCACAAGAGACTTTATTCGATAACCAGCTAGTCACAACGAGATGCAAGCAGTCCACATATTGTCTATGCAACTTCATTTGGCCTCATCGTAGCCACACATTCATTTTTGTTCGATTAAGAGCACTATTCAAGTCATTGGTATTGATCATAACCGATACTCAAATTTGAACAAGAACAACCACAATCAAACACATAAGAGGTGGCAAATTTTTTTAAATTTTGTCAAAAACCATTTCCATTCAAAACAAGGAGCCACAAGCTCAAACATCCACAAGATATAATCAACACATGATTTAAAACACAAAAACCCAATATATATACAAAATATAGTCACAAGAGGTAGGTATGGAAATACGTCACCCCACCACAAACAAAAAGCAATTGTCCTCAAATGCAACAAAAATAATCAAAAGTCAATAAAAATGACAGAGAGTGAGGTAAAGAAGAATATTGTCTACACAGTCGCTCCATCTGTCAGGGAATTAATGCCGGGTGCAACACTCTGATCTTGGGCATCAGTGCCCGTTGTAACTGCAATAATGGCTCCACTAGAGCCTATCATGGACGTCTCTGTCAGCGATATCTGAATGATTGGATATATAATCGTCTCTTTTAAATCAGGCAGGTCTCCATAGATGGTCACCTCCTGAGCATCAAGTTGCTCCTCATCTGTCTCCACCTCTAACTTATCAGCTGCCACAGCATCCATAGGCACATCTCCGGTGGTGGCCAAAGGCATCTCAAAACTTGTCGGGGTATCCTAATCCTCAGCTGACTCAAATAGGGAAGTGAAGACTGTGGACTTCAGTAGTCCACATCCTTTCTCAAATCTAAAACCTCGGCTTTCAAAGTCGTTACCTCTGAAGTAACCCCATGTCCTCTCTCAAAGATCTCTACCCTCACTATAAGATCATTAATCAATGCCTTGAGGGGTATCAATGCAACTAAGATGGCTCACTCAATCATCCAAGGTACCTGGGCCTCGAGCTGGGTAGCCAGCACATCGACAGAATGGGCTAGGTGCCCCATCTTGAGGATCATGGCCTGATTAATCCTGGTAGGCTAGGAATCAGTAGAAGAACCAAGGACCTGGGAACAAGTGGCAGTGGGTGTACATAAAGGCCCGGAGGCCGGAGTAGGCAAAGATGCCTCTGAAGGTAGAGCTCAACATTGGCTTTCGGGGGTGCATCCACCAGAGCCGCTCTCCTCCTATCTGCCTGGCCTCTATGCATCAGATATTGATTGAAGATATGGGAGTGACCTCTATGTTTATATTCTTGTTATGAGGTACTCTGGCACACCGACATAGCTTTGTAATCAGTACCGAGAAAGGAAGGGATGTCTGATGCTGTTTGGCCCTCACGGCCATCTCTTACTCAATAATGAGTCCCAAGTTGATGCTTCTTCGGACTATGATTGATCCAAGACAGGCCGCCTTTGGATGGTGGAGGATGGACTCATTCTGTGAGGGAATAATTGAGCTTCTTATGAACCCGAACCAATACCGAGCGATGATGTTCAAGTCCTTGTTCTCAATAGGAGCTCCTGCCTCAATCCATCTCGGGGTGGTGTCAGAAATGAGAGGAACAAGCCATCCCTTTAAGTCATCCAGAGGTGTCATAGTGCTAGTCAAACTTGGGTAGGCAAAACCTGACCCTCTATCAAGTACAACGTTGATA
Source organism: Solanum commersonii (assembly GCA_029007595.1). Taxonomy (NCBI): domain Eukaryota; kingdom Viridiplantae; phylum Streptophyta; class Magnoliopsida; order Solanales; family Solanaceae; genus Solanum; species Solanum commersonii. Next base: position 372,156 of record JAJTWQ010000034.1, on the reverse strand, counting down.
TACCATCTGCTGCATCTCACTACTATCCCTCAGACAATAACGAACTCTATCGATCTGAAGGCACTGGCCTTCTTCTTTCCCTTAGGTACCAGGTCACCGTACGTCGTGTAAAACTCTCAGACCCATGTAGGAATATAGGGGCCATGAGACCAGGTGAACTGCTCAAACCTGTGGAACCGAAGAGTGTCCCATATATTGGGGTATATGTCCACCACTTCAAGAATTTTCCTTAATCCCTCGACCTTTAGCCTATTGAGTATAAGGGGAGGAGGACCCTAAGCTGGTATCGCTTGAACCACCATCTGTGCCGGAGCTAGAACTGTATCAGCAGCAGGAGGGATAGGTTCTGGGATCCCAGACGGATCCTGATAAACTCGGGTACGAATCTCAGCCCACTTGGTCTGTAGTGGCTAGTCATCCTCAGGCTCTGAGAATGAGGCATATGAGTGAGCAAACTCACCATCACTGCCGGAGTTGTGCTCCAGTCTCTCAACTATGGGTACTTTTCCTTTGCCCTTGCCTCTCTTTGGAGGTGCTTGCTTCCCCTCTTTTGAAGGAGCAACTACTCCCTCATTAATCACTATTCCCTATGCTCGTTTGCAAGGCTGTATACCCTTGTCGTCCAAGTTGGTCCTAGCTAATCTGCAAAACACACCAAAAAGAGTTAGAAATAATGCAAGAAAAATGTAGAAAATAGGTTGCAGAAGGACTCATCAAATCGACCAGTTAGTCACCGAGTCACTTAGGCAAGCCAGATCGGGGTCGCCGAAAGGACTAGATCAAAAATTTATGAGAAAAAAGATAGGTCGGTGATACGTAGGGCTTTTTGGCAAATCACCGACATCACTCGGAGATCTTAACCTAGCCCTTCGAAAGTTACAGTGTATTTTGGGGGTTAGGGGCGCAGAAAGGGCGATCAAGGGAGACTCTTGGCGAGTTGTCGAGTGCACTCGGTGAGCTCAGGCTTTCCACTGAAAGTTATAGACTCAAACTTAACCAAAACACTAATTTAAAGGCGATCAAGGGGGACATTGGCGAACCACCGAGTGGTTCGGCGAGCTCGACCTGGCTACTTTGGGGTCCAAATGACAGACAAAGTCGGGCTTGCCGACCTGTTTGGCGAGTCACTGACTTGTCCATGCACCCGCCAAATTTTATAGACTCTCACCTGTGATTTTTGTGAGTTCAACGGCCGTCCAAGTCGGGCTCACCAACCTCTTCTGCAAGTCGCCGATTGGACTTTTGGCTCGCCAACCTGCACTTTTCAAACACATTTCACTCCACTTGCACAATCAACACCCATTATTCAAAAATAAACACAAAGCATTAAAAACTTGGGTTGCCTCCCAAAAAGTGCCTTAGTTACGTCGTGGCATGACGTAAATAGCCACTCAAGCTTCATTCTTGGGGTTTTCCATAGTATCACTAGGAAATCCCCCTTGTTGTCTAGGGTTTAAATGAGAAGACATTTAACCCATTTGGGTCTCCAACTGCTTGATAGAGATAGAATGAGAGGTCACTATCTAGTTGAGAGTCGATACGTCTTCCTTTATTTCCTTCAAAATTTTATCGGACCCTTCAACCTTATTGAGAATACGTGAAAGCATATCCTTAGTCTGTCCATCTTTAGAATCTTTAGGCTTTTGACACTCATGGGGAGGAACATACCTATCCTTCTCCCATTCTCTTTCCTTCCAGGTGGCGTTACGATCATGCCACTCCCTATCACGGTCTCTCCAGCCCTCATCTCTGTTCCAACCTTGGTTTCCACCTGGTCTAGGTAGTTAGCACGATAACTTCCTCCTTAGTTTGCTAGGAAGTCTACTTCCTCATTGTACAACGATTCAAACTTGGCCTCATCGGGGTTTACACAATCAACACCCATAATAATGACACTCCTAGCACCAATACCCATGACATTTTTTGCTAAAATGTCATGTTGGGTCATCATCTTCGCCATATTTTGGTCCCTTTCATGATCTTTCTCAAGATTCTCCTTTGTCAATTTAAAAGTGAGATAGGAGAGTTGATCTTCACGGGTGTACCATGCTCAGTTTATATTAGTTATGCCATCAAGGAGTTGGGCTGCTATTACATAAGGTTGTTGCATTAAACTTCCCAGAGAAGTTGATCAGCCACTCCCTTGTTCACTGAATCAAGGCTTCTATAAAAGTACTGCAACAGGACATTTTTGAGTAATCTATGAGTTGGGAATTGAAGCACCAACTTCTTAAACCTTAGCCAAGTCTCATGGATTGGCTCACCCTCCAAACGCTTGAAGTTATGAATATTGTCCCTTAGTGTCATCATCTTTGAAGAAGGGAAAAATCACACTTGGAATGCAGTGATAAGCTTTTCCCGTGAAGTGATGGATTCCCTTGGTAACTCAGCCAACCACTTGTATGCTTCTCCCATTAGAGAAAATGGGAACAACCTCAGTCAGACCGATTCTTGAGATATGATCTTATAGGAGAACGGTCCACAAACATCAACAAAATTTGTTATATGCACATGGGGTTCCTCATGAGCCAGCCCACCAAACAAACCCTTCAGTTGTAAGAGCTGCAACATGGTTCTTGTAATGTGGAACACAACATTCCCTTTAACTGGAGGCAAAGGAATGGCACAACTCCACCCACTAGATTTAGGTCATTGACATCATTAAGATTTCTAATGTCATCTTGGTGGCCCACTTGGCAACCATTGCTACCATTTATGCTCATTTCCTCTGTTTTACAAGAAACACAAAAACCAAAACTAAAAGTAAGTAGATTTAACTATGACTAACAAGAATACAATTAAACTTTACCAAAAGAATTTCAAACAACACCATTCCCCGGAAGCGGCACCATTTTGATTTAACGTTTCAAGCATACCTCATCCAATTCTAGGTGTTCAACGATCATAAATCAGTATAAAACCCAACTAAATGATTTGGGGGCAAATCCCACATGGAGCGATACGTGTTTAATATTCAATTGGGAAGTATAAATGCGGTCAAATCTGTCACAGGAATAAAAATTATCTAATAAAGACATCATTCAAATCAAGGGGTGACACGAATGTCAAATGGGGGTTTTGGATTTGATTATCAACTACAAACAGCAGTCACAAACAATAATAATTAACAATAATGAGACGGATTCTTGGGATGTGATCGATTATAGGCTAATATAGACATATGGATAATTGTAACTATTAGTAAATAGATAGATATTAGTGAGTAGGCTAGACTATAATGGAGGAAATTTTCTGTTGAACAATTACCCCGAATCAAGTGATTTCTCTCTAACATCAACAAGTATGCAAATTAAGAGCAGCCCACACCTTAATCCATTCACTCCTTCGAGTTGAATGTGTGAGATTGGGTTTAGGATTTACTCCTTCGAGTTAAACCCAATACCTACAAACTACTAATCAAAAACCTTAGTTCTGAAACCTCTCTCTCTCTCTCTCAAGCTAAGAACACAAACATAGAACTGCATTTGCAACTACATTTCTTAAATTAAACCACAATTACTGATTAAGCTCACATTTAAATAGCATTTAAACTAACAATTAGCAATACCCATAAACTAAATCAGCCCATAATCACATGATCACACCCCAAGAATTGGGGTTTTAGCTAGACAATATAAAAAGGTAAGAATTGTTACCAAATTGATTATCCATTAACCAGTTAAGAGTGATTTCATCTTTACAATGCTCCAATTTGATGAACCTCAAAGACCCACTTCCAATTTCTCAAACGTGAATTTCTTCAATCCCTCAAAGCTAAGGAGAAACTAGAGAAAACTATCTCCAGATGCTCGAAACATAATAATAATTTGTTCTAAATATTATTTGATACTAAACTAAATGTTAAAAACATATTTATAGTCTCTGAAAATAAGCTATGAAAGCTCATTCGATGAAGTAAGTCGGGTTCACTGAACCACTCGGTAAGTCACCTTTGGTCTCTTCCATCGCTTTTTCACTTTGGCATCAGCATCCTCAAGGTCTGTAACTTTGGGCGATCTAACTTAGCTTCGCGAAATCACTCGACAATCCGTCGACTGCTCTCTTTCTTCGCCGACTTGGTTCTTTCCTTCAGAGCTTAGCACACTGGAACTTTAGGCGGTCTAATGAGCCACTCGGCGACATGCCGAATGCTCTTGGCGATCCTCAAGCTCGCATATCTTCACTTCTTCAGCCTGTTTTGTTCCTTTTTGCCTGTTAGTGTCCTTGCTTTGTTCCTCAATCCATTTTCCTAAAAATCAAGGATTTAACATCAGTTATTGGCGCAAAATAGGCATTTGAGGACACTAAATCTATATAAATAAAGCCCTAAATGAGTCAAAATCTTGGACTCATCACCTACTTGTTTAAGGTAGAACCATACTCTTAGCTTAAGTACATCCACTAGCGAAAGACCTATGAGGGCACATAGTTTATGGGATAAGAGCATTGCTACTAGAAAACCCAGCCTCTACTATCGTGAGAGCTTCCATCCCAAGGGATTGCTCCTAGAAACCCGACCTTTACTATTGTGAGGGCTTCCATCTCATATCACTATCTACTCGGTGCTAAGAATTAATTCCCACGGAGTTCATTTTAAGTCTTGACTTAAGTTTATATTTATGGAAGAATGTCTTGACTCTCAATCCAACATAACTCCTACTATAGCTCATAGATTCAGTATGTGAGAATAGACTTTCAACCTTAGAACCATCATATTGTGAGAAAACCTTTCACATCATATCATATTCATACAACGGTGTGTAGATGAGAATAAACTTCCAACACACAACAACTAGATCATAGTCATAATCACATTACTCTCAAAGTATTCTTAAAGCATATACGTAAATCTCATAATTATCCATAATTCTCATACTTTTCCCTTCAAGGACCATATATCATATTCCATCAATAAATCTAGAATTACTACATTAGACATGGATCATAACATAATTTAAATAGCTCAATTAATAAAAGCATAATCTCATAATATTCTTCTTTCATCAATTCACCCACATCACAAGGTCATAAATTGAGAATATGGGGATTTCATGGATTCTTGAGGGATTTCAACATAAAACCATAATAAATCATCAATTCAATCATAATATAAAGTAAGTAAATTATTAAAATAGTTTTTAAAGGAATCCATGACTTGGAGTCAAACCCTAACTTTTGGAGAATTTCTATCTTTGAAATTGAGTTTTGAAGGGACTCAATGGATGAATTCTATCAATGGATGAAGAGATACCATACATTTGCTATGAATCTCCAACGAATTGAGTAGAAACCTTGCTCGTTCAAACCCTAGCTCCAACTTCCTTCTTCTTCTTCCTTGAAGTTTTAGAGAGAGTTTTTGGAGAAGATGAGTTCTTTTGGGATTTTTAGAATAATGGCTTGGATGACTTAATTTGGTGACTTTAAACCCTTATATAGTTAGTCTAATTTAGTGTAAAATGATGTCACTTAATATTAATTAAAACCATGAATCCCCAAAATGCCCCTAAGTGTAACAGCCAAAAGGCAGTTTCATGCCTCACCCACGACCCTCACTGACGAACCATTGGTGGACCCATGGCCCATACTAGTGAAGCATTGGTTGAGGTTCTGAGCCTTGATTTTGTAGGTTTGACCCATGACCCCTCCATGGGGCGTGGGCTGACCCACGACGCGTGGGTTACTGCCAGGCAGCTTTTTAAGGGTTCTCCTCAAGGACCCATAGTTGGTCCTTGGGGTTCGTACCTTGACGTTCTAACACAAAACTCTATATTTTAAGGTACGAGAAGATACGTTTACGACTCTATCCCTCATGTTAAGATCTAGTTTAGCCTACTAGTTTCCGGAGTGTTACAAGAGCTGAGTTCATTTTCTTTAAAATGATATATGGGAACAAAGTATTCCCAAGAGTAAATGTTTTTACATTTAGGATGAGAGGAAACTCAGATTTCCAAAAGAGTTTTGAGCTGCTTGAGTACAATCTCTTTTAAGAGAAAGATATTTAAGTAATAATCTCAAAACACATAAAGAGTTATGTTTTTAAACATATGAGCTAGTTATAATTTGGGAGTAGTATTGAGCACCGATATGGGGGACAGTTAAGACAACTCACAACCCTCATAAATCATGTTGCCAACGTGCGTAGAAAGGGTCATACTTTTTAGATGATTCCTTATTACTTTTTAGCATAGACTAGTGGATCCACTTAATAGTAGGTTCTATACCTTGGCAAAGTATAAGACAGTTCTAGCAGTGTGGGCTAGACAATGTATCATCATATAGCTCATTGTGATGGTTGTCAGTTAGAGAATATCCCACAGAGTTACTTTGTATTTTTATATACAATCAAACTTATTATTGTATTTTCATACAACTGAGTTATTATTGTATTTTTGCATACAATTGAGTTATGGCCTATTGTCTTAAAAGTTGTCCAGATATTGCATCTTTTATTGTTGCTGAGTATCTTGAGTTTGAATTCAGTATCTTGAGTCAGAATTGAGTACCTTATTGTTGAGTTGAGCTCTATTTCTCTAAGTTGAATTGAACTATGTTTCACTGAGTTGAGTATATTACTATTGAGTTGTGCCATATTTTCTCTGAGTTGAGTTGAGTGAGTTGAGAAAAGGTAAGTATGTTTCATTTCCATCAGTTCAAGCTTATGTTTATGCTTTGAAATTCCCCTTACATGCTTGTACATTCCATGTACTCAGCCATTTGGCATGCATCATTTTATGATGTAGATACATGTATTCAGGGTCATTAACAGAAGCTTCGTCGATTCCATTTGCAGTTCCAAACAGTTTTGGTGAGCCTTAGATTTCGGAGGATTTCACATTTACCCCACTATCAATAGTTTTGAGATGTCGTGGGTCTTGTCCTGATATCTTTCTGTAATTGTAGAGGCTTCATAGATAGACAAAGTTGAGTAGCTTTAGTAGGTATCTTCTTTGAGTTGTTTTTACAAACTTTGAGCTTATCTATTGAGTATTGTTCAGGATATTTTAAAATTGAGTATTTGAGTTATTGAATTTATTTTAGTTTTAAGCTTTTGTATACTTGAGTTAGTCTTCCGCTTGTAGTCAGCCAGGATGAGGGTTCGCTTGGGAAAAAGAAATGGTTCTCGAGTACCGGCCACGTCTTGGGTGTAGACTCGGGTCGTGACACTAGATATAGAACCTTGATTTCCAAAAAGAATGAAGGATAATTCTTTCAAGTCATTCCTTAGTTCTTTTAAATTTTGGGTCAACTTCAAATGATCATAACTTTCAGTATATGATGAGTTAGGAAACGCATAAAATATCAAATGAAAGATCTCTAAGTCATCTTTCTAACTCCATCGAGTTTGCTAATTTTTGAGCTAGTATGAGGGAGATATGCCCTTTTTTAATTCAGGCTGTCCATTTAAGGAAAGTTGCCCAAAAATATGAGGGGTATTTTGGTCTTTTCCTTACCTAATCAAATTAAAATAAAATATGGTAATATTTAAGGGTCTAAATAGATTTGATTCAATTTTCACAAATCCTAATTACGCTTAGGGTTTTAGAAGAAAGTTCAAGAAGAGAAAAGAAGAGAAAGGAGGAACAGGTTCAAGGCGTTCGTCGAGATTTCTTGCAATCTTCGAGGGGTTTTCGCCAAGGATTCGATTCTAAGAGTTATGTAAGTTTCAATAGTGTTGGGTTCTTTCACCCACACACCAATCATGAGTTTCTTTTGCGAATCTATCCATAAATATTGAGAAATTTAATTTCTTAATTAGTGTTCTTCAAATATTATTTTCGTTCTTGAATTAGGATGGGTTGATGAGTTCTTGAGAGGAAAGTTTGGAGTCATAGAGTTGTTTTGGAGTATATTTTCATGTATTTATGTTAGGTATTCGAATCTAAGTAAGTTAGGAAGAAACCATTCGATTCTAGGCAAATTAGAGCCAAAAATTGAAGAAGAAAATTCGTCGGATAGTTCTGGGGGAGGGCTGGGGTGGCGCGCCCTAGGAGTGCGCCAGGTTGCTTCCTTTGAATTTTAGGGGTTGGCACTCCGCGCTAGCAGTGTGCCAGGGTCGCTGGCCCCCACCCTTTTCAGTCGTTTTACACGTCTAAGTTCTTTTAAAGTTTACCTTTACTCCCTATTGATTCTAAACACTCCAAACTACTTCTAAGCATCGAGAAATCATTCTTAACAAGAATCATAACCTTGAATTCATAATTCAAATTCAAGGTAGAGTTAAGAGTCAAGTCTTGAGAGTTCTTTCGAGTCTTTTTTGAGAAAGTCCCTTTGAGTCTTTTTGAGGAGTTTTCTATAATTAATTATAAATTGTTTCAAGACTCAAGTAAGTGAGTATGAGAATTAGGAGAATTTATTAATGAGTCTATATTATCGTTGAGATCATTGAGTCGAGTTAAGTCATGCCCATAATTTCACATGTACTCTTTAAATTGAGTATCTTTGAGAGGAGTAGTATCTTCAAGTTTTATGTTCTTGAGTATTGAGTTCCTAATCCTTTTTGAAGCAATATTTCATAATTTTGGATTACTATATGTTATACATGGAGATCCTTGAGTAATCCCGCATGAACCCTATGAGTCCAGTATTCATGGGATGAATAGTATCATTGAGTCGTTGAATTCTGGATTCATTGAGTTTCGAGTATTGAGTTCTTTACATGGTTGTTGAAAACCTTGAATTGAGTCGTTCATGCCCATAATTCTGCATGAACCATATTTTGAGAAGTCTTTTACAATTATTCATAATTTGTTTAAAGGCTTGAGTAAATGAGTATGAGGAAGAGTAGAGTCAAGTTTCATTTTCTTTAAAATGAATATATAAGAACTAAGTATTCCCAAGAGTAAATGTTTTCACACTTAAAAGAGGAGGAAACTGAGATTTCAAAAAGAGTTTTGAGCAGTTTGATTACTATCTCTTTTAAGAGAAAGATTTTAGAGTAATAATCTCAAGACACACAAAGAGTTATGTTTTCTTCAAAACATTTGAGCGAAGTATATTTTTGGGAGTAGTATTGAGCACCGATATGGGGGAAAGTCCTAACAACTCACAACTCCCATAAACCATGTAGCCAACGTGGGTATAAAAGGTCATACTTTTTAGATTATTTTTTATTGCTTTTTAGCATAGACTAGTGAATCCACTTAGTTAGTAGGTTCTATACCCCGACAAAGTATAGGATAGTTCTGGCAGCGTGGGCTAGATGATGTATCATCACATAGCTCATAGTAATGGTTGTCGGTTAGAGAATCTCCCAAACAGATTTATTTTGTATCTTTACATACAATTGCGTTATTATTATATTTTGCATAAAACTAAGTTATTATCCATTGTTTTAAAAACTTTCCAGATATTGCATTCTTTATTGTTTCTTTATCCTTTAGTATACAGAGTTGAACTATGCTTCACAGAGTTGAGTATCTTATCAAGTTGAGCCCTATTTTCTCAGAGTAGAGTTGAACTATGTTTCACAGAGTTGAGTATCTTATTGTTGAGTTGAGCCCTATTTCTCTTTGTTGAGTTGAACTATGTTTCACATAGTTGAGTATCTAATTGTTGAGTTGAGCCCTATTTTCTCAGAGTTGAGTATCTTATTGTTGAGTTGAACTATGTCTCACTGAGTTGAGTTGAACTATGTTTCACTGAGTTGAGTATCTTATTATTGAGTTAAGCCCTATTTTCTCTGAGTTGAGTTCAACTATGTATCATTCAATTGAGTTGAGTTGAGTTGAGTGAGTTGATAAGAGGTAAGTATGTTTCTTTCCCATCAGTTCAAGCTTATGTTTATGCTTTGTAATTCCCCTTAAATGCTTCTACATTCAATGAACTAACGCCATTTGGCCTGCATCATTTTTTGATGCAAATACAGGTATTCAAGATCATCAACAGAAGCTTCGTTGATGCCACTTGCAATTCCAGTTAGCTTTGGTGAGCCTTCTTATATTTTGAAGGATCTCACCTTTACCTTACAATTAGTAGTTTTGAGATGTTGTGGGTCTTGTCTCGATATATTTCTATAATAGTAGAGGCTTCATAGATAGAAAAAGTTGAGTAGCCTCAGTATGTATCTTCTTTTAGTTGTTTTTACAAACGTTGAGCTCATCTATTGAGTATTGTTCAGAATATTTCAAAGTTGAGTATTTGAGTTATTGAATTTATTTCAGTTTTAAGCTTTTGTGTGCTTGAGTTGGTCTTCTGCTTGTAGTTATCCAGGATGAGGGTTCGCTTGGTGACAAACAATGGTTCTCGAGTGTCAGCCATGTCTAGGGTGTAGACTCAGATCGTGACAAAATCCATTGCTAATGGCCGACGATATGAATTTGAAATACCTTATGACAAAGAGGAAAACTGTCACATTGAAGCTTGATTGCTTACATTGAAAGTTAATAAATGATTATCAATAGAGGACACTTAACATCTTTCAAGTGCAATGTCAAAGTGTCAAAGAACTGATTTATTTCTATTTATAGATCAAAAACACTTATTATGTTTCTCTGGAGCACCTCTTTTAGAAGTTACAAATTTATAGTTCCCTGTTAATTTCTCGGGTATTATTTAACTACCAATATAAATTAATAATGAAATAACTATTATACCACGGTCTAAACAAATTAAAATATTATGAAACACAAATAATAAAAAATAAGAAATTTACAACTAAAGGATATGACTCAAATAAGAAGCATACATTCTCAAATAATATGAAACATACCTCTATCACTTATTTTTGACACTCATAATTTGCTAAATAATTTATTACTAAAGGACCTAACAATGAACATATAAATTGATGGATAGGAAAGTAGAAGAAAACTAAATAGTTCAAGATGTAATTTTGTCCTTGAAAATTATGAATATTTAGTCATTCACTAATGTTTTTGTTCTATTGAGAAAACTGAAAAGTTTCCATCTCCGGCCATTTCATAGTTGCTAAAAAATATTCAAATCAAAAGATACTAATTTTTTTTCAAAAATCAATTAGTGAACTGTTAAGTGAGAATAATAATAATGAGAAAAGACCTTAAAAGTACGTAGTCATGCTTCATTTGAATCGTACATATGTTTCATAGTTTATGAACATAAGTTGGTGGATTGAACTTTCTACTTCTCTAACATAAATATTATCATCTATTTCTTTCATCGTTCATCTCTTTTGGGAAAAAAACATAAATATACATATTAAATATCTTAATAACCACTATATAATAATAGTTTTAATTTTCACCAACATATTAATAGTTTTTTTTTCAAATATATAAAATAATAATAAAATTTAAAAATGAAACGGGAATGGTGAAATAATGACATGCGATTTTCTCCCATTAATTGATTCTAGCTCTATTATTTTGGTATTTTTTACTTCTTCTAATTGTTGTACTTCCTTTTTTGCTTGTTGTTTTATTTTTTCAATTTCTGTTTTTCTATCTATTTCTTCAATAATTTACTCAGATTGGTTATACATTCTCTCTCATAAAAAAAACTCAACAAAAAAAAAATCTCTACCTCTTCTATCCTTAAAGATTGTTCAATTATCGATATCCAAAGTGTTTCAATTCTAATTTAACATAATGGACGGTGGGACTCATCAGGTATGTGTGATAAATCACGACTGAATTTGTGATTCTTTTACCTTATGTATTTAACATATTTGGTTTTCTTTCCCATAATTTTTATCTTGTAATTTGGAAATATTAGTATTGGATTTGATTATTTAATGTTTTTTTATTTGAACTCTTTCTCTGTTTTTTTTTTTTATATGTAATTTTTAACCATTTTCCTCATGAATTGTTTCTAGCAATTGTCTATTTTGAACTTTTTTGTGAGGATCTGATCGAAAATTGATAATTGCTATGATATTGGGGTTCCTACGAGAGTTAACTGCAAATTATTTGTTCTTTTTTGTATAGATTTGAATTATAGGTCCATTTTTAAATTGTTGAAGTTGTTAAAATTGAACATTTAGTATCGTTTGTATATTATGATATTATGCATTGTAAGATTTCACATATAACCAATATAAAAGTTAGAATTAATTAAAAATAAAATTGTATATATTTACCACTATTTATGGATAATATTGATATGAAAATCAGTGCTAGACAATATTAGTACACTATTTTTAATTAATTTAATTATACAAAACAATTGGTAAATATTTGGTTAGATTATGATGTATATTTTGATTTAAATTATGTATTTTGTATCACATTGTACTGTACATCAACGTTTAATCATAATGTATACCGTCATTTAATTAAATTCATTATACAATATATTTGGTATTTTTTGGATAAAGTTATGGTGTATATCTTGGTGTAGATATTGAACTGAATACCATAGTTTAACCATAATATGCACCATTCCATTATGAGTTTTATTGGTGATATAACTTGTGTTTAATATATTTTGATATCCAAGTTTTATTTAAAATTTGGTTCTTAAAACTTGTGTTTAATATATTTTTTAACTTTCCGTTGAAATGTATCGCAGGAAGGTATGTGGATATCAAAATTGAAGGAGTTATTCATGATGCAAATATCAATTATGACAACGTAATTAAGATTGTGGAAAAAAAATTCAATTGAATATATTTTTGTGGTGTAAACTTATAATTTCTATATATATTTTGGTATAATTGCTTTGTAAAACAATACCATAGATACAATACTTTGTAATTTAATTTTCTTACGAATGAAATTTTTACCAACACCAATAAACTTTTAATGTATGTTGGTCTCGTTATTCATTAATTGAGAAAAGAAATAAAGTCACCATTGATTCTCGAATTTTTAAAAAGACACTTTAACTTTGTGGGTGTCCTATTACCCACGAAACCATTTCCAACAACTATAAATACACCCTTTTCACAGCTTTTGTAATCTCATAGCTTGTGCGTGTGTTTCACCTCAAATTAAATAATATAATTTTATTTTTCTTACTCATTTAATAATGAATTGGATAAAATCCTAACTCACTCACATTTTGATCCTCAAAATCTTCTGGGTCAAGTCCAAAAACACAAACAAGATATGAGTACAAACTCAAAAACTTCAATGTAAATGGGTGTATGTACTAATTTGGGTTTAATAATCTAAATTGTTTGTGAAAATGGTCTTGACGAGTTGTTGCATTATTGAGGAAAGAATTCAAAAGCATTGAGATAATTTTGAAATTTCAATTGATGGGTTCTTTTAGCATCGTACCGATGTAGCTCTATTTTTCGTTGTTGTTGCAGAAGACGAAGATGGAATGAGCTAAAATGAGTTTTTGCAGAGGTGGAAAATGGAAGATTTTGAACATGAGATTTTGTGGAATCCTTCGTTTTCACTGTTTACATAACAGTGAAGATGGTGAATTCCTCATTTGTAATTTCTTCATTTTCTCATTTCACAACTCCCTGCATTGAATTATTCAGATATTCTTTGTGTTGTTGAGATAATTTTCTTTTAGGAATCGTATAAAATCTTCTTAAATTCTTAGTAAATATGAAATTGTTCTTCAACAACCACAATGAAAGACATTGGCCAATAAATCCTCTATTTCTTGAACTTTTTTAGAAAATGGAGGTTTACAATCTTGCTACGTGGCATTTTTAGATTAGTTTGTGGGTGATTTTTTTTTATTCACGCGCCTCCAATAAGTCCTGCTCTAAGAATGAGTTAAAATGGTGTATTTATAATTGTTAGAAATGGTTACATGTAGTAATACGACACCCGCAAAGTTAAGGATTCTTTTTGAATTCAGAACAACTTCAGTGGTGACTTTATGTCTTTTCTCGTCATTAATTTGATTGGTAGATTGTTAATGGTATTATGGTATAAGATTGTATATGGTTGGAACTTATAACAATTGATTATTTGGGGAAAATTAAATGTTGAAATTGTTTCATCTATATTGATATATTTAAAAGTATATATTATAATAATTTTTGGTATAATGTTCATTTTATAGTTGGTTCAAATATTTTTATATTAAATGGCTGAATATTGGTTAAAAGTACATAATTTTAAAAAAAATATTTATTAGCATATATGAATTGTATTGATAAATTCACACATAGTGTAACCCTTTTATGAACACAATTACCTAAGAATTATTACGAAATATTTAATGACATAAAATGACCTAATAATATAAAAGTAGTGTTATATTTCAACCTGAAATATATTGAATTATTAACCAACTTTAAAAATTGTTCTGTAATGCTTACTAATTCAAAATGGTAAAGTTATACCGTCCATATAATCATCGTCAAAAAATTAATTTTCTTTATGATCTAAATGGTCTTTTGAGAAAAATCAAATGTTAAAATGATTCCATATATATTAGTATATTTAAAGGTATATATATATATAGTTGTTGGTTCTATAGTTAGTATAAATGTTTGTATATTAAAACAGGACTACTTAAGAATTACAAAGAGGCATTTAATGGTATAAAATACCTATTATATTCTCACTAAAAAAACGAACAAAAACATTCACCACTACTCTACACCATAATATGTACATCTTCACAACTCAAGACACCATATTAATATAGACAAGAAATCACAAAATTCACCAACATTAATATCACATTTAATATCATAAAAACAACACTTCCACAATTCATTCAGACTATATTAATTAATTAATAGATAAATAATTAATATGTTCTCTCTAAGAAGATGAAATAAAAAAAGAGATAGGGCTCATTCAGGAATCATCATCATAATTTTTTTTTCTTATAATCAAACACTAAATTTATCTCGAATTATAGATGAATTAGTAAAAAAGTAAGAGTAAAGATTGAAAAAACTACGTTTCTTATCAATAAAGAAATTGAATGTTTTACCTAAAAACTAACTAATGATAAATATAAGAGAAAATAAAGATTTTTACTTAGATGGTAATAACAATAATAGTTTTTAAAAACAAAACATATAAAATAACATTTGTGTTGAAATTTAAAAAGTATACAACAGTCATCAATCCCAAAATTACAATAATATACTACTTAAGACTTTAATTAACAATACATGTACATACTTCTATTTAATTACAAACATAGTTTTTAAATTACAAACATAGCAAAATAATTAATTTTTGAATTTAATTAGTTAGTTAATTTTTATTTTCTTCTCTCCTCCTTTTGGGATTATGTGCCTAATTATTAGGGATGATAATTATGATATTAAATTTTCTAGCAGATATATGAACAAATTTGACATAACTAAATAAATACTAATCAAGTTCATCATTCCCTCATGAAATATTGTACTGCATTTAGATTTAAAGTCTTGCATGTTGTATACATTAAGTATTTTTGATAAAATATGCTAACTATAAAATATTGAATTTAAAAAAAATATTAAATCTATCCTAGATAAAATGGTTTGAAAAAAAATCAATTTTTACTAATTTATAAATTAGATTTTAAAAAATATTAATTTTTTTTTTTAAAAATGTTGACATTTGTCATTATTTGTGTAAGTTGATGACATGTGTTTATTTTTATTTCAAATTTCAAATTTATAATATTTAATTTTTTATATAATATTTTATTATTTATTATTAAAAATTTTAAAAATTTATGGCGCTGACATGTGACATTTTTTCTTCTCCTATTATATATAGATAAATTATTATTTAACAATTTTCCTTTTATTTTAAATTGTATTTTAAAACATGAAATTTTAAAATCCAAATTGAAAAACAGTAATCAATTTCTAATTTTAGGAAAAAGAAGAAACATTTATTATTCAATTGGTTACTCTTTTTTTTAAATCATATTTATAAGATTTTTAAATTTTAAAATTGTTGAATTTTCGTGGTGCTGACATGTGATACTTTTCACCTCTCCTATTATTTATAGATTGTATTTCAAAATAGAAAAATTTAAAATTCAAATTAAAAAACAGTTTTTGTGAAACTGTAACACCTCAAAATCGAGAAGGCTAGAAAAAAGGGCAAAGAAGGCAAGTCACTAGCCCAAAACTGGGCCCTGGGACCCTCCATGGAGCCCTTGACGGATAGTGAAGGGGACCACGACTCGTTATGGGGCTCATAAAGACTCACTAGAAACTGCCAAGGCTAACGCCCTTCCCACAGAGGCCTAGATGGCTCGTGGTGAGGTTGACGGGCTGTGGTGGGGGCCTTCAAGTGGCCTACCAGGAAGGGGTCCTTCCCCTTGCCATTGGTCAAGGATCACAGTGGTCATAATGGCTCGTGGTGCCTTAGACGGGCTGTGAAGGGACCCCGTGAAGTGGTTGCGTCAGTTTTAAGTCAGGGACTTTTGGGTCTTTTTCTAATTATTTTAATTCAATACCATGTAGTTTTACTCTTTACCCAAAGCCCTATATAAATGTTTTTACCCCCAAAATCCCCCAAATCAATTCGTTTTATCGAACTCTCAAAAGAAGGTCAAGTCACGCTCTCAAATATTTCTCTCCCTAGAAACTTGAAGAACAAAGGTTAGGGTTTCAAGTCAACTCTCCAATTTGATAATTGATTTCAAGATTTTGGCATCAAGATATGATAGTATTCACCTGTGGAGTCCTTTTCTCTATAGCTTCTCTAATTTCTCCAATTTTGAAGCTAGAAATTTCCAATTGAAGTTAGGGTTTTCTTATATGTTATGGGTTCCATTCAATGTTGATTTAATTGATTGTTTTATCAACTATTATGGATGAATTAAGATAATTATATATTTTTAAGATGAATCCCCATGAACCCATGCTTAACCCGTGTTTTCTAGATTTTGATGATTGAAAGTTAGTTTTGAACTGTGAAAGGTGAATTATGGAAATATGCATGTTCTTATAAAATTGATGAAATATGATATAAGTTACTTTGAGAGTAAAGCATAAATGATGTTGTTGTTGATTGTTGTGAAAGGATTTCTCACATAATTACTCAATACATATATGTGAAAAGTTTTCTCACATAAATGATTATAAGGTTGAAAGGTCTTCTCACCTAAAATGAATCTAAGTTAAGGAGCTATTCTAATTATGAGGCAAGAGCTAATTACCCATGTACCTTAAAGCTAAGATGAGTATGACTGATGACTATTCCGTGGGAATTAAGCTTAGTACCGAGTGGACAAGTGGTGATTACCCGTGTCCCATAAACTATGTGCCAACACAAGTTGTATAGATAGACATTAGATAGTGGATCCACGTAAGCTAGAAGTTTATGGTTCTTACCTTGGCAAGTGAGAGCACCTCTTTTTGGTGTGGGGAGAACATCGGATTCCATGTTATGGCTCATATGGTCTCTATGTTGGTTAAGGCTAATTTCTCACAAACATGAATAATGTTGAACTAAGGTTACTTCAAGAAGTATTTTCATAAGTGTTCAAGGATGAGTTTTACTTGCATTTGACCATGACTACTATGATGTTTTATAACCCTTATCTAATGGTTTTAACTTGGTACTTTCATGACATGAAAGTTCCTTTTTAGCATGATTTATATCTCTATGCATTGCTATAATACTTGGTACATTTTTGTACTAACGCATACTCTTGCCTATATTATTCTCTAATGTAGGGTCCGACGTTCTAGTTTCTCATCCCCATGCTAGGAGTCAGCTTGATCAAACTTAGTAGTAGTGAGTCCTCATGTTTCTAGTACTGAACCTTTTATAGCATTTAATCTTTACTTTTCAAATATTGTACGTGACGTTGGGGTTACGTACTAGTCACTCTTGATGTAAAAGATAGCTTTTGAGAATATGTAAATTGTTTCATTTTGACAACTCTTTTATGATATAAATTGTCTTTTAGATCTCTTGATTTTCTATAATCTTGTTTATGCATTCTAAGTGGCTTGTGTAGGGCCTCTTAGGGTCCTATACGCCATATTACTCCTAGGTTGTACCTTGGGTTGTGACAAATATGGTATTTAGAGCACAATGTTTAGAAAGGTCTTAGGATGTCTCATAAGCCACGTCGAGTAAAGTCTTGTTCATGAGTGTGAAGCGCGCCACATTCATGAATGAGAAGCTATAAGTTGTTTAGGAAATTCAACCTGATGTTCTTTCTCCTAATCGGTATAAGCGATATTCAATGCTTTTTAGGAAATGGCACCTTGAAGATCCTATGTTAGGCGAAATACAAATGAAAATGTGGAACAATAGGCTCCTCCTCAAGCTCCTCAAATTCTGGTCGACCCTTTGGCCGAACAAGTTACTAATGCGAAGTTTAGGGCCACTTTTCAAGTGTTGGCTCAAGCCATGACGACACAAGACAATAAGGAGGTTGTGGCCCCCCATAAATGCAAATGTGGGTATGACGACAACTAGAGTCAGAGACTTCACTAGAATGAATCCTCCAGAGTTTCATGGTTCTAAGGTTGAGGAAGACCCTCAATAATTCATTGATGAGGTGTACAATGTGTTGATGATCATGGGAGTGACACTGATGGGAAAGGTGGAATTATCCGCTTATCAACTTAAGGGTGTTACTCAAATATGGTTCAACGAATGGAAATAAGGAAGGGCGGAGGATGCGGGTCCTTTGATTGCGAAAAGTTTAAGGTTGCTTTCTTTAATAGGTCGCCAAATGTGGCGTGAACTGAACGAATCCTGGCCTTTTAAATTCAAATCTTTTTTTAAAAATTTTCAACTTTTCTTCTCTTTCAATCAAACTTTAAAATACGTTTTGTTTGTTTGTGTGTCGTGTGCTTTGCATCTGAAGCGTCATGGTGAACTTTTTCCCCTCCCCTTTTTGTCGAGTTTGTCTCTTTGTCTTCAATTGAGGTTGGTTTCCCTAATCTTATTTATTTTGATTCTATACTAGAAATGCTAATGGGTAGTGTAATGGATCCTTCGTGCTTAGCTAATTGTTATTCCTTGATTGTATGCCTATTGACTCGTAAAACTTCAATTTGAAATTGAGCATGCTAAATCAATCTTTTAGGCCAATTTTCCCGATGATGGATTGGGTGACGTTGTTCTTAAGGGGAAGGTCGTTGTTTGGTTGAATTTGAATCAATTGGGGAAAGTCTGAGTACCCCGACTTAGAAATTCGTAGTAGGTAGATTGAAATTGTTGGAAATTGTGTGTTAATTGATGTGTCATAGGTTGTTGGTTGTAAATCATAAAAAATGATTGGGGAGGTTATACGTTAGCCATTTCGGTGAGCTTCTTTGAGCTCGCCGAGTTGACTCGACGTATCTCCATAGGTCCTCCCTATCGCCTATTTGCCATGTTCATAAAGGGGAGCTGCTGTTACTTTCGGTGATGACCCTGTAGGTTATTAGAGTGATTCAACGAGTTGCCAATTTGAACTGGGATCGCCTTTATGACCTTAATTTTTTTTGAAATTTTTTGTAACATTCATCGAGATCTCTCTCTTTTACCGAGTGTGCTTGACGACTCACCGAATGGTCATTAGTCTCACCCTTTTACCTTAGTTTTTTGTTGAGTTTTTCTGTAACATTTGATGAGTCCTCTTTTACTCGCCGAATGGACTCGGCGACTAACCTAACCATTTGGCGAGTTTTTGTGCACTTTTTAAGATTTCTATTTCACTAACCCTCTACAACCGCATTTTTTTGCATTTACAGGTATGGCTAGACCTAAAGTTCTAGCACGTGGTCCACCACCCTGAAAGAAGGCCAAATGTGTTGTGATCGCGACAAAGGTTGAGACTTCCTGACCTACTCATTTTAAACTTCCTTAGGTGAGTGGTAAAGGAAATGGTAAGAAGCGGGGCGTGACTGACTCCAGTTCAGATGACAGTGTTGACCTCGGTTCCATTCAGTTCCCTTCATTAGAGTCTGATAGTGAAGAGGCTGTGTGGTTCGAGACTCCATTCCATACTCTGTTACCTAGAGCCGAGATGGTGAAGCGGAAACGTTCAGAATTGTGGTCTAAGACAACTCATGATCTAGTGACACTGCCTCCAGAACCACCAGCATCACAGGCACCACAAGTGCCTCCTGTCCTAGTACATCCTCCTTGATCCATGAATCAGTTGAAGGACGCTGGCTTTTGGACGATACTTGAGGAGAAGCAGTTGTCCGCGGATAGAGTGGTGGACATGTATCCTACAGTTTGGGAGATGTTGTGGTACAATAAATTCTAGTAGTTCACACAACCCTAGGGTCCATATGTACCTATATGGGTTATGGAGTTCTACGAGGGTTACGCCAAGTAGATACCTATAGCAGAGAAGAAGGCTAGTTTGATGGCACCGATTGAGTTTGTAGACGTGATGGGTAAAAAGTTCATGTCCCACGAGACAAATATAAATTATAAGTTAGACTGCACGGTGCAGAATCAACACTACTTGGCCGATAAGATCAAAACTCATAATTGCTCTGTGATGCATACCTCATTGATTGAGGTGGGGACTGCTATTGAGAAGAAGGACCTGGACATCATAGCACGATACTAGTTCAGGTTCATTTCCAGCACGTTGATGCCATCAAATAATGAGTCTATCATTCGACATTTGAAGGCTGCACTTCTAGGCTGTATCATCGATCAGGAGAGCCTGAACCTGGGTTCTATTATTGCTCATGAGATCACTATGAGGGCCAAACAAAATCAAACCTCATTGCCATTTCTGATTTTAATCAGTGTCTTGTGTTGCTGAGTGGGTGTGAATTTTATGGCGAAAATGGATATAGAGGTTACTTCTTACTTGTCTTGTGATATTTATCGGATCAAGGCAGAGTATTTAAAAGATGAGGCTCAGAAGAAGAAGAAAGCTCTGGTGGACACTTCCTAGTCGTTGATGTGGAGTCCATGGAGGCCGACACTAGTCAGTCCACTCTGGTAGTCGAGCCCTTGGGTATAACTGTCCCTGCTCCTGGCTCTCATTCGCCTTTCACGCAGGCGATGATCTATGAAATGGGTAACTTTGACTATTTGGTTTATGTGAGGGCTTCCCAGGACAAAGCAGTTGTCCCATCCATGATTGAGCATGCTATTACTATGAAACTTGCTCCTATATGAGAGGAGTTGAGGGAACAACGAGAGATGATCACGGCCCTTGGTGTAGCATTGGACTCCCTCACCGCCTGAGTTGAGGTATTTGAGATGACAGACCACATCTCCACTTGTTTACTAGCCTTAAAGGCTAATATTACTAGTCTGCATCCGGATGTGGATGAGTTGAAATCCACCGACATCGATGTTGTGGGGTGGTGTAAATATCCCCAAGGACCCTAGTATTGAGATGCCTATAGTTTTAGGTGCTTCTGAGATCCCTTCAGCTACTGTGATTGGAGATGTTGCAGTTTATGAGGTTAGGGAGTCCGACAATCCAAGACGGATGAGGAGGAGTTAGAATATCGTGAAGATGTGGTGTATGAGGACTTGGAGGATTTGGACGGTGATTTATTACGGGTGGCCACAGAGGCATCACTGCGCGTCACGTCCATGATTGGTTCTAGTGGGTCTAAGCCCAAAGAGAAGATCGTTGCGAAGCCTTCTTGAGTGGAGTCGAGCAGGGCACTGATGCCCATGTTGAGCCACCCCAAAGACCCAAAGTTCACCTCAATCTTAGCCTGACAAGGGATATTTACTCTCCCTCCATTTTATTCCTTGTTAATATTTTTAGTTTTTATTTTGCATTGAGGAATATGATTACTTTTTTTGGTGGGATAAAGGTATCTAGCTACCTACCCTTTTGGTTGTATTTTGTTTTTATTGTATTTTTGGGATATTTTGTTGTTTTCGTTTTAAACTTCTCCATGTTGCCTAAGTACTAAATGTTTTGGGTGTTGGTGTTGATTCATTGACTTCTCTCTTGATTGCTTGAATGTGAATGTGCTTACTGTTCTCTTGTACATTTGAGTGTTGGTGATCAATACCGATGACTTGAATCGTGCTCTTGATGAATGATATATTTGTGCGAGTCCAATGAGGCAATTTGAGTTGCATAAGTCTTGTTTGAACTCTTAGCATCTTATTGTGACTAGTCAGATTGTCAAGGTGAGTGTTGTAATGACCGTTGCATGCGAGCTTAACTTGTAGAATCGTGATCGATAATTATGTTGAATGCCATGTGTGGTGAGTTTTACTTGAAATGTGTGCATTATGATACCTAGAACTTTCCCCGTTGGTCCAATTGACTATCATTGGTGATAGAAGAAAATGATCGTAGGCATGAATTCTTGAGAGAGTACCTAATTGATAGACCTTTGTGTGACCACCTTGTGAGTGTGTGAAACTAGCTTGGCACCATTTGAGCCTAATCTTTTCCTTGGATGAAACATGAACACAAATGTTTAAACCGTTGCTGAAATTGTCATGTCTTTCCCACCTATAACCTTCGTGATGCATTGGTTTGTTTGAATAGCCAACTTAAGCCAAAAGCCTAAGTTGGGGGTGTGGTAAAAATGAGGAAAGAAACCGAGTAACAAGTTTGTGAAATTCTTCCTTGGGAACTTGTGGTGAATAAAAAGATGGAACCTGTCACACCCCGAGCTACCCCCGAGACGCGGACACGGGACCTAGGACCACAAGTGATCCCAAGCTAACCCTGCTGGCATGATCATGAGCATACTAAAGAAAATAAACTGATGCGGAAGCTAAATCATAAATAAATCTGAAAAGATGGGAATATCCATATACTATAACTGAATATATCAAATCTGAGAGTTTAATACAAAAGGAATATCAAACTAAAATACTAAGCTGAATCTAACTATGTCTGAAATAAGCCTCTAAACTGACTAGAAATGTTGGGACATGCCCCAAATAGATCTAGCAAAACTGAAAGTAAAGACTAAAAGCGATAAAGATAAACATGTCACTAGTCCTCGAAGAATGAGGACTCACTACTGATGCTGCTGAACTGAAGATCGAGAATCGATCTAAGCGTGATCTGGATGCTAAGAACCTGAGCCTACATCACGAGAAGATGTAGCGCACGTATGCGTTAGTACTTGAAAGGTACTGAGCATGCAGGATAGAGTAAAGCTGAAATATCACATAACTGAACAAAGCATACTGAACAATGATATAATCTGAACATGATATAGATGCTGAAAATACTGAATACTGAGCTAATTGAATGCAATGACCAAATTTATAACATGCTGAGACTGAATACTGACTGTACTGAAATATGGTCAATGCAATAGAGTCTGACTGAACTGTGGGAGCTACTAAAAACTGACATAAAACCACAAGAGCTAAATGTGGAGTTCGATGTATACGCCCTATCGAGAGGACCCAATATACCCTGCCAGAGGTATAGAGGCATACTGGCGTGATCACTAAATTGTTGTTGCCCACAGAGGGGACTTACACCTACGTGGCTCGTAGTTCTGGGATTATATGGGTACGCTGAACCCTAGTCCAACTCGGTATTATGCTACTCCCAATAGATTAACTTACTAACACATTATGACTGAATTTCTGTAAATACTGGATAGCTCGAAACTAAATATGCAAATTGAGAATGCAACAATTAATCTGATAATGATGCATTCATAAACTGAGGCATGTAAAACTGAATACTGAAATATCTGACCTAGCATGTGTAATTCAAGAACTGAAGAAATACATAGCTAGGGTTCTGAAATTTATGTAAGAAACTGAGCAATAACATGATAATCTGATTTGGAATATTTAAATAACTAATTCATGATGATCTGTTGAAATTCTAGAAACCCTAGGTCTCTTCATAATCATGGAATCAAGAATCTGACTAGATTCTAGGGACCTAATGGGCGAAAAGAACCCACTAGTGAAATCCCACATACCTGGTGACGAATTCCACGGAGAAATCTTTCGATTTTGGGGCTGGAACTGATGGAACCTTGCTGCATTCTTGAACTAGGGTTCTTGACCTTTTTCTCCTCTCTTGCTTCTAATTTTCTAAGTTTTGATTAAATGTTTTGACTAAGGTAAGTTCTAGTTATGTTTCTAGGCTTAAACTGACTAAAACCTCGTGATTTAGGGTTTAAATGACGTATCTAAGGGGTTAAATGAAATAGGAAAAGACCAAAAGACCCCTGAATTAACTGCTGTCGGAGTGATCGACGGAATGGACTGACGGGCCATCATTCAATCGACGGTCCGTCGATTGGATCCGTCGATCGAGTCTGCTCGACAGGGCTTCACTAAAACGGGCTTAACTTTTTACTCGGAGGTCAGATTTTAGCAAATTCGGTGGCGTTGGAAAGATAATTCAATTATCTATCATATAATAGGTAATGGGACACACAATTATTTTTGTGCTAAAAGTTATCCATCTAAAGTTGACCCATCAGAATTTTCAGCTAACTGGCTGCTGATCCTCATCTACGGTCAGACCTAGGGACTGTGGATCGAATGAAGGTCCATGCTGGTGGACTGTAGTTTGTGTCAGAGGCTGGGTAAATAAGGTCTTGATATACGGACACAGACCACAAACCGTGGTTTGATCTACGGACCGTGGGTCTGTCCGTGAGTCGAGACTTAGCCAATTTTTCTGATCTTGGCTGGGGAGGAGTTGTAGTGGTGAACCACAGACCACCAGCACGGGCTGTGGTTTGACCTACGATCCGTGGATGGCAACCGTGGGTTGCACCTGGAACTTCTCAAAATCTGCATTTTAGGTCTGTTTTGGATTCGGGGTGTTACATTATCTCCTCCTTGGGACCATTTGTCCTCGAATGAAGACTAATCTAGCTGAAATAGAGGGAGAGGGCGGCAATCCCTACCACTAAACACTGAGAACTCAATTTCTAACTGAACTGAGTTCCAAGAACATGCAAATATGCTGAAAATGCAAGTACAAACTTAAGGAACATGATTCTAAGACTGAATTTACGCATGAATGACTGAAAAACTGATGAGGAACTGTTACCTCAAGCTGGAATGGAATCGGAAGGAAAGAGGTGAGGATACTTGGACTTCATTGCTGTTTCTGCTTCCCAAGTAGCTCCCTCTACTGACTGACTCCTCCACAAAACCTTGACTGAAGCGACTTCTTTATTTCTCAACCTTCTAATCTGACGATCGAGAATCTCAACTGGTACATCCTCATAAGCAAGGCTATCTTTCATGGCCACACTCTCTAATGGCACTATGGATGCTGGATCACCCACACACTTCTTCAAAAGAGAAATGTGAAAGACTGGATGCACTGCTGCTAAATCTGTTGGCAACTCTAACTCATAAGCCACTTTACCAATCCTTTTCAAGATTCGGTAAGGGCCTACATATCTGGGACTGAGCTTCCCTTTCTTGCCAAATCTCATCACCCCTTTCATAGATGACACTTTCAAGAAAACCCAATCATCAACTTGGAACTCTAGTTTCCTTCTTCTCACATCTGCATAAGATTTCTGGCGACCTGGGCAGTCTTAAGTCTATCTCTAATGAGTTGCACTTTCTCCATAGCATCAATGAATGAATCTGGTCCTATCAAGGTTGCTTCACCTATTTCAAACCAACCAACTAGAGATCTACATCTACGCCCATACAAAGCCTCATAAGGGGCCATCTGAATGCCGGAATGGTAACTATTGTTGTGGGTGAACTCAATAAGAGAAAGGTTATCATCCCAACTACCCTTGAAGTCGATCACACAAGCTCTCAACATGTCTTCTAAGGTCTGAATGGTACGCTCTGCCTGACCATCCGTCTGTGGATGAAATGCTGTGCTAAGGTTAACCTGAGTACCAAGACCTTTCTGAAATGACTTCCAGAAATGAGAGGTAAACTGAGGACCTCTATCTGAGATGATAGACAAAGGAACCCCATGCAACCTCACAATCTCATTAATGTAAAGCTTGGCATAATCCTCTGCCGAATTTGTAGTCTTGACCGCCAAAAAGCGAGAAGACTTAGTAACCTTATCAACAATCACCCAAATGGAGTCATGCTGTTTGCGAGTACGAGGTAAACTTGTGATGAAGTCCATGTTGATCACTTCCCACTTCCAAGTAGGAATGCCAATCTCTTGAGTCATACCTCCTGGTTTCTGATGTTCTACCTTTACTTGCTGGTAATTGGGGCACTTAGCCATAAAATCGGCTATATCTCTTTTCATACCATTCCACCAATAGACTTCCCTCAGATCATGGTACATCTTAGTGGCGCCTGGATGAATATAATATCTAAAATTGTGGGCTTCTGCGAGAATATGCTATCTCAATTCACCCACATCAGGAACACACAATCGCCCCTGGTAGTGAAGCACACCATCTCCCCCTTGGGAGAAAACCTCCACTCTTTGATTGTGGACTGCACCCTTAAGCTCAAGCAAGATTGGATCACTGTCTTGCTTTTCCTTAACCTCAACTACCAAAGAAGATTCTTCCCTATTCTGAACCGTTACACCACCATTTGATATGCTCATAAGGCGAACTCCTAGGCGAGCAAGTCTGTGAACATCCTTTGCTAGCTCTTTTCTTCCTTCCTCCACATGTGCTACACTACCCATAGATAGTCTGCTAAGGGCATCTGCTACTACGTTCGCCTTACCTGGATGGTAATGCACGCTCATATCATAATCTTTGAGGAACTCAAGCCACCTTCTCTGGCAAAGATTCAACTCTTTCTGAGTGAATACATACTGGAGGCTCTTATGGTCTGTGAACACATCTACGTGAACACCATACAAGTAATGTCTCCAAATCTTAAGTGCAAACACCACTGCTGCTAGCTCGAGGTCATGAGTTGGGTAGTTCTTCTCATGCACCTTAAGTTGTCTAGAAGCATAAGCTATAACCTTACCTCTCTGCATCAATACACAACCTAGGCTGACTCTGGATGATCACAATAGATCATATAACCATCTGAACCCTCTGGTAGAGTCAAGACAGGAGCTGTAGTCAACCTAGTTTTCAATTCTGCGAAGCTTTTCTCACAATTATCTGACCACTGGAACTTAACCTTTTTCTGAGTCAACCTAGTCAATGGTGAGGCTATGGATGAAAATCCTTCCACAAACCATCTGTAATAACCTGCTAGGCTTAAGAAACTTCTGATATCTGTAGTAGAGGTAGGTCTAGGCCATTGTTTCATTGCTTCTATCTCCTGGGAATCTACTCAAATTCCTTCACTAGACACAATATGCCCAAGGAAAGCAACTGATTGTAACCAAAACTCGCACTTGTTAAATTTTGTAAATAATTGGCGATCTTTGAGAGTTTGCAGAACAACTCTCAAATGACTTGCACGTTCTTCCTCATTCCTAGAGTAAATAAGGATGTCATCAATAAAGACGATGACGAACAAGTCCAAGTACTGCTTGAACACTCTGTTCATCAAATCCATGAAAGCTGCAGGAGCATTGGTTAGTCCAAATGACATAACTACAAATTTGTAATGACCATACCGAGTTCTGAAGGCTGTCTTCGGAATGTCACTATCTCTGACTCTGAGCTGATGATAACCTGATCTGAGGTCTATCTTTGAGAAATGACTAGTACCCTGAAGTTGGTCGAACAAGTCATCAATTCTGGGGATGGGATACTTATTCTTGATTGTGACTTTGTTCAACTTCCTATATTCAATACACATTCTGAGAGTACCATCTTTCTTCTTTACGAACAACACTGGTGCACCCCATGGCGAAATACTAGGTCTGATGAAGCCCTTATCTAGAAGGTCTTTCAACTGTTCTTTCAATTCCTTAAGCTCTGCTGGAGCCATTCTGTAAGGAGGAATAGAAATAGGCTGGGTATCTGGAAGGAGATCAATTCCAAAGTCGATTTCCCTTTCGGGAGGAACTCCGGGAAGATCTTCTGGGAACACTTCTGGAAACTCACTGACTACAGGAACTGACTCAAGAGTTGGGGATTCAGAACTAGAATACTTAACCCAAACTAGATGATAGAGATAACCCTTAAAGATCATCTTTCTGGCCTTAAGATAAGAAATGAATCGACCTATAGGCGCTAAGCTACTACCTTCCATTCTAGGATTGGTTCGTTTGGAAACTAAAAACGAACAATCCTAGTTCTACAATCGACTGAGGCATAACAGGAATGTAACCAATCCATGCCTAAAATGACATCGAAGTCTACCATTTCTAACTCTACAAGATCTGCTGAGGTGACTTTCTAAGAGACTGTGACTGGGAAATTTCTGTATACCCGTCTAGTTATAACTGGGTCACCGACTGGAGTGGAGACTGAGAAGGGTTCTGAAAGAGTTTCTGGACTAACACTGAATTGGACTGCTATATAAGGAGTTACAAATGACAAAGTAGCCCCTGGATCTAATAAAGCATAAACATCAATATCAAAGACTCGTAACGTACCAGTGACTACATCAGAAGAATCTTCCTGATCTTGATGAGCCTGAAGAGCGTAGAGCCTGTTTTGGCGCTGTCCACCACCAGTACCAGAATAGTTACCCTGCTGAGTCGGGCGACCTGCTGGTGCTATTGAAGTTGTAGACTGAGCTCTACCATTATTTCCTCCTTGACCTTGTCTTGAAGGACAATCCTTCAATCTATGACTAGACTGACCACACCCAAAGCATCCTTCCTTACCTGCAAGGCACTCACCCGGATGGTTCTTACTACACTTCAGGTAAGTTGGGTTGGTTTTGGTGCCTGAAACACTACCTTGAGACTTAGAGCCTGACGCCTTACCTTTCTGATCATTACGGAACCTGGGGGATGGAACACTAGCTGATGAAGGGGCTGGAGTCGAAGACTTCTGCTGAAACT
Organism: Solanum commersonii; assembly: GCA_029007595.1. Classification (NCBI taxonomy): domain Eukaryota; kingdom Viridiplantae; phylum Streptophyta; class Magnoliopsida; order Solanales; family Solanaceae; genus Solanum; species Solanum commersonii. Next base: position 343,545 of record JAJTWQ010000034.1, on the reverse strand, counting down.
GCGAGCGATTTCCACCACCTGTTTTCTGCTGAGAATACTCGTAGTTCCCTGTTCTAGCTTTCTTAGTCTCCTTAGCTCATTCCCTAAGTTTATCAGCCTCAACCTGCTGAGCATGAGTCATGAGCCTAGAGATGTTCATGTCTCCCAACAACATAGCATTCCTACACTCTGTTTTCACTAAGTCTGACACTCCATATAGAAACTTATTTATCTCGAGCCCATGTCAGCAACCATGTGAGGAGCATACCTGGAGAGTTGGTTAAACTTGAGCCCATACTCTTGGACAGTCATGTTACCCTGCCTTAAGTTCATAAATTCCTGGGCCCTTGCTTCTCTCAACTCTATGGGGAAAAACGTGTCCAGAAAGGTTTCGCTGAAACAATCCCAAGTAATAGGAGCAGTATCTGTACCTCTGTTTTCCTTCCACTGAGTATACCAGATATGAACCACATCTTTCAGTTGGTAAGATGCTAACTCAACCCGATCATTCCAAGTGACCTGCATCACCTCAAAGATCTTCTTGATCTCATCCAAAAAATTCTAGGGATCTTCTCCAATCTGCGATCCTAAGAACTCAGGCGGATTCATCCTAACAAAATCACACACCCTGGCGGCAGCTGACCCAATATTTGCATTCGCAGGAGCTTGAACCCGCTGATTGTTCTGGTTGGCCACACTCTAAGCCAACATTTGAATGGCATTCTTGAATTCAACATTTGACACTTCTTGATCAGGGACTGGAGGAGCTACGTTTGCGTTCCTGGCATTCGCATTCCTGACATAAGCTCTATGAGGAGGCATGATCACTGAAACGTAGAACGTTGAGTTAGAATGGAATTAGATCATACCTTACGCATGATAAGAGTAACAAGAAAATGAAAATTTTTCCTAAGACACTTTGTAGCCTCCCTCTCATTAGATGTGGTGCGCACTACACACCCATGAAAATGACTCTACATAGTGCGGCTTTTCAAACATCCTAAGACACTTAAACCTAATGCTCTGATACCAAGTTTGTCACGCCTCGATATACCCCCGAGACGCAGACACGGGACCTAGGACCATAAGTGATCCCAAGCTAACCCTGCTGGCATGATCATGAGCATACTAAAGAAAATAAACTGATGCAGAAGCTAAATCATAAATAAATCTGAAAAGATGGGAATACCCATATACTATAACTGACTATATCAAATTTGAGAGTTTAATACAAAAGGAATATCAAACTCAAAATACTAAGCTGAATCTAACTATGTCTTAAATAAGCCTCTAAATTGACTAGAAATGTTGGGACATGCCCCAACTAGATCTAGCAAAACTGAAACTAAAGACTAAAAGCGATAAAGATAAACATGTCACTAGTCCTCGAAGAATGAGGACTCACCATTGATGCTGCTGAACTGAAGATCGAGAATCGATCTAAGCGTGATCTGGATGCTGAGAACCTGAACCTACATCACGAGAAGATGTAGCGCACGTATGTGTCAGTACTTGAAAGATACTAAGCATGCAGGATAGAGTAAAGCTGAAATATCACATAATTGAACAAAGCATACTGAGCAATGATATAATCTGAACATGATATAGATGCTGAAAATACTGAATACTGAGCTAACTGAATGCAATGACCAAATTTATAACATGCTAAGACTGAATCTGACTGTACTGAAATATGGTCAATGCAATAGAGTCTGACTGAACTGTGGGAGCTACTAATAAATGACATCAAACCACATGAGCTAAATGTGGAGTCCGATGTATACGCCCCACCGAGAGGACCCAATATACCCTGCCAGAGGTATAGAGGCATAATGGCGTGATCACTAAACTATTGTTGCCCACAGAGGGGACTTACACCTACGTGGCTCGTATTATGCTGAACCCTAGTCCAACTCGGTATTATACTGCTCCCAATAGATTAAGTGATTAACACATTATGACTGAATTTCTGTAAATATTGGATAGCTCGAAACTGAACATGCAAACTGAGAATGCAATAATTAATCTGATAATGATGCATTCATAAACTGAGGCATGTAAAACTGAATACTGAAATCTCTGACCTAGCATGTATAATTCAAGAACTGAAGAAATACATAGCTAGGGTTTTGAATTTTATGTAAGAAACTGAGCAATAACATGATAATCTGATTTGAAACATTTAAATAACTAATTCATGATGATCTGTTGAAATTCTAGAAACCCTAGGTCTCTTCATAATCAATCAAGAATCTGACTGAATTCTAGGGACCTAATGGGCGAAAGGAACCAACTAGTGAAATCCCACATACCTGGTGATGAATTCCATGGAGAAATCTTTTAATTTTGGGGCTGGAACTGATGGAACCTTGCTGCGTTCTTGATCTAGGGTTCTTGACCTTTTTCTCCTCTCTTGCTTCTAATTTTCTAAGTTTTGATTAAATGTTTTGACTAAGGTAAGTTCTAGTTATGTTTCTAGGCTTAAACTGACTAAAACCTCGTGATTTAGGGTTTAAACGACGTATCTAAGGGGTTAAACGAAATAGGAAAAGACCAAAAGACCCCTGAATTAACTGCTGTCGGAGTGATCGACGGAATAGACTAACGGGCCGTCATTCAATCGACGGTCCGTCGATTGGATCCGTCGATCGAGTCTGCCTGACAGGGCTTCACTAAAACAGGCTTAAGTTTGTACTCGGAGGTCGGATTTTAGCAAACTCAGTGGCATTGGAAAGATAATACAATTATCTATCATATCATAGGTAATGGGACACATAATTCTTTTTTTTTCTAAAAGTTATGACCATCTGAATTTGACCCATTAGAATTTTCAGCTAACTGGCTACTGATTCTCATCTACTATCAGACCTACGGACCGTGGATCGAATGACGATCCGTGCTGGTCGATCATAGTTCATGTTAGAGGCTGGGTAAATAAGGTCTTGATCCACGGACACAGACCACAGACCGTGGTCTAATCTATGGACCGTGGGTCTTTCCATGAGTCGAGTCTTAGCCAATTTTTCTGAGCTTGGCTGGGGAGGGGTTGCAGTTGTGTACCACGGACCACCAGCACGGGCCGTTGTCTGACCTACGATCCGTGGATGGCAACCGTGGGTTGCACCTGCAACTTCTCAAAATCTGCATTTTAGGTCTTTTTTGGATTCGGGGTGTTGCAGAACCCCTCCATATTAAAAAAATGAGAAGAGAAAAGAGAAGAAAAAAAAGAAATGATAAATTTTTATCCATTGTGCATTTTGGTGGAAATAAATGGGGTGTCCGATGAGCTATAACAAATATATTTTATGCTATGAATAGGTGATGAGTTCGAGATTTGGACTCGTTTGGGGCTTTGTTTTGATAGTTTTAGTGTCCTCAAATACCTAATTTATCCTATAAACTGATGTTAAAGCCTTGATTTTTAGGAATGTGGATTAAGGAGCAAAGCAAGGAAACTAATATGCAAAAGGAACAAACCAAGTTGAAGAAGTGGAGAAAGGCAAGTCTGGCGATCAGCAAGACCACTTGAAGAATCGCCAAATGGCTCTTCAATCCGCCTAAAATTCCAGTGTGCCAGCCCTTAGGGAAGAAACCAAGCCAGCGACAGGAAAGGGGCAGTCCGCGAATCAATGATCAATTTTGCGATGACAAGATGGATCGCCCAAAGTCACAGGACTTAAGGTTGCTGAAAACCAACGCATAATGACAATAAAAGAGAGAAAAAGGTGGTTCCTCGAACCACTCGGCGAACTTGACTTACCTCGCCTAATGGCCTTTCGTGGCCAATTTTTGGCAGCTATAAATTGAATTTTGAACTATAAATTGTGAGGCTTGTTACCATTTAGAATAGTTTTCTTTGAAGTTTTAGAGTTTCCTAGTAGACTTAGAGGCTTTTTGAGACTCAATTTAGAAATTTTGCAATTGGGTTACTAATTTTCTTCAATTTGGAACATTGTAAAGGCTTAAATACTCTTACCTAGTTGATGGGTAATCGATTTGGTAACTGTTTTTACCTTTTTATAATGTTTTGCTAAAACCCCAGTTCTTGGGGTGTGATCTTGTGATTATGGGTTGAATTAGCTTATAGGTATTGTGAATTACTAGTTTAAATTCTATATTAAAGTGGGTTTAATCAATATTTGAGGTTTAATTTATGAATTGTAGTTGCAATTGCATTTCTAATTTTGTGTTCTTACCTTGCTCAAGAGAGAAGTTTTGGAACCAAGGCTTTTGATTAATAGTTTGTCGGTATTAGGTTGATATGGGTTCAACTCGGGAGAGTGAATCCTAAACCCAATCCTACCCATTTGGCTCGAGAGAGTGGATGAATTAAGGTGTGGGCTGTTCTTAATAGCTATGCTTGTTGATGTTTGAAAGAAATCGCTTGAATCGGGATAGTTGTTCGAGAGAAAGCTATTTCACTAATAGTCTAGCCTACCCATTGATATTTAGCTATGAATTAGTAGTTACATTTAACCATATAGTGAACTTTGCATATAACTGATCACATCCCGAGTCTTCCACTCCATATTATTATTTCGGTTTTGTGTGACTGCATTGTAGTTGATAATTGCAAACAAAAGTCCCCCTATCAGACATTCGTGTCACCCCTTTTGATTTGTTTCATGTCTATTTCGATAATTTCTATTCCTATAACTAGTTAGATCACGTTTGTTCTTCTTAATTGAATTTAAACACGTACTGCTCCTTGTGGGTTCGACCCCAGCTCATTTGTCTGGATTTACACTACTTAACGATCATTTGTACCTAGAATTGGATGAGGTGTGTTTGAAACGTTAATCAATAGGCCAAGAATGAGTTATGAATTTGAAAAGAATGAAAGCAAACGAAAAGAAGTGAAACTTGAGTTGTGCTTCATGAAGGTAGAGTTACTAAGCCAAAATGATCACACTCTTACCCTTAACCCAATTCCAAGCCGTGAAAGACCTTTTTTATCTTCCATAAGCCAAGTGATGTATTGGTTGAAAAATACGGGCAAGCCTATGGGAAAATCGATCATGTTGTTCTCATTGGGAGTGTGATAGTCGATTTTGATTCCTTAATTGTATTCCTTGATTGGCTTTGTGAGAGCATGGAATCATTCTTGATGTGAGGGCATTCTAATACTTTTGTTGGGCATGAATTTGTATTTGAAGTGAGTATTTGTGAGAATGAACTCTAATTGATGATGGCCAGTCATAGTTGGAAATGTTAAGTGCACAATTGAACATTGCATGTCTGGACTAAACCTTGTGTTCCCTTTCGTGTTGAGTCTCAAGGAGCACTACTTTTAAACATCCCTGTTGGCATGGTTGATCTTGTGTTTTACTCGAGGACAAGCAAATATTTAAGTTTGGGGTGTTGATGAGTTGAGAATTTTTACTCATTTAGAGCTTGTTATTGAATGAATTAGTGTCCCCAATGCCTATTTTGTGTCCATAACTGATGTTAATTTGTCTGTGTGCAACAATGAAGGCTTAAGAACTAGGAAACGACATTACAATGCCAAAAGAAGTGAAAGAGTTGGAAAAGCTGCAGTAAACATATTGGAGCTCGCAAAAGCCACTTAGCGACTCGCCGACTGAGCCTTTAGCTCACCAAAATGTCCAGCGAATTGGCTCATGAACTAAGCCAACTTGGCGATTGAGAGAGAAACTTCGCGACGCGCCAAATGGAATATCGAGCCTGACCTAGATTGCCTAATTGAACAGAACAACTGGGCGCAGAGTTCAATCCAAAAGATGAGAAAATGTGCTTGTTAGTGGATCCCGACTAACTTTGGCGAGTCGAATTGTGTACTGAAATTTTGGGATGTTTTTGGAAATGTATAAATTAATTTTTTAAGAGGGAGAAAAGCGTCTTACACAGTATTTAGAGATTTTTACATACTTAGACAATATTAAACATTCTTGTTGTTGGTTTTGAGCTTGGATATTACTTTCTTAAGCTATAAGTCTTACTTTTTGCATTGAGCATTGTAGATTTTGTCATTTCGATGGAACATATTTTTGGTAACTATTTCTTGCTTTTTGGTTATATGTGGCTACACCCCTTTTTTAGGAGTGTGAGAGCAGGAGGCTCACTCGGCGAGTTGCCGAGTGACTTTTGCGAGTTCCAGCTCTTCTTTTCTTCAGTTTTTCCAACTTTTTTGCTTCTTTTCACATTGTAATGTCCTTTCCCTATTCTTAAGCCTTTATTGTTGTAAATAAACAAATTAACATCAGTTATGAACACAAAATAGGCATTGAGCATTGGAGATTTTTTCTTTTCGATGGAACATCTTTTTGGTAACTATTTCTTGCTCTCTGTTATGTGTGGCTAAACCCCCTATCCTTAGGGGTGTGGCTATGTAATCGAATACATAAATTAGATTATGGGTATTGTTAATTGCTTTATTTAATGTTTTTTTGAAATGGGTTCAATCATTTATTAATATTTTCATTTATGCACTAATGTTGCAAATTTAGTTCTAGATTTAGCTCTCGATGCTTGCTTGCGAAAGTTGTGTAGAGTAGAATAAATAATTGATAATTGTAATGGATTATGTCTTTACAACCCAGCTTGATAAAGTGGGTTAAATTAAGGAATTGGGTTGTTTTGTCTTGTGAAGCTTGTTGAGGTTCGAAGGAGCTCACTTGAAGCATAATAGCTGATTGAAAAATAAATGTTTAATTAAAATCCATCCTACCAATTGAAATTCAACGACATAAAGCAATTGATATTGACCCATTAATCAAAATTAGTATTCAATTACTCACACACTTTGAAGGTCCTCTTTATACTTGTTCAAACTCCGTACTATTTGTTTCCGTTAACAATTGGTTACCAAACTCTCTTGATATTGAAAATTAAAACGTATTGATTTACCTTATGTTACGTGTTATTTACTCCCGATCTACAAGAAATTATAACATTAAACTACTTCATACTTCAATTCTTTACCGTATCGCTCCTTGTGGGATTGACCCCAACTCACCGTTGGCCTTATACTTGTTAGGACATCCTAGACTTTGAATTATAAGAGGTGTAGTTGAGCGTTATCTGTCGCTTTTGACGTTGGTCAGTAAGGTCACTTTTCTCATTTGGTGAGTCGCCCTTTCATTTTAGAGTTCGATGACCTGTCTTGATAAATAGAAATGTTATGCACTATCACTTTGGGCGAGGTCATCCTCACTAGGCGATCCACTTTTCTTTCTTGGTGATCATCAATGTAAATTTTGCACTTCTTTTAACACTTTTGGCCATTCGTTTAAACATTCATCCTTGCCTTGTCCAATTGCCTTCATAGCTACAAATAATCAAAATATTATCATAACAGGACAAAATTAGGCATCAAGGACACTAATTAGTGAGCTAAATAGGCCTTAAATGAGTGCAAATCTACCACTCATCAACACCCCTAACTTAAACTTTTGATTGTCCTCAAATAAATCAAGAACACAATAAGCTCAATAGGGTGTCTACAACAGTAATCAGTGAGAGCTAACATGCAAATGTCATTACAAGACTACTTTCAACAACATGCCATACTCAATCATGATAAAAAAAAGCTTTAAAAGATGACTAGCTGGTTCACAAAAGCTCAAGCTCACTTTAGCTTCTTTTCTAAAGCAAGACCATGTTTCAATAAATGCATTCAAGTTCCCTCACATCAAGAACGATTCCATGCTCTCACAAAGTACGTCAACAAGGAAATAAGGAATCAATGCAACTCTCACTCCCTCAATAGATAAATGCATGCAAGCTTCATCCCATAGGTTTGCCCATATTTTCCAATCATCACACAACCTAGTTCATGCAAGATCTCAAGGGTCTGTTAGGCTTGTAATGAGGCTGAGGGTTAAGGTATGGTTGATATGGCTCAGTGACTTAACCTTTTAAAAGAATTGTTGCAATCATCTCACCTCTTCTCAACTTCTTTTCATTCTTTTTCATTTGAAAAATTAAGCTTTGTTTTTTCACTCATTTTTTTGGAACCCCTTTATTTCATTACTTCTTTTTTTCGTTTCCCTTTTTCAAAATGTTTCCATCACAATGAATCTTTCTCCTCTTTTTTTTTTATAAGGAGGGGTTCCTTATTTTTTGTAAAAATTTCAAAGTTGAGTCTCATTTCATCTTTTTTTGCCCTTCACTTGGCTTTAATTCCTCCTTTCGTTCTGCACCCAACTTAGGCTTTTGGCCTAAGTTGTCTATTACAATATAACAGTACTTCAGAAAGGATTTCAAATTAGAAGGTAGGGACAATTAGGGTTAAGACGTTTTAGTTCGGTTTTTTCAACAAATGGTTTAGGCTCAAATGGTGCTAGAATGGATACACATCCTCACAAGGTAGTCACAAAGGATTATGAAAATTTGGGCTCCCTCTTAGAATCGTTACCCAAGATCACTCCTTACATTTATCAAGGTTTAGACAATTAGACTAACAAGGCAAATTCAAGGATTCCACACACATGCTTTCAAGTAAGACCTCAGCACACGTGACACTTTAACATACACTATTTGACACAACCCAAAAATATCAAAAGTGTGTGTGCCATGTTCATTGCAAAGCTCACATCAAAATGTAGCTAGTCAACAAAAAATTCAAAAAGATTGATCAAAAGACGACCACGTCAATTGAATTCTAGAGACACCAAAACTATACACCATGCTCATCATGAGTGCTATTCAAGACATCGAAATTAAACACAATCAATCCTCTCATTATTATCAATGAAAACTCAAGTATTTTACATTTTACAAAACTCACGGGGGTTGCAAAATTGAGAGAAAATGAAAAATGTAAAAGATATACACTAAACCAAATGAAACATTATAATATAAACAAAAGTAAACTAATACAATCATCTAAAATAGAAAAGTAACAAAATACTAAGTAAAGGGGAATATTGGTTCAAAGGCCCTCAGTTCACCAAAAAGAAATATGTAGTGTCCTCAATACAAAGATAATAAAGTACTTGAGGCAAAGTAAAAAGGTCTCCCTAACAGGCTAAGCTTATGGAGCACTCTCATCTGGAGTCTATGGAACAGAAGCATCACCTAGGGGATCAATGCTCGACAGTAATATCATTGGAGGAGTGGTGGAGTTTCAAGAGACTGCACTAGATCTAAATGCAAAGTCTTCCAAAGGGATCTCTCTAGGGTGGCCTGAATAATCACCTCATAGGCTCCTATATCTTGGTGAGTGCCTATGTTATCCCATGCTTATCCTCCTCACACATAAACTCCTCCTCATCTGTCTCTTCGGCCAAATCATCATTGGCCCTCTCAAGCAGCATCATCAACACTCAGAGCTATCTCACGCTGCACACTAAAAGTAGGCTCGACGTGGAATCATTGGTGGCACAGAGGCTAGTGCATATGGTAGGGGAACCTCGCCCCATAGCATAGAGAGCTATGTAGATTGTAGCTAAGTCACATCTGCTTGCAAAGTAGTAAGCTCACCCCTCATGGTGTCTAATAAACTGAAGCTACCCTTGACCTTCTTTTAGATCTCTAATCTCGTAGTGAGGTTGTCCAACCTCACATTATGGGCCTAAACTAACCCCTGACACCTAGTCACCATGTCCATCTAAGGTGCTAAGGCCCACTCAATAGCCATATGAATCACCTTGGGTAAGTCCTTCTTAACCCTCGCGGCTTTCACATCTATCGATCGGGCAAGACTACCCATTTGACATATCAGGGCCTGGGTCAAGGGGGGGACTGGTAGTAGGAGTTGGGTAGGTACAATATCAGAAAAAATAGAAGAATAAGAAAGAGCAATAGAAGAAGTAAGCGCAATAGCAGAGGAAGGTATACTTGCGTGCTCTACAGAAGGAGCAGGTGTAGTGGCCTCAAATGCTAAAGTCTCTGGATCAACTAGGGGCATAGAGTCTGGTGGTGGAGGCTTCCTCTAAGCCGAATCGTCTCATAAACAATCATCCTCAATCCATCGAATGTCATTAGATGAGGGTGGGGTGATTCGTACATGTGCAGTCCCCTTAAAGGGAACTCCCGCTTTTTCACAAAGCTAGGTAATCAGAACGGGGAATAGAAGGGAGGTCTGCTATTGTCTTGCCCTCATCAGCATCTCCTCCATAATTATATATCCAACATTAAGTTCAATCCGATTAACGAAACATCCCCAATACTGCTTTTGGAAGCTAGACTCATTTTAAGATGAAATTATGTTACTGCTAATGAATCCAAACCAATAACGACATACAATTCTTCTTTTCAATTTGTGCCCCTTCCACTGTCCATGGAGGAGATGAATCTGCAATTAGTGGTGCTAGCCACTCCTTGTGGGGATCTAACTTGAACTTCATACGAAGCTGGAATCTATCGGGTGAGTTACTTTTGGTACTGAGAACCTCATTTATCGCACTAGCATCACCAGGCACTTTCTTGCCACGTACCTCTACTTACTCAAGGAGTTTCTAGATTGTACCCTTTCTCTTTTAAGGCAGGGCCTGGGTATAAGCGTAGTAGAATTCCATGAGCCACTTTGGCACATATGGTTTCGTAAGCTTCGTGAATTGTTCAAATATGTGAAACCTGATTGTCTTTTGTATAACCGGGTAGTCGCTCATCACCCCATCAGTTGAGAGACTTCTCTCATCAACAATCGTTGTTTCTCCTTTCTTCTTGAGCCTATTTAGGGACCTTGGAGCTATGATCAGGAGAACATGAGAAAAAGGGGTTGGATCTTGTGGAGGTGATACTATCCTGAAGCAAACATAAATCTATTTCTTGGAAATGTGCTTCTTGGGTATTTTACCTGCATTTGTTGCAGTATATGGAGTGGCTTGTTGAGCATGAGGTGCCTCAAAGGGCTCATTCATAGAAATACCCCTATGTCTCTGCAAAGGATGGGAAGCAGGAGAGTCTATGTTGGACTCTGTGTGTGATGTCATCACCTGATTACCCTTTGTTCTAGCCATGACTTGCAAACACACACATTTAAGCATAGAAGCGTTAAAGGTTAGTTTAAATCAAACTCATTTGGAATCACATTTCAAAAATACCCCGACGCTCACGTAATGCGAAGGTGTCTCACCTAACAGGATAGGCGAGCTCTAGTGAGCTCACCGAAATGGACAGTGGAAATTATCAAAGGAATCATGCACAAAGGGAAGAGTCAATTCCAACTTAGCGATTCACCGAGTTGGTTTCAGTGGGCTAAGACAAGTCCATCGAAACTGACAATGCAAAATGAAAAGGAATATGCCTCAAGGGAGATCTACACGCACAATCGGTGATTTTCAAAGTGGGTTTGGTGAACTAAGACAAGCTTGTTGAATGGGACAATACACAAGGTAACGTATTCACTCACAAAGGAGAGCTGGGGCGTACTCAATATTTCGCCTAACCTCCTTGGCAAACTAAGACAAGACCGCCAAACAGAAGATGTTTATCCCAATGACTAATTTTTATAGTTAAACCCAACATACACAACAAAAGATAGTCTCCCAACATCATTACAACCCAAATATATGCATATCTACCCATGGGTACTCAGATTTCCCACAAATATTGCAAAGTGATGACCAATCATTAATAGGCTAGGCCACCTTCAATAATGCTAATCTTTTTTCGATCTCAAAGCATCTTTGCATAGAATCTCCTTTCAGTTTCATCTATGCACTATACCAAACAACCAAATACCTTAATCTACTCTCTCTTTCGATGCAGAAGTAGGGCAAATAGATCAGACCCTTAACCTTTATTTTCAAGAAAGTTACAAACATAAAACCTAAACTGCTAGTATTAGACTAATTACCCACTCCAATCAATCTCTTTCGAGCATCCACCAGAGATCCGAAGTAGGAATTAAGTTTGCAACCTTAAACCATAAATTAACCCTATGCTAATTATCCCAAATTCATAAATGAACAACAACAAAATAGAGCATAACAAAATACCCACTACATTAAATTAACACCCAACCCAATAATTACACCCCAAGATCTTTGGGTTTTAGCCACCCATCATAAAATGCAAAGAAATTATACCTTCCATGAAACCAGTCATGAGTAACATGAAATCAAGAAATTACAAGAAAATCCACATTGGATTAAACTTTAATTTGTAATTTTAAAGGACAAAGTTGAAAAACCCAAAAGCTAGAAAGTGTTCTTCACAATTTAAAGTGTTTCACTATCACACTAAGAAATTCTAAACTCTCGCCAAAAGAAAACTCTCTATTTCTCTCTCCTTTGGGCTATTTATAGTTTCTCAAAATTTGGCCCAAAAACTCAACACACTAACTTGTGTCACGACCCAGGGGTACACCCTAGATGTAACATGACGTATAGTACACCGAGAGGCCCTATAAAAGCCATTTAGCATTCATAACATAAGACATAGAACAAAGAGATAAAAAATAAATTTCAAGTCTTAATAGTTTTTATAAAAGTAAAGCAGAAGTTTAAACACTTTGTCTCATTAGCCATCTCGTAAAATAAAATAAAATTAGGCCTAGGCCATACATCTTGTCCAAAACTAAAAATAAGAAAGAATACTGAAAACAATGAAGATTCTTCCTCGAAGTATGAGGACTCACCAAAGCTCGGAAATCTCTGAAGTCAACCTCTAGCCAAGAAACCTAGGACCCTGACTGTCAGACCCTATATTTGGTGAATGTAGGTAAGAGTATGTGTTAGTGCATAATATGTACCAAGTATGATAGCCATACATATAAACATTTAAATCATGCTAAAATAGGACATTTAATAACATGCAATGACCAAGCTAAAACATGATATACAAAGGGTTAGAAAACATGAGTCATAAAACATGGTCATTACAAGCTAACTTCTTTAAAACATGTGAACACATGCGAGATACTTCTTGAAGTAACCTTAGTTCATTATTATTGTGGGAAGTAGCCTTAACCGATATGGTGACTATGTGATATATAACACGATCCCTCAGTGTCACCCACACCGAAAAGGGTTGTCCTACTTGCCAAGGTAAGGACCATGAACTTTTAGCTTAGGTGGATCAACTAACTAATGTCTATCTAGACAATCATCATATGGGGGGAAATAGGTAAGGGATAAGGAGATTGCTTCTTCAAACCCGACCTCTACAAAAAAAAGAGCTTCCATCTCAATATCCTCTCGGTGCTAAGCATAAATCTCACAAAATAGTTAATTTTTCTTACTTGTTCTTATTATCCTTGGAAAGGCATGTCATCTTGCCAATCCAAGCTAGGTCATACGTCATAAGTCATCCATGGAAAGGTATCATTCAATAACCAATCCAAGCAAGGTTTCATTATTATAGCTCTTATTCTTTAATTCATTTAGGTGAGAAGACCTTTCAATCTTAGAACCCTTACTATGTGAGAAAATCTTTCACAATCATGCTTTCATGTGTATGTGAGAAATCCTTTCAACAACACAACATCAACATCATCATTGATATTTTACTCTCAAAAGATCCTTAAAACATTTAGATAAATTGTATAGGAGCATTAATTTCATAAAATCTTCATTCATAATTCAAAACCCACATCATATCATCATAATTTGGAAAACATGAGAATTACATAAGTTCATAGGGAAGTCATCATAAAATCATAGAATTTAATCAATTTATGCATAAGAGATCATAATTCCATCAATCAAATCAATAATCAAGAGAACCCATAATATAGAAGAAAACCCTAACTCAATTAAGGAATTGTAACTTTAAATATAGGAGAATTTGGAAACTCCATGAATGGAAGGAATCCATGGATGAAAACTATCATACCTCAATGCCAATTGCTTAACTTCAATGGAGGAATTGGAGAATTTACTTGCAAACCCTAACTTTGACCCTTTTTCTTCATGTTTTATAGAGAGAAATATTTGAGATGAATACTTGTTCTTTTTTGGTAAATTTGAGAGAATAATTTTCAGTAGGTAAATTTTAGTGTTAAAACACTTATATAGTGGTTTTGGTGAATGGTAAAACGACATAGTATTAGGCTAGACAAATTAGGAAAATACCCAACTGCCACTAGGGAGGCAAATGCTGACCTCAAACGACATCTTGACCAACAGACCGAGGTTTGATCGACAGTCCGTCTTGCTAGTCCGCGTCCAACATTAGAAAGTTGATTTGAAGCAATGATCCATGGGCCTTGACTCACGGACCGTGGACCTAACGACATTACGTTGGTCTAGGCAATGGTTAGTGGTCCTCTAAGCTCATTTGGGTGGCCAATCTACGGACCAGACCTACAGTCTGTGGATCAGTTCATGGCCATGGTTGGCCTCTGTCGGATGGCACCAAATCTTCCTAAAAACTGAGACTTTGCCCTTTCTCGAATTCGAGGTGTTACATTATTCCCCCCTTGGGATCGTTCATCCTCAAATGAGATTCAAGCTAGTATGAAAAGAGTAGGAGAGAAACTAACAACCTAATCAACAATGCAACTTCATCAAAATGCATATAACAAAGGAGGAAATATGACTCCTAGCTAAAACGTACTCAAGACATCATAAAGAAAATAGGAACTAGACCTAGCAGCCCATCATGCATGCAATTACAAGATTACACAAATTCGAGGAGGAAACACCATCTCCAAGCTTAAAACCATGCTCTATCATTATATCATGAAGTCTATATGCAACTCATACTCAAATGGACATAAATATGTAGAAGTCAACATATTGACTCATTTTCTTAACACTTAAGCTTTTTCATAAGCATGCGTAAATGAGGAAATCACGGAAATGTCTAAAACACATGACCCCAAAACAAATAAACCCATGAGGAACTCATTACCTCAAGTTAGAGTAGGGGTAGAAGGAAAGAGATGAGGATATCATGACATCATATTGGCCTCTGCCTCCCAAGTAGCACCCTCAACTAACTGATTCCTCGACAACACTTTCACAGAAGCAACTTCTTTATTCCTCAACTTCTTGACTTGCCGGTCTAAAATCTCAATTGAAACTTCTTCATAGGAAAGATTCTTCTTAACCCCTAAACCTTCTAAGGGAACTATAGATGTCAAATCACCAACACGTTTCTTCAACATAGAGACATTGAAAATAGATGCACCAATGTCAATTTATTAGGCAATTCAAGTTCATCAGCAACCTTACCAACACACCTCAAAATCTGATATCGGCCTACATATCGGGGACTAAGCTTCCCTTTCTTACCAAACTTCATTGCACCCTTCATGGGTGGAATTTTCAAGTAAACCCAATTATGAACATCAAACTAAAGATCTATTCTTCTTACATCGGCATATGAGTTTTGTCAATTTTGAGCCATTTTCAACCTGTCACGACCCGATTTATCAAGTCATGATGGCACCTACTATAACCCACCAGCAGGTAAGCCAACCCGTAACCCGGAACAACAAGTAATGGGTCTGAGGGTAGAAATCAAACAAAAGTAGGAAAATAACAATATAAACAAAGCGGAACCAACCCAAAACTTATATACAAATAAAGATCCCTCCCGAACCTGGAAGTCACCAATCAGAGCTACTACAAAATGAGTACAAGTCCCAAAATTAGACAACGAGAGACTGGACTGTCTCGAAAGGAAAGAGACAAGTCTATATATACGAGATGGAGACGGGAAATAGTACAAAACGCCGTGTGCTCACCCCCGTCTCCGGATAAGTCTACTCCAAGCTCGATCAACGCCGGCAAATAGTGCTCGGACTGCATCACAAAATAGATGCGGGCGTAGCATGAGTACCAAAACAACGGGTACCCGGTAGGCATCATAGGCCGACCGAGCAAGATAAGCAAAAGTGAATTGAAATGCAAATAAAGGGTCACATCAAGTGCAAAGAGTAGTAAATGGGGGTATGTACACGAGCGTACAGGCAACAAAGACAAGTAATCTAACTAACTCCGCCGGGCTCCCATAAACCCGACGGGTACGCTCGTGCACAATAAAAGAAACCACCTGCACGGACCCCCATAACTCCCGGCAGATGCATCGGCAGATAAAGTAAAATAATGGAACTAGAAGGTCTATCACAATATAACCAATTTCCGAACTTTTAACTGAACCGTTCCCAATCATATTCCAGGATCTCATTACGTCTCGGACTTAATCGGAATCTCTCCAACCTCCAAAACCTCAACCTACAGATAAGAATAATCAAGACTAACTGAAGCTTTAGTGAGGAATTGGGAATACACCACGTGCAAGCTGGACCACGGACTCGAACCGGGTACTATAGCTAATGAGTCAACCTATATGGACCGGACCACGGACTCGAACCGGGTGCCGTAGCCAAAGGTCGGGCACGGGTGGGCTGGACCACGGACTCTAACCGGGTGCCGTAGCCAAAACCAGATCACGGGTAAGCCGGGACCACGGACTCGAATCGGGTACTGTAGCTAAGCCTGGACATAAGTAAGCTGGACCACGGACTTTAACCGGGTACTGTAGCTAACAGAAAAGCAGGGCATTATGGATACAAGGTCATAAGCTGAGTTACCGACTATCAAACTCAAGTCTGCTATATCAGTCTACAAGGAGCTGACCGTCCAAAACGGCGTCGGAAAAAGTTCTACTGCCCAACGACATCCGAAATCTCGCAAGTCTATGGCAACACTAGTCTAAGCCTAGACTAAGGCCAAACATACTTCAAATCAATATTATCATATACACCACAAGATATGGATATTCAATAATATCAAGAGACATCTTTGTCATAATCCAACATTTTCCCGAAATAAGGTCTAAGGCAGGAACTATAGAAATTTAGCATGCTCAACACCCGAACCCCTCCATACTCAAGCAAATCAATAAACAAATGCCTAAACATGCTCAATCTCACAAGAGAAAGCCATAGCCTACTGATTGTGGGGCCCACAATTGGAATCTCAAAATCGAATTCATGGAAACATCCCAAATACTTTACTAAACTAATACCCCAAAATTTTAGCACAAACAGATGCCTAAAACATAGCAAATCAGCCACAA
Organism: Solanum commersonii; assembly: GCA_029007595.1. Classification (NCBI taxonomy): domain Eukaryota; kingdom Viridiplantae; phylum Streptophyta; class Magnoliopsida; order Solanales; family Solanaceae; genus Solanum; species Solanum commersonii. The sequence goes on along the minus strand of JAJTWQ010000034.1, from coordinate 326,628 downwards.
CAATTAAAATGGGCAGCCCCTTAATCACCAATTTCTGGAAAAACGAGACCCTTTCAACCCAAACAGATTATACCACGACGATCCTTGCGAAAAACTCTACAAGTTAGCCTCAAGAATGACTCAAAACGGACCTAAGATGATCAAGATCTCACATTTCAAAATTCAACAACAATTCAATCCGAAAGTCATCCTAGCAGTGGCTAAATTCGATTCCTTACCTCAAACGAAGCCTCCTCTCGCGTTTCCGAGATCACCGCTAGATTCCCCACGAAATTATCTTGAAGTTAGCCTCTTGAAGCACCTAATTTGGACTCAAAATGAAGGAGAAATCTTATGTTGAAGTTGAGGAAAAAAACTTGGACGAACTTGTTCTTAAATCTAGAATTCCAGCCGCTGCCACGTGGCGTCACGTGGCTCTGCCACGTCACCGCCGCGTCAAAATTCTACAACCCTTCAAACTTAAATTTCGATGTTTCGGACTTGTTCGGAATCGGAAAAATACAAACCATATATGGAATCTAATTGGAAATGATATTTCGGACTCAACGGTGAAGGCGGAATTTCCATTTGGAGATTGCTTCGATGAAAAGTGGGTCCCACACCCAGTATCGTTTGAGCCAGATTCCACAAATGTCATCTAAAGCCTCGGGAAGCGAACGAAGGGTCGTTCTAGACCAAAATCGATCTTCCGAAGCTAACCTAGCTATCAGAATTTTCATTTGAGCACGACTCCCAAGAAGGTTGACCAAAGTCAACTTTTCAAGTTATAATAATCTCCAAAACAGGGAAACGGGCCTAAAACCCAAACGAACGACCAGGCGACCAAACAGTCAGTGACGGCAAGTCATAAATGACTTGGGGTCGTTACAGGAATGCTCTATACGAGGGAAAGAATTCTTTAATTTAAAAATGACCTGAAGGGTCATTACACAACCTTTCTCTAATAAGCCAAACTTTTTCTAGGGCCTCATGTACCAACTCGGGACCAATTAGGGCAGCTTTATCCACCTCAAACTAACCTATAAGATATCTACACCTCCAACCATACAATGCCTCAAATTGAGTCATACCAATACTCAAGTGATAACTATTGTTAAAAGCAAACTCAACAAAGGAAAGTGATCATCCCAATTATCCTTGAAATCAATCGCACAAGCTCTCAACATATCTTCAAAAGTTTTAATAGTTTTCTCCGCTTGTCCATCAGTTTGTGGATGATAGACCATACTAAGCTAAACACGAGTACCAAGTATTTTTTGAAAAGATCTCCAAAACTGAGAAGTGAATTTGGTACCACGATCGAAGATAATGAACAAAGGCACTCCGTGCAACCTTAAGATTTCCCTCAAATACAACTTAGTATAATCTTCCACTGATAAGAAACCTTGACGAGAATAAAATGAGCCAATTTCGTCATTCGATCTACTATAACCCAAATCGAGTCATGTTGGAGCCAAGGGCGAGGCAAACTTACAATAAAGTCCATCTTCAAATCTTCCCATTTCCATGTAGGAATGCTAATGTCTTAGGATAAACCTCCCCATTTGTAATGCTCAACTTTCACTTGTTGACAATTAGGACATGTACCCACAAATTCCGCAATATCTTTCTTCATCCCACTCCATCAATAGATCTACCGTAAGTCACTGTACATTTTGGTGGCTCCCAGCTAAATAGAATACTGAGAACGACAAGCTTCTGACAAGATCTGTTCCTTCAAGTCATCAAAATTAGGTACACACAAATGATCTTGATATCTATGTATACCATCTCCCACTTGGGAGAAAGCCTCAACGAACTTCTTAAGCACCGTTTCTTTCAAGTCAACCAAAATTGGATCAAGAAATTGATTGGCTTTCACATCCACCACAAAAGATGATTCAGAACCATTATAGACCATAAAACCACCTTTCGTGGAGTTCACTAACTGAACACCCAATCGGGCCAATCAAAGAACATCTCGAACCAACTCATTCTTATCTTTTTCAATATGAGCAACACCACCCATAGATAACCGACTAAGATCATCTGCCACCACATTTGCTTTACCGGGGTGATAAAGAACACTCATATAATAATATTTCAATAATTCAAGCCACCTTCTTTGAAGAAGATTTAAATCCTTCTGATTAAAGACATATTATTAACTCTTATGGTCGGTAAAAACATCCATATGAACACCATACAAATAGTTCCTCAAAATCTTTAAGTCAAAGACAATCGTTGCTTGTTGAAGGTCATGGGTAGGATAATTCTTCCCTTGAACTTTAAGTTGCCTTGAGGCATACGAAATCACTTTCCCATTTTTCATAAGTACACATCCTAACCCGACTCTCAAGGCATCATAATAGACAACAAAACCATCAGTCCCTTCTGGTAAAGTCAACACTGGAGCGTAAGTAAGTCTATCCTTCCACTCTTGAAAACTCTTTTCACATGCTTCAGACCATGTGAACTTAGCCTTCTTTTGAGTCAAGGCTTTTAATGGAGAGGCATTCAAATAAAACCCCTCAACAAATCTTTTGTAGTAAACAACTAAACCTAAGAAACTTCTAATATTCGAAGGGAATAGAGATCTAGGACAACTCTTGACCACATCGGTCTTCTTAGGATTTACCTCAATACCCTTACTTGAATAATATGGCCAAGGAAAGCTACAAACCTCAACCAAAACTCACACTTTCTAAACTTAGCAAAGAGTTATTGGTCCTTGAGAATTTGCAATACAATCCTCAAATGGTCAATATGATCATCCTCATTTCTCGAATAGATCAATATATCATCAATGAACACAATCACAAACATGTCAAGATATTGCCTAAACACTGTATTCATCAAATCCATAAATGCCACCGGAGCATTAGTCAAACCAAACAACATCACAAAAAACTCATAATGGCCATATCGAGTTTGGAAAGTTGTTTTCAGAATGTCATCTTCCTTCACCCTCAATTGGTGATAACCCGACCGGAGGTAAATCTTAGTGAAGTAACTCGCTCCTTGGAGTTGGTCAAAAAAATCATCTACCCTTGGAAGAGGGTACTTATTCTTAATGGTCACCTTGTTCAACTGATGATAGTCAATACCCATACGAAGAGAACCATCTTTCTTTCTAATAAAAAAAATTGGAGCACCCCTAGAGAGATACTTGGTCAGATGAAACTCTTATCCAACAAGCCTTTCAAATGTTCTTTAAACTCCTTTAGTTCTACCAGAGCCATACGGTAAGGAGGAATAGAAATAGGATGCGTATCTGAGAAAAGGTCAATACAGAAGTCTATTTCCCTTTTGGGAGGAATACCGATTAAATAATTTGGGAACACTTCTGGAAACACATTACCAACGGGGATTGACTCAAGAGTAGGGGTTTCAGAATCTACATCCTTACCCTAACTAGATGGTGCATGCAACCCTTATAAATCATCTTTCTAGCTTTAAGACAAGAGACAAATTGACCCTTAGGCATAGAATTTCCCCTTCCCATTCTAAGACAGGCTCATTCGGAAATTGAAACTTAACTACATGAGTTCTAAAATCGATAGAAGCATAACATGAGTGCAGCCAATCCATACCAAGGATGACATCAAAATGTATCATATCAAGCTCTACCTAATCAATAAGAGTAGCTCTATGGGACAAGGAAATGGGATGCTTTCTATAGACCCTCTTAGCCACAATAGAATCACCAACATGGGTAGAGACAGAAAAAAGATTCTAACAACACATACAAAAGAACATCAAACCTCATAGCCACATATGGCGTCACAAAAGACAATGTAGCACCAGGATCAAGTAAACCATAAACATCAAGTTGGAAGAGTTTTAACATATCGGTAACCACATCGGGAGAACCCTCTTGTTCACCACGAGTCTAAAGTGCATAAATTTGGTTTTGCTTGGGATCTTAGAACTCGAACCACTAAGATGAGCTTTCTTTATCCGTAAGCATTAGGTAATCCCTCATCTTATGACCAGTTTTACCACAACTGAAGCAACCGTCCGTGCCGGCTAGGCACTTACCCTTGTGCTTCTTTCCACACCTAGCAGAAGTAGACAAGCCATTGAAGACCCACTACCATTCCCTCCTTGAGACTTAGGGTTAGACACCCTCTCTTTATTGAACCTAGGAGGAGCATTAGAAAAACCTTGATGGGAAAACCTTTGTCAAAATATAGGACGACCATGTCATCGAACCTTGCATGAGAGAAATTACCATCACCAGTTTTAGCCCTCTTTGCCTCCCTAGACCTTTCCTTATGTTTCTCCTCTTTGATCTGTTGAGCATGAACCATGAAACAAGAAATGTCCATGTTATAAACAAGCATGGTGGTAGGACACTCATTAACAACCATTTTGGACACACCCAAAACAAACTTACTCATCTTTGCCCTAGGATCGACAACCATTGTCGGGGCATATTTAGATAATTTTGTGAAAAGTATATTCCCTCACACTCATACTTCTTTGATGCAGGTTGATGAACTCAATCACCTTTGCCTCCCTTATTTCAAGGGGAAAGAACCTATAAGGGAAAGCAACCTTAAACTTTTCCCAATCAAGAGGACCCGCATCTTCTGGTCTCCCTTATTTCCATTAGCTGAACCAAATTTGTGCAACACCCTTAAGATGATAAGCAACCAACTTCGCGTTTTCAACCGGCATCACTCCCATGATCATCAACACCTTATTAATCTCATCAGTGAACTCTTGAGGATCTTCCTCAACCTTAGAACCATGAAACTCCAGAGGATTCATCCTAGTGAAGTCCCTCACTCTAGATGCCGCCGTATTCATATTTGGGTTGAAAGGAACCGCAACCTCCCTATTGGCTTGGGCCATCATGGCTTGAGCCAATACCTAAAAAGCAGCCACAAATTCTGGATTAGTCACTTGCTCGATCAAAGGGTCGACTGGAAATTGAGGAACTTAGAGAGGAGCTTCTTGTTACACATTCTCCCCCACATTCCTTCTAGTATAAGCTCTTTGAGTAGCCATATCATGTAAGTCATCGAATAAGGATTAGGAGAGAGACCTTATAGAATTAAACTCTATCACACGACTTTAGAGTAACGAAAGATGTGGATTTTCCTAATAATCTCGTAGCCTCTCATTCATAAATCTGGTGCACTTCACACTCATGAATAAGACTCTACTCGATGTGGCTTATGAGACATCCTAGGTCCGTTCTAAACCTTGTGCTCTGATTACCATGTTTGTCATGATCCAAGGGTACACCATAGATGTAACATGGCATATAGGACAACGAGAGGCCCTATACAAGCCACTTAGCATTCATAACATAAGAAATATAAAAAAGAGACAAAGAAATACATTTTAAGTCTCAATATTTTTATAAAAGTTAAGCAGAAGTCTAAATACTTTGTCTCATTGGCCATCTAGTACATTAGAATGAAATTGGGCCTAGCCCATACATCATGTCCACAATTGAAAATAAGAAAGAAGTTTGAAAACAATGAAGATCCGTCCTCAAAGAATGAGGACTCACAAAACCTCGAAAATATCTCAAGTCAACCTCTAACCATGAAATTGAGGACCTTGACTATCAGACCCTACATTTGGGGAACTGTTGGTAAGAGTATGCTTTAGTACAAAATATGTACCAAGTATGATAGCCATGCATATAAACATTTATATCATGCTAAAATAGGAAATTTTCATAACATGCAATGACCAAGCTAAAACATGATAGAAAGGGTTAGAAAACATGAGTCATAAAATATGGTCAATGCAAGCTAACTTCTTTAAAACCTTTGAACACATGTGAGATACTTATTGAACTGACCTTAGTTCATTATTATTGTGGGAAGTAGCCTTAACCGACTTAGAGAACATTTGAGCTATAACATGATCCCCCGGTGTCTCCCACGCCGAAAAGGGTTATCCTAATTGCCAATGTAATGACCATGAACTTCTAGCTTAGGTGGATCCACTGGCTAATGTCTATCTAGACAATCATCTTATGGGGCACATAGGTAACAGTTAAGAAGATTTCTTCTAGAAACCCGAACCCTACTAACATAAAAGTTTCCATCTCAATATCCTCTCAGTGCTAAGAATAAATCCCATGAAATAGTTATTTTTCTTACTTGTTCTTATTTTCTATTGAAAGGCCCATCATCTCGCAAATCCAAGCTAGGTCATAAGTCATAAGTCATCCTTGGAAATGTATCATTCAATAACCAATCCAAGCTAGGTTTCATTCGGATAGCTCTTAATCTTTGATTCATTTAGGTGAGAAGACCTTTCAACTTTAGAACCCTTACAGTGTGAGAAAACCTTTCGCAATCATGCTTGTGAAAAATCCTTTCAAAAACACAACAACTACATCATCATTGATACTTCACTACATTTACATAAATTTCATAAGAACATGCGTAATTTCATACAGTCTTCATTCATAATCCAAAACCCACATCATACCATCATAATTTGGAAAACATGGAAATTACAGGGGGGACGAAGTAATCATAAAACCATAGAATTTCATCAATTTATGCATAAGAGATCATAATTGCATCAATCAAATCAATAATCAAGAGAACCCATAACATAGAAGAACACCCTAACTCAATTGGGAAATTCTAACTTTGAAAATAGGAGAATTTGGGAACTCCATGAATGGAAGTAATCCATGGATGAAAACTATCATATCTTAATGCCAATTGCTTAACTTTAGTGGAGGAATTGGAGAATTGACTTGCAAACCCTAGCTTGGACCCTTCTTCTTTAGGTTTTATAGTGAGAGAAATATTTGAGAGGAAGAATTGTTCTTCTTTTGTAAACTTTAGAGAATTTTTTTCAATGTGAAATTTTTAGAGTTAAAACACTTATATAGGGGTTTTGGTGAAGGGGTAAAACAACATAGTATTAGGGTAGACTAAGTAGGAAAAGACCCAACAGCCCCTAGAGAGGTAACTACCGACATCAAACGACGCCTTGACCAACGGACCATGGTTTGACCGATGGTCCATCCTCCTAGTCCATCGTCCGGTGTCTAAAAGTGGATTTGAGGCCATGATCCATGGAACTCGATCCACAAGACATGGACCCAAAGAGGGTTCATTAATTCAGGCCGTGGTTAGTGGTCCTCTGAGCTCATTTGGGTGGCCAATCCACGGACCACACCTACAGTCCATGGCTCAATTCACGGCCATGGTTTGTCTCCTTCAGATGGCACTAAATTTTCCTAAAAATAGAGATTTTTCACTTTCTCGAATCTGAGGTGTGACACTTTGGGTGACGTTAGTTGGGATCACCGAGCTCATTTGGTGAATTGCTAATAGTGTTTTAGCTCACCTTGTCTTGCTCTAGGATTCAGGTGTTTCAACTCAGTTGGTGGGCTTGTTTGAGTCTAACTTTCACATTTGGCGTATCGCCGAGTACCACCTAGGTTCGCTTTTTGAGCCTTCTATTCCTTTCTTGAGCTGTCACTTTCAATGATGGTTAGCAAGGTTGCCTTTTTTATTTAGTGAGTCGCCCTTTTCTTTTAGTGTTCACCGACCTGTTTCAATAAATACAAGTGATGTCCATTGTCACATTGGATAGGCCATGTTCAGTAGGTCATCCGCCTTTCTTGCTTGGCAATCATCAATGTACATTTTGTACTTCTTTTCACACTTTTGGCCATTCTTTCAAATATTCATCCTTGCCTTATGCAGTTGATTTCATATCTACAAATCATCAAAATATAATTATAAAGGGACAAATGAGGCATTGAGTACACTAATAATTAAGAACTAAATCAACCTCAAATGAGTGCAAATCTACCACTTAGCAACCTCTAGGATTTAACCTAGCACCAAAAGGACTTTGAGGTGGAGGCTAAATTACGGTAATCTCTAGTAGAAATATCTAGTCCTAAACTTCGTACCCCATAGTTTGTCTTCAATGATTTAGCTAGTTGATCCACATAGCCTTTATGATATGATACAGAGTTCTACCTTCGAAAGTACACTCTCCTTCTCAGTGTGGGAGTTACATCAGAATTTCATGTTATAGCTCACATGGTCTATTATTGGTTAAACCAATATCTTACAAAAGAACTATGATTTTCCCTAAGTCTTTACGTTATGTCCTTGTACTAACACACTGGTCTTGTATCACGTTTTCATATGATCTTGCTTTTCTAAGCTTTTAATTATCCTACTTGGTCATGTATTTCATGTTTTAAGACTATTATGATATCATGCCTATGCTTATGAATGTTTCCCCATACTTAATACATTTCATATACTAATGCATACTTGTGCCTATATTATTTCATAATATATGGTTCGCCGTTTCTCCTTCCTCTCATTGCTAGCTTGGATTGCCCTATAAACTTTTTGATCGGTGAGTCCATATGCTCCGAGGACAAGACCATTGATGTTTTTAGTTCTTTCAGTTTTATGCCTTTAGTTTCAGACTTTCTAAATGGTGAATGGGTTACATCACAAGCACTCTTATGATGTTATATAATGTCTTGTCAAGAGATAGTTATAATTTCACATCTATGTTCAAACTCTCTTTCCGGATATGAGACGCCATACTTAACTCTCTTATTGTATATTCTATTGTGTTGTATGTATGTCAAGTGCTTGTGTATGGTCTCTCGAGGATCTATACACCATGTCACGTCTAGGGTATACCTTGAGTAATGACATCCAACATTTTAAGTAGAACCCTATTGTATAACTATCGGGGTCAGGGTATTTATCTATAGCACATTTCATCAAACATTCAAAAATCTCTTATTCTTCAAAATTCGCTTGTAATTCCTCTTTTCCAACGTTTATAATTGTTGGTGTTGGACTGAGAGTATAGAGAAATCAAGAAATATTAAAAAGAGAGAAGGAAAGTTGCGACTTCTTTAATTTCTGATTGACTTGAAGTTACATTAATAACAAAATATGCCCACATGATATATAGGCTAAGAGATAAGAAAATAATCATATACTATAGGTCTTGTAACCCACTATGGCATATAATCAACAACACTAATAAAACTTGAGTAAATATAGGAAACTACTTAACAAAGACCAACAAACTACTTCTACTAAACTACCCATGTCCCAATGCACTCAATCTTTGTTTTGATACACTCTTCAACTTTCCCTCTTGATTGAAAACTATAGACTCCAAACAATCCTTTGAAATAACATAATTTCTCCTTTTATAAATCCTTTGTCAATACATTATCAAACTTCTCTTGTGTGTTGCAATATTCCAACAATATTTGCTCCTTTACTACCAAATCACAGATAAAATGATAATGAATGTCAATATGCTTTGTTATGCTATGGAACGTTGGGTTTTTTGTCATGGAGATAGTTACTTTTTTGTTGAAAAATATCGATGTTGCTCCTCTCTACTCTGGTTGAAGATCTGCTAACACTCTCCTTACCCAGATGGATTGACAAGGTTCCTGAAGTGACTACAATATACTAAGCTTTTGAAGTTTACAATGATGTTGTAGCGTGTTTATTTGAACTCCAAGTCACCACACCTGAACCTAAAGTGAAAACATTCGCCAAAATACTTCATCTATCGTTCAATGACCTTGCCTAATCACCACCTGTGTACCCGCACATTCTGAAATTATCAGTATTGGAGTACCGAATACCAAACTCCAAAGTTCCAGCAGGGTACCACAAAACTCTCTTTGCTGCTCCATAATGTACCTTTGAAGCTTGTTGCATAAACCTAGAAATAACACCAACATGATATGCAATATCGTTCTAGTATGCGTGATATGTATTAGACCTGCAACCAATCTTGTGAACCTCCTTGCATCTGTCAACTCTTTTTCATTTAGCTGCTACAATTTCTTACTGATATTCATTGGTGTAGTTTTCCAATTAAGCATGTCAAATTTATAGATTAGGTCTATATCATAGTTCATTTATGAAAGAAATATTCCCTCTTTAGTTTGATGAACTTGAAGGCCAAGAAAGTAATGTAATAAACCCATATATGACATCTCAAACTCATTCATCATCTGAGAATTGAATTCGTCCAAAAGAAAATGTGAAGAACTAGTGTAAATGATATCATCAACATAAAGACATACAATAATGAAATCATTACCTTATTTCTTCACATATAAAGTGGGTTCATTCTCACTTATCATGTTTCCCTTTTTTGGAAGTATCCATCAATCTTGCTATACCACGCTCAAGGGGCAGACTTCAAGCAATATAATGCGTTCGTCAGCTTGTACATCTTTGTTTCATCGCCTTCCTTTGTGGAACCTTCAGGTTGTGTGACATATACTTCTTCGTTTAAGTGCCCATTGAGGAATTCCAACTTCACATCAAATTGATAAACTGCCCATTGCAACTGTGCATCTAATGCTAGAACCAACTTCATTGTCTCAAATCGAGCTATCGGAGAATTTTTTTTTCAAATTCCATACCATATTGTTGTGCATACCCTATTTCCACAAGACGAGCTTTGTGGTTTTGTAGGCTTCCATTAGCTTCAAACTTTGTTTTAAACACCCACTTCAAGACAATTGTATTTTTCGGTTTGGTAACTGAATCATATCTTATGTTCCATTCTTTTCGATGGATTCCATTTCTTCCACCATTGCTTTATTCCATTGTTGATTTTAGTAGCTTCTTCATAATTCATGGTATCTAAAACAATAACAGCAAAAAGACAACACGCATAAATGTTGTTAGCATACTCGGGTTTTGGAATTTTAGGCTTTGTTGATCTTCTTAATGGAATAATCTCACTAAAGACTCTCTATGAGTTGCTGCAATTGGCGAGCTTTCTGACACACCACTGAAGAACCTGAAAGTCTACTTGAAGGGGTTGACTATTTTCCTTCATCTTCAATGATTCCAAGAGGCATAGGAATATCTTCTCGCACCAGCTTTCTATTCCAATCCCAAATTGCATTTTCATCAAATATTAATCTCTTATAACTAAGATCTTTCCATTAATGGGTTATACAATCTATATGCTTTGGAGTGAGTACAATAGACAACAAAAATGCATTTTTATATTTTTCATAACGCTTTTGATGAGCTTATGAACTTATCAAAGCATCACAAACACTCGCAAAAACCCATAAATGACATGCATTTGTTTTCTTAAAATTCCAAGGTTCATAAGGAGTTTTATTCATAATAACTTTTGTTGGTGAAAGATTCAGCATCTTAACATATGAAGCCACAACATCTGCCTATAACTGATATGCGAGTTTCTTTGCTTCTAACATGCTCTTTGCCATCCCTACCACAATTTGATTCTTCCGTTCAGCGACACCATTTTGCTCCAGAGTATAAGAAGGTTTTTATTCCCTATGGGTTCGATTTTTTCACAAAACAAATTGAATTTGTTGGACACAAACTCATCTCCTCTATCTAAATAAGCATCACAAACACTTACAAAAACCCGTAAATGACATACATTTGTTTTCTTAAAATGCCAAGGTTCATAAGGAGTTTTATGCAAGTTTCTTTACTTGTAACATGCTCTTTGCCATCCCCACCACAATCTGATTCTTCCGTTCAGCAACACCATTTTTCTTCGGAGTAGATGGAGGTTTTTACTCCCTATGGGGTTCCACTTTTTCACAAAACAAATTGAATTTGTTGGACACGAACTCTTCTCCTCTATCTATTCAAAGAAAAGTGATATTGCCTCCACTTTGGTTCTCTACCAAAGTCTTAAACATGTGAAACTTTTCAATGATTTTTGAATTGTTTTCTAGAAAATACACCTAACTCATGCATCTATAATCATCGGTAAACAACAAAAAATAATTACTCCTACCTAAGGACTTAGTTAGGATAGGACTAGACAAGTCAGCGTGTATTAGTTATAAACCTTTAGAAGTTCCCCATGATTTCCCTATCTATTTTTCATAAATTCTACCTTCACATAAATTAGGAGAACTAATATTTGGTAGTCCAAGAATCATACCTTTTTCACCTAGTAATTTAAGGCCATTTATGTTGAGATGACCGTACTTTAAATGCCACATTTTCAAGTCATCTTTTGCACTTGCAACAAGGGGATGATTTTCCATATCAGAAATATTCAGCGGAAACATCTTATTTAGCATCATGGTAATATGAACCTTTTTGCCAAACTTCTTCTTTGTAATGACACAAACATCAAACCATATTTCTACTTGCCATGGCGCTGATGCCAAATTTGTTGTACTAAGAGTAGAGAGAAATCTGGTAATAATAAAAAAGAGAAGGAAAGTTGTGACTTCTTTAATTTCTGATTAACTAGTACATAAATAACAATATATGCCCACATGATATATAGGCTATGAGATAAGCATCTAATCCAATAATATAGGTCTTGTAACCCACTATGACACTTAATCAACAACACAAATAGAACTTGAGTAAATATAGGAATCTACTTAACAAAGACAAAAAGACTAGTTTTACTAAACTGCCCATGTCCTAATTCACTCAGTCTTGGTTTTTTTATCACTCTTCAACAATTGGGTGGTTGCAAATATTTTCAATGGGTCTCCATCCTACATATTTTGTGTACAATTTGCTTTAGAAAAAAATATTTCCTCTTTGATTCTGTTAGGATCAACTATAGTCTATTCATGTACTACAACTTCGTCAATGTGATTATATCTCTTTTGAGCATCAATAGTCTGGTAAAAAAATGATGATTCAGTCCCCCTTCTTGAGCCATAAAGCCCTTGATCTCTGTCTCCAAACCACTTCTTAATTCATCAGACATCCTTCATTTCCTATGAACAAATTGGATTGCTTAAAAGTTTCTTCCTTTGTCAGTGCTCTATTCTCTAAACAAGAGTGTAGTTCAACCATCTAGCAAAGAAATTTATTTATTCTTTTAATGTTTCAAATTCTCTTACTCTTTTCGACTCCAATCTTTTATGTTTCTTTTGAGAGCTTTGAGTTGACAGGATATAATGTAATATGGTATCCCAGAAAAGGCAAAAGTATTCCACTGGTTATAAACTCTATCAACAAATCCTTCAGAGTTTAACCACCAATTTTAAACTTAAAATATGAAAGGACTGTTCCCATTGTCCACAAAAGAGAGCAATGGAAACATGACCTGAAATCACTCTTTGTAAAATAAATTCTTTTATGTTACTTAAATCAATTATTTCATTCCATGGAAACCAACATTTGTATTCTAGAGGTATTGGTATGATTGCCTCCTTTAAACTAAATGGAAGTGTCATAATCTACCTTCTTTCCAATTTTTTATTAGCAGCATAAACACCAGTGATATGACATTAAAAATAACTTACGACCTTGAAATTTCAAGTTATTATATAAACTCCAACTTGTAAGATCTCCCCCATTCCATACTTTAGAGTTCCAAACTAAAATCATTCTACCACTGGTTCCACTAGATTTAATAAATGCACTTCTAATCCATCTCCCTTCTCAAATTTAATTGATGATATCTTTCACATTCCCCTATAATTTTGTTTCTTGGAAGCACCTTATGTTTGTCTTTAAATCTAGAATGAAACTTGCACAACTCCTGTATTCCCTAAGTACTTTAACCCCCTAAAATTCCACAATATCAATTTGAGCTTCATGGCATGGGTTGAATACTCCCCTTCCCTTTTAGATCTATCTCTATTACTTTTGAATATAACATCAAGGGATACCAAATTCATTAACTCTTGTGTGCCTTTGAACTTGTTCTTTTTAAACATCAATGTTCGACCCCAACTCTTTGTTGGGTTTTATACTAGATAATGATCATTTACACCTAGAATCAGATGAGGTGTGTTTGAGATGTTAATCAAAATGGCGTCGCTTCCGGGGAGTGGTATTATTTAGAATTCTATTATTGAAGTTGAATTGTGATCTTTTTGGTTGTAGTTGAATCGACTTACTTTGGTTTGTGTTTGTGTTGCTTGTTTTGAACAGAGGACGAGATGATCATGAATAGGAGTAATGGTAGCCAAGTGGGCCACCAAGACTATGTTGGGAATCTTAATGATGTGAATGATCCAATTCAAGTGGATGGTGTTGGTGCAATTCGTCTACCTCCTATTGAGGGTAATGTTGTCTTCCATGTTATGAGCACAATGCTATAACTCCTCCAAATGAAAGGATTATATGAAGGGTTGGCCCACAAAGACCCCATGAACATATTCGGAACTTTGTGGATGTTTGTGGTCCGTTCTTATTAAAGAACATATCACAAGAATAAGTTCATCTCAGGGTGTTCCCGTTCTCTTTGATGAGTAAAGCTACCAAATGGTTAGCTGAGTTATCAAGGAATTCCATCACCAATTGGGATGAGCTGACCACAACATTCTATGTGAGATTATTTCCTCTGTCAAAGATGATGAGGCTCAGAGATAGTATTCAAGGTTGCAAAATCTTGGAGGGTGAACCTATCCACGAGATGTAGCTGAGATTTCAAAAGTTAGTACTTCAGTGTCTGACTCGTAGACTTCCAAACCACATATTACTACAATACTTCTATAGGAGTCTTGACTCGGTGAACAAATGAGTTGTTGATCAACTTAATCTCAGAGGTATAATGCAAAAACCCTATAAATAGCGTCTCAACCCTTAACGGGATAACTAAGATAAATAGAGTGTGGTACACTCATGAGGACCAGGTGTCTCCTTTCACTTTTAGGATAACAAAAGAGCAGATCGAGAAAGATTAAGAGAGAGACCAAAACATGGCCAAAATGACGACCTAACTTGATTGGGTTGAAGAGTGTAAATGTTATTGGTGTTGGTGGAGCAAACCCCAAAGAAGCACAATTTGAACTGATGTACAATGAGGAAGTGAACTTCCTTGCAAACCAAGGAGGAGGATTTCATTCCAACTATCCAAGGCCGGGTGGAAATCTGGGTTTGAATAGAGATGATGGATGGAGAGATTGTGATAGGGAATGGCGTGATCGTAATGCTACTTGGAAAAAAGGGATGGTGACAAGGATAGATACGTCCCACCTCATGAACGCCAAAATCTTAAAGAGCAAAGAGCTGACCCGAAGAACTTATGTACGGAAGACATGCTTGCACAAATTCTCAATAAGGTTGAAGGTTCGGAGAAAGTGTTGAAAGAGATGAAGGAGGATGTCTCAACTCTTAATCAGACATTGACTTCTCATTCAGTCTCTATTAATCAGCTAGAGACACAAATGGGTCAAATCTCAAGTCAATTGAATCCACGATAAGAAAAAGGGAAGGAGGGGGGTTGCCTAGTGATACAATGGTCAACCCCAAAAATGAAGCTTAAATTGATATTTCCATCGTGCCACTATGTTAAATAAGGTGCTTCTTGGGAGGGAACCAATGTTTTTGATGTTTTAATTATTGCTTTTGAATAACATGTGTTGATTTTGCAGGTTGAAAAGTGAAAAGTGTTTGAAAATGGGCAATTAGGCGAGGCAAAAGTCCAGTTTGTGACTCGCCAAAGAGGTCGGAGAGACCAACTTAGACCGCCACTGGAACCACCCATCTTGATAGGGAACTCTGTAAACTTGGCGAGCCAAAAGCTCAGTTAGCGATTTGCCGAAGAGGTCGGTGAGCCTAAATTTGTCCGCCGTTTGAACCTTAAAATTACTAGGATTTCTGTAAAACTTTGCCCATATAATTACCACTCAGTGCATCACCGAGTGGTTCAGCTGGCGTGACTTAAGTTGCCGACTGGCGCGCGAAATGAAACGTTTTAAACGCACAAATGGTTTTAAGTTCAAAAATCCTTTATTTTCTCACATTTTCAATTCCCATACTCTCTCACCGATACTATTTTTCAATATTTTTGCACTTTTACTCTCATTTTATCAGGATCATTGTTCGGGATGGACTTTGGAATACTTTGCGCCTAGCATTTCAAATACATTAGGCATAAAAGATTGGTTTTTCGAACCCTAAACTCTATATGTGGTTGAACTTTATTGAAATTGATGTTTTGTTGATTGAATATCATTGGGTAATCACTGTGTGATTGTTTTTTTGCCTTATCTTGAATGAAATCATAATTAATAGGCCTGTAATCTTGATTCTCGTGTCTTTGTTTGATTAAAATCGAGTTGAAATTGTTAGGTTGTGTTAAAAACGTGTTGGATCTAATGCGGTGAATTCTGAGTAACCCCGGATTGTGCTAACTGTCATATTTTTCCCAATGATGGAGCGGTTGACGTTATTCTTAAGGGTAAAAGATGTCAATTAGCCAATTTTGGCCAAATCGAGGGAAGTCTGAGTACCCCGAGGGCATGGGTAGTATGGTCTTGCTTTAATTTCATACTGTAGGTGCTTAATTTTGTTTTTGTGGGCTGAAGACTTGATTTTGAAGTATGGGGTGAAAACTGGCACGTACGACCATTTGGAGAGTTGAGTTGAACTCGCCGAAAGGTGCGACAATTCGCCTAAGTACCGGTAGAACGCCTTTAATATCTCAAAATGTTTATTTTTTGTTCTGTAACTTTCAGCAATATGCCTGAGCTCGCCGAAAGTACTTATTGATCGCCCTTCTACGCCCTTAATTTCTTAAAATACATTGTAACTTTTGGCGAGCTACTCTTAGTTCGCCGATTAGTTTTGACGATCTGCCGAATGGACCTGGACATTGCCAACCAACTTTTAATGTTTGAAATTTTTGTGCTGGAACTTTTGGCGAGATGGATCTGGCTCGCCAAAGTGATTCAGCGACTCGACGACCGGTTCAATGAGTCCTCCTACAGTTTATTTCCTAAAGTTTTCTTGAGTTTTTCTAAGTGTTTCTACATCATTTGTAGGAATGTCTAGACCCAAAGTCATCGATAGAGACATGCCACCCCGGAAGCGGGCATGGGGAATAGTTATTAATGAGGATGCAACAGCATTGCGGGAAAAGGCAACAAAACTCCTTACGAAAGTAGGCAAAGGCAAAGGCAAGGGCAAGGCGCCCATGGCTGAGACACCGGAGGCTAGCTCCGACAATGAGTTAGTCTACGAGACACACCACATCTCATCAGGCAATGATGGGGACTCACAAGATTCTTAGGCTTCCATCTCTGAGCATGAGGATGACCAGCTATTATAGCCCCGAGAGTAGAGATTTGCTCAAAGGCGATGAATGATCCATCTAGGATTCTGGTGCGACAGACTCCTCCTCCAGCTGCAGCTGTGGCACAGGCTGTGTTGTTGGTGCCACCAATACAGGTTCTCCTCCCCGATCAGTCAACCAACTTAAGGCCGAGGGTTTGAGGACCATTCGAGAGTAGAAAAAACTGCCTACAGACAGAGTAATGGACAGACATCCAGAGATATGGAACACTCTCAAGTTCCATAAGTTCAAGATTATCACTAAACCCTAGGGCCCTTACATTCCAAATTTGGTATGGGATTTCTATTCGGCTTATGGAGACTTGGTGTCGAAAGGGAAGAAGAAGGCCAGTGCCTTCAAACCAGTTGATTCTGTGATAGTTCGGGGTAAGAAGGTGAAGTGTGACAGTGCTGACATAAATGTTGTTTTGGGGTGCACTTATAATTTCATGCATCTGTACATCAAGTTGGTCCAAAGGAAGATTTGAAAGATTGGCTGGCACCCCTTATATCTGATGCCACCCCTTATATCTGATGCCACCCCTAGGTTGATAGAGGCTGGTGCATCAATAGAGAAGAAAGACCTAAATGTTGCTGCCAGGATACTAATTCGAGTTCATCAACCTCACTATCATGTTGTCATGACCCAAGCCTAGGGCCTAGACGTGACATGGCGAATGAGGAACCCGAAGGAACCCCAAACAAGCCTCTCAACCTTGTCATCACACTTCATCGGTCGCGGAAGTACATTCAACATTAAATAACGGGAATTAAGGACTAAAGGCAAACCATTTCAAAATAACATCATAGAATAAGAGTCAAGCTCATATACAAAATACTTGTCCAACGCACACCTCTATATACATAGATAGGACGGGGTCCATGACATACTACCGGCTCCCCTCAAAGTCAAAATACAATTACAAGCTAAAGTCTCAAAACATAGGAGTAGGAAACATAACATAGCCCTCAAATCATTGAGGACTCACCAACAAACTCGGATAAGCACCGTACTAGCCACGTGGATGGAGAGAAGGATCAAGAGTAGCTCCGGTCCCTACATGGTGACATCATGTAGGCAAAATATGCGTTAGTACTTGGAATGTACTAAGTATGCGGGGTGCAATACAACAACAGACAAGGACACATTCGAAATGTAAGAAATAGTTCCATAGGCATAATGAATAACAATATGAGGATGCATGATCAAAGTGAAGTCAAAACATGTTTAAGTAAATCTATACTAATACTAGATATCATATGTGTGTGCATAATCCAACCAATCTATAACCCCAACTTAGGATGGGGGATGCCGTTCACACCCGGACACCCTGGTGGCAAGGTATAAACCCCTCACATGGTTGATATTGGTCACACCCCAAGCATCCTAGGTGGTGAGGTATAAACCCCTCACATGGTTATCCGGTTCTTTTCCCCTGGACCGGGCATGGTCATGCAACACTTTATATAGGAAATTCACATTAGGCTCTAATGCAATCTCATGTATGGAATGAACATATACACAAGCTTAGTTTGTCATCAACACATCTCTGGGAATGCCATACATCTCATAACTCAAGCCTTAAAGCATCAATTCATCAATTCTCCATAATTGGATATTTTGTCAAACACGTTGAAGGCATGTAATGGGGTCAAAGAGCATGGAAAATAGGGTAGTAATTATGCAGCAAAACTAGTGAACAACCTGCAACAACACCTTTTAACGCCCACAAGACCACATAAAAAAATCTCCACATCAATTCCAAGTTTAGATTCAAGTTCTAGAGTCACAACATGCTCAAAACAATCACTTTTCATCCTAGAATTCACTGTGCAGGAAATTTATACAAGGAACAAGACTAATTTATGAATCTCAACTTAAACCATGAATTAGTGAGTAGAATACAGTATAGGCACTATGGGTGGAAGGACCCATGAGTTCAACACCACATACCTTGAGTTTTTATGAAGGTCTTGAGAGCGTCTTCAATGGAAGCTTGGAACTTGGAGCAAGAATCTCTTCAATCTTGAGGAAGGTTTTGGATTAGGGTTCTTGAGAGAAAAGTGTCTAAGTATGGGAGAGGTGTTTTGGGAAATGTTTTAGAGATGAGAATTGAATTAATGCTATATAGGAAATAAAATATGCCCTTGGAAAAAACGGGTCCAACACTTAGAAAAAAAAATGAGGCGAATGAACAGTAAAATCGCTCTCTGGAAATTGCATTTTCAGCACGGACAGATTTTACGAAAATGGGCATAACTTCTTTGTCCGAACTCCGAATGAGGTGAAACGAAGTGCGTTGGGTAGATAACTCAAAGGGATTTCCATGGATATGTTATGGACCACCCAATTATTTGTTTGCTAGGAGATATGACCCTCCAAAGTAGACCCTCGAAAAAGGCTTCACTTGGAAATTTCGGATTTTGATATGGTTGCTCAAAAATTTGGGTTAGACCCATTTCCCACTCAATTTGACCCCCTAAACAAGAATCTGAAGTCGTATTTTCGAAAAGCGAAATGGATTTTTAGATATAGCTAAAACAAGTTTTCGGTAACTTCCGAAGCACATTTTTAGGAATTTTTTGGGTCGTTTCAATATCTCCCCCTTGGGAACATTTGTCCCCGAATGTGGAAGAGACGTACAAGGCAAGACTTAGCAAGAAGATAGCAGCCCCAACATGAATGCAAAATTTTTATCTAAACGTCACTTCAAGATTTCAAAACTTTGTGTAAAGCATCCATAACTCATCAATTTAAACATATATGCACATGAATGATCTAGGGGCTGAAATGTAAGACTCAATGGAGTACAAAGGACTTGATTTAATACCTTAGGCTTGAGTGAAGTTGAATAGATAAGGATAACGTCTTTGCATGTCCGCTTCGGCCTCCCAAGTAGCACTCTCCACTTGTTGATTTCTCCAAAGCACCTTAACGGAGGCCACTTCTTTGTTCCTCAACCTCTTAACTTGTCTCTCTAAGATCTGAACTGGGACTTTTTCATACGTCAAATTATCTTCTACAACACCCACAACCTCAAGAGGTATAATAGCGTTAGGATCACCAACACATTTCCTCAACATCGATACATGGAATACCGGATGAACTAATTCAATCTCCTTGGGCAACCCCAACTCATAGGCTACTTTACCAACCCTTCTTATTACCTCATAAGGACCGACATACCTAGGACTTAACTTCCCCTTCTTACCAAAACAAACCACACCTTTCATTGGAGAAACTTTCAAATAAACCCAATCACCCACTTTGAATTCAAGATCCCTTCTCCTCACATCGGCATAAAACTTTTGACGACTTTGGGCTGTTTTCAACCTCTCCCTAATCATCCTTACCTTCTCAAGAGCATCCATGACCGATCCAGACCCAACAAGGCCACCTCTCCAACTTCAAACCACCCAACCGGTGATCTACACCGTCTACCATAAAGTGCCTCAAAAGGAGCCATACCGATACTAGAATGATAACTATTGTTGTATGCAAACTCAATCAAAGGAAGATGATCATCCCAACTACCTTTCAACTCCAAGACACAAGCTCTAAGCATATCCTCCAAGGTTTGAATTGTTCTTTCAGCTTGGCCATCCATTTGAGGGTGGAAGGTCGTGCTAAGCTTTACCTTTGTACCAAGACCCCTTTGGAAAGATTTCCAAAAGTGAGAAGTGAATTGGGCACCACGATCTGAGATGATAGACAAGGGAATCCCATGCAACCTTACCAATTCATAAATGTACAACTTGGCATACTCTTCAGCCCCGTAAGTAGTTTTAACCGGTAGGAAATGAGCCGACTTTGTCATTCGATGAACCACCACCCAAACCAAATCAAAACCTCTTCTAGTCTTGGGCAAGCCCACTACAAAATCCATGTTGATTTCTTTCCACTTCCAAGTAGGTATCTCAATGTCTTGAGTTAGGCCACCCGGCCTTTGATGTTCGGCCTTGACTTGTTGACAACTATGGCAACCTGAAACAAATTTTGCAATGTCCTTCTTCATACCGCCCCACCAATACACATCCCTCAAGTCTCTATACATCTTCGTTGACCCCGGATGAATAGAATAAAAAGAATTATGAGTCTCATCAAGGATTCTTTCCCTCACACCATCCACACAAGGAACACATAATCTACCTTGGTACCTAACTGCACCATCTCCCCCTTGGGAGAAAACCTCCACCTTACCACTACTCACCGAAGCCTTTAATTCCACCAAAGAAGGATCAAGATCTTGCTTGGCTATCACCTCATCAACCAAGGAAGACCTTGAACCATCAACAACAACTACTCCTCCACTATCCACCCCTTCTAACCTAACTCCCAATTTGGCCAACCGATGGACCTCCTTAGCCAACTCTTTTACTACCTTCTTCCACATGAGCCAAGCTACCCATGGACACTCTACTCAATGCATCCGCCACCACATTAGCTTTCCCTGGATGATAGTGAACACTCATATCATAATCCTTAAGGAACTCTAACCACCTCCTTTGTCTCAAGTTAAGATCTTTATGCGTGAACACATATTGGAGACTCTTATGGTCGGTGAAGATATCAACATGCACCCCATACAAATAGTGACACCAAATCTTTAAAGCAAAAACCACGGCGGCCAATTCAAGATCATGGGTTGGGTAATTTTTTTCATGAACCTTAAGTTGCCTAGAAGCATAGGCTATAACCTTACCACTTTGCATCAACACACAACCCAAACCAATATGGGAAGCATCACAATAAACAACAAAACCTTCTAACCCATCCGGAAGTGACAGAATAGGAGCGGACACAAGTCTTTCTTTCAAAGTTTGGAAGCTTTCCTCACACTCATCCGACCACACAAATTTAGCCTTCTTTTGAGTCAACTTAGTCATAGGAGAAGCAAGAGAAGAAAACCCTTCCACAAATCTCCTATAATAACCCGCTAAACCCAAGAAACTCCTTATATCCGACGGGGTCAAAGGTCTAGGCCAATTCCTAATAACATCGGTCTTCTTAGGATCCACCTTAATACCATCCCCCGACACCACATGGCCTAAGAAAGCAACTTCCTTCAACCAAAACTCACACTTTTCATATTTAGCGTACAACTTCTCTTCCCTCAATCTTTGGAGTACAACCCTCAAGTGACCCATGTGCTCTTCCTCACCTCGAGAATAGATCAAGATGTCATCTATAAACACCACCACAAAAGAATCAAGGTAGGGTTTGAAGACCCTATTCATCAAATCCATAAAGATAGCCGGTGCATTAGTCAACCCAAAAGACATCACCACAAACTCATAGTGCCCATACCTAGTACAAAAGGTCGTCTTGGGAATATCACACTCCCTCACCTTCACTTGATGATACCCGGACCAAAGATCAATCTTAGAAAAGTGACTAGCCCTATGCAATTGGTCAAATAAATCATCAATCCTTGAAAGAGGATACCTATTCTTGACGGTGACCCTATTAAGTTGTCGATAATCAATACACATTCTAAGAGACCCATCTTTCTTCTTCACAAACAAAACCGGAGCACCCCATGGAGAATGACTAGGTCTAATAAACCCTTTCTCTAAAAAATCTTTTAATTGCTCTTTTAACTCTTTCAACTCCACCGGGGCCATATGGTAAGGGGGAATAGAAATAGGTTGAGTATCGGGAAGGAGGTCTATACCAAAACCTATCTCCCTTTCGGGAGGGACACCGGGAAGGTCTTTTGGGAAGACATCTAGAAACTCATTAACGACCGGAATAGACTCAATAGGAGGGACTTTAGACTTCACATCATTGACTCTCACAATATGGTACAAGCACCCTTTGGAAATCAACCTATGGGCTTTAATGCAAGAAATGAATTTCCCCTTCACCATAATATCCCGACTCTCCTACTCAAGGACGGGTTCATTAGGAAATCGAAACTTGACTTTACGAGTCCTACAATCAATAGAAGCATAATATGCATGCAACCAATCCATCCCAAGAATAACATCAAAATCCACCATGTTCAACTTAACAAGATCACAAGGCAACAACTTATTCAATATGCAAACCGGACAATTTCTATACACTTTTCTAGCAACAATAGAGACACCAATGGGAGTAGATACTTCATATGACTCATGCAACAATTTCGACTCGATATGAAATTTTCTAGCAACTAAGGGGGTAACAAAGGAAAGGGTGGCACCCGGATCAATCAAAGTATAAATATCAAGATCAAAGATTTGCAACATACCGGTCACCACATCGGGAGTCTCATTAACACCTTGTCTACCATACAAAGCATAAAATCGATTGTGCCTTGAGGCACCACTTTGAGAAGTACCTCTACCCAAAGGAGTAGTGTTAGCATTTCGGACCTTGTTGCGGATCTTGGGACACTCAAACCTCTTGTGACCCACTTCTCCACATTCAAAGCAAGCACCCGAACCCTTCATGGAAGGACCACCATGCTTCCTCCCACACTTAGGGCATACATCCATAGAACCCACTTCACTTCCCCCTTGAGGTCTAGGAACATTGATAGCAAATTCCCGGTTGATATGAGGGTTTCCTCGGCCTTGATGAAATCTAGCACCCTTAGGGAACCTATTCTCCAATCGGATCCTCTTGGCCTCGTGCCCCCTTCTCTTCCTCAATTTCTCCTCCTCCATTTGCTCGGCATAAGTCATCAACTGAGACAAATCCATATCTCCAATGAGCATAGCGGACCGACACTCCTCACTAACCAAGTCGGATACACCCATCACAAATTTGTTCATCCTTGACCTAGAGTCGGCCACCAAGTGAGGTGCATACTTGGAGAGTTGGACAAATTTGAGGGCATACTCCCTCACACTCATAGCTCCTTGCTTCAAATTCATTAACTCCACCAACTTTGCCTCCCTAAGCTCAAGAGGGAAGAACCTATTAAAGAAAGCAAGTTTAAACTCCTCCCACAACACCACATAGCCATTACCTTTCTCACCCTTCCATTGATCAAACCAAATTTGAGCAACCCCCTTAAGTTGGTAGGCCGCCAAGTCCATCTTCTCACAAGGACCAACATTCATAATGGTCAAGATTTTGCATAACTCATCGATGAACTCTTGCGGGTCCTCATCCACCTTTGAACCATGGAAAATCGGAGGGTTCATCCTTATGAAATCTCTCACCCTTTCCCCCGGGATGGTAGCTCGAGGAGGTTGGGCTCCTTGTTGCACTTGGTTAGCTACCACTTGTGCAAGCATGGTGAGTGCATCACGGAGCTCACCATTGGTGGGTGGCTCTTCTGGTGATCGGGCCCGTCTTCCCCTCATGCTTGGCATGATGATCTAGCAATCCAAAGAACAAGAGTTAGGGAGGAATCACCTTACTACACTCTAAGCACGACATGGAACATGAAGAAGGGAAACCTTTCCTAAAACGTTTTGCAGCCTTCCATTCATAGTCGTGGCGCGCTTCACAACTATGATTAAGACTCTACTCAACGCGGTGTGTTGGACTCCGAGGATTTAACAACCTAGTGCTCTGATACCAAGCTTGTCATGACCCAAGCCTAGGGCCTAGACGTGACATGGCGAATGAGGAACCCGAAGGAACCCCAAACAAGCCTCTCAAACTTGTCATCACACTTCATCGGTTGCAGAAGTACATTCAACAATAAATAACGGGAATTAGGGACTAAAGGCAAACCATTTCAAAATAACATCATAGAATAAGAGTCAAGCTCATATACAAAATACTTGTCCAACGCACACCTCTACATACATAGATAGGACGGGGGCCATGACATACTACCGGCTCCCCTCATAGTCAAAATACAATTACAAGCTAAAGTCTCAAAACATAGGAGTAGGAAACATAACATAGCCCTCGAATTATTGAGGACTCACCAATAAACTCGGATAAGCACCGTACTAGCCACGTGGATGGAGAGAAGGATCAACAGTAGCTCCGGTCCCTACATGGTGACATCATGTAGGCAAAATATGCGTTAGTACTTGGAATGTACTAAGTATGCGGGGTGCAATACAACAATAGACAAGGACACATTCGAAATGTAAGAAATAGTTCCATAGGCATAATGAATAACAATATGAGGATGCATGATCAAAGTGAAGTCAAAACATGTTTAAGTAAATCTATACTAATACTAGATATCATATGTGTGTGCATAATCCAACCAATCTATAACCCCAACTTAGGATCGGGGCTGCCGTTCACACCGGACACCCCGGTGGCAAGGTATAAACCCTCACATGGTTGATGTTGGTCACACCCCATCCTAGCATCCTAGGTGGTGGTCACACCCCAAGGTATAAACCCCTCACATGGTTATCCGGTTCTTTTCCCCGAATAGGGCATGGTCATGCAACACTTTATATAGGAAATTCACATTAGGCTCTAATGCAATCTCATGTATAGAATGAACAGATACACAAGCTTAGTTTGTCATCAACACATCTCTGGAATGCCATACATCTCATAACTCAAGCCTTAAAGCATCAATTCATCAATTCTCCATAATTGGACATTTTGTCAAACACATTGAAGGAATGTAATGGGGTCAAAGAGCATGAAAAATAGGGTAGTAATTATGCAGCAAAACTAGTGAACAACCTGCAACAATGCTTTTTAACGCCCACAAGACCACATAAAAAAAATCTCCACATCAATTCCAAGTTTAGATTCAAGTTCTAGAGTCACAACATGCTCAAAACAATCACTTTTCATGCTAGAATTCACTGTGCAGGAAATTTATACAAGGAACAAGACTAATTTATGAATCTCAACTTAAACCATGAATTAGTGAGTAGAATACAGTCTAGGCACTATGGGTGGAAGGACCCATGAGTTCAACACCACCTACCTTGAGTTTTTATGAATGTCTTGAGAGTGTCTTCAATGGAAGCTTGGAACTTGGAGCAAGAATCTCTTCAATCTTGAGGAAGGTTTTGGATTAGGGTTCTTGAGAGAAAAGTTTCTAAGTATGGGAGAGGTGTTTTGGGAAATGTTTTAGAGATGGGAATTGAATTAATGCTATATAGGAAATAAAATATGCCCTTGGAAAAAATAGGTCCAACACTTAGAAAAAAAAATGAGGCTGATGAACAGTAAAATCGCTCTCTGGAAATTGCATTTTCTGCACGGACAAATTTTACGAAAATGGGCATAACTTCTTCGTCTGAACTCCGAATAAGGTGAAACAAACTGCGTTGGGTAGCTAACTCAAAGGGATTTCCATGGATATGTTATGGACCACCTAATTATTTGTGTGCTAGGATATATGACCCTCCAAAGTAGACCCTCGAAAAAGGCTTCACTTGAAAATTTTGGATTTTGATACGGTTGCTCAAAAATTTGGGTTAGACCCATTTCTCGCTCAATTTGACCCCCTAAACAAGACTATGAAGTCGGATTTTCGAAAAGCGAAACGAATTTTTAGATATAGCTAAAACAAGTTTTTGATAACTTCCGAAGCACATTTTTAGGAACTTTTTCGGTCATTTCACATGTTGTCCCAAAATGATTCCATCCTCAAACACCCGAAGGAAGCCTGTTTAGGGGCCATCATTTCTCACCATTTACTGAATTTGGTGCTATTGATTAAGCAGGATATGGTTATGAGAGCCAAGTAGAGACAAACTTCACTCCCATTCCTAGTGTTGATCACTAAGCTATGCAGATGGGCCTGTGTTCCTCAAGATGAGAAGACAGATGTGGAGGTGACACCCACCTGCTCTACTGACATCCGGTGTATTAAGGCCGGGTACCAACGGGAGGAGGTTGACCGGAGAAGGTCAGCCCCGGTGGGCACATCCTTGGAGGTTGATGTTGAAATGATACCTCCAGAGATAACCTTGCCTACTCAGGCTAGTGGGCCATCAGGTACATCTGGACCTTCCTCTTCTAAGAATCCCAGTACATTTACTGCAACTCCTTCCCCTAGATGTTCTGTTGCTTCAGCATTTTGACCCCCTATCACGTAGGACATACTCAACATGATGGGCCATTTCGCCCAATCTACTGATGTGTGAGCCTCTCAGGTAGAGACTGCTATGCCTGGGATGATAAAGAGGGTTATAACTGCTGCCTTGGGCCCACTTAGGGCTAATATGAGGGACCACAAGTTAGCTTTGGATGCCCTGACCATGATAAAGGTGGAGTGTGAGAAGGGCCATGGATCCACTGATGATGTGAAGGACTTAAAGATCGATATTGCTGAGTTGAGGAAGGATGTGGACCATCTGAAGTCCACTAATTTTACTTCATTATTTAAGACCATGGAGATTCCCGACACACCGAGTGTAGCTATTTTAGCTTGTTCTGAGGTGCCTCCAGCCACCACCAAAGATAAGGTTAGAGCTGATAATGCTGCCACTGAACAGAGGCTGAGATGGATGAGAAGCAACTATGTGTTCGTAAGGATACAGTCTATGATGACCTAATTGACTTGGAGGGTTCAATGTTTGAGAGTACTAGGCAAACATCACTTAGGAATACTTCTATGGTGGGCTCTAATGTAGCCAAGGATACTGAGACACCGGGAACTAATGCCCAGACAGAGGGAGTTGTGGATATGCAGACTTCACCCCATGCCTAGCCTGGAAAGATGATTCTCTTTTCCTCTTCTCTATTACTTTTCAGAGTATTTTGATTTTTAGTTTCTTTTGAGGATAAGTGCATTTTTTTGTTAGTAGGGGTGAGGTATTTCCATACCTACCTCCTCTTATGGGCTATTTTGTGAATATATATATATCCTGGTTTTGAATCATGGCTGTGATAAATTGTGGCCCCTTGTTTTAATGTGAAAATGGTTTTGAACCAAGTTTTTAAAAGTTTGCCACCTCTTTTGTGTGTGATTATGGCTGTTCTTGTTCAAATTTGAGTGTCAGTTGTGGTCAATATCGATGACTCGAATAGTGCTCTTAATTGAACAAACTGAATGTGCAGCTACAATGAGGCAAACTAAGTTACCTTGGCAATATGTCAACTCTTAGTATCTCGTTGTGACTAGTCGATTGTCGAATGAGTCTCTTGTGATAAACATTGCACTCTAGCTAGAAAATGTGGACTTTTGTTTGATAATGGTACCAATGCCTTATGTGGTGAGGTTGTCTTGAACATTGTGCTTGATTACACCTAGAATTTTCCCCGTTGGTCCGATTGATTGAGTGAAGAAAGAAATTGAAATGATCTCAGGAGAAATTTTTGGAGAGTGAGCCAATTTGACAATATACCTCTTTGTGGAAAACCTTGTGAGATGTGTGAACCTTTCTTGACACCTTTTGATCCTATCCTTTTCTCCGAAGAAACTTGAACAACTTTGACCTCTTTATCCCATTACCTATAACCTTCATGCAGTATTGACTTTTTTGAATCGCCAATTTAGGCCAAAAGCCTAAGTTGGGGGCGTGGTGAAGAAGAAGGAGAGTCAAGAAGTGTGAAATTTTTTCCCTTTGATTGATTGTTTTGAAAAAGATGGAACCCCTCCATGTAAAATAGAAAAAAAAGAAAAAGAGGAAAGAAAAAAAAGAAAGATAAGAAAAAGACTGAATAAGAGCAAAAATTGTGAAATAAAGTGTGTGAGAATAGTGAAAAATGTGGTATCTGGTGATTCATTTTTAGTTGAATAATAGGATGGGTTATGAACATGTTTGAGTGTGAAAGAGAAGGAGAAAAAGTGATTTTCAGGCCACACTTCATGAAGGTAGAAGCCACTAAGCCTAAATGACCATACCTTTACACTCAGCCCCATTAAAAAGACCTTTGTGATCTTTAGTTAGTTGAAACGAATGTTGATAGGTAAATAAGGGCAAGCCTATTTGTGAAGTCATGCATGTGTTCATTTTTTTAGTGTGAGAGTTGTAAGTGATTTCGGGACTTTAAATTTCTGAAGAATTTTGTGTGCATGTGGAATCATCTTTGTTGTGAGGGCATTTGAGTACCTTTGTTGAGCTTGAACTTGCATTTGAAGAAAGTTTTGTGAGCTTGAGTACCCTTGATAATGGTGAGTCACAATCTGAATCTTTGAGTGCACAATTGAGCATTGTATGTGTAGTTTGAACCTTTTGTGTGCATTCATGTTGAGTCCTAAGCAGAACTATTTGTAGACTTCCTTGTTGAGTCGATTGATCTTGAGTTTTACTTGAGGACAAGCAAAAGTTTAAGTTGGGGTATTGATGAGTTCGAGATTTGGACTCATTTAAGGCTTTATTTTGATGGTTTTATTATCATCAAATGGCTAAATTATGCTATAAACTAATATTAAAGCATTGATTTGTAGTTATGTAGGCTAAGGAGCAAGGTAAGGACACTACCGCTCAAAAAAGAACAAACAAGCTGAAGAAGTGAATAAAAGCGATCCTAGTGATTGCTAAGACAACTCGGCAAGCCATTGAGTGGCTCTTTAACCCGCCCAAAGTTCCAGCATGCCAACCTTGGGGAAGAACCAAATTGGCAACAAAAATGGGTAATCGGCGAATTGCCGAACGTCTCCGCAATGGAAACCTTGATCGCGTAAAGTCACAGAACCTTGAGGAAAAATGGCAAATGAAAACTGGCGATGGATTGGAGGAAACGGCGGATCGCCGACCTATTTGGCGAGTCCCGACTTATCTCGCCCAATGGCTTTTCATCCCAAAAATTAGGAAACTATAAATTGAAATTTAAAACGAAATTTTTGGAGGAAGGAGTATTATTAAGTAGAATTTTTTATCCCCAAGTTTGAGAGTTAGAGTTTCTCTTAATTTTTGAGTTCCATTGTTGACTTTGAAGCTTTTGAGGCTCAAACATGAAGATATGCAAGTGGGTCTTTGAATTTATTCATTTTAGACCAATGTAAAGACTTGGGAACCTTTACCCAGATCATGGTTGTAATACCCCGAAAACTAGTAGCCTAAACTAGGGCTTTAAGTTAAGGTTCTAAAGTTTGATATGAGGGTTAGAGTTGTAGATAAGACTTCTCATACTTAAAATGAGGGTTTGGTTGAGGGTCACAAGGGCAAGTGCCAAGGCAAAGGAGAAAAGCCTAAGCCAAAGGTCAAGACTGCCCCAACCTTGGCAAGGTAGTGCCTCAAGGTCACGACCACCACCACGACCAATGGTCTTGACCACGGTTTGTGGGAGGTCTCATGAAGGTCCCTTATCTTGGTGGAGGCAATGCCTTGAGACCAGGCTACTGGACCAAGGAGCACGAGCCACTTCACGGCCAGTGGTCTTGACCACGGCTTGTGGAAATGCTCGTGATCATGCCATGGAATTTTGGAGGCCAAAACAAGGGCGTTGCTACTGGTCAAAAGACCACGAGCAGGACCACGGTCAGTGGTGAGGACCATGACCGTGGTGCCTCTCATGAAGCTTGGACAGTAGGCTGCCAGGTGGAGGAGTTTTTAGGAAATTCTAACAGTGGTAGTTAATGGATGGGGTCTTTTTTCCTAGTACTAAAACACCTATATAAGATATTTTAAGCTTTTAACCACCCAATTAAGTCACTATTTCACAAGACCCAAATCAAATCCCCAAAATAGTCCTCTAAAGTATTTCACTCTCTAGAAAACCCAAGGCTTGAAGAAGAAGATAGAGCTTGAAGCTTAGGTCAAGAACAAGACTCCATTGTTGAAAGCATGTGTAAGGGCTTTGAATCAAGGTATGTTATCCTATTCATCTATGGTTTTTTCCACCCATAGAGCCCCTTAGATTTCCCTCAATTGTGAAGATAAAACCCAATCTAAGCTAGAGTTTCTTCTTATGTTGTGGGTAGTGTTGGGTATGATTCCAAATAAGTGGCTAATACCTAATTATGATTGATTTAGAATTGAATTGTGATATTATGATAAATTTATGTGATTTCCACGGTTACCCTACTCAAATTTATGAAGTTGAGTTATGTGGGTTATTGCCATGAAAGGTGAAATTGAAGGTTCATAGGTGATCTTCTTGAATTAATGAATTGAGTAGTAATTGTCTTAGGCTAGAAACATATATACATGAATAGAACTAGAATAATGTGAATATGATGGATGTTGATTAGTAAGGCTTGAGATTGAACTTACATGATGAATTATGACAAAAATCACCTAATAATGAAGAATGTGATTGAATGTCTTGTGATCTAGATATGAATGACGATAAAATGAAGTAAATGTTTGAGAATAAGGCTTGTAGTCATGAATGTTGAATCACTAGGGCTTTGAGAGTAAAGTTAGTGTCATGAATAGAAGTCTAATAGGTAGAATTGTGGTGACAGGCCTATACTCACCTAACCTACCTTATAAATTCTTGAAAGTATAAAGTGATAGAATCACTTGAACATGGATTGGTTTTCAAGGACATCCTTCTATGAGACATGCATGTTAAGCAAGGCTAAATAGTGAAATTCTTGGGGTGTTGGTTGGCCCCAAGTGGATATTAACAATGAGATGGAGTGTCACACAAGATAGGGTCCAAACTCCAAGTTGAAAGGAGAACCATACCTAGTTGATGTAAGGAATATACAAGGTAAAGGGGGAACTCTTACGTACTATATTTTGGGGTTTCCCGGAGTTAGGTCTCGTGAGATGGAAGCCTTCACATAGTTGGGTTAAGTTTTCTAGTATCAATCTCCATATCCAATGAACTAAGACATGCTTGAAGAAGTATCTAATAGTGTTCAAAAGAATTAATGGACTTAGACACACTTAAGGAAGTATCTCATAGGGTCCATCTTAGTAATGAATATAGACACGGTTAAATAAGTATATTATAGGTTCAACCGAATAATGAACTAAGATGTGCTTAAGGAAGTACCTCATTCTGTTCTAAGACTTAAAAAGAGGAAGTAGTTTTCAACTAAGATGTATAAGCATGAGGACCTAAAGGTGGTACTTAGAATGAATGGTATTATGGGATGCCATTCATGCAATGCACAACTATGACTTAAGGTTATTCAAGAAAGTGTTCTCTTATATGATGTATGTTTTGATGGATTGTTGCATAGTTTCCTTCCCTGATATGATTGACTAAAGGTGATAGTTCCCTTGTCTATATGAGGTAAGCTAAGAATGAGACCAAATAAGTGATAAGTATGCATATGGTGACTTCAAGGATACGCTTAATGTGGATAGTATTATGGGATGCTATTCATGCATTGCACAAGTATTATTTGGGTTTACTTAGGGGTATAGTACCCTTATAGTGTGAAAGCCTATGATTTGACCATGCATATAAACTATGATTAAGATGACCAAACAGGGGTACTTAGCTTGGATGGTATTGTGGGATGCTATTCATGCATTGCACGAGTATGCCTTGAGGTTACTTGAAAATAGTCCTTTATGAAATGATTGACTAAGAGTTAAGTAAAGCGTATATGATGCCTATATTGAACACTTCACTTATGATTATGATATTGTCTCTTAAGCTATAGTTGATGTTTCATCATGTATTGGATTATATCTTACGTTGAGTAACCCTTATGATTTGCTCTTATGATATTATGCTAGCTAACATATTTAGTACATTTTGTACTAATGCATACTTTGCCTACATCCTTATTAGATGTAGGGTCCGAAGATTTGAGTTCCAATCTTGAAGCTAAGTTTCTAAGGAGCAAAGGAATGAAGATTTGGTGAGTCCTCATAGCTTCGAGGACAAACCCATGATTTCCCTTTATGTCTTTTATTTTCATGTTGAGACTATTGTATGGGATTTTTCCCAAGAGTTTTATTCTAAAGTTGTATTAGATGGTTTAAGACAAAAGTGTAGTAAAGACTTCTGCTTTCTTTTATGAAAAGACTTCGATTGTATGGATAAAAGTTTTTTTAATTTCCGTACTTTTCTATTATCTTATGTTATGATATGCTAAGGGCTTGTACGAGACCTCTTCTGGGTCAAGTATACCATGTTACACCTAGGGTGTACCCTTGGGTCATGACAAACTTTGGTAATTAGAACACAAGGTTTAGAATGGTTCTAGGATTATCTCAAACCATGTCTAGTAGAGTCTTGTTCATAAATGTGAAGCGCGCCACATTAATTAATAGGATTCTATTGGATGTTTAGGAAATTTCACTTCTTCATTCTCTATGTCATGCCGTAGAGTTTAGCTCTAGTAGGTCCTTCTTCTAATTTGTGGCCTATGGTTTTTCAGGGTATGGATAATACAAAGGCTAATTCTAGGAGAGATAAGGAAGGCAATGTGGAACACGAGGTTTCTCTCCAAGTTCCACCACAAGCTCCTCCTCAAGTTCCTATTGATACGGGGGCTATGGCAAATGTGGAAATAAGGTCGGCTCTCAAAATATTGACTCAAGCTATGACAACTCAAGCCCAAGCTATGATGGCCCAATATAATAGGGAAGTTCTTTCTCCGGCTAATCCAAATGTGAATTTCAGAGCTTTGAGGGTGAGAGAGTTTTTGAGGATAAACCGTCTGGATTTTTATGGCTCCAAAGCAGAGAAAGATCCTCAAGGTTTTATAGATGAGGTGTATAAGGTGCTTGCTATCATGGGATTGACTTTGGTAGAGAAAGTAGAGCTAGCCGCTTATCAATTGAGAGATATAGCACAAATATGGTATGATCAATGGAAAGACAATAAGCCGGTAGAAGCGGGCCTAATAGAGTGGGAAGGGTTCAAATAAGCATTCCTTGATAAGTTCTTTCCCCTAGAGTTGAGGGAATGAAAGATGCAAGAATTCATTAACCTTCGTTAGGGAGTTATGAGTGTGAGTGAGTATGCTCTTAAGTTCACCCAACTATCCAAGTATTCTCCAACTATAGTGGTAGACTCGAGAGCTAGAATGAATAAATTTGTGATGGGAGTGTCCGACTTAGTAGTCAATGAATGTTGTTTGGAAATGCTTATCCCAAGTATGAATGTTTAAAGTCTTATGGTTCATGCCGAATAAATTGAGGAGAAAAAACTCATGAAAATAAATAAGGAGGTGAAAAGAGCTAAAATCGTTGAAGGGAACTTTTCTAATGCTAAGTCCGATGGACAAGGTAGGCCTAAGTCTAAACAAAGGTATTCCGGTCAAGATTCTTTTAGCACCCCTAGGTTTGACCAAGAGAAAGGTAGTGGGTCTCAATTGCCTAAGTCTACTTGCTCCAAGTGTGGGAGGAGTCATTATGGTAAGTGCCTCGCCGGCATGGATGGTTGCTATGGGTGTAGAAATAGTGGGAACAAAATGAGAGATTGCCCGGTTCTTAAGGCTAAGGGTAGGGAGGATAAGAAAGTTGCCTCTTGTGGTATAGATGTGGATCCTCAAAAGAAGAATAGGTTCTATAACCTCCAAGCTAAGAATGATCAAAAGTTACCTCCTTATATTGCTACCAGTATGTGTTTTATGCTTTATCAAGATTCCGGTGTTGGTTGTCTTTTATGACTTGATAGGTTTGATATGATAGACTTTGATGTTGTCTTTAGTATGAATGAGATTCATGTTGCTTTTATGTGATAGAAGATGTCTAGAAGAGTTTGTTTAGGCTTACTCCCAAGGGGGAGATGGTGTGCCTATCTAGCAAGGTTATTGTGTGTTTATGTGTTGCCATAATTTCCTTATATGCATGTTCATGAAAAAGTTTAGGTCTTGATATAAATGGCTTATATGCATTGTTTTGCCTCATGATTGTAGTGCATTGAAGATGAGTTGCCTATTTGACTTCATTAGATGAATATATAAGCATGGTTTAGTTGGAGTTGAGAGATTCCTCCTTGAATGAATGCTTTTTTTAGAGTAAATTGCGTATAGCCTCCATGACAGTATGTTGAGAAGGTTATGACTAGGAGATGGTAGTTCCACCTTGAACATGACTAGTTATGAGAATTTCATGCACAAATGGGTTGTTAGATGTAGATCCTACTTGCTTGTGTTGCATTCAATATGTTTAGTTTGGAATTGAAGTTTTCCTCTCTTGTTGTATGCATTTAGATGTGTTGAATGCATGATGGGCTGCTAGTCTAAAGTCATTTCCTTTAAGAAGTGTTTAGAATCGTCATTCGAGGATGAATGATCCCAAGGAGGAGCTATTGTAATACCCCGGAAACTAGTAGACTAAACTGGAACCTTAAGTTAGGGTTCTAGAGTTTGATATGAGGGTTAGACTCGTAGATAAGACTTCCTGTACTTAGAATGAGGGGTTTAGGAGTTAAATGTTAAGGCACGTATTACACCCCATAGTTTAGAAGACCATTTAAGGTTTTGTTGAGAGTCACAAGGGCAAGTACCAAGGCAAAGGGGCAAAGCCTAAGCCAAAGGCCAAGGCTGCCCCAACCTTGGAAAGGTACTGCCTCAAGTTCACAACTACCACCACGAACAGTGGTCTTGACCACGGTTTGTGGGAGGTTTCAAGGTCCCTTAGCTTGGTGGAAGAAAGGCCTTGAGACAAGGCTATTGGACCAAGGACCATGAGCCACTTCACGGCTAGTGGTCTTGACCACGACTCGTGGTCATGCCATGGAATTTTGGAGGCCAAACCAAGTGGCCTAGATACTTGTCCAAAGACCACGAGTAGGAACACGGTCAGTGGTGAGGACCACGACCCATAGTGCTTCTCGTGAAGCTTGGACAGTAGGCTGCCAGGTGGAGGAGTTTTTAGCAAATTCCAAAAGTGGTAGTTAATGGATGGGGTCTTTTTTCCTAGTACTTAAACACCCATATAAGATATTTTAAGCTTTTAACCACCCAATTAAGTCACAATTTCACAAGACCCAAATCAAATCTCCAAAATAGTCCTCTAAAGTATTTCACTCTCTAGAAAACCCAAGAGTTGAAGAAGATAGAGCTTGGAGCTTAGGTTAAGAACAAGACTCCATTGTTGAAAGCATGTGTAAGGGCTTTGAATCAAGGTATGTTATCCTATTCATAAGGGTTTCTTCCACCCATAGAGCCCCTTAGATTTCCCTCACTTGTGAAGATAAAACCCAATCTAAGCTAGAGTTTCTTCTTATGTTGTGGGTAGTGTTGGGTATGATTCCAAATGAGTGGCCAATACCTAATTATGATTGATTTAGAATTGAATTGTGATATTATGATGAATTTATGTGATTTCCATGGTTACCCTACTCAAATTTATGAAGTTGAGTTATGTGGGTTATTGCCATGAAAGGTGAAATTGAAGGTTCATAGGTGATCTTCTTGAATTAATGAATTGAGTAGTATTTGTCTAAGGCTAGAAACATATATACATGAATAGAACTAGAATAATGTGAATATGATGAATGTTGATTAGTAAGGCTTGAGATTGAACTTACATGATAAATTATGACTAAAATCACCTAATAATGAAGAATGTGATTAAATGTCTTGTGATCTAGATATGAATGATGATATAATGAAGTGAAGCTTTGAGACTAAGTAGTCATGAATGTTGAATCACTAGGGCTTTGAGAGTAAAGTGAATGTGATAATAGAATTCTAATAGGTAGAATTGTGATGAAAGGCCTATACTCACCTAACCTACCATATAAATGCTTGAAAGTATAAAGTCATAGAATCACTTGAACATGGATTGGTTCTCAAGGACATCATTCCATGAGACATGAATGTTAAGCATGGCTTAATAGTGAAAATCTTGGGGTGTATTCTTGGCCCCAAGTAAATATTGACAATGAGATGGAGTGTCACACAAGATAGGGTCCAGACTACAAGTCGAAAAGAGAACCACACCTAATTGATAAGAGGACTATCAAAGGTAAAGAGTGAACTCCTACGTAGTAATGTGTGGGTTTACCAAACTTAGGTCTCATGAGACGGAACCCTTCACATAGTTGAGTTAAGTTTTCTAGTAGCAATCTCCATATCCAATGAACTAAGACATGCTTGAAGAAGTATCTCATAGTGTTCAAAAGCATTAATGGACTTAGACATGCTTAAGGAAGTATCTCATAGGGTCCATCTTAATAATGAATCTAGACATGCTTAAAGAAGTATCTCATAGGGTTCAAGCTAATAATGAACTTAGATGTTCTTAAGGAAGTACCTCATTGTGTTCTAAGGTTTAAAGAGAGGGACTATTTTACAACTAAGAAGTATGAGTATGAGGACCTAAAGGTGATACTTAGTATGAATGGTATTATGGGATGCCATTAATGCATTACACAAGTATGACTTAAGGTTATTCAAGAAATTGTTCTCTGATATGATGTTTAATGGATTGTTTCTATAGTTGTCTTCCATGATATGATTGACTAAAGCTGATAGTTCCCTTGTCTATATGAAGTAAGTGAAGAATGAGACCCAAGAAATGATAAGTATGCATATGGTGACTTTAAGGTTATATTTAGTGTGGATAGTATTATGGGATGCTATTCATGCATTGCACAAGTATACTTTGGGGTTACTTAGGGGTATAGTATTCCTATAGTGTGAAAGCCTAAGTTTTGACCATGCATATACACTATGATTAAGATGACCAAAAAGGGGTACTTAGCTTGGATGGTATTATGGGATGCTATTCATGCACAACTATGCCTTGAGGTTACTTGAGAATAGTCCTAAATGATATGAATGACTAAGAGTTGAGTAACGCTTATATGATGCCTATGTGGGAGACTTCACTTGTGATTATGATATTGTTTCTTATGCTTATAGTTGATGTTTCATGAAGTATTGGATTATATCTTATGTTGACTAACCCTTATAATATGCTCTTATGATATTATGCTAGCTAACATATTTAGTACATTTTGTACTAATGCATACTTTGTCTACATTCTCATCAAATGTAGGGTCTGGAGATTTGAGTTCCAATCTTGAAGCTAGGTTTCTATAGAGCAAAGGAGTGAAGATTTTGTGAGTCCTCATAGCTTCGAGGACAAACCCACTATTTCTCTTTATGTATTTTATTTTCATGTTGAGACTATTGTATGGGATTTTTCCCAAGAGTTTTATTCTAAAGTTGTATTAGATGGTTTAAGACAAAAGTGTAGTAAAGACTTCCGCTTTCTTTTATGAAAAGACTTCGATTGTATGGATAAAAGTATTTTAAATTTTCGTACTTTTCTATTATCTTATGTTATGATATGTTAAGGGTTTGTATGAGACCTCTTTGGGGTCAAGTATGCCATGTTACACCTAGGGTGTACTCTTGGGTTGTGACAATGGCTAATGTATTTGGTAATCTTTTCTCTATTTTCGTGATATATAGCTAAAACCCCAATTCTTGGGCTGTGATCATGTGTTTGTTTGTCTAATTATCTTATGGGTATTGTTGTTTAATGATGAAAATTTTGTATTAATGTGTGTTTAATCATTAGTTGTGTTTTAATCTATGAATTGAAGTTGCAAATGCAATTCTAATTTAGAGTTCTTCGCTTACTTGAGAGAGAGGTTTTGGAACTAAAGCTTTTGGTTAATAATTTGTAGGTATTGGGTTGAAATGGTTTAGCTCGAGAGAGTGAATCCTAAACTCAATTCTACCCATCTAGCTCGAGAGAGTAGATGCATTAAGGTTGTGGGATGTTTATATTGTTAAGCTTGTCCATGTTCAAGAGAAATTGCCTGAACCGTAATAGTTGTTCGGGAGAACGTTATTGCACTTAAAGTCCAGCTAATCCATAATATTTCAGCATATTATTGTAAAATTTCAATTACCCATATAGCGTAATTAGCTTATAAGCGATCGCATCCCAATAATTTCTCTTAATTTTGTTATTTTTCCTATTTTCGTACTTGTTTTAGCTGTTAATTATCAATCCAAACCCCCCATCTGACATTTGTTGTCACCACTTTAGACTTGTTTGTATGGTTTCAATAATTTCTATTCCTATAACCATTTAGACCTTTGTAATAGAATTTAAGCACGTACCACTCTCTGTGGGTTTGATCCTAATTCTTTGCTAGGTTTTATACTTGAAAACGATCGTCTACACCTAGAATCAGATGAGGTATCTTTGAGACGTTAATCAAAATGGTGCAGCTGCCGGGGAGTGGTGTTGTTTAGAATTCTATTATTGAAGTTGAATTGTGATCTTTTTGGTTGTAGTTGAATCGACGTACTTCAGTTTGTGTTTGTATTGCTTGTTTTGAACAGAGGAAGAGATGAGCGTGAACGGGAGTAATGGTTGCCCAATGGGCCACCAAGACGATGTTGTAAATCTTAATGATGTGAATGACCCAATTCAATTGGGTGGTGTTAGTGTAATTCGTCTACCTCCTGTTAAGGGTAATGCTTTCTTCCATGTTATGAGCACAATCCTACAACTCCTCCAAATGAAAGGATTATATGGATGGTTGGCCCACGAAGACCCCCATGAGCATATACGGAATGTCGTGGATGTTCGTGGTCCATTCTCATTCAAGAACATATCACAAGAATTAGACCGTCTCTGGTTGTTCCCATTCTCTTTGATGGGTAAAGCTACCAAATGGTGTGCTGAGTTATCGAGGAATTCCATCACCTATTGGGATGAGTTGACCACATAATTCTATGTGAGATTCTTTCACCTGTCAAAGATGATGACCCTCAGAGATAGTATCCGAGGTTTCAAATGGTTGGAGGGTGAACCTATCCACAAGACGCGACTGGGATTTCCTAAGGTAGTACTTGAGTGTCTGATTCACGAACTGCCAAACCACATATTGCTACAATACTTCTATAGGATTCTTGACTCGATGAACAAAAGAGTTGCTGATCAACCTATTCCCGCAGGTATAATGCAACAACTTTATGAAGTAATGTCTCAACTCATTGATTGCATGACAAAGATAAATAGAGTGTGTATTAAACTCGTGACCATGAGTCTTCTATCACTTTTAGGATGACAAAAGAAAAGATCGAGAAGGATCAAGAGAGAGACCAAAACATGGCCAAAATTATGACCCAACTTGATTTGTTATCGAAAAATGTGATGGGTAGTGGGTTGAAGAGTGTAACTATTGTAGGTGTTGGTGGAGCAAACCCTGAAGAAGCACAATTTGAAGCGTTGTACAATGAGGAAGTGAACTTCCTTGCAAACCAAGGAGGAGGATTTCGTTCCAACTATCCATGGCTGGGTGGAAATCTGGGTTGGAATAGAAATGATGGATGAAGATATCGTTATAAGGAATGGCGTGATCGTAATGCTACTTGGGAGGAAAGGGATGGTTACAAGGATAGATACGACCCACCTCATTAACTCCAAAAGCCTAAGAGCAAATAGTTGACTCGGAGAACTTTTGTATGGAAGATATGCTTGCACGAATTCTCAATAAGGTTGAAGGGTCGGACAAAGAATTGAAAGAGATGAAGAAGGAAGTTTCAACTCTTAATCAGATAGTGACTTCTCATTCAATCTCTATTAAGTAGCTGGATACACAAATGGGTCAAATCTCGACTCAATTTAATTAAAGGTATAAAAGGGGTTGCCTAGTGATACAACTTCCAACCCCAAAAATGAAGCTTAAATTGGTATTTCCATCATACCACGATGTTAAATAAGGTGCATCTTGGGAGGCAACCCAAGTTTTTGATGTTTTGATTGTTGTTTTTGAATAATGGGTGTTGATTTTGCAAGATGAAAAGTGAAAAGTCTTGGAAAATAGGCAATTAGGCGAGGCAAAAGTCCAGTCGGTGACTCACTAAAGAGGTAGGCGAGCATGACTTAGATTGCCTTTGGAACCACCTAGCTTGATGGAGAACTTTGTAAAGCTCAGCGAGCCAAAGGCTCAATCGGTGATTTGCCGAAGAGGTCGGCGAGCCCAACTTTTTCTGCCATTTGAACCCCCAAATTGCTGGGAGTTCTCTAAAAATCGGTGAGCCAAATTACCACTTAGCGCATCGCCAAGTGGTTCGATGGGCGCAACTTATACCCCTAACTGGCATGT
This sequence comes from Solanum commersonii, assembly GCA_029007595.1. Classification (NCBI taxonomy): domain Eukaryota; kingdom Viridiplantae; phylum Streptophyta; class Magnoliopsida; order Solanales; family Solanaceae; genus Solanum; species Solanum commersonii. The sequence continues at coordinate 285,833 of JAJTWQ010000034.1, read as the reverse complement.
GAACCAAAAGGTTAAAAAGGGACAAATAGTTTTAAATTCAAAAATCCTTCATTTTCTCACCTTTTCAACTCACATACTTTCTCACCGATACTATTTTTCAATATTTTTGCACTTTTTCTCTTATTTTATTGGGATCATTGCTCGGGATTAACTTTTGAATACTTTGTCACCTAACATTTCAAATACATTTGGCATAAAAGGTTGGATTTTCAAACTCTAAACTCTATATGTGGTTGAAATCGAATGAAATTGATGTTTTGTTCATTAAATATCATTGCGTAATCATTGTGTGATTGTTTGTTTGCCTAATCTTGAATGAAATCATAAATAATAGGCCTTTAATCTTGATTCTTGTGTCTTTGCTTGATTAAAATCGAGTCAAAATTGTTGGGTTGTGTTAGAAATGTGTTAGGTCTAGTTGGGTGAAGTTTGAGTAACCTTGGATTGTACTAAATGTTGTATTGTGTCAAATGATGGAGCGGTTGACGCCAATTTTAAGGGAAAAGGACTCAATTGGCCAATTTTGGCCAAATCAGTACCCCGAGGGCATGGGTAGTATGGGTCTTTCTTTACTTTCATAGTGTAGGTGTTTCATTTTTCTTTTGTGGGTTCGGGCTTGATTTGGAAATATGGAGTAAAAAGTTAGCAAGGTTAGCCATTTGGAGAGTTAGGTCGAGCTCACCGAAGAGTTCGGCGGTGCACCTAAGTCCCCTAGATCACCCTAAATTTCTCTAAATGTTGAGTATTTTTTCTGTAACTTTCTGCGATATGCCTGAGCTCGCCGAGTTCACTTAGCGACTCGCCGAAAGTACTTATTGATCGCCCTTCTGTGCCCCTAATTCTTTAAAATACATTGTAAGTTTTAGCGAGCTACTCCTAGTTCGCCAATTGGTGTCAAATATCTACTGAATGGCCTTGGACATCGCCGACCAGCTTTGAGTTGTTGAAATTTTTGTGTTGGAACTTTCGGCGACCCTGATCTGGCTCGCCAAAGTGATTCAGCGACTAGCCAACCGATTCGGCGAGTCTTCCTGCAGTTTATTTCCTTAAGTTTCCTTGAGTTTTTCTAAGTGTTTCTACATTGTTTTGTAGGAATGGCTAGACCCAAAGTCATCGTTAGAGATATGTCGCCCTAAAGATGGGCACAAGGAATAATTATTAATGAGGATGTAGCTGCATCCCGAAAAAAGATGACAAAACTCCCTACAAAGGGAGGCAAAGGTAAGGGTTAGTGCAAGGTACCCATGATTGAGACACCAGAGGCTACCTTCGACAGTGAGGGAGTCTACGAGACAAACCTTACCTCATCAGGAAGTGAGGGGGACTCACGGGATTCTCAGGCTTCCATTATGAGCCTGAGCATGACCAACTAATATAGGCACGGAGAGCAGTGTTTTGCTCCAAGGAGATAAATGATCCGTCTAGAATCCCGGTGCTTCAGACTCCTCTTTCTCCTCCTCCAGTTGCAGCTTCCTGTGTGGTCTCGACGCCAACCAGTATGGGGTCCTCCTTTCCAATCACTCAACCGACTAAAGGTCGAGGCTTTGAGGACCATTCTAGAGGAGAAAAGATTGTCCACATACGGAGTAGTGGATAGGAATCCATAGATACGGAATACTCTCAAGTTCCATAAGTTTAAGATTCTCACTAAACTCTAGGGCACTTACATGTCATATTGGGTTCAGCATTCTATTCACCTTAACGAGACTTGGTGCGAAAAGGGAAGAAGAAGGTAAGTGCCTTCAAACCAGTTGATTCTGGATATTCCGGGGTAAGAAGGTAAGTTCGAAAGTGCTCACATAAATGTTGTTTTGGGGTGAACTTATAGTTTCATGCATTCGTACATTAGCTTGGTCCAAAGGAAGACTTTAAAAGATCTGAAGGGTTGGGTTGTACCCCTTATATCTGATGCAACCCCAAGATGGATAGAGGCTGGTGCACCGATAGAGAAGAAGAACCTGAATGTTGCTGCTAGATACTAGTTCAAGTTCATTAGCACCACTATCATGCTGTCCCAGAATGAGTCTATCCTCGGACACCCGAAGGCAGCCTGTCTAAGGGCCATCATTTATTGCCAGTTGCTAAATTTAGGGATATTGATTGAGCATGAGCTGGCCATAAGGGCTAAGCAGAGACACACTTCGCTCTCATTCCCGATGTTGATCATCGAGTTGTACAGATAGACTCGTGTTCCTCGAGATAAGAAGATGGATGTGGAGGTGACACCCACGTCCTCTACTGATATCTAGCATATTGAGGCCGAGTACCACTGTGATAAGGCTGAGCGGAGGAGGGGACCCCCGGTGGATACATCCCCGGAGGTTAATGATGATATGATACCTCCAGAGACAACCTTGCCTACTCAAGCAAATAGGCTATCACGTATATCTTGACCTTCCTCTTCTATGATCCCAGTACATCTGCTGCACCCCTACCCCTAGATCTATTGATGCTTCTGCATACTTACCCTGTATCACCTAGACCATGCTCAACATGATGGGCACTATCTAGCCCTATCTGCTAATATGTGTACCTTTCGGGTAGATGGTGTTATGGTTGGGATGATTTAGAGGGCTATTACTGCTGCCTTAGCCCAACTTAGGACTGAAACAAGGGCCACAAGTTAGCTTTGGATGCCCTGACTGTGAGAGTGGCAGAATGTGAGAAGGGCCTGGGAGCCAGTGAAGTTTTGAAGTCCTTGAAGACCGATATTACTCAGCTGAGGAAGGATGTGGACCATCTGAAGTCCGTTGATTTTACATCATTATTTGGGACTATGGAGATTCTTGATACAATGAGGGGATCTATTCCAGCTTGTTCTGAGGTACCTCCGACCACCACCGGAGATGAGGTTAGAGCTAATGATTCTTTCGTTGAGTTAGAGTCTAAGATGGATGAGAAGCAGCTAGGTGTTCGCGAGGAGACAATATATGATGACCTAGTTGACTTGGAGGGTGCCCTGTTTGAGACTTCTAGGTAGACATCACTTACGGATACTTCTATGGTGGCTTTCAGTAGAGCCAAGGATGGTGAGACACCGGGTATTGATGCCCAGACAGAGGGAGCTATTGATATGCAGACTTCACCCCAGGTCTAGCCTGGCAGGATGATTCTCTTAGCCTCTTCTCTGTTACTTTTTAGAATATTTTTATTTTTAGTTTCATGTAAGGACAACTGCATATTTTTGTTGTTGGGGTGAGGTATTTCCATACCTACCTCCTCTTGTGGACTATTTTATGAATATTGGAGCTTATTGATTTTTATATATATATATATATATATATATATATATATATATATATATTGGATTTTGAATCGTGGTTGTGATAAATTGTGGCTCCTTTTTTGTTTTGATATGAAAATGGTTTTAAACCAAGTTTTTAAAAAATTTCCACCTTTTTTGTGTTTGATTGTGGTTGTTCTTGTGCAAATTTTAGTGTCGGTTGTGGTCATTACCGATGAATCAAATAGTGCTCTTAATTAAATGAAATGAATGTGCGGTTACAATGAGGGAAACTAAGTTACATAAGCAATATGTAAAATTTTAGCATCTCGTTGTGCCTAGCTGGTTCTCAAATGAGTCTCTTGTGATAAACATTGCACGCTAGCTAGAAAGTGTGGAGTCTTGTTTAATGTTGGTACCAATGTCTTGTGTGGTGAGGTTTTCTTGAACATTGTGCTTGATAACACCTAGAATTTTCCCCGTTTGTCTAGTTGATTGAGTGAAACAAGCAATTGAAATGATCTTAGGAGAAATTCTTGGAGAGTGAGCCAATTTGACAATATACCTCTTTGTGGCAAATCTCGTGAGATGTGTAAACCTTGCTTGGCACCTTTTGAGCCTATCCTTTTCTTAGAAGAAACTTGAACAACTTTGACCTCTTTATCCCATCACCTATAACTTTCATGAAGTATGGGTTAGTTTGAATGGTAAACTTAGGCCAAAAGCCTATGTTTAGGGGTATGGTGAAAAGGAAGGAAAGTCAAGAAGTGTGAATTTTTTTTTCCTTTGATGGATTGTTTTGAAAAAGATAAAACCTCTCTATGTAAAAGAAAAAGAGGAAAGAAAAGGAAGAAACAAAGAAAAACACCGAAAAAGACTGAAAAAAGAGAAAAAAATGTGAAATAAGGTGTGTGAGAATTGTGAAAATGGGGTATTCGGTGATTCATGTTTAGTTAAATAATGGGGTGGGTTATGAACATGTTTGAATGTGAACGAGAAGGAGAAAAAGTGATTTCAGGTCACACTTCATGAAGGTAGAAGCCACTAAGACTATATGATCATACCTTTACACTCAGCCCCATTACAAGCCTTAAAAAGACTTTTCTGATCTTGAGTGAGTTGAAATGAATGTCAATAGGAAAATATGACCAAACCTATGGGTGGAGTTGATGAGTCCAAGATTTTAACTCATATAGGGCTTAGTTTTTATAGTATAAGTGTTCTCAAATGCCTATATTATGCTCTAAAGTGATGACTAAATGTTGATTTGCAGCTATAGAATCTAAGGAGCAAGGCAGGGACATGACCGGACAAAAAGGAACTAAAGATCTAAAGAAGTGAAGAAAAGTGATCCTAGTGATCGCCAATACCACTTGGCGCACCGCCTAGTGGAATTTTAGCTCACCCAATCTTCCAGCGTGCCAGCTCTGGGAAAACCTAGTAGGCGACATAAATGGGCATTTAGCGAGTTGCCGATCAATTCCGCGATAACACATTTGATCGCCCAAAGTTATAGGATTTGGGATGCTGAGGACCAATGCAAATTGGCAATGGAAGAGAACAAACAACAGATCACCGAACAACTAGGCGAGGCACGACTTATCCCGCTGAGTGGACGTTTTAGCCTAAAAGTGGGAAACTGTAAATTGATTTTTAAAAGGAATTTTGAGGAGTTCTCTCCAAGTTCTCACATACATATATTGGAATTCTCTCTCAGATATTACTGTTCCCATTATATATTTAGAGTTTCTCTCTATGTTTTTGAATTCTTATTGTAGACTTTGAGAGTTTTTACTTGATTTTTTGAACTTAACCATTTTGGACCATTGTAAAGACTTGGGAACCTTTACCCAGATCATGGCGAATGCATTTGTCAATCGTTTCTCTATTTTTATGATGTGTGGTTAAAACTCCAATTCTTAGGGTGTGATCATAGGTTGAATTATCTTATGGGTATTGTTAATTACTGATTTAAATGCTTAATTGAAGTGGTTTTAATTGATAGCTGTGTTTTAAACTAAGAATTGTAGTTGCAAATGCAATCCAAACTGAGAATTCTTGTCTTGCTTGAAAACGAGGTTATAGAATCAAAGCTTTCAATTGATGATTGCAGTTATTAGGGTGATATGGGTTTAGCTCGGAAGATTAAACCCTAACCTCGATTCTACCCATATAGCTCGAGAGAGTAGATGAATTAAGGTGCGAGTTGTTCTTATTTGCTAAGCTTGTTGATGTTCAAAAGAAATCACTTGATTCGAGATATTTTGTTCAAGAGAAAGTTATTTCACTTATACCCTAGCCTACCCACTAATATTTAGCTATTTATTAGTAATTTCAATTACCCATATAGTGAAATTTGCCTATAATCGATCACATCCCGAGAATTCCTCTCTATATTTCTATTTTCTCTGTGTTTGACTGTGTTGCAACTGATAATTGACAATTCAAACCTCCCCATCTGACATTTGTTGTCACCCCTTTAGACTTGTTTACATATCTTTTTCGATAATTTCTATTCCTATAACTAATTACAGAAAATTTGAAATTCATAATTAAATTTGAACACGTACCGCCTACTGTGGGTTCGACCCCAACCTTTCGTTGGATTTTATACTACTTAATGATTGTTTTCACCTAGAATTGGATGAGGTGTGCTTGAAATGTTAATCAAAATGGGGTCGCTGCCGGGGAGTGGTGTTGTTTAAAATTCTTTTATTGAATATGAATTGTGATCTTTTTGGTTGTAGTTGAATCAACATACTTTAGTTTTTGTTTTGTGTTGCTTGTGTTAAACAAATGAAGAGATGAGCATAAACGGGAGTAATGGTATACAAGTGGGCCACCAAGACGATATTGGGAATCTTAATGATGTGAATGACCCAATCTAATTGGGTGGTGTTAGTGCAATATCTCTACATCCAATTGAGGGTAATGTTGTCTTCCATGTTACTGGCACGATGCTACAACCCCTCAAAATGAAAGGATTGTATGGAGGGATGGCTCATGAAGACCCCCATGAGCATATTCAAAACTTCGTGGACGTTTGTGGTCTGTTCTTATTCAAGAACGTATCAGAAGAATAAGTCTGTCTTAGGTTGTCTCCATTCTTTTTGATGGGTGAAGCCACCAAATGGTTAGCTGAATTATTGAGGGATTCCATCACTTATTGGGATGAATTGACAACATCATTCTATGTGAGATTCTTTCCCCCGTCAAAGATGATGACGCTCATAGATAGCATCCAAGATTTCAAATGCTTGGAAAGTGAACCTATCCACGAGACGTGGCTGAGGTTTAAGAAGTTGGTACCTAATGGTCTGACTCATGAATTGCCAAATCATATATTGCAGCAATATTTTTATAGGAGTCTTGATTTGGTGTATTTCGGAGATATGAACATGGTCAAATTAGTCATAGGAATAGGCATTATCGAATAAAGACATCATTCAAATTAGGGGGTGACACAAATGTCAAATGGGGGTTTTTGTTTTGATTACCAACTACAAACAGTGGTAAACAATTTGAATTAACAATAATGAGATGGGTTCTTGGGATGTGATCGATTATAGGCTAACATAGACGAATGGGTAATTGCAACTATTAATAAATAGCTAGCTATTAGTGAGTAAGCTAGGCTATGGAGGAAGGAAATTTTCTCTCGAACAATTTACCCCGAATCAAGTTGATTTCTCTCGAACATCAACAAGCATGCAAAAAGAGACCAACCCGCACCTTAATCCATTCACTCTCTTGAGATGAATGTGTGGAATTGGGTTTAGGATTCACTCTCTCGAGCTGAACCCAGGTCAACCCAATACCCACAAACCATCAATCAAAAACCCTAGTTCTAGAACCTCTCTCTCGAGCAAGCTAAGAACACAAAGCTAGAACTGCATTTGCAACTACAATTCTTAAATTAAACCATAGTCAATGATTAAACTAACTTTTAAATAGCATTTAAACTAACAATTAGCAATACCCATAAACTAAATCAGCTCATAATCACATAATCACACCTCAATAATTGGGGGTTTATCTAGACATCATAAAAAGATTAAAAAGAGTTACCAAATTTTTTATCCATCAACTGGGTAAGTGTAGATTCATCCATACAATGCTCCAATTCAAAGAATTTCAAAGACCCACTTCCAATTTCTCAAAAGTGAAAAACTTCAATTCTTCAAAGCTTAGGAAAAGTTAGAGAAAACTGTCTCACAATTCAAAACTCCAAAAAAGATTAAAAATATATGATCTAAGATACTAAACTAAATGTTCAAAAATGTATTTATAGTTTCCAAAAATGTGCTGCAAAGAGTCACTCGACGAAGTAAGTCAGGCTCACCGAAACACTCGGCGAGCCGCCCTTTGGTCTCCTCCACCGCCCTTTTGCCTTAGTACTCAGCATCCTCCAGGTCTGTAACTTTGGGTGATCTATCTTGGCTTCGCGAAATTACTCGGTGATCCGTTGACTACTCCTTCCATCGCCAACTTGGTTCTTTCCTTCAGGGCTTGGTACACTGGAACTTTAGGCGTTCAAATAGCCATTCAGTGATTCGCCAAGTGAACTTGGCGATCACCAAGCTGCCTTTTTTCATCCTTTCAGCCCATTTCTTTCTTTTTTGCTTGTTAGTGTCCTTGATTTGTTCATCAATCCATAAACCTAAAAATAAAGGGTTTTACATTAGTTATTGGCACAAATTAAGCATTTGAGGACACTAATTCTATATAAACAAAGCCCTAAATGAGTCCAAATCTCAGACTCATGAACACCCCCAACTTAAACGTTTGCTTTTCCTCAAGTAAAACTCAAGTTCAGCAGTTCAAAAAGGGTGTCTAACACAGTGATACAAAAGACTTAGGAATGCACACAACAAGACTCAACTTAGTCATGCAAGGATCAATTATGCACTAACAGATTCAAGTTGTGACTCACTTTTATTAAAGATTCTCAAGTTCACAATACTTGCTTCAAATGCAAGTTCAAGCTCAACAGAGGTACTCAAATGCCCTCACAACAAAGATTATTCCATATTCACTCACAGTTGTTCAACAATTTATAGTTCCAGAATCACATAAAACTCTCACACTCACAAAGATGAACACATGCATGACTTCACCCATAGGCTTGCCCTTATTTTCCAATCAACATTCATTTCAGCTCACTCAAGATCAAAAAGTTCTTTTCAAGGCTTGTAACGGGGCTGAGTGTAAAGGTATGGTCATTTAGGCTCAATGGCTACTATCCTCATGAAATGTGGTATGACCATCACTTTCCTTCCTTTTCTTCAGGATTTTCACTCATGCTCAAAATTCAACCCATTATTCACTTCCAATGGAATATCGGACACCCCATTTCTTTTGCAACTTTATTTCATAACTTTTTCATCCTTTTTCTTTTGCTTTCTTCTTTTCTTTCTCTATTTTTTTTTATATATGTAGGGGTTCCATATTTTTCAAATCCATGAATCAAGGGGGACTTCTTCACACTTCTTGATTTACCTTCTCTTTTCACCACACCCCAACTTAGGCTTTTGGCCTAAGTTGGCAATTCAAAAAAACCACACTATTGGTGAATGGATAAAGAGAGGTCTCAATTGCATCAAGTTCCTTCCAAGAAAAGGATAAGGCTCAAAGGGGGTTCAAGTGAAGTTCACACATCTCACAAGGTTGGCCACAAAAGAGGTATATTGTTAAATTATTTCACTCTTCAAAATTGTGGCCTAAGATGATTTCAAGACTTGCATCACTTAGTGAACTGGACAATGGGGAAAATTCTAGGTGTCATCACATAAGGCATTGTCACCAATATCTAACGAGACCCCACACTTTCGCTAGTGTGCAATGTTCATCACAAGAGACTCCATTCGATAACTGGCTAGTCACAACGAGATGCAAAATGTCCATATATTGTTTATGTAACTTCATTTGGCCTCATCGTAGTAGCACATTCATTTTTCTTCGATTAAGAGCATTATTAAAGTCACAGGTATTGATCATAACTGAAACTCAAATTTGCACAAGAACATCCATAGTCAAACACAACAAGAGGTGCAAAGTTTTTTTTAGATGGGTCAAAACCATTTATATTCAAAACAAGGAGCCATAAGCTTAAACATCCACAAAACAATATCAACACACAATTCAAAACACAAAAGCCCAATATATACAAAATATAGTCACAAGAGTTAGGTATGAAAATACCTCACCCCATCATAAATAAAAAGGCAGTTGTCCTCAAATGCACAAAAGAATAAAAAGTCAATAAAAATGAAAGAGAGGGAGGTAAAAAAGGATCCTATCTACACAGTCGCTCCATCTGTCGGGGTGTCAATGCCCGGTGTAACACTCTGATCCTGGACAACAATGCCTGGTGTAACATCAACAATGGCTCCACTAGACTCAGCCATGGGTGTATCTGCTAATGAAATTTGCACGGCTGAATACACCATAGCTTCTTCAACATCTGTAAGGCCCTCATAAGTAGCCTCCTCATCGACACCAAGCTACTCATCATCAGTCTCAGTCTCGGACTCAACAACAACCATCTCATCAACTCAAACCTCATCTCCGATAGTAGCCGGAGGCACATCCATATCCACTAGGCATGTCAGGAAATCTCCAAAGTCCCAAATATCATGGACATATTTGTGGACTTCAGCTGGTCCACGTCCTTCCTTAGCTCATCAATTGCGGCCTTTAGAGTCGTCACCTCATTAGTGGCCCACTGACCTCGCTCACACACCTTTATCTGTGTCGCAAGGGCATCAATAGACACACTAAGGGGTTTCACAACATTAGTAGGGGACCCTTCAAGCATCCCATGGACTATGGCCTCAAGCCTGGAGGCACGCCTATCAACATAATAGGCTAGATGCCCATTCGTAGTAGCGCATCCTATGTGAGTGGAGATCGGGAAGTAGGATCAGTAGTAGCACCATACCTAGGGAGCAAGGGAGCGGTAGAGGAACTCGGAGTCATGGAAGGGGCAGCACTAGATATACCTGAAGGCCTAGGGGCCGGAGTAGGCAATACTGCTCTGCAGATAAAGTCTCAATGTCCACAGCCGGGGAAGAATCACCAGAGCTGCCTTCTTTTTCTCAGCCTCATCCTTTAGATACTCAGCCTCAATCGTCAGATGTCGATAGAAGATGTGGGAATCACTTCCATATCCTTCTTCACATCAAAAGGCACTTAGGCTCGTTTGCACAACTCGGTGATCAACACAGAAAAGGGAAGAGAAGCGTGACGCTGCCTGGCCCTCATGGCCATTTCTTGGCCAATGATCATACCTAAATTTAGCCTTGTCCCATAAATGATGCAACCAAGACAGGCTTCTTTTGCATGGCGGAGGATAGACTCATTCTATGATGGCATGATAGAACTGATAATGAAGCCAAACCAGTACCTCACTGCTACATTGAGGTCCTTCTTTTCTATGGGTTCTCTAGCCTCGATCCACTATAGCATCACATAACAGAAGGGCCAACCACTTTTTCATAGTTTCCAATGATATTGTCCTAATCATGTATTGACAGTCATTCTCAAAATCCATTGTACACTCCAGAACTGCATTGATAACATAACTATCACACTTCACTTTCTTGCTCCTGACAATCATATGATCTACCATCTTGAATTTAGCGGCCTGCTTCTTCCCTTGTGGCACTAGAGCTCCGTAAGTAGTATAAAACTCCCGAACCCAATTAGGAATGTAAGGGCCATAGGGTTTTGTGAAAATCTTGAACCTGTGGAACCTCAAGGTGTGTTACATCTCAAGATATCTGCCTATCACTCCATATGTAGACAACCACTTCTCTTCTATGATCATCCTCAGTCCCTCGGCCTTTAATCTGTTCATAGAGCAGGGAGGAGGAACCTATGCAGGGGGTGACGGGACCACAACCTGATATGGAATGGGTGGAGGGGTATAGGTCTATGCATCATCTTGGATCGCAACTCATCTCTACGGGCTAATTACCGCTCATCATCCTCAGGCTCTGAAATGGTAGGTTGAGGATCCTAGTGCTCACTCTCACTCTAAGAAGTGGTGAGGTGAGTGAAATATATTCCTTTACTATCAGAGCTGACCTACGGTGATGTAGGAGCAGGTGCCGTTCATTTCCCTTTGCCTTTCCCATTTATGGTGGGATGTTTTGTTGCCTTTTCCCAGGGTCCGACTACATTCTTATTTATAGTGATTCCCTTTCCCGTCTTGTGGGGTGGCATGTCTTGGCCTGCTACTTTTGGTCTAGCCATATCTACAAAAATACACCCAAAATGAGTTAGAAACCACTTAAGAAAAGTGCAGAAATCATGCTGCATAAGGACTCATCAAACCGATCAATCAGTCGTCGAATCACTTTGGCTCGCCAAAAGGCTCGCCAAAAGAATTGGCGCAAAAATTTCCCAGAAAAATGGCATGTCGGCGAGGAGAAGGGCCATTCGGTGAATCGCCGACATTATTCAGCGATCTCAAACTAGCCCGCCGAAAGTAACAGTGTATTTTAGGGGTTAGGGGAGAGAAAGAGGGATCAAAGAAGACTTTCGACAAGTCGCCTAGTGCACATGGCGAGCTCAGGCTTATCACTAAAAGTGACAGACCCAAACTTAACTAAATCATGAAATTAAGGGTGTACTAGAGGGACTTTGGCAAACCGCCGAGTGGTTCGACGAGCTCGACCCAGCTCGCAAAACTACCCAACTTGCCATTTTCAACCTCAACTTCCAAAATCAAACCCACATCCCCTGAAAACAAAATCAAAACAACACACCCTTTCAATTAGGCTTAGACCCATTAGACCCATGCCATCCGGCTACTCAGACTTCCCTCGGTTGGCCAAAATTGGCAATTTGATGACTTTAGCCCTTAATAATGATGTCAAATGCTCAATCATTGGGAAAAGCACTTCATTTAGAACAATTTGGGTTACTCAGACTTCACCCAACTAGACTAAAAAACAATTAAGCACAACCCACAAGATTACGATCAATATTAAAGCACAAAGATCAAGGAATCAACAATTTAGGCAATCAAGGCGAGATATTAAAATTAAAATTGGCAAATTAGCACACATTTACGATTTCAGAGAGGCCCAACACACATCAATAAGAACTACACAATTGCATTTGAGTTTAACCGTTATTTAACAATTTGAGGTTCAGAAGACCAACCTTTTATACCAAAATACATTTTGTAATGCTAGACGACAAAGAACTCCAACTCTGAACACAAGATCGACAACCAAAAAGCGGTAAAAGGCAAGCATATAGGAAATATAGATTACGGGTATGATTGTATGAAGTTTAAAAGTGAGGGAATGTGAAAGAGTTTGATATTTTAAACCTCTGGCCTTTTAAAAACCATCTAGTTCTCGCCCTTTTGGCGATATTAGTTGACCTCACCGAGTTTTATAGGACCTCCAATTAATGTTGGGGTCCAAACGGCGGAAAAAGTTAGGCTCGCCGACCTATTTGGCGAGTCACCGGCTTTTCCATGGTCCCACCGAGTTTTACAGACACCAACCTGATATATTTTTGAGCCCAACAGCGCTCAAAGTATAGCTCACCGACCTCGTCGGTGAGTCGTCGACTAGACATTTTTCTCACCAACCTGCACTTTTCAAATACTTCAACCTGCACAATCAACTCCCATTATTCCAAAAAATGAAATACAAAGCAATAAACACTTCGGTTGCTTCCCAAGAAGAGCCTTAGTTAACGTCGTGGCACGATGCAAGTTTCCACTCAAACTTCATGCTTGGGGTTTGCCATAGTATCACTAGGAAACCCACCCCCCACCCCTGCCTTCTTGTCTCAGGTTTAAATGACAAGAAATTTGACCTATTTGGGTCTCCAACTTCTTGATAGAGACTGAATGAGAGGTCACCGTCTAGTTAAGGGTCGATACATCTTCCTTCATCTCCTTTAAAATTTTATCAGACCCTTCAACCTTGTTGAGAATACGGGAGAGAATATCCTCATCCTGGCCACCTTCAGAATCTTTAGGCTTTTGATGCTTGTAGGGAGGAACATACCTATCCTTCTCCCCTTCTCTTTCCTTCCGGGTGGCGTTACGATTGTGCCACTCTCTATTCTAGTCTCTCCAGCCCTCATCTCTATTCCAACCTTGGTTGCCACCCGGCCTTGGGTAGTTTGCACGATAACCTCCTTATTGGTTGGCTAGGAAGTTCACTTCCTCATTGTACAATGCTTCAAACTTGGCCTCATCGGGGTTTACACAACCCACACCCACAACATTGACACTCCTAGCACCAGCTCCCATGACATTTTTAGCCAAAATTTAAAGTTGGGTCATCATATGTGCCATGTTTTGGTCCCTCTCTTGATCTTTCTCAAGCTGCCCCTTAGTCAATTTAAAAGTGAGAGGGGAGACCTGATCTTCACGGGTGTACCATGCCTGGTTAATTTTGGTCATACCATCCAAGAGCTGGGCTGCTATAATGTAAGGTTGTTGCATTAAACCTCCTAGAGAAAGTTGATCAGCCGCTCCCTTATTCACCGAATCAACGCTTCGTTAAAAGTATCACAGAAAAATATTGTCAAAAAATCCATGAGCTGGGCATTGCAGCACCAACTTCTTAAATCTTAGCAAATTCTCATGGATTGGCTCACCCTCCAAACGCTTGAAGCTTTGGATGTTGTCCCGAAGAGTCATCATCTTCGAAAGAGGGAAAAATCGCACTTGGAATGTGATGACAAGCTCTTCCCACAAATTAATAGAATCTCTTGGAAACTCTGCGAACACTTACATGCTTCTGCCATTAGAGAAAATAGAATAACCTCAACCGGACCGACTCTTGAGAAATGTTTTTAAAGGAGAATGGTCTACAAACATCGACAAAGTTCCTAATGTGCTCATGGGGATCCTATGAGCCAACCCACCAAACAATCCTTTTAATTGCTAGAGCTATAACATGGTGCTTGTAATGTGGAACACATCGTTACCATTAGCTGGGGGCAAACAAATGGTACCAACACCACCCACAAGATTTGGGTCATTGAAATTCTGTTTGTTGACATTATTAAGATTTCTAATGTCATCTTGGTGGCCCACTTGGCTACCATTGTTTCCATTGACACTCATCTCCTCTGTTTCAAACAGCAACATAAGAAACAAAACTATAAATAAGTAGATTCAACTATGACTAACAAGAACAAAATTCAACTTCACAAAAAGAATCTCAACCAACACCACTCCCAGGCAGCGGTGCCATTTTGATATACGTTTCAAGCACACATCATCCAATTCTAGGTGTTTAATGATCGTAAATCAGTATAAAACCTAACTAAATGAGTTGGGGTAGAATCCCACAAAGAGTGGTATGTGTTTCAGATTCAATTTGGAGATATGAACATGGTCAAATCAGTCATAGGAATAAACATTATCGAATAAAGACATCATTCAAATCAGGGGGTGACACGAATGTCAAATGGGAGGTTTGGTTTTGATTATCAACTACAAACAATGGCAAACAATATGGTTAATAATAATGACACGAGTTCTTGGGATGTGATCGATTATAGGCTAATATAGACGAACGGGTAATTGCAACTATTAGTAAATAGCTAGCTATTAGTGAGTAAGCTAGGCTATAGACGAAGCAAATTTGCTCTTGAACAATTTACCCCGAATTAAGTTGATTTCTCTCGAACATCGACAAGAATGCAAAATAACACCAGCCTGCACTTTAATCCATTCATTCCCTCGAGCTTAATGTGTGGAATTGTGTTTAGGATTCACTCTCTTGAGCTAAACCCAGGTCAACCCAATACCCACAAACCATCAATCAAAAACCTTAGTTGTAGAACCTTTCTCTCGAGAAAGCCAATAAAAGAAAGTTAGAACTACATTTGACACTACAATTCTTAAATTAAACCACAATCAATGATTAAACTCACTACTAAATAACATTTAAACAAACAATTAAGAATACTCATAAACTAAATCAACCCATAATCACAACCCAAGAATTGGGGTTTTAGCTAGACATCTTAAAAAGATAAAAACAGTTACCAAATTGATTATCCATCAACTGGGTAAGTGTAGATTTGTCCTTACAATGCTCAAATTCAAAGAATCTCAAAGACTCACTTTCAATTTCTCAAAAGTGAAAAACTTCAATTCTTCAAAGCTTAGGAAAAACTAGAGAAAATTGTCTCACAGTTCAAATCCAAAATAGATTAAAAATATATGACCTAAGCTACCAAACTAAATTTTCAAAAATGTATTTGTAGTCGCCAAAAATGTGTTGTAAAGAGTCCCTCGGTGAAGTAAGTCAGACTCGCCGAAACACTCGGCGAGCCACCCTTTGGTCTATTCCATTGCCCTTTTGCCTTGGTAGTCAGCATCCTCTTAGTCTCTAACTTTTGGTGATCTATATTGGCTTCGCGGAATCACGCGGCGATCAGCTGACTACTCCTTTCCAGTACCAACTTGGTTCTTTCCTTCACGACTTGGCACACTGGAACTTTAGGCGGTCAAATAGCCATTCCGCGATTCGCCAACTGAACCTGGCGATCACCAGGCTGCCTTTCTTCATCCTTTCTGCCTATTTTGTTTGTTTTTATCTGTTAGTGCCCTTTCTTTGTTCCTCAATCCATAAACCTGGAAATAAAGGGTTTTACATCAGTTATTGGCACAAATTAAGCATTTAAACAAACTAATTATATATAAACAAAGCCCTAAATGAGTCCAAATCTCTGACTCATCAACAATCATATTCATAATGAAAATACTTTGAAAGGCATTATTAAGATTACCAATCCAATCATAAGTTCATGTAAGAGTAGCTCTTTTCAAATCGTGATTTCATAAGACTTTCCTATTAGACAAATACCTTTTTAATCATCTAAATTATAACATCATTCATATGTGGGGAAAACCTTTCATAAATCATTAATATTTTCTCAAAAGCATCTTTAGTCCATAAATCATTATTTTTTTCATAAAACATTCATAACTTTCATAATCATAATTCATAGCTTCATAAGCTTTATTCAAAAGTTCATAATGATGATCAAGAAAAAAGTATGGGTCCATATTAAATCAATTGAAAACCATGTAATTGAGTCAAACCATGCATAATAAGATTGAAAATAAACAATTGAATCGTAATAAATAGGACCCATGGAGATTGGCATGAAACCCTAAAAGAATTGGGTAAAATTGAACTTCGAGATTGAGATTCTTTTGGGACCTAATGGATGAAAGGATTCCATTGGTGAATTCCCATATACCTTGATTATCAAAGACTTAAGAATGCAATAGGTTGAAACCTTGGAGTTTGAAACCCTATCTTTACTGTGCTGAACTTGAGGGAGAAATAGAGAGGATGAACTTCAATGGGAATTGGGGTTTTGAGAGAAAGAGGGGGTATGGGTTGTTTTAGGAATTGAAAATCATTTATAGGACCTAGAAATAGGGTCTAAATGACATAGTATATGCATTAAATACATTGTAAAGACCAAAATACCCTTAATTAAAATAGTCATGCTAGGTCTACGATTTTAACTTACAATCCCTGGGTCTTTCTATAGGACGTAATGATCAACTATAGAACCAACTTTGGAAACCCAAAATCCATCCAACTTCCTACGAGATCATTCTACAAGTCATAATCAACTCTACAATTTATAGACCCTTTTCGTAAAATAAAAGTTCAAGTTGAAAACTTCACCAAGTCTAGATCCCTTCTACAAAACCCTCTTACGGCTCGCCGAACACCCTATGACTCATCTTGTTCATTTGTAGGTCAAACATCAGTGACTTTACATTTCCAAAATTCAATCCTAGTCTTAGTATTCCTTCTCTAAAACCTATAGGGCTTCTTACTGTCTGTAGGTTCAACTTATAAACTTTATATCAATGCCTAGAAAAGCACCTTTTCCTTTCCATTCTGACTTTCCATTTTTTGAGGTTTTATAGTGTGGTAGAGGTGGGAGGTCTTATGTTCCTTAGATAAGTAGAGTGGAGTTCAGGGAACTACTCAGACTAGATATGGTCGAAAGGGATAGTGTTACCAACTGGGCTAGAGGCTGAGGTTTTTAATATTGTGATTAAAGGTATTGCCCGAGTTTTCCATCGACCCGAGTCTGTATTATTTGATGTGGGGACTACATTCTCTTATGTGACTACCTATTTTACTGTTGGATTTTACATGATATCTTATAGCATACCTATGTGTATTCGTGTTTCTACATTAGTGGGGAGTCCTTAGTGGTGGATTGAGTGTATAGGTCCTATATTATTTCTCTGGTTCTGTATGTTACTTAGGTAGACTTGATAATTTTGGGTATGGTAGACATTGATATTATCTTAGGTATGAATTGGCTTTCCCTACATTATGTTATTCTTGATTGTTATGCTAAGGCTGCAACCTTAGCAATGTCAGGTGTCCTGAGAGTTGAGTGGATGGGTGCTAGTTGATTGAACTTGAGGTTGTACTCAGCACACTCACGAATTCCTACTTAAGAGTGAGAAATTCTCTTACCTTTCTCTCTTAGCTCACGAGGAAAGAAACACCCCATAAAGGCACTTTCAAACACCTCCTAGCTCATAATTGGTGCCCCTTCAACCCTTCTCTTTTTCCATTGGTCGTACCAAATCCAAGATATACCCTTGAGTTGGTATGCAACTACCTCCACACGCTCAGTATCAACAACACCTCAAACACCTTCTACAGCTCCTCCACAAGTTCTTCGAATCTTCAGTGACATTTGACCTTGTGAATTCTGGGAGATTCATCTTCAAGAACTCACAGATCCCGGATGTATCAGCCACATCGTGTCGAACCACTCTTTATTGACAAACTTTGTTGGATAAAACTTGACTCAACATCCGTATAGCATTCTAAAACCTATCATTAGTGTCCTCTCCTTGGGTTTCACTTCTAGTGCATTAGGGACCTCTTGATTCTGAGGATCAATATTCCTACTAATAAGATGACCTAAAACACCTCTTTATGGAGGCATGATTTGAAAGATACGCACAAGCGCAAAATAGAAAGAAACTTTTATAGAGTTGAACTCTATCGCACGAAAAGAATATGTAAGAAGTGAGATATTCTATCAATGTTATAGCCTCCTAATTATTGATGTGGCACGTTTCACATTGATAACCAGGACTCTATACACATAACTTCATAGACACCCTAGGACTCTTAAAACTTGTGCTCTGATACCAAGTTTGTCACACTGCAAGCCTACACCTTGGACATGGCCGACACTCGAGAACCATTGCTGGCACACAAGCGAGCCATTGGACTAGCTCAATATTCAGCAGAATACTTACAAAATAATATATGAACTTGAAAGTAAAGGTTTCTCAAAAATTCTCAAAGTAAATAACTCAAAATATTTAGAAAAACATTTAACAAGCCTAAAGAGGCAACTCAAGTCTTGAACATTAACAACTGAAATGGAAAAGACTTCTCAAAATGCTACTGTTTATGAAGCCTCAAATAACTTTGATAGACATTGGGACAAGACCAACGACATCTTAATAAGAGTGAAGATAAAATTTGAATCCTCCGAAAATAAGGAGGCTCACCAAAGCTAACTGGAACTACAAGTGGTATTAACAGAGCGCTTGTTGATTCCCTGAATACTTGTATCTCTATCATAAAAATATGCAAGCCAAATAGTACGAGCATGCAAGCAGAACTCTAAAGTATAGACATAAGTTTGAACTGATAAAAAGGAAGGACATATTCACATCATCTCATCTCAATTCAACTCAAGAATACTCAGCTCAACTCAAGGATATTCAACTCAATTCAATATAAGAGCAACAATAAAGATAGAGTATAAAGAATGCTTTCAAAAGAGTAGATAATAATTCAATGTATATAAAAATATAATAATAAGCTCTTTACTTTTATTTGGGAGATTCTCTAACCGACAACCATCACTAGGAGCTATGTGATGATACAACATCTCGCCCACGCTTCCTTAACTATCATATACCTTGCGAAAGTATAGGACATACTCAACTAAGTGGATCCACTAAGTTATACTTAAAAGCAATAAGGAATCATATAAAAATTATGACCCTTTACCCATGTTTGCATACATGCTTTATGGGGATTTTGAGTTGTCTAACTCATTCCTATATCGGTACTCAATACTACTCCCAATAATATATATATATATATATATATATATATATATATATATCAAGCTCATATGTTTTAAATAAAACATAACTTCTCCTCAATTTGAGATAATTATTCAACAGATTTTCCTTAAAAGAGATAATGCTCGAAACTCCTCATAAACACATTTAGAAATCAGTGTTTCTCTCATTTTACATGTAAAAGTGTTACATAATTGGGAATACTTAGCCCCCTCATACTAATTTTGAAAAATGAATTCAAATCTCCTCATCCTTATACTCAATTACACACGTCTTAATTCAAGTTTAAAAAGATTGAAAAAGACTTCTCGAAGTGGCTCAAAATAGTTTTCTATTCTTAATATTTACTTTAATTTTAAAAGTGAAATTGAGAGACATGATGATGATATATGAAGGATCTCTCAATGATTTAAGAAGGTTTAGATAGTTAGGATCGAGAAGGGAGTGAAAGCTCAGCTCAAAGGAACAGGTACAAAATGAGAACGGGGAAGGAAAGTGGCCTAACACTCCGAGCGAGGGTGGCGCATCGGGTCAGGCCTCCACTTACTAGGGGTCTTTTTTGGCGCACTGCTGGTGCCCTAGGCCAGCCCCTCTGGCGCATCTCGGGTATGCCACCCAGACAATTTCCAAAACATTCTGACAAATTTTTGTTCTCAATTTTGGGTCCTAATTAACTAAAATTGATTGGTTTCTTCCTAACTTCCTTAGATTCATTAACCCAACACAAGTAAACAAAAATATACTCAAAATCAGTCAAGAACAATGCTCACCTTAAGATTTTAATCAAATCTTCATTATCATAGAACGAAGCCCAAAACTCAAAGATCTCAACAATAATTTCATGATACTCAGTTTCATAGATGAATTCTAAATTGAAAACTCATGATTGGTGTTTGGGTGAACAAACCGATCACAATGAAAACTTACATACCTCAAAAGAGCCACGTTTTTGGAGATTTCCCCGAAATCTTGAAGAATTTCTTGGAAACTTTCTCTTTTCTACTCTTGAACTTTGCCTTAGTTTCTTGAACGCTTTAGACTTTAGTGTAAACTGATTTTAATCAGCTTTGACCCTTAATTGGGTAAAAAAAAAAGGTGTAGGCCTAGTGAGGTAAGAAAAAGACCAAAATACCCCTCTTTAATTCGGATGAATTTCCTTAACTAGACAGGCAGTACTCAAATAGGCACATCTCCCTCATTCGAACTCAGAATTCAGCAAACTCGGCGGTGTTTGAAAAAGGACTCAATAACCTTCGATTGGATATCTTATGGGCCACCTAACTCATCTTGTGCTGAAAGTTATAGTCGTTTGTGGTTGACCCAAAACTCATAATTTCATAATAACTTGTGTTAATCTCAAATTGGGTATTTCTAATTTAGTTCTTTCTAAAATTAGTCCTTTCTAACATTGAGGTGTTACAATTAAGCTATAATTAATTAAGGTCAACAAGAATTAGTTATATTCATGTTTAAGTTCAAGTTCAAGTTTTAAATTCAAGTTCATATCGAATTTTTAAAATTAGTTATATATAAATTTCAAATCCAAGAATTTGTTATATTGAAGTTCTAAGTTTCAGTTCAAGTTCTGATTTCAAGTTCATATCGAATTTCCAAAATTAGTTATATATAAATTTTAAATCCAAGAGTCAGTTGTATTCAAGTTCTAAGATCTAATTAAGTTCAAAAAATTAAGTTCAAGTATTCTAATTAAGTTCAATTATTAAGTTCTAATTAATTAAGGTCAACAAGAATTAGTTATATTCAAGGTCAAGTTCAAGTTCTAAATTCAAGTTCATATCGAATTTCTAAAATTAGTTATATATAAACTTCAAATCCAAGAATTTGTTATATTCCAGTTCTTAGTTCAAGTTTAAGTACAAGTTCTAAATTCAAGTTCATATCTAACTTCTAAATTAGTGATATGTAAAATTCATATTCAAGAATTAGTTTTATTCAAGTTCTAAGTTCAAGTTTAAGTTCTAAATTCAAGTTCATATATAATTTCTAAAATTAGTTATATATAATTAAACTTCAAATCCATGCCAAGAATTACTTATATTCAAGTTCTAAGATCTAATTAAGTTCAAATATTCTAAGTATGTTCAATTATTAAGTTCTAATTAATTAAGGTCAACAAGAATTAGGTATATTTAGGTACTAAGTTCAAGTTTAAGTTCTAAATTCAAGTTGATTTCAAATTTCTAACTTCAAAATATTCTAACTTTCATGTACAATCTAATGATTTTCTAACTTCAACTTACTAGATTGAAGAATTTCTAGCTTGTAAAATTCAACTAATCTAATTAATTTGACTTTCATATACTATTCATCAATTCTCAACTCAGTAATATTAACACAATTCACTTAATTATACTCAAAATACCTCAATTACTAATTAAAAAGAAAACCTCATCGATCAATATATATTCATGAAATTCAAACATCCATCCTATACTCAAAACACTTCACTAACTAACAATCAGTCAAATTAAAAAATATCTCAATTCACAATCAAATTACATATTCTCAAATTCAAACTAGCTGCTCGTATAATTAAAAAAAAACCCTAATTCATGCACTACCTAACTATCAATCATTAAAACTAACAATCAATAAAACACAAATTCAATAAAATAATTACAATAAGCTAATTTAAAAAATCAAATATAACTCAAATTGCAAAAAAATAAAAACTAAAATTGATGAAACCCTAACCTTAAATTTAGGGTGCAAGAGATAGTGAAGAGGGAAGATGGCATTGGCGGTGACAACATGAGGCGAGGACGGCAGGCGGCATGTATGGCATCTTCGGCAACTGTAGGGAGCAAGGATGACAGGCGGCAGGGACGATGTCATCAACGTTGTCGATCGGGTCTCCCGACGACAGCACAACTCATCTTACAAGAAGGAAGAGAGAATGAGGAAATTGGAAAATGGGGAAGTTTCGCGTTTGGTCTCCAACACAAATTAAGAAGAGTGATGGACAACGTCTATTTATCCTTGGTTTTTTCAAAAAAAATAGTTGACCAACATTTTGATAAAAAAGTGACGAACTAAGAGACATTGTCCGCCACTTTTTAAAAATGTTTGATCATATATATTGACCAAAAAATGACGGACTTACAGATGTCGTCCGTTGCTTATTTTAAAAAATAATTAATAGATTCAAATTAAATAAAAATGACAGATGACGTGTTTATTTTATAATTTATAAATAATTATTTTTAATAAAAGCGATGTACACCGTCTCTACCTATATTACATAATTATTTATTAATTATATATACATGGCGCAAAAAATTCTCAATAAAAGTGACGTTCTAAGAGATGCGGTCCGTTGTTTTTTGTAAAATAATTATTTTGATTGAAAAGTGATGGACAGTGTGATAAATGGCGTTACTTTATGAGAGACACCGTTTACCGCTTTTATGTTTGTCATTTTTAATAGTTTTTTAGCAGTCTAAATCAGTTCCGAATTTCTTTTTTAATAAAGGATGTAAGAATGGACTCTTTTGCTAGGCACATCTTTGAAAGTTCACTTAAAAGCCCCATGTTCTTGTCATGTGACCCTCCTCTTTTTAAAATGCCAGTTGTTAGAAAAGTACATTGCACATGTTTAACATCCTTCAAATCCCTGGAATCAAGGATTTTGTACTTTACCCAGGGTTGATCCCTTTTTAATCTAGCAGCCCATAACTATATTAGAAACCTCAACAACTACATCTCCTTCTTCTGCGAGTATCCAAGTAGATTCCGATTGCATTTGAAATCTCATAATACACTCTGCCTATATCGAGATATGATAAATGATTCCTTCTCAAACTATTACTACGTCTAGTACATTCCTACCATCATTAGAAACTTGAATGTTTTCCCACTTCAAATGATTTTAGTTGCCCCTTCCTCCATAGAAATCCATCCGACACAAAGCTCCCCAATTTCTTGAAAAACTTTCTTAGATAGAAGGTCAAGGGGAACACCAACAACTTTAATCCAAATAGTCTTAACTAGACAACCAACTATGGGGATTACACCATTCTAGTTTGAGTGACCTTGGAGAATCTTCTCAGCCATGAATCTATTTGAAAACTCAAAAATAAATAATTCTCCATACATCTCATTTATATTCACCACAAAATTAGATTTCCAGTTGGATGTTGACAGTCTTCTAATGCTAGGTAGGTTGGGTTTCTTTTCAATGAACCTTTTGACACACTAAACTAAGCATCTTTTGACCCAACCATCCTTCAGACTCAAAATCAACTTTAATATCGATATTTTCTTTTTATATCCTCACCTCAGCTTGTTTACTTAAGATTCTTTGACTTCCATTTACTTTCTTGTACTTTATTAACATATGGGTAGTTGTGTAACACCATGTATCTGAATATAGACCAACCAACATATTTCCACAAGTTGTAGGTGCAACCTACGGTTGCCACCCATGGACCGTAATGGGGCGCACGGACCGTAGGTGGGGTCCATAGATTGGCCATCTACAACCCCATACCAGAGCACCAGAAAATTTTCCCTAAGGGTCAACCTACGCCAGGACCTATGGACCATAGGTCAAACTACGGTCTGTGGTCCAGGGCCATAGGTCAAAACCTCAGTCTTCAAATCCAAGTAGCGAAAGATGTACAACCAGAACGGACTGTCAATCCATCCACGGTCCATCATTCTTGTCCGTTGGTGACCCCCGACAACTTTTAAGTTAGGAGTTGTTTGGTCTTTTCCCTATGTATTGGGCTCCTTAACTTCGTCGTTTAACCCCTAAACTACGTAGTTTTTGTTAGTTTTAGCCTAGAACTAAATTAGAACCTAAACTAATCAATCATTCACCAAAATTCATCGATCTTAGAGCAAAACAAGAGGAAAAGTCGACTAGCCTTAGCCAGAGAATGCAACAAGGTTTCGTTAGTTCCAGCCCCAAAATAGAAAGATTTCTCCGTGAAATTCGTCACCAAATATATGTGATTTCACTAGTGGGTTCCTTTAACCCATTAGGTCCCTAGAATCTAGTCAGATTCTTGATTCCCTACATACTATCTAGACCTGGGGTTTCAAGAATTTCAGCAAATTACTATGATTTAGTTATTGTAACGATCTTAATCAGATTATCACATTTTAGTATTATTTTGCGCAGATTTTTTAATAAACTCATAACCCAAGTTATGTAGTTCTTTTAGTGCATGAATTACATTTGCTTGGATAGATACACATATATACATGCCTCAGATTTTGAATGTTGCATTATCATAAATAAATGTTGCATTTTCAGAATTGCATGTCAGATTATTGATCTATCCAGTTTACTTCAGTTATGATATAATTTCCACGTTTTCAGTTGGGAGTAGATTTAATATCGCGTTAGACTAGGGTCAGTCACCCTCGTAGTCCCAAAATTACGTGCCCCCATAGGTAAGTCGACTCTGCGGGCTTTATACTTAGTGATCACGCCAGTCATGCCTCTATACCATTGGCAAGGTATATTGGGTCCTATCAATGAGGCGTATACATCAGACTCCACATTTAGCTCATGTGGTTTTAAATCGGTTATTCGTAGCTCCCACAGACAGATTCTAGTGTATTGACTAGGTTATCTGTTATAGTTCAGTATTCAGTAAGTTATAATCTTGGTTACTACATCCAGTTAGTTCATATTTAGCATGTTTACTATATTTATCATGTTTAGATTATATCATCGCTTTATCGCCTTGTTCAGTTATATGTTTTATACAACTTTATTCTATCGTGCATGCTCAGTACCTTTCAAGTACTGATGCATACTTTGCGCTACATCTTCTCGTGATGTAGGTTCAGGTCATCAACATTAAGATCACGCATAGATCAGTTCTTGATCTCCAGTTTATTTGCATCAGTGGTGAGTGATGTGATGCCAAAAATATATATTTTTAATCATTATTTACCTCAGAGTTATTATTTATATTTGTCCTTTTTGAGCATTAATTTTATGAATTGTGCTAAATATTGTATTTTATATATAGGAGTAAATTGGTGTAAAGTTGAAGAAGTTTGGAGCTAAAACGAATTAAAGATGGAAGGTTGAAGAAGAAAATTCAACATACAGCTTAATGGATTAAATTGATTATGATATTAATATTTATATATATGGAAAAGATCGGCAGAATTTTAATTGAGTTGCAAAGTTGTTGCCACGTGACAGATTCTGAAGAGAGCAAAGAGTTTGAGGCGGCAAACCACTATACGGAAGTCAAATTCCGTTTAGTTTTGGAGTCATAATTTGATTTGGACTCAATTATTTTATTTAGGGTTTTCTACATTTATAAATAGTTCATAGAAATAATTATTAGAGATTATCAAAGAGGAGAGGAGATCAATTATAGGGCATCAAGTAGAAAGTCGTCAATACTTTTTTGGGTTCTTTTCATCCTCTTGTTTTCTTAGAGATTAGTGACTAAACTCCCTTGTTCTAGGGCTGTAACTACGAATCGAATGTTGAATATTTAAGGTTTATGAATTAATTCTTGGTTGTCATTATAAGTTACTTTTATATTCTTGTTTTAGTATTTCTTGACTGGCCATCCAGAGATAAATTTATTGTCTAATCTTAAAATCGGGAGATGAGGGTTAGATAGACCAGAAAATATAGAGAGCTTGGTCCACCTATTAGATTAAAGTGATTAGTATTCAGGAGTGACGCTCGAACGAACACCTTGATTGGTTACAAAATACGATGAAATATAAATACTTGCCAGTTAGTCTATTTATCCCAGTTCAACAATGTAGTTAGATAGCTAACTGGAGTACGCGATGAGAGGTGTATAGTCCGACTCATATAGTTCACCCTATAAATCAATAACTTGATAACTAAAATTAGTTCTAAGACAAGAATATGATACATGCGATTCATTGCATGCTGCAGCCTTGGAATTTCCAACGAGTGTAAGTAATTTTATTATTTTGTTCTTGCATTCTTTTCTTTCGGCACTCTTAAATAAATAATTAGACCAGTATAATTTAGTAAAAATAGTTAATTGTCAAGTCCTTTGGGTTCGATAATCTGGTTCTTTTAAGAGCCATTATATTACTTGTGCGACCTCTTACACTTGCGTGTGCAATTGGGAGGAACATGTTTTTTGCGCCACTGCCGAGGACTTATAAATTAACTATTCTTCTAGCTTATACTTTTTATTTTTATTTATTTATTATTTTGATACATATTTTTTTTACTAATTAATTATTTTTTTGGGATGAACGGGAATGAAGATTAATCACAAGTGGTAAGACCTTGTCCTTATTGCAAAGCAGCTCACTTTTGACAAAACTGTAATTATATTCTCGATGGAGAATTGTGTGCACCATCTTTATCCTGTGAATTTTGTAGGGGGTTGTGGGTCGTTTGCACCGTGTGTTGCTACCCTACTCCAAAACCCCCTCATGATGATGCTAATAATCTTTGTTCCTTTGATAATATGGAATCTTGTAGGAAATTAATAGAGGAATATGAAGAGCGCCGTAGGAGAATCATATATGTGATGTCACACCTTACAAATACAAAAATGAAGCACTTTTAGAGATGTTACTATGTTTTTCTTGCATACTCAGAACTTAAGCAACAAATTGAATGCAAAGGTTGCTGCGTTTGACGCTTAACAATTCAATTATGAGTTTTGTGATACTGAAAAGGCACTCAGAAATCAAATTGAGGATCTAAAACGGGAGGAGATGCAATGCAATCAGACTTTTCTTAAAGATGTGATACGCTCAAATTACACCTCCCTAAAGAAGCATAAACGATCGTTATAAAGTAAAGAACCCAACTTGTAGGTTGGGGTCGATCCCACGAGGAAAATGGTTTAGACTTTACTTTAACCAACAATTATATTCAATTAGTCAAATTACTTCCAGAAACAAGTAATAAAAAGAGGGGTTTTGTGAAACAAATAGTAAGAATTTAATAAGTAATAAGTAATCAAAACTCAATTTTGGTTGTTATCAAGATGAGAGAAATAACTATGGTATATGTGTTCTCCACAAGGTCACAACGCAGTAATCCTAGTAATAGCAATCCTTTCCTAGTGTACTACATGCAAAGTGATAAGTTAGGTATCTCTAAATCTTTGGTTCGGCATCTAGAGAATTTCACCTCGCACCTTGGTCCGGCTACGCGTGTATAATTTACTAACCCTTACCTTTACCTCATATTAGACATCATAATTGATGTTTGGCTTAGTTATTACTTCACACCAATAGACACTAGCCTATTAGATAGTATCACACTAAATCGATGTTGATAATTCTTTTCTTGTTGATTACCTCATTGGTCCGACAAATACCAACAAGGCAATTTCTAACACGTGCACTCGTTAAAAAGACTTCTAAACGAAAGAATTATCAATGCATGCAAAACACTATTCAAGAATTGCTTATTTACTATTCATATTTTGTTAATCGCTCATGGTTCTCACAACCCTAGTTGTGGGGTTTAGTTACCCATAATCATATGAACACAATTCATTGTTTTATATGAAGAATTATGAACTTACGTAAGAAGAATAATAAACCCAGAAATTCAACTTGAATTGCAACACTAAAATCTTCAAAACGAACTTAGGAAATTAATAATTGCTAAAGTTGCAAATTAATTTCCCAAGTCAAGAATTAGAATAGAATAATAATGTCTAACCCCCAAAAACGAGGTTTACATGCCCTATTTATAGAAAACAAGTCCTAAATTAAAAGGGAAACAAAAGAAGGAAAGTTTGTTACAGGAACGAGTCTTCATTCCACGAGACTAACTCATGGACCGTTAATGGATCTACGGTCCGTGAGTCCCTTTCATCAGCCAGGATTTAGAAAATATATCAACATCCAAAAATCTGCTTCTCTGAAGCAAACGACGGAACTGCAGTATAGACCGTAGATCGATCTACGGCCTGTCAATCCCCTTCCGTAGCTCCACACTTAGAATCTTCAAAAATCAGGTACTGGAACCCTCACAGTCTCAATGTACGGATCAACAGTATGGTCCGTAGATCAATTTATGGACCGTCAAGGGTCACCGTTGTTCCACACTTGGTCAGATTTCCCTGATTTGCCTTCCATGCTTTGGCTTCTGATCTACGACCACCATCTACAGAGTGTCAATAGACCTACGGTCCGTAGATCACCTTTGTATATTCCCTTTTCTGCATTTCTTTCAGCTGTCTCTTTAATTCCACACCTGAACATCTTTCCTGCAAAATATGATAAAAACCAATACAAAAAGGCCCTAGACACACACAACTTGTAAGTGAAATGTATTAGAAATACTGTAAACAAACGGTATATCAACACCCTCAACTTAAATTCGTTGTTTGTCCTCAAGCGACACACTTAGACTTTAAACGACACTTGTATAGAAGCAAGCATTTCAAGCACAAGCAATCATATGGCTCTCTATTCCACTCATTTTTCGGGTGCAAATTTTTTTCTCTTCGACTCGATAAGCTAATTCATATGGATCAAGCCATGACAACGATCGACCAACCAACACACAACATACACTATTTTACTATCACTAAAGTACCAACTTTTCGACAATGCAACTAGTGCCCTTACTTCAAACGAAATCCCTTTTCTTTCACACAATGACTATGACTTTGAGTACAAGGATTTATTCAACACTCACACTAAGAAACAACTTCAAGTACAGTTAGTGCTCAATACCATAGGCTTGCCCTTATTTCCACTGCTTAGACCCCCAAATTAGACTCTAGGATCACTATAGGACTTTTTTGGCTTGTAACGTAGGCTCGGGGTCAGGTGTGTACATTTGGGTACTTCTTAGTGAGTTTTTTCCCTCCTTGACATTACACTAGGCTTTCAACCTCTTTCTGCCCTATTTTTGTCATCCTCTCGTTTTACCTTCTTTCCCTTGATTTTTTTCAACCATGGATGTGACTTTAGGTTTTGTAAATCTTTTTTGTTTTTTTCACTTTTATCTCTATCTTGCATTTTATGCTTATTCTTTAGCTTTCCACAAGTCACATCCCATTCCTCTCTTTTCTCAACATCAAACTCTTTTCATACCCATTTTTTTCAATTTTCTCTTTCATAGCCAACTTCAACTTATGGATTTTCCATTGGTTGAGGTGCACAATACCCAATGTCGAGTCAGGGCCAAGATTGAAGTTATCTTTTACATTAGCCACCCTCAACTTAGGTGCACATGTCCAAGGAGGGACCAGGGCCAACATAGTAGATTTATGGGAAGGAGAGTTCGGGGTTTAGAAAGAAATGGTCTAATTTTAGGTTCAAAGCATTTGGATCAAAGGGAGCATTTATTTTATTTGGTTGGATCCTTCATTTAGGAAATTTGTCGTCTTATCAGAAAAAGGGCCTATGATCACCTCCTAGCTTCTAGAGTGAATTATCTTAGCAGGACTAACCGGGCAAGTTCTAGTTTGCACAAAAACTATTTGAACAATTAACTATTCTCACACACCTTTGGCACATAGTTTCACTATCAGATTATCGGATTACCCAGTTCAAGTTTTAGCTTAAGTCATGCCATCAAGTTGATTCATTATCATGTCATACTTAGAGCCAACACATTCAACTTGTCTTAGCCTACCAATTCTAGCACACATCACAAAATTTGGACGGGTATATTTTTCATAAGCCATCATGCTTCATTCTCGTTCATGCTTCTATACATACAATCCTAACACATGCCAATTCAACATAAATTAAACAGTCTCTTGGAGAGAAAAAACACAGACAAGAAAACCCCACGAGAGGATTTATGAGTTGGGTTACTCAGACTTCACCCTATCACTCACAATCCATTTACCCCACCTTCAACAAAAAATAAATGTGATTGTCCCCAATGCATACAACAACAGTAAAAGATAGTGGAATGGGTGAAGCAAACCTATGGCGCATAACGCTGAAGAATCATGAACGAGCGAGTGGGTCCGATTTCTCGGAGCCCGCTGGAACAATAGAAGGGTCACCCTCAGTAGTGTCCACATCATCCATCATAGCACCATCAGTGGTGCTCACAATGTCCCTCACAACAGGAGGGACCTCTACAACTGGGGCAGAACTCGATGCCCCTGCAACACTCTCACGCACCCTCTGTTGGCACAACTGTTCATCTAAAATCAAGGCCTTCCTGGCCTTTTTTTCCCGCCTACGCTGTCTCTTTTGAGCTTTTTCCTCCTTAGTGTTATTAGAATGGTGCCTCTTACCTTTCGCATGTGTAGACTCAAGCCTTCCTCGGTGGTCCTATTGAATAATGCATCCAGCACCGTATCATCAGCCAGTGCAGTAGGTGCGGCCTGAGACTCAACTGTAGGGGCGGCAAGAATGGAATCAACATTGGTCAGAAGACTGGTTAACTCAGCCTACAAAGAGGATAGATCTATGGCTAGGGCTGATCGCTCGAGGACTCGCAATTCAAAGGCATCAAGACGCTTATTTACTACCTGGACCTTTCGATCCATCATGCCCTCCATCCTTTGCTCCATTCTAGCCTTAGAATCGGCTATCGACTTTTGCATCCAAGGCTGGATGTGATGCAGCAGTGTGGCCATCTGAGCCTCTAATTTCTGTACTCTGGCCAACGGGACAACAGTAGCTCCTAACTGTGGTGTGGACCGGGATGAACTAGGAGCCATACTAGCAGCCTGGGAAGAGGAGGCCGGGATAGTATCAGAGTGATCTGGTATAATGGAATCACCGCCCTGTGCCTACCCTACCGTGTCTACAAGATCTGCGCCCAGGGGAAGTACCTCAATTTGGGGCTTTCTACGAGGTACCGCCATATTTGCCTCATCTCCAATGAGGCCTATATCCAAAGTCCCTCTAGGGTGGACCAACCTATCACAATGCCAGATCGACACTCCAGAGTCCCTGCACAATTGGAAAATCAAACATGGAAAGTGGTATGTAGTGGAGGTCTTGAATGCCCTCTCGTGAATCTCTGCCAGCAGCATGCAGGCAAAGTCAATATAGACTCTTGCTACCAGTGCTGCAACCATCATCGCTCTGTCCCATGTGAGTTGGTTGTCAGCTTTTGTCGGCGACACTTTGTTACGCACCAACAACCAGAAGAATTTGGCCACAAAATTCAATGTGGCATTTTGTATACCTAACCGAGGTGTGGCAACCAACTCTGCACCCTTGCCATCTGTAGAAATATACTTAGCCAACCATGGTAGTATAGCCTCTCACTATTCACCATTCCTCTGGAAAGCACTGCTCTGCACGATGTCCCATCTGTACTCAAACTCCACTGTGCTTAGTGACCAAGAGTGACCTATGGTCAGAACATAGAGAAAACAGTTGATGGTGGCATGTGATATGTCCACCGGACAACCCTGAACCACAGTGAAAGTGAGAGGATCTTGGTCCATGGGCTTTGACCTCTTGGATATTGAGCCACGTAGAGTGGCAGCATAAGTGGCATAGAACTCTCACACAATCTCCTTACTATAAGTCCCAGGGTCCCGAGCCATCCAATCATACTTGTGAAGGTTAAAAAGCTGGTGGATTTTAGGGACAGTGTGTATGCTCCCCCTGAGGACTCTGCGCTCCTTTGTAATAAGTCGGGCCATCTTCCCTTTGCTATTTCTCATCTTGGCATACTGATAAATCTGCCATTGGCCCTCAACACACCATTTGTTTAGCTCGCCGGCCACTGGAGTAGGATCCTCATTCCTTGGTACTGGTACAACTCCGAGCTAGTGGCCTCTTCATATGAGGCAGCTTGGTCATCCTGGATGGACCCTGTGGCTGACTTGGCATTGGACCCCGAAGCATGGCTAGACGCAAAGCCAATAGCTGAACTGGAAGCAGCCCTAGTTGGTGACCCGATCAGTGTGTGCTCCTTATCAAACTGGGAGACAGTGACTACATCGGTGATCACCTTCTGGGAGGTTCCTTTGGTGGCTCAGGGTGTCGTGGGGGAAGTTCTTGTATTGGGAGGAACGTATGCTGGATCGTTTTTTGTGTTCGTGTCCTCATTAATTAACCAAAAGCTAGGAGCAACAAATTTTGACTTGCCCTGCTTTGCATAGGTAACTAGCTTCTTGGGTGCCATCATACCTGTGGAAGCAATATTAGTGCCAAAACTAACCATAAACAAACAAAAAAAACTTTTAGAACTATAAACGAACAGTAACAAAGTCCTAAGAAAATTTCAGATAGAGGCTACAGTAGTCATCCACGGAGGAGACCTATGGTCCATAGACTGATCTACGGTCTGTGGAACCCTTCCGTGGATCAGAGGGCCAACAATATTGGTCACAGATGGAAACCATGGATGTACAAAATGGTCCGTTCCATATCTGTGGTTTCACACTTGGTGAGATTTTCAAGTGCATCAACCCACGAACCCAATCTACGATCCGTGGACGAGGTATCGTGGATGTGATCTGTGCCAGGTTTTAGCCAATCTTTATTTGCAAGTCCACATCTTAGACCATTTTCAACAATATCCTAGTCTAACCATGCATTTCAACATTGAATCATGTTAGTTTGTCATTCTCAGGATTCCAATTAATCATTTGAACAAGTATTTAAGACAAACATTGGAACCCTAAGTCGAAACTTACATGAGGACTTATAATCACATACAAAAAGGCAACAATCACTATCTATCGTTCCAACGGTATTGTAACTTCTGATTTTTTTCATGCAATTTCATCTAACAATTACCCAAGGTCAAGACCCAACTCCCAACTTTCTATATTCAATCTATGAACTGAAATTCAAAGTGAGGGGAAAGTCTATTACCTTACAAGCAACGAGGAGTGGAGTGATTGAGTGACGACACTAGGCTTAGCAAGACCAAGGAATCACCTCTTCGTTACTAACCCAACACCAGACCCTTTTGTGGAATATGGAATGAGTTGTATTCGTAAATGGAAAGTAATTGTAGGAATTATGGGGGAATGGAAGGGATGATTTTATAGGGGAGTTATGGAGTAATTTAGAGAGGTTATGGAATGGTGAAACGGTTGGAGAGTGAATAAAGGGAAGTGGAAATGATGTGAAATTAGGAGAGTTTTAAATAAGGGGGTTCGGGTCGGGTCACACAGAAATAGGGTTTGGACTCACGAGACCCCATCTAGGATCCGTGAGTAGATCTACGGTCCGTAGATTTAGACCATAGATCACTCTTATACTTAGAAAAATTGATAGGCTTACCTGGGATCTACGGACACCATCCACGGTCCGTGGATTGAATGACGGACTGTCGATGGGGTTCGTAGACCTCTGCACTAGACCATGTTCTGCAGATTTTTCATGGTGTACCTGCACATGTAGCAACCAATAGGCTATTCTTTTTACATTTTCTAGACACTTTTTAGACACAGACACTATGCTAATTCTAGCCAACACTAAAAAAAACTAAAACACCTATCTGAATTGATACAAAGACGCAATTAAACAAAGAAAACTACTAAATGGAAAACAGAACCCTGTCATTGGCTAGATTGTACATCTTGGGTTGCCTCCCAAGCAGCGCTTGATTTAAAGTCGTGGCATGATGCAAGATTCTTGATTACTCAGACTTTATCAAGATTGTAGGCCTCAATCACCTCTTTCATAGTTTCAGCATTTCCCAGATAGATCTTAATCCTTTGCCCGTTTACCATGAACCTTGTTCCTTCATTATTCTCAAGCTCAACCGCTCCATGGGGGAGCACTTTTGTGAGCAGAAATGGCCCAGTCCATTTGGACTTGAGTTTGCCTGGAAACAAGCGCAACCTAGAGTTGAATAGAAGCACAAGATCACCAACCACAAATTCTCGCTTTTCAATTCTTTGATCATGATACCGTTTCATATTCTCTTTGTACAAGGCTGAACTTTCGTAAGCTTTTAGGCGGAACTCATCAAGCATATTCAAGTCATTCATTCTTTGATTAGATGCGGCACCCCAATCCAAATTTAGCTTATTCATTGACCACATCACCTTATGCTCTAGCTCTACTGGTAAATGACAAGACTTACCATATACAAGTTGGTAAGGAGACATACCTATAGGGGTCTTGTATGTCGTGCGATAGGCCCATAGAGCATCATCAAGCTTCCTTGACCAATCCGTTCTATTAGCATTCACAGTCTTTGCCAAAATCTGTTTGATTTCTCTGTTGGACACTTCAACTTGCCCACTAGTCTGCAGATGGTAAGGAGTGGCTACATTGTGATAGAAACCATATTTCTCAAGTAGTGCCTTGAGCAACTTATTACAAAAGTGAGAATCTCTATCACTAATAATAGCCCTCGGTGTACCAAATCTCGAGAAGATATTCTTTTTCAAAAATACGGTGACACTTTTACCTTCATTGTTGGGGATCGCAACTGCTTCATCCCATTTCGATACATAATCCACCACAACAAGAATATACTTCATCCCATATGAACTCACAAATGGACCCATAAAATCAATGACCTAGACATCAAACAAATTTATCACCAATATAGGATTCATAGGGAGCTCTTGCCTCTTTGAAATTCCTCCTTTTCTTTGGCAACGATCACAAGACTTGGCGAAATCATGAGCATCTTGGTGGATGGTAGGCCAGTAGTACCCACACTGCAAAATCTTATGTGCAGTTCAAATACCACAATGATGCCTACCAATAGGCGATAAATGGCATGCTTCAAGTACACTCAACATCTCAACCTCGGGCACACAGCGATGAATAATCCCATCAGCACAACTACGATACAAGTAAGGCTTATTCCAGAAGAATTTCTTCACATCATGCATAAACTTTTTCCTTTGGTGAAAAGACAAA
This sequence comes from Solanum commersonii, assembly GCA_029007595.1. Classification (NCBI taxonomy): domain Eukaryota; kingdom Viridiplantae; phylum Streptophyta; class Magnoliopsida; order Solanales; family Solanaceae; genus Solanum; species Solanum commersonii. The sequence continues at coordinate 250,677 of JAJTWQ010000034.1, read as the reverse complement.
TTAGGGGGCACAATATCGCTTGCCAAATAATTAGCAAAGTCTACGAACCAAGGAATCAAATCATGAGAAACAGCCAATACCTGTTCATCTGGAAAAGCATCATTAATTTCAGCCCTATCTCAAAACTTTAGCATAGCCTCTTCCTCTAATCGGGACAACTGATCGACAACTTGATTTTCAATCCCCTTTTTTTCTTTTACCACAAAATCAAAATCTTTCAACAACAATACCCATCTAATTAATCTGTGTTTTGCATCCTTTTTTGCCATCAAATACCTCAATGCAGAATGGTCAGTATGCACTATGACCTTAGTACCAAGCAAGTAGGATCGAAATTTCTCGAATGCTAAAACCACCGCAAGAAGTTCTTGTTCGATCACAGTATAATTTCTCTGGGCCACATTTAGAGCTTTGCTAGCATAGTAAATAGGGTGAAGAATTTTCTCTCGCCTTTGTCCTAATACTATACCAAGCACCACTCCACTCGCATCGCACATTACCTCAAACGGTTGCCCCCAATCCGGTGAAATAATGATAGGGGCAGTAACCAACTTCTACTTCAACTCTCCAAATGCTCTAAGACAAGCATCATCAAAATAGAACTTATACTCCTTCTCGAGCAGTTTGCACAACGGATGTGCAATTTTTGAGAAATCTTTGATTAATCTTCTATAAAAACTTGCATGCCCAAAAAAAACTTCTAACACCTTTTACAGAAATGGGTGGAGGAAGCTTTTCTATTACTTCAACTTTAGCTCTATCAACCTCAATACCATTCTCTGAAATTTGATGACCCAACAATATACCTTCTTTAACCATAAAATGACACTTCTCCCAATTCAACACCAAGTTGCAATCTTCAAACCTTTTAAGCACCTCGGCCAAATGATCCAGACAACGATCAAAATAATCACTTACAACTGAAAAATCATCCATCAACACTTTAATAGTGTCTTCCACCATATCAAAAAATATAGACATCATACAGCGCTGGAGAGTTGCTGGAGCATTGCACAACCGAAATGGCATCTGTTTGAACGTAAAAGTCCCATAAGGGAAAGTGAAGGTAGTCTTCTCTTAGTCTTCTGGAGCTATAGAAATTTGATTGTAGCCTGAATACCCATCAAGAAAACAATACCAACCCTTTCCTACAAGTCTATCCAACATTTGGTCCATGAACGACATAGGAAAGTGGTCAATTTTTGTCCACGCATTCAACTTCCGGTAATCCATACAAACTCTCCATCCAGTAATGGGCCTCATTGGAACAAGCTCATTTCATTCATTTGGAACCACAGTAATACCACCCTGTTTAGGCATGCACTGCACAGGACACACCCAACTACTACACTGCAATGACGTAAATAACTCCCACATGCAGCCATTTGATGATCTCATTTTTAACTACCTCTTGTATAGGTGGATTTAATCTTCTTTGGTGCTCAATACTCGGCTTATGATCTGGCATGAGTTGGATTTTATGAGAACAAATACCGGGATGAATCCTAATAATATACGCAATTGTCCACCCAATAGCTCACTTGAACCTCTTTAACATAGTCACCAAACACTCTACTTGTCTCGCATTCAAATCTGCCGCAATGATGACCGGCAAATTATTCTTTCTGCCCAAGTATACATACCTCAAATGTGGTGGTAGAGCCTTAAGCTCCAATTTTGGTGCCTTCACAATAGATGGTCTTGTGGGTGGGGACTCGTGATTCTTCATGTCTAACTCATACTTCTTTGGTTTGGACCGATATTCACACCTATCGAGTGCGGCTACCAACTCATCATACTCTTCAATACCATCACTATCAAAATTTATCATAACTACTACTAATGCCTCAACACCTAGTCGCTCTTTAATTTGCACTTCTTTCCTACTCTCCACTCTATAAGTTATAGCAGATACTGTTTGAAGCTCACCACTCAGCTTCACGGACCTACAAATATTGAAAGTTGCTTCTTCATTATTCAGTATGAACTTTATCTGTCCCTTTTTCATATCAACCAATGCATGCCCTGTGGCAAGAAATGGTCTTCCAAGGATAATGGGAACCTCAAAATCAACCTCACAGTCAAAAATCACAAAATCTGCCGAAAAAATGAAAGACTCCACTTTCACTAGTACATCATGGAGTACACCAATGGGCTTCTTCACAGTTCGATCGGCCATTAGTAACCAAATTGTAGTGGGCTTTGGGCCCCCTAGGCCCAACTTCTTGTAAATAGATAATGGCATGAGGTTGATGCTAGCACCAAGATCACACAATGCCTTAGCGAAATGTAACAACCCTATAGTACATGGGATCGTGAAAGCACCAGGGTCTTCCTTCTTCTGTACCAAAGATCTTGTAGCAATAGCACTACAATGCTTCAATCAATCATCATCTTTAAAACTCACAGACCTTTTCTTTGTCACCATATCTTTCATAAACTTCGCATGCCCAGGCATTTGCTCCAAAGCTTCTATCAAATAAACATTGATAGAAAGCTGCTTCAACATAGTAATAAGCCTACGATATTTACCATCTTCAGTCTTCTTAACTAACCTTTGTGGAAAAGGTGGTTGAGGTCTAGGTATGTGGACCACTTTCTAAGATATCTCTATTTATTGCTCTGTCATAGTCTCAGACTCTTCTCTAACCTCTACCACATCATTTTCTTTTCTAATCGCAACATCCACCATAGACGACATAGGTTGATCTATGGTTTGCTTACCCCCTCATGTAGTAACTGCCATATAATGACCATCATTTTTTAGATTTTGGATGGTGTTGCTGGAAAGAGTGTCAGGTTGACGTAGGTTCACTGTAGTAGACAACTGAGTCATCTGCTGCTCGAGATGCTTTATTGACACTACATGAGCGTCAACCTTTTGACCAATACCAGACAAGTCGTTTCTCATCTCCTTCACATTCTCATTAGTTGCATCAAACCTTCTCATCATCTTATGCATCATATCTTTAATACGCGTCAGATTGCCTCCAGCTTCCCTAGTACCAGAATCCCGATTTTGAGAGGGAACATAAGGTCCAACCCGATCATTTCTATTGCTATAGTTGTTCCGGTTGTAGTTGTTGTCGTGATTGAAGTTTCCATCCCGGACATATTGACCCTCTCGGTTGTAATTACCATAGTTTTGACATTGGTTTCCTTGACCTTGGCACTAATTTTTCGTGTTGGATCCTTGAGCGTTAGGTCGAAAACCCCCCGTTTGATCATTCATTGCATAAGCATATTTTTCATAGTAACACTCTTCAGCTGGTGGTGGCATTCTAGTCAAGTAATTCACTAAATTTACCTTCTCTGCACCTCCACTCACATGCTTCAATACCAACCCCAACTCGGTCCTTATCTGAGCCATCTCCTCACGAATCTCCTCTGCAGACTGATTATTCGTAGCATGAATGGAAAATGTGTTTCTCCCAGTATCCGACCTCCTAGTACTCCATGCTTTATTGTTGCGAGAGATCTTCTCCAATTTTTTTGCAATCTATGCATATGTGCACTCACCATATGATCCTCCAGCAATAGTATCAAGCACTTCTTTATTGTTGTCATCCTGACCTCGATAGAAATATTCCTTCAGTGACTCATCATCAATACGGTGATCTGGAACACCTCTTATGAACGAAGTGAATCTGTCCCATGAGTTGCTCACAGACTCTCCAAGCAATGCCACAAAATTATTTACCCTATCTTTGTGATTGAGCTTCTTGGACACTGGATAATTTCTTGCTAAGAACATATCTCTCAGTTGGTTCCATGTATAAATTGAGTTATAAGGAAGCTCAGTGAAACATATAATAGCATCGCCTGCCAGTGATAGAGGAAACACTCACAATCCGATGACATCCATATCCAAGTGTGGTCGACCTACACAGCTCTTGCGCACCACCCTTATCTTAGGTGTGTGAGGATATGGGTCCTCCGATGGCAACCTTGAGAACAAGCCCCTCGTTGTAAGCATCTGCATTAAGCTATTGGTTACCACAAATCTGTGCCTCGGAAGCAAAGGGGGTAAGACTAGAGGTCCATCAGAGTCAGCAATATTGACGTTGCCCCTATAGTTGTCATGCAGTAGTGGGCCTGGTGGACCATGCACCCTCACTGCATCTCCCAATTAATTTTCAACTAGACCCCGATTTTCCCCACCAGCTACTCTTGGCTGTTGTAACTCAACTGCATCACCAAGATTTACTCTGATAGGATTAACTGGAATTCCTTGATTGTTCATTCTTTGCAAAGTTCGGTTCAACTCTGGATCGTATGGAGTAAGTGGTTCACCCTGGCTCCGTGTACTTGGCATACACTAAAGTCAGAACCTGACACAGACAAAAACAACAAGAAAAAGTAAAATTAGGAAATATTTTACTAACGTTCAATAATATAGTTAAAATAAATCTAAAAGCCAAATTTTCCCCGGCAGCGGCGCCAAAATTTGATACACTCAAATTACACGTCCCTAATGAAGCATAAGCGATCGTTATCAAGTAAAGAACCCAACTTGTAGGTTGGGGTTGATCCCACGAGGAAAATGATTTAGACTTTACTTTAACCAATAATTATATTCAATTAGTCAAATTACTTCCAGAAACAAGTAATAAAAAGGGGGCTTTTGTGAAACAAATAGTAAGAATTTAATAAGTAATTAGTAATCAAAACTCAATTTTGGTTGTTATCAAGATGAGAGAAATAACTAGGGTATACGTGTTCCCCACAAGCTCATAACGCAGTAATCCTAATAATAGCAATAATTTCCTAGTGTACTATATGCAAAGTGATAAGTTAGGTATCTCTAAATCCTTGGTCCGGCATCTAGAGAATTTCACCCCGCACCTTGGTCCGGCTACGTATGTATAATTTACTAACCCTTACCTTTACCTCATATTAGACATCATAATCGACATTTGACTTAGTTATTACTTCTCACCAATCGACACTAGCCTATTAGATAGTATCACACTAAATCTATGTTGATAATTTTTTTCTTGTTGATTACCTCCTTGTTCCGGCAAGTAGCAACAACGCGAGTTCTAACGCGTGCACTCGTTAAAAGGACTTCTAAATGAAAAAATTATCAATGCATGCAAAACACTATTCAAGAACAGCTTATTTACTATTTATACTTTGTTAATCGCTCATGGTTCCCACAACCCTAGTTGTGGGGTTTAGTTACCTATAATCATATGAACATAATTCATTGTTTTAGATGAATGAATTATGAACTTACGTAAGAAGAATAATAAACCCAAGAATTCAACTTGAATTGCAACACCAAAATCTTCAAAATGAACTTAGGATATTAATAATTGCTAAAGTTGCAAGTTAATCTCCGAAGTCAAGAACTAGAATAGAATAATAATGTCTAACCCCCAAAAATGAGGTTTGCATGACCTATTTATAGAAAACAAGTCCTAAATTATAAGGGAAATAAAGTAAGGAAAGTTTGTTACAGGCACATGTCTTCATTCCATGAGACTGACTCACGGACCGTCAATGGATCTACGGTCCATGAGTCCCTTCCATCAGCCAAGACTTAGAAATTATATCAACTTCCAAAAATCTAACTCTCTGAAGCAAACGACGAAACTACAATATGTACCGTAGATCGATCTACGGTCCGTCAATCCCCTTTCGTAGCTCCACACTTAGAATCTTCAAAACTCAAGTACTAGAACCCTCGCAGTCTCAATCTACAGATCAACAGTACGGTCCGTAGATCAATCTATTGACCGTCAATGGTCACCGTGGTTCCACACTTGGTCAGATTTCCTTGATTTACCTTCCATGCCTTGTCTACTGATCTACGACCACCATCTACGGAGCGTCAATGGACCTATGGTTCGTAGATCACCTCCGTAGATTCCCTTTTCTACATTTCTTTCAGCTATCTCTTTAATTTCATGCCTGAGCATCTTTCGTGCAAAATATGATAAAAACACATAAAAACAAATACAAAAAGGCCCTAGACACACGCAACTTGTAAGTGAAATGTATTAGAAATACCGTAAACTCACGGTATATCAAGATGCCACATTTGGGAAAGAGTATAAAACTAAGCATGTTGCAATTGGTGTAAGTTCCGAAGAGGGACGTATTGGACCCCATTCAAATCACTTTTTAACATGATGTTTAGATGTTGATGTATCATTCGAATCATCTGAACTAATGGAGAATTGTATAGATGAGGAACAAGGCCCTTACATCCAAAGGTTTTCTAGTCCACATAGACAAACAAATATTCCTCACACAAGGGACAAGAAGTGCAAGATGCGACATATATTACTTGGTTCTTTTATATTTATACCACCACCCCTTGAGAGAAACAGAAAAATAGATGTAAAGTTAGGGTTACAATTCATAAGTTTAAAGTGGAAAGAAAAGTGGTGAACTTACTTGTGTCGTGCCGCGCCGTTAAATTAGGCAATTACTGGAAGGCAACCCAATTTATAGTGTAACTTCTTATTTATTTATTTTTTACTTTTTTTATTTTATTTTTAGTGTCATTTTTTTGTGTGGTTTTTACAGGTTTTAGAAAAGTCTGAGTATCCAAAATTTGAAGCTAAGGAACACGTTTGAGCTTAAAGTGTGGGGTGCGTACGACCCGTGATGAAAATTAAGAGCACATGCTATTAGCTAGGCCTAAAGGCCTGAGGGAGTTTTTCTAACCCTTGTTTTTTATTTTATTTGATGCTTTGGGGACATTACATCTTTTTAAGTGTGGAGTGGAAGAATAAATTCCTAGTTTTTATTGTTTTATTGAGTCTTTTATTTTTTTTAGGATGGTTCATTGGCTTTTATTTTTGATTTTTTTCCTGAGGATAGTCCCTTTGAACTGAGTGTCTTTTATTTATTTTTAGGAATAAATTTTGTTTTTTTCTAGAGAAAAGGAAAGACTCTTTTGAGTGGCGTGATACTTGCTATTTAGGTCTAATTTTTGAGTAGTACTTTCTTTGAATGCTTGATAAAAAAAATGCAGACTCTTTGACACCTAAGCTCATGGTTGTGACTTTGTATAAATGTTATTTTATTTTGTAGTTTGTTATGATCATATCTCTCTTAGAAATGGAATTGATCCATCTTGGTTGATACTTGTGCCATGTGTTGTGAGAATTGTTTATTCCATGTTTTGCATCCTGGTCTAGATCATGTCATGCATCTTATTGAAGCGAAATAAAAAGTGTTGCTTTGTTTAGGAGATGATAATAGGCTTTCTTTGACTTGTCTGGTAAAATTTAGCCTTATCAGATATTATATCACTAGTTAGCCCTTTTGAGCCTGTAGCCTTTGTTGGTAGCCATATTTTGCCTAAACTATTTGTTGAATTCCTAGTTTTTGTACCTTGCTTCCTTGAGCATTATAGCATAAACTTATTCTAATTATCAATTTTGAGAAAATGGATGATTGAGTGAAAAGGTAATCAATGATAGCTACAAAATACTTAAAAAGCCCTCTTTGAAAAAATGTGAAAAATAAATTGCTCTGTTATGTTGTGTGGAAAATAAAAGTATGCTCAAACATTGGCTCTGGTTCTACCAAGGATATTGTGCACCTCAATTGAGGGTGGCTAGTGAAAAGGCATATATATATATATATATATATATAATTGAAAAATTCTTGAGATGAGGAGAATTAGTTGTGAAATAATTGTTGAAGAGAGGGCTGAAAATAAAGAGAAGAAAATAATGGGTGATGAAGTCTAAAATTGCAAAGTGCTTAAGGAAGTGTAGTTCACTATTATATAGTTTTCCTACGTGTCCCCTAGCCTACATTACAACCCGTTAAAGTCCTATTTGATTTTATTCAAGCATGCTTAAGTAGTGGAGAATACATAATGGGCAAGCCTATGGTTTTTTGTGCATACATGTGAATTCATTTGTGAGTGTGAGAGTTGTTCTTGATATGAAGTCCTTAATTTATATTCAATTTTTTGAGTTGAGTGCGTGGACTCTTTCTTCTTGTGAGGGCACTTGTTTCATGATGGATAGGTGATTTTATTAACTTTCTTTGATGAGAGTAGGTGAGCAAGCTTAAATTTGATCAGTTTAAAGTCCTTCCGTGGGCTTAGGAGGTTAGAGGTTTGTTGTTTATTTGGATGTCTTTCATAATCATTGAGAAGTGTACTTGATGTTTTGAAATTGGTATATGGCATAATTGTTTGTATTAACCAAAGTGATGACAAATCTAGTATGATTTATTTGACATGAACTTTAATAGGTGCTTGAGGACGAGCAAATGTTGAAGTGTGGGGGTGTTGATATGAGGCCAAAAATATATAGTTTTAATCATTATTTTCCTCAGATTTATTATTTATATTTTTTCTTTTTCAGCATTAATTTTATAAATTGTGCTAAATAGTGTATTTTATTTATAGGAGTAAATTGGTGTAAAGTTGAATAAGTTTGGAGCTAAAATGAATTAAAGATGGAAGATTGAATAAGGAAATCAAGAAGGCAGCTAAATGGATTAAATTGAATATATATATATATATATATATATATATATATATATATATGGAAAAGATTAGCAGAATTCTAATTGAATTGAAAAAGTTGCTGCCACATGGCAGATTTTGAAGAGAGCAAAGAGTTTGAGGCGGCGAACCACTGTACGGAAGTCTAATTCTGTTTAGTTTTGGAATCATAATTTAATTTGGACTCAATTATTTTATTTAGGGTTTTCTACATCTATAAATAGTTTATAGAAATAATTATTAGAGATTATCAAAGAGGAGAGGAGATCAATTATAGGGCATTAAGTAGATAGTCGTCAATACTTTTTAGTGTTCCTTTCTTCTTCTTGTTTTCTTAGAGATTAGTGGCTAAACACCCTTGTTCTGGGGCTATAGCTACGAATCAAATGTTGAATATTTAAGGTTTATGAATTAATTCTTTGTTGTCATTATAAGTTACTTCTATATTCTTGTTTTAGTATTTTTTGACTAGCCAGCTAGAGATAAATCTATCGTCTAATCTTCAAATAGGGTGATGAGAGGTTAGATAGACCAAAGAATATGGATAGCTCGATCCACCCATTAGATTGAGGTTATTAGTGTTCAGGATTGATACCCAGATGAACATCTTGCTTGGTTATCAAATATGATGAAATATAAATGCTTGCCAGTTAGTCTATTTATCCCCGCTCAACGATGTAGTTAGATAGCTAACTGGAGTAGGCGACGAGAGGTGTATAGCCCGACTCATATAATTAACCCTATAAATTAGTAACTTGACAACTAAAATTAGTTCTAAGCCAAGAATATGATACATGAGATTCATTGAATGTTGCAGCCTTGGAATTTCCAACTAGTGTAAGTAGTTTTATTATTTTGTTCTTGCATTCTTTTCTTTTGACACTCTTAAATCAATAATTAGACCAGTATAGTTTAGTAAAAATAGTTAATTGACAAGTCCTTTGGGTTCGATAATCTGGTTCTTTTAAGAGCCATTATATTACTTGCGACCGCGTACACTTGCATGTGCAATTGGGAGCAATAGTGAGCCCTCATTCTTCAAGGACGATAGACATGATTATCTTTTTACCTTCAGTCTTTAGTTTCAGTTTTGCTAGATTTAGTTGGGGCATGTCCCATTATCTCTAGTCAGTTAAGGCTTTATTGCAGACATAGTTAGTTTCAGCTTAGCTTTGGAGTTTGATCTTTCATATGTCATTAAACTCACAGTTTATTTTTGCAGACTTCGATTGGGTATTCCCCATCATTTAGTTTATTTCATATTTAAGCTTCCGCACAGTATTTCTTATTTCAGTTTATCTTAGTATGCTATGATATGCGAGCTCAGGGTTAGCTTGGGGTCACTCGTGATCCTAGGTCCCGTGTCCACATCCTTGGGGTAGGCTCGAGGTGTGACAAACTTAGTATCAGAGACTTAGGTTTAAGAGTCCTAGGATTTATGAAAAGCCGCACTAAGTAGAGTCCTTTTCATGGGTGTGAAGTGAACAACATCTAATGAGAAGGAGGCTATAAAGTGTTTCGGGAAAACTTCACTTTGTTGATATACTTATCGTGCGTTGGTATGATCTCTTCTTCTAATCCAGTGTTATGCATTTCAGATCATGCCTCCTCATAGAGCTTATGGAAGGAATGCTAATGCACGCAACACTAACATAGATTATCCAATCCTAGATCAGGAAATTTAGAATGTAGAGTTTCAAAATGCCATTCAGCTTTTGGCTTAGAGTGTGACAAACCAGAACAATCAGTAGGCCAAGTTCCTACTAACACTAATGATGGGTAAGCTGTAGCTAGAGTTTTGTATTTTGTTAAGATGAATCCACCTGAGTTTCTAGTGTCGCAGATTGGTGAGGATCCCCAAAACTTTATAGATGTAACACCCCATAAACTAGTAGGCTAAACTAGAGCTTTAGGTGAGGGTTTTAGGGCTTGATGTAAGGGTTCATGTGTGATTTATGTGTTTCCATGATTTTCTTATGATATGCATGTTCTTTAGAAATTCATGTTTAGAAAGAAAATGAGTTTTGATGATTTATATTCCCCATGTTGTAGTGCTTTTAGTATGAGTTTCCTATTTGACTTCATGAGATGTATTGATGAACATGCCTAATATGTATATACTTCTCCTGAATAGTTTTCCTAATGGCTTCATGGATTATGTCGAGTATACTTTTAGTTGGAGAAGGTAGTTCATCTGATGAACATGGGAAATGTTGAGTTTCATGCTTAATGGGTTGTTAGATGTAGTTCCTGCTTCCTTATGTTGCATTGAGTATGTGTGAGATGGAGTTGAAGTTTCCTCCTTTGAATTGTGCATTATTTTGATGTTTCATTCATGGTGGGCTGCTAACCATTAGTCTTTGCTTCCATAAGGTTTCTAGATTGTCATTCGAGGATGAATGCTCCTAAGGGGGAGATAATGTAACACCCCAGGAACTAGTAGGCTAAACTAGAGCTTTACATGAGGAATCTAGGACTTGACGTGAGGATTAGAGTTGTGAATTTAATGTCCCGTACTTAGAGTGAAGTGTTTCGGGGTTAATAAGTAAAGATACAAATCCCCAAGGACCAACCAAGGGTCCTTGAAGAGGACGCTAGCAAACCACCCCAAAATTTGCCTATGACCCTGACCTACGGCAAAACTCACGCCCTGTAGGTGGGTCCACCCCCTTGGTCTGGTCTCGTGGGTTAAGGGCCAAGTTTCCAGTTCCAGTAACTCAACCTATGCCTCACCATCACAGGTCGTGGGTCAAACCACGATTCATCAGTGAGGGTCGTTGATGGGGCCTGGAAACTACCTTTTGTCAGTTAAGTCTAAGGGTACTTTGGGGGTTTCCATTTTTAATTAATATGAAGTCATTCCATTTTAGCCTATTTTTAAACACCTATATAAGTCTTTTAGACCCTTAAACTATCTGATCCAAATTATTATTTTTAAATTCCCAAAAGTACTCACTTTCACAAAAAAATTCTCTCACTATAACTCAAGGAAGAAGAAGAAGAAGAAGAAGAAGAAGAAGAAGAAGAAGAGGGAAGTTGGAGCCTAGGGTTTCAAAAAGCAAGGGTTTTCTTCTCAATTTTGTGGGGATTCATCATGTAGGTATCATAGTCCTTCATCCATGGATAGTTTTCATCCATGGAGTCTCTCCAAACTCAATTTCAAAGATAGAAATTTCCCCAAAAAACTAGGGTTTGACTCCAAATCATGGATTCCTTTCAAAAACGAATCTAATTATTTATTTACCTTATATTATGATTGAATTTGGGTAAGGCTAATTTCCCACAAGGTCAAGTCTAGTATGAACTATGGCTACTCAAGGAGATTTACTTAGTATGGGTAAGAGTATGGGATCTCATTTATGCATTGCACAAGTATGATTTGAGGGTAGTTATGGTATGTTCCCCTTATGTTATGATGATTAGGTAATGGATATGCTTATGACTATGTGCTAAGTATGTTTGATATGAGGACTACTTGTAATGATGTTTGTTTAACTTGGATTGTTGTCATGAGTTACTTTCCTTGGTATGATTATCTAAAGGTGAATGTTCACTTGTCTATGAGAAATAAGCTAAGAATGAGATCTAAAGATGGTATACATGAATGAGGACCTAAAATGACCATCTTAGCATGGGTGGCATTATGGGTCTTATCCATGCATTGCCTAAGCTTGCCTTGTGGTGGCTCATGAAGTGTTTCTCTTATGTTCTGCTAAGACTAGATTGTATTGACTATGTCTATGTCTATGATGTTATCTCTTATGTTAACTAGTTATGATTATTGTCTACCATGTTATAGCCTATGTCTTGTTGTGGTGTCTCTTATGCTTATTACTTGTGTATTTCCACTATTTTCAAAATGATGATTTAACTTAGCAAAGTGCATGCATTCAAATGAAATGTCCCTTTTTGCATGTTTTCAACGTTTTTATGCATGGCTATTATACTTACTGCATTTTTGTGCTAACCCATATTTTCCTACATTTTCCCCAAGTGTAGGGTCCAGATCTCAAGGTGGTCCCCATTGTCGCTAAAGCTTAGACTTGATCATTTCTCCTAGCTTGTTGGTGAGTCCTCATGATTCGAGAATTGATGCTATATTTGTAGTTTCTTTTATTGTACTTCCATTTTTGGACATGTTATATGTGCTAGTTCCAATTTGATTCAAGGATTGTAATAGATGGCTATATTGAGACAAGTCTAGACTTCCTCTTTGCTTTTATGAAAACCTTTTTAAGACTGGAAATGTGTTTTATTTCTTATTATTCTAATGATTTATGTTATGATATTCTAAGTGGCTTACATGGTACCCTTCGGGGTATTATGTGCCTTGTTACATCTAGGGGATACCCCTGGGTCGTGACAAACTTGGTAATCAGAGCACAAGGTTTAGAATGATTCTAGGATAATGTCTCATAAGCCACGTCTAGTAGAGTACTATTCATAGTGTGAAGCGCGCCACATTTATGAATGAGAGGGTACAAGATAATTAGTAAACTACACTTCTTTCATTACTCTTAAGTCGTTCCATAGATTTTAACTCTATAAAGTCCCTCTCCTAATCCTTCCCTTGTGTCTCCAAGATATAAATACACGAAGGGATAATTCTAGAAGAATGGAGGGCGACAATGTGAATAAAGAACCTCCTCAAGTTAATCAAGCTCCGGTTAATCCTTTAGCTATGCCGGATGTGAGGGTTAGGTTGGATTTTCAAATATATGCCCAAGCTATGACGACTCAAGCTCAAGCTATGACTAGTCAAGCCCAAGCGATGACGACTCAGGCCAATAGAGATGTTGGGACTCATGTGAATTCAATTGCTTCAATGGTTAGGGATTTTGCTAGAATGAACCCTCCCGAGTTTCATGGCTCCAAAATGGAAGAGGATCCTCAAGAATTTGTGGAAATTTTTTATAAGATACTTGACATTATAGGGTGAATTCGATAGAGAAATCAGAGTTAGCCGCTTACCAATTGAAGAGTGTTTCTCAAGTATGGTATGATCTATGGAAGAGATAATAGGTCAGTACGAGCGGGTCCCATAGAGTAGAAAGTATTTATATCGGCGTTCCTTGATAGGTTCTTTCCCCAAAAGTTGTGGGAAGCTAAGGTGGAAGAATTCATTAACCTTAGGCAAGGTAGCATGAGTGTTAAGGAGTATGCCTTGAAATTTACCCAAATTTCCAAGTATGCTCCGACTATGATGGCAAATTCGAGGGATAAGATGCGTAGGCTTTTTATGGGTGTGTCCTACTTAGTTGAAGAGGAATGTCGTACGGAAATGCTCCTTCATGACATGGATATCTCTAGGCTTATGGTGTATGCCCAACAAATTATGGAGTCAAGGCTTAGGTAAAAGAATATGGAGGTGAAGAGATCTAGGACCGGTGATAGGAACTTCTCCAATGCTAGGTCCGATGAACCAAATTGATACATCCAAACCTACACCTCAATTAAGAGATATAAACAGTCGAAGTCAATTTATAGAACTCAACGTGAGTTGAGGTCGATCCTATAGAGAATTTCTTTAGAGAAATGATTTCACTATCGCGTTTTACTCAAATGTCGTTATTATTTCCTAAAGAAACAATTACGGAAAGTAAAATGGGTTTAGTTGTGATGTTCTAGTAACTAAGATTTCTAATCAAAATCCAGATTAACAGTTAACAGAGTTTTCAGTTCTCAAGTTGTTTAGATGATTAAAAGAAACCAGGATTGTGTTTCCATAACGTTACACCTAATGTTATTCCATAATTGAGTTTCAGGAAATTTATCTCTACAAAATACAGATGGGTTAGATATATCTGATACTTTTCAGTCTAATCAGATAATGTTCACTCAAGTCCTCTCAGTCCCAAAGTGTTACTAGTTTTACCCTCATCTACAATGGTGTGAAAATTCTTTTCTCTCGAACTCAAACTTTGACTCCATTTCTTCAAGTTAATTTAGCTTTTTCCTAACTATTACTTTTCTCTAGAACAAATAATAGATAAAGGTTGACTCTAATGTGTGTACTCATCAGAATACGTTAATAATGAAAGCTAGATTATAATTTGCAAACATAAATTGCCTATCACACATTTTAAGGAATTACAATTCGATTCACGTCATAGATCCCATAATATGAGTTGTGGTATTTAGGCACTCATGATTTAACGTAAACATTCAGAAATATCAAACGAAAACATGTTTAGAAAGTACTTTTGAGAATAAGAAAATAAACAAGACACTTCGATCATTCAAGAACAGGAAATCCAAACTTCGAACTTAATTCAATGTTCAAATCCAAAAATCATAAACTGGAAATAATGGAAACTTGTTCGTCGTTCAAGGTAAGATAAGATAAAAACATTAAAAAATGACCTAATTAATTCAAATAAAGTGTTTCAAAAAGAGTCCTACTCGAAGTAGGACTGGACTGTCAGACACTTCACTGCCACTTCTACGATTGATCAAGGGCTTCACGGTCCATGAAGTCCTTCATGGTTTTCACTTGGACTCACCCAAAACAGGTACTTCAAGACCTATGCAATGTATCATCACCACAGACATCACCACAGACACCACCACGACTCGTGGTAATGACCACGGTCCGTGTAGTTGTTTGTGGTCTTCACTTGATCAATTCCCTTTTCAACTTTACAATGCCCCTACACTGGATTATCACCATGAATCTATCCACGAATTTTTGTGAGGACCACGGCCCGTGAAGTCGTCTGTGGTCTTCACTTGGTTCAATCATCTTTTAGCTCTTCCAACCTTAAGCATTGGATTATAACCACGACTCTCAGCACGGACCGTTGTGAGGACCACGGCCCATGAAGTGTCTGTGGTCTTCACTTGGTTTAACCATCTTTCAGCTCTTTCAACCCTAAGCACTGGTTCAATTCTACAAGCATCTCCACGATCCATAGTGAAGACCACAGCCCGTGAGGTCGTCTATGGTCTTTACTTTCTTTAATTAACCTTCACTGAATTCTTCTTCTTTTCTTTCTTCTTTCACATTCACCTGTTTCACTTGTACAAACACTACCAAACACATTATATCCACATAAATACACTCGATTCTAGTCTTAATCCTTAGTTTTCAAGTATCAAATATGCCAAGATTTCGTGGCACATCAACACCCTCAACTTAGAACCATTACTTGTCCTCAAGTGATGAGAAAACAATACATTCAGCCCTCAAATCATTCAAACACTTTTGAAACTGCGCATCAGTCATCTCAAACACAATTTGTTTCCAAAACCATGAATCTAACATGCAAGGATCAATCTATGACATCTCATTACTCACAGTCGATCATGCTTATGCATATGGATTATCAGCTAAAACAATCTACTCTCAAATGCAATCAATGTGTCCTCACATCAAAGAAGTCTCTCACTCATGATAATTAGGACTAAGTACTACGCTCGCACTCTCAAAGAACTTCTAACACTAACAACAAACTACCATAGACTTGCCCTTGTTTTCTACGCTCTATCTTTCAACACCCAGAATAGGATCATTGTAGGACTTTATCGGCTTGTAACATAGGCTCAGGCTAGGGAATGGATATTTGGGTTTGTGAGTGACTAATCCCTTGGTTTTCCAAAGTTTTGTTTGCACACAACTCTTTTTTGAGCGATTCCCTCTTTTTCTTCATTTTAGCACATCCCAAAAGCCATTATTTCCTTTTTCTTTTTCTTTTTTATTTTTTTCAATCTACTTCACACTTCTTTTTTATTTTATGCAATTTTTTTATATGCACTCAGCTCATTGGTTGAACCTTCTTTTTCACTTATTCTTTCTGTTCAGATTGCAATCACCCTTAACTTAGGCTTTTGGCCTAAGTTGTGACATCGTATCTTTGGAGACCAAAGGATATGATATTTACTGGGTAAGAACAAAATTTTATTTTAGGCTCAAATCAGATTCAAGTGATAAGCTTTTTATTTGGTTGTTTTATTTTTGGGTTTTTAATGGCTTAACAAAAATGGCCTACTGATCCTTTCTTATCCGGTTATTTTCATATTTAAGCAAGACTACTCGGGCAAGTTCTAGTTTTTACTCCTAGTGTTAGACTTCGAGCAAAACTCACGCACACATGACATATGACTACATTCTCCAGTTTCCTTGTTGACCAATTTATTAATCAGACTAGCAGTGTTCTCCAGTTTCCTGGTTCACCAATTTATTAATCAGACTAGCAGTGTTCAACATCTAAGTATCTAAGATGTCATATAAAGATCCTAACAATCAAATCTCTTATTAAGGTAATCATTACACACAGACAAGCTGCTACACAACTCAACATATCAACACAAACACAAGACCATAACAATTTTCATAGTAAACACAAAGTCAACCTCCATTGATTCTAATAGATAGAATGGCAGGTTACTCACCACCCACTCCCCAAACAAAATACTTTACCCTCAAAGTCAACAAAGAAAAATAAAATAGGGCTATGAGCAGGGGTCATACCTACGGTGCTCTAGGAGTCGGTAGTCGAATTAGCGTTGACACCCTTATCAACGGGTGCACTCTCACAAACCAACATAGGATCAGGCTGGCTACTACCCATCGGGACAGGTACCCTGCTACCAGAAGCTCCAGCTAGCACTGCATCTCGCTATTGTTGCTCAAGGGCTTCTTTTTTTTTAAGATCCTTTCCTTGATGACTTGTGGGCTTTTTATTGTTGCCTTCTTTCCTCTCTTGACAAGTCAGCTAGTAGGTCATCATCAGATTCTCTAGATTTTTTCTTTGTGTTGCCCGATTTGCTTTTAGGGAGTTCCCCCCCCCCAGATATTGTTAAGAGATTGAGTAGTAGGCTGCTCATCGAATATCTTCATTAATGAGTCTGTCATGACTGGAGTGGGCACCTCTATTGGATTTTCAACCAGGTTAGCAACTTGGGCTCGCATGTCAGCCAACTGCTTCTTGAACTTCACTATTGCCCGATCCTGCAGCCAGCAACTATGTTTGGACATGGGCCTCCACGCCATCCATCCTATTCTTCTAAACAACAAACTCCTTTTGAATTTCATCTTTTATACTCTTCTCTGCGGCTAACACATCACGTTTTATGAGCTGGGGCATCCAATTAACAATTTGGTCGACCAAAGTCCTGGTATGTCATTGATCTGCAACCAACCTTTCAAGGAAAGCAGTGAGAAGAGTGATATAAGTACATGTAGCCTGGGAGTCTATAGTTGGTGGCGATGATGGTGCCTCTAAAGCTGGTTGTATTGGCTCACCTACTCAGTTTGGCATGCAACCTATGGGATGACTAGTGGAGCATGAGGTACTACCCCTAAAGGTCCCAACGCTCCTGATTTTCTCCCAAAAAAGAGAATTGTTGACATCCTGGATTTTTGAAGTTGCACTTATCTTGGATGCCTCAACCGGTTTATCCACCAACTTATTTGGAAAAATGTTCGCCTGCAAACAAAGTTTCCTATGAGACAGGGAAATGGCAAACCTGCTCGCTCATTCAGCGCTCTATCTCGCATCTCCATGGAGATGATCCGACCCGCATTCACAAGGTAACCGACCATGAGGCAGGCAATTAATGACGCTTTGTTGTTTCAGTTTCTACAACAATGTTCATTAGGGTGGCGGCATAGATAGCATAGAAATCTCGAGGTAGATGACCGGCCTATTCCCTAGGAGCATTGTTCATCTATTCAAACTAATGAATCTGAAATAGTTTATAAATCTATGGAAATGTCTGGATGTCTGCCATCACTAACCTAGTTTTAGGTATGAGTGGTCTCTTTCTAAATCCCCCGACTTGTTCACAATTCCATTTTCGAAGTACTCCTCCGACCTATTCACCGTCCACATATATCTGAAACAATCAATCAGTTGTTGTCTCACCACTGGGTCAAATTCGTGGAGGTGAACATACTGAACCATAGTATTATTTAGATTCACCTCATCATCCCTTTCTACTGCACCTACATCTGTCTCAGCTCCATATTCAGCTAGTTGTCCTACTATAGGTAGAGATGTGGTTGCATCTTCTTGAGAGCCGCTTTCAGACTCTGCACTGCCTCCCGAACAATCATTCGACTGGCGTCACGAACCAACATCCGATTTACTTATCGATTCCTCCCCGCTATCAGAAATACTACCTCCCTCTTCATACTAGGGAGGAATGTCCTTGTTAATTTCCCTCCTTATTGTGCTCTAGTAGCCCGAGGTGGGTGATCCTTAATAGTGGTATGTATTTGCACCTCGGAACTACTAGACTCGGAGTCATTATGACCTTTTGATTGAGAAGTACTGGGGGAGGAATGTTTGGTTGCGTTCTTTCTTCGGGAAGCCATAGTACTTGCGAATTCCAAAACTCATTAGGTACACAAATCAATAAAATGATGCAGTATTAGATACTATGACTTCCCCTATGTAAGTACAACGTGACACCTTGCCTTAAGAATGTCGTCACCCAATCTATCATTGGGAAGGGCCACAAAATCAAAGGACGAAACAGAAATAAAAGTACAAAAAGTAACTTTAGTAAATAAAAGTAAAGTGTACGGGTGCTTACACGGGCCGTGGTAGGTACCACGGTCTGTAAAACCTCTCATGATTTTGTCACAAAATCAGCGTGCAGTAGTGGTGTAACCAAGTGTTGTTCACGAATGGTTGCATGACCCGTGGAGTGAACCACAGTCCATGATAATGCTCGTGAACTTATCTAATGGATGGATGGAATTCAAGTGTGGTCCACGAATGGTTGCACGACTCGTGGTGGCTTCCACGGTCCGTGAAGCCTCTCATGAACTTACACTTGACCATTCATCCAACCATTGTCTCCCCCAATTTTACTATAGTAGAGGTTGATAGCACCAAACCCCACTCTTTAGCACAAAAGCACAACATAACTACAACTTCATGGGCATTCATCAAGCAAAAATGCAAACAAACGCGATATTTATTCAACATACACTTACCCACACATCAATACTATTACTACACAAATTTAACCACCCCAATGAGATACACCCAATTTCGAAAAACCTATAACCGGTTCACATCAACACAACTTATTCATTATATGATCATGTGAAATTAGACTAGGTCAAAGTAATTCTAACTCAATTTTAGACAAGATCAAACTTATAGCAAGTGATAAGAGAGCTTACTTGGAATTTAGAGGAAAATTGAACTCACACAGAAGAACAATATGCTCGACTTGAAATTCTTGATAGCTTAGGATTAGGGCTTTGATTCTTTGATGAATTAAGGATTGATGAATGATGGAAACCATTTTTATCTCTTTAAGAACTATTATAGGGAGAAGATTGGGGAGAAAAATCTGACATTTGGCCCATGTGGGATTAAATATATGTTTAATTCAAGGTATGATGCAGCGCGGGTCAGGTCGGGTACTGGTTCTGCTGGGTAGCAGATGACGGACCGTGAAGTTGCCCATGAAGGGACTGACGGTCCATGGAGGCATTCGTGAACATGACTTCATACGAAACGTTTTACCTGAGGTTCACGAGAGGCTAGACAGTCCGTACAAAGTCTGACGGATCGTGAACCCTTCTGTGAACCATTTTGTGGCAATTTCCCGTAGCCTAATTGGTTGTTGCAGAGGATGACAGACCGTGAAGTTGCCCGTGAAGGGCACCACGATCTGTGAGGCTACTAATGAAGATCTGTCTGCACCCTGTTCCTGTATTTTTTAACCCCAGTCTCTCCTGCACACATCAACACACAATGACTCTAAAAAACAAAGAAAAATAAGGAAAAAGGAAAATACCTATTATAATTACATCTTGGGTTGCCTCCCAAGAAGCACAAAATTTAACGTCTCGGCGCGACACGCGTTACTTGATTACTCAGACTTCATCAAGTTTACATTCTTCCACAATTTTCAATTCTTTTGGAACACCCAAGTATGCCTTGATTCGCTGACCATTGCCCTTGACCCTCTCACCCTTGTCATTCTCAATCTCAATAGCACCCGACTGGAACACTTGAGTTACCGTAAAAGGTCCTGACCATTTGGATCTCAGCTTCCCAGGAAACAAACGAAGTCTAGAATTGAAAAGTAACACTAAGTCACCATGAGTGAAGGTTCTCTTCTCAATATGGTTATCATGATACAACTTCATCCTCTCCTTGTACAGTGCAAACCTCTCATAAGCTCTCAAACAGAACTCATCCATCTCATTAATCTGATCCAGTCTCAGGTTTGTTGTTTCACTCCAACTGAGATTTAGCTTCTTCAAAGCCTAAAGTTCTTTATGCTCAAGCTTAACCTGCAAATGACATGCCTTTCCAAACACAAATTGATATGGAGACATGCCAATAGGAGTCTTGAAAGCTTTATGATATGCTCATAGAGCATCATCCAACTTTCATGTCCAATCTGTCTTGTTGGCATTCACTGTTTTTGCCAAGATCGCCTTTATTTCTCTATTGGACACCGTACTTGGCCACTAGTCTGCGGGTGATAAGGTGTTGCAACCTTGTGGTGTTTAACCCCATATTTGGCTAGAAGCGCACTGAATACCCTGTTGCAGAAATGAGAACTGCCCTCACTGATGATAGCTCTGGGTGTGTTGAACCTTGAGAAGATATTTTTCTTCAGAAAACAAGCAACACACTTGCCATAATTCTCAGGCTAACCAACTGCCTTGACCTATTGGACTCATAGTCCACTGCCACCAATATGTACTTCTGCCCATAGGAGCTCATAAATGGACCCATGAAATCAACTCCCCACACATCAAACAGCTCCACCTCCAGAATAGGTGTCATGGGTAACTCATGGCACCGAGAGATGACTCATTGCCACTAGGACACATCAGAACTCCTTACTATGTCTATCGCATCTTGATGAATTATGGGCCAGTAGTACCCACACTGAAGTATCTTGTGCGCTATTCGAGCACCTCTATGATGACCACCTACTTGAGAGGAGTGACATGCTTCAAGAATATGCAACATCTCAGGTTCAGGGATACATCGCCTGATGATGTTATCAGTACACACCCTGTAAAGATAGGGTTCATCCCAAAAATACTTACCCACATCATGCAGGAACCTCTTCCTTTACTAAAATGTCAGCCCCTCGGGCATCAAATCACTAACAAGAAAGTTAGCAAAATGAGCAAACCAAAGAATAAGATCAAGAGTTACAGCCAATACTTGCTCATCCGGGAATGCACATTGATTTCTAGTTCGCATTCCTCTTTATTTTAAGCCTCAAACCTAGACAGGTGATCAGCCACCTGGTTCTCACAACCTTTCCTATCCTTAACTACAAAATCAAATTCCTGAAGAGGTAATACCCATCTGATTAACCTTGGCTTGGCATCTTTATTTTCCATGAGGTACCTCAGAGCTGCATGATCTGTATGGACTATCACTCTAGTACCCAACAAGTAAGCTCTGAATTTCTTGAAAGTATACACCACAACCAGTAGTTCCTATTCAGTAACTATGTAATTTTGATGTGCTCCATTTAGTGGCATACTAGCATAGTAAATCGGATGGAACATCTTTTTGCGCTTTTTCCCCAACTCAACTCCTAAAGCAATATCACTAGCATCACACATTACCTCAAATAGCTTAACCCAATCTGGGCCAATGATCACTTGGGAAGAAATCAGCTTGTCGTTTAGGCATTCAAAGCCTCTAAGACATGCTTCATAAAAAATGAATTTCACCTCCTTCTCCAAAAGTTTGCACATTGGTTGTGCAATTATGGAGAATTCTTTGATAAAACGCCTATAAAATTCACAATATCCTAAGAAACTTTGAACACCCTTCACTCAAATAAGTGGAGGCAACTTTTCAATAACCTCAATTTTGGCCTTGTCAAGCTCTATCCCCTTTTATGACACCTTGTGCCCAAGGACTATGCCTTCATTGACCATGTAATGGCACTTCTCCTAGTTCAACACTAGGTTGACCTCCTCGAATCTCTGTACGCCCTACTAAGATTAAGCAAACTGTCATCAAAGGTGTCACCTACCACTAAAAGATCATCTTTAAAGACCTCTAAAGTGTCATCCACTATGTCAGAGAAGATATACATCATACACCTCTAGAAAGTTGCTAGTACATTACATAGTCCAAATGGCATGTGTTTAAATGTAAAGGTTCCATAAGGACATGTAAATGTAATCTTTTCCTGATCTTCAGGAGCAATTGATAATTGATATCTAATTATAGCCAGAGTATCCATCTAAGAAGAAGTGCCACTTTTTTCGAGCCAACCTATCAAGTATCTGGTCCATGAAAGGCATCAAGAAGTGATCCTTTAAGGTCCACTTGTTCAGCTTCATGTAGTCCATGCACACTCGCCATCTAATGATTGGTCTTTGTGGAACCAACTCATTCTTTGCATTCCTAACCACAGTCATACCACCCTTTTTGGGCACACATTGCACTGGGCCCACCCAATGACTGTAAAAAATAGGGTACACCACCCCAACATCTAACAACTTGATTAACTCCTTTTGGACCACCTCTTGCATAGGTGGGTTTAACCTCCTCTAGTGTTCAATATTTGGGCTGCAATCCTCCTCAAGGTTGATCTTATGGGTGCATATACCCAGAGGTTGCGCGATGATGTCAGCCATGGTCCACCCAATAACTCTTTTGCACCTTACAACACTTTGATCATAGCTTGAACTTGTTCATCATTTAAATCTTCAGCCAAAATCATAGGTAAAGGTTTGTTAGCTCCAAAAAATACATACCTCAGGTGACTGGGCAACTGTTTCAGGTACAACACAGGTGGCTCCTCAATGGATGGTATTGCTAGAGGACTTGGCCTGTTTTTCAAATCCATGTTCGATTTCATTGGAGCATAAGAGTGTGCTCCCATACCCTACAAAGCATTCACGGCCTCTACGTAGTCAAACCGGAAATTAGCTTCAAAATTGATCAGGACTGCAGCTAAGGTTTCAATAGCTAGTCTCTCTTCAATGGTTGCTCCCATTTCTTCTTCATTAAAACCCTTTATCGTAAACACCACATTAATGTCATGTGGCTGCTTCATTGACCTGCAAATATTAAACTTTACCTTTTCTTTGTTGAGTCTAAATTTCAATTATCCTCACTCAACATCTACCAATGCTCGTCCTGTGCCCAAAAATGGTCTTCCAAAAATAATGGAAACCTCAAAATCCACTTCGTAATCCAAGAATACAAAGTCTGCCAGAAAGATGAACGTGTCCACCTTTACAAGCACATAACATAAGATCCCCACACGTCGTTTCACTGACCTATCTACCATCACCAACCTCATTGTTGTGGGTTTTGGAACTTCTAACCCCAGTTTCTTGTAGATGGCTAGCGACATCAAGTTTATACTGGGCCCTAAGTTAGACAAGGCCTTTGAAAATTTAATTAATCTGATGGTGCACGGTATTGTGAATGCACCCGGATCCTCCTTCTTCTGTACCAAAGACTTGGTAATAATAGCACTGCAATGATGAACATTGTTAGTCAAATCAATACTTACAGCTCTTTTCTTTGTGACCAAGTCTTTCCTGAACTTGGCATATGCTACAGTGCTTCCACTAGTGGGATATTCACTGATAGCTGTCTCAGCATGGTGATGAATTTAGCGAATTTCCCATCCTCGGCTTTCTTTTTAAGCCTTTGAGGAAAAGGAAATGGTGGTCTTTGGATTTGTTGTAAAGGCATAGTTCCCTCAACCTCTTTTTCTTTTACTTATATTGGTTTGGTATTGGTTGAGAATCCTCCAAGTCATCTACTTGTTCAGCTTCATCCTCCTCTCTTCCAGCTTGCTCCAATACCTGCTCATGTTTAGTACCTGCAAAATTAGGTCAGTAAGAATCTTAACACTCCTGGTGGTAATAGCCATGCAATGCCCATCCTTCTTAGGATTTTGGATCGTGTCACTTGGTAGTGACCCATTCTTTCTCTAATTTAATGAGGCTAAAATCTACCCCAACTATTGCTCAATTTGCTTGATGGAGGTGGTGTGAAATTCTACCAATTGACTCATACTAGCGAAATCACATTTCATCTCCTTCATCCCTGCATTAGTTGATTCAACTTTTTGAAGCACCTTGGCTAACATGTCTTCCAGCTTAGACCCACTGGAACTACCACTTGCCCGATCTCTATTACCCGGGGGTACATACACACCAATGCGATCATTTATGTACCCATCTTTGTTCTGTTAGTTTCCCTGCCCTCGGTTTGCTGGCCTATCATGTTGTCCCTCCCTTGAGTAGTTCTAACCTGCATTTCTAGAATTGTAACCCTGGTTTCCCGAGTTATAATTCCAGAAACCTCCTTGGTTGCCCAGGTAATTGGCCTCATCATGTAGATTGATATCCTGATCTTCATACCTATTTGGCCGTCCCATAGTATTTACCTTTTCAGACTTCAAGAAAATATGCTTTGTAAGTAGATCTATTTGGGCCCTCATGTGTACCATGTCTTGATCTCTTTCTTCTTCTATTTTCCTTTGTCCAGCTAAAAGTTCAAATGTTTACCCAAGATCTCCTACTTCTGCATCCTTGGTGCACCATGCCATGTTATTCTTTGACACCTCGTTTATTAGTTGCATGCTCTCTGAGAATGGCTTCTTCATAAAAGGTCCTCCACACACTACATCACAAACAGGTTTAGTAACATAATTTAAAGATCTATAAAATTCCTGTTTTAGATGTCTTTCAGTGAGACTATGGTTTTGACACTGCTTCAGCTTTTGGCAGAATCTCCACCAGGTGTCATGCATCGCTTCCCCTGGTGCTTATGGGCAGTTATCTCATCTTTCATTTGTAGCTCTTTTGACTCTGGAAAGAATCGTTCCAAAAAGCCTCTTTCAACTTGGTGCAAGTCGTGATTGAGTCAACTGGCATCTCATTCAACCAGTTGGTTTACTCTCTAGTAAGAGAAAGGAAACAACTTCAATCTCATTGCGTTTTAGCTAACTCCAGGAATTTTTTGTGATTTTCAAATCGCCAAAAAGTTCATTATATGTTTATTAGCATCATCACCAGCTGCACCCCTGAACATAGTTGAATAACAGTGCTGGTGATTGTGAATTTAACACCTGGAGATAGTTCAGGTAACACTATCGCTCCTGTGGCTCCAGCTCCATCCAAGTCTAAGTCATCCTCTTCATACATCATGTGAGTTGGATGTTGTGCTCTACCCCTTAGAGCTATTGGTTGGCAGTGGGGTGGAATGAGTTTATCCACTACTATGTTTTCGTCCACCACTATAGGCGGGTTGTTCACAATATTTAGCTGAATACCTCTTGCGACGATTTCAGCTTCCAATCCAAATCTCTATCTCTGCACGTCAAGTTCTAGTGAGTTCACCATTTTGCAGATTGTTTTCCGAAGTTCTGGATCGTATGGGACTAATGGGGCTCCCTTACTTCTAGTATTTGGCATACACAGTTGAACTCACCTGAAAGAGACATAGACAAAGAACAAGACGTAAAATTAGGAAATCTAACTACACTTAGAATAAAAGCTAGTAAAACACTTCTAAATTGAAATTTCCGGCAGTGGCGCCAAAATTTGATACGTCCAAACTTACACCTCAACTAAGAGATATAACCAGTGTAAGTCAATTTATAGAACTCAGCGTGAGTTGAGGTTGATCCCATAGAGAATTTATGTACAGAAATGATTTCACTATCGCGTTTTGCTCAAATGTCAGTAATATTTCCTAAAGGAACAATTATGGAAAGTAAAATGGGTTTAGTTGTGATGTTCTAGTAACTAAGATTTCTAATCAAAATCCAGATTAACAGTTAAAAAAGTTTTCATTTCTCAAGCTGTTTTAATGATTAAAAGAAACCAGGATTATGTTCCCCATAACATTACACCTAATGTTCTTCCGTAGTTGAGTTTCAGATAATTTATGTCTACAATATAAACGAGTTTAGATATATTTGATACGTCTCAGTCTAATCAAATAATGTTCACTCAAGTCCTCTCGGTCCTAGAGTGTTACTAGTTTTACCCTCTTCTACAATGGTGTGAAAGTTCTTTTCTCTCTAACTCAAACTTTGACTCCATTTCTTCAAGTTAATTTAGCTTTTTCCTAACTATTACTTTTCTCTCGAACAAATAATAGATACAGGCTCACTCTAATGTGTGCACTCATAAGAATACGTTAATAATAAAAGCTAGATTATAATTTGCAAACATAAATCGACTATAACTCATTTTATGAAATTACAATTCGATTCACGTCATATATCCTAAAATCCTAGTTGTGGTATTTAGCTACTTATGATTTCACGTAAACATTAAGAAATATAAAATGAAAATATGTTTAGAAAGTACTCATGAGAATAAGAAAATAAACAAGCCACTTCGAACATGCAAGAACTTGAAATTCAAAGTTTGAACTTAATTCAATGTTCAAATCCAAAAATAAAAAACTTAGAATAATGGAAACTTGTTCGTCGTTCAAGGAAAGATACGATAACAACATAAAAAATGACCTAATTAATTCAAATAAAGTGTTTTAAAAAGACTTCTACTCGAAGTAGGACTGAACTGTCAGACACTTCACGGCCACTTCTACGATCTGTCAAGGGCTTCATGGTCTATGAAGCCCTTCGTGGTCTTCACTTGGACTCACCCAAAACAGGTTCTTCAAGACCTATACACTCTATCATCACACCGAACACCACCACGACTCATGATAATGACCATAGTTCATGTAGTTATTCGTGTCTTCACTTATCAATTCCCTCTTCAACTTTACAATGCCCCTACGCTGGATTATCACCAAGACTCTCACCACGAACCATTGTGAAGACCATGGTCCGCGAAGTCATCAGTGGTCTTCACTTGGTTCTATTATCTTTCAGCTCTTCCAACCTTAAGCATTAGATTATAACCACAACTCTCACCATAGACCATTGTGAGAACCACAACCCGTGAAGTTGTTTGTGGTCTTCACTTGGTTCAATCATCTTTCATCTCTTTTAACCCTAAGCACTGGGTCAATTCTATGAGCATCTCCATGATTCGTAGTGAAGACCATAGCTCGTTAGGTCATCCGTGGTCTTTACTTTCTTTAATTCATCTTCACTGAAATCTTCTTCTTTTCTATCTTCTTTCACTTTCACCTGTACAAACACTACCTAACACATTATATCCCCATAAATACACTCTATTCTAGTCTTAATCCTTAGTTTTCAAGCATCAAATGTGCCAAGATTTTGTGGCACATCAACACGGTCAACCAAGGTTCCTCAAATACTTCTCCAAGGGTCAGCAAGGATAGGGTGTCTAACCCTAAACCTTAAGTAGGAAATGGAGGCGGTTCTTCTTTTGAAAGATCTACTTGTTCCAAGTATGGGAAGGAACATGTGGGTAAGTGCCTAGACAGCACGGATGTGTGCTTTGGGTGTGGAAAGAGTGGTCACAAGTTGAGAGATTTCCCGATGCTCATGGCTAAAGAGAGAGAGGCCAAGTGAGCTTCACTTAGTGGTCCAGATCCCAATGGTCCAAAGAATGGCTGCTTCTATGTACTCCGCTCTAGAAAGGACCAAGAAGGATCTCCGGATGAAGACACAGGTATGTTGATAGTTTCCACATACATGTAAATGTTTTATTAGATCCTAGTGCTACTTGTTAGACTTTGTAGGGTTTGGATGCACTGTTGTTAGACCTCTATTGATTTTAAAACCTGGTATGGTTATTATGAGTTTTTGGTTAAGTCGTTTGGGATTGCTTGAAAGAAGGGGTACTTGAGGAATTAGTAAGAGAGTCCTCCCAAGGTGGAGATGATGTGCTTAGATAGCAAGGTTGTGGAATGTCCTGATATCCTCATCCCTTTCTTCTACTCCTACTCTAGCTTGAGACAAAGAGTTCCTCTTAGCTTGTAATATGTTTTGGAGTCATATGTGATTTATGTGTTTCCATGATTTCCTTATGATATGCATGTTCCTGAGAAATTCATGTTTAGAAAGAAAATGAGTTTTCATGATTTATATTCCTCATGTTGTAGTGCATTTAGTATGAGTTTCCTATTTGACTTCATGAGGTGTATTTTTGAACATGCCTAATATGTATATGCTTCTCTTGAATAGTTGGCCTAATGGTTTCATGGATTATGTTGAGTATTCTTTAGTTGGAGAAGGTAGTTCCTCCTATCAACATGGGAAATGTTTAGTTTCATGCATAATGGGTTGTTAGATGTAGTTTCTACTTCCTTGTGTTGCTTTGAGTATGTTTGAGATGGAGTTGAAGTTTCCTCCTTTGAATTGTGCATTATTTTGACATTTCATGCATGGTGGGCTTCTAGTCTTGAGTCTTTACTTTCGTAAATTGTCTAGATCGTTATTCGAGGATGAATGTTCCAAATAGGGAGATAATGTAACACCCCTGAAACTAGTAGGCTAAACTAGAGCTTTATGTGAGCGTTAGATTTGTGAATTTAACATCCTGTACTTAGAGTGAAGGGTTTCAGGGTGAAAACATGAAGGTATGACTCCCCAAGGACCAACAAAGGGTCCTTGAAGAGGATGCTAGCAAACCACCACAAAATCTGCCTAAGACAATGACCTACGGCCGGACCCACGCTCGTGGGTGGGTCCACACCCCGTGGTCTGGTCTCGTGGGTCAAGGGCCAAGTTTCAAGTTCCAATAACTCAACCCACGCCTCACTAGCATGGGCTGTGGGTCCAACCACGGTCTGTCAGTGAAAGTCATTGATGGCACCTGGAAACTGCATTTTGGCGGTTAAGTCTATGGTTAGTTTGGGGTTTTCCATTTTTAATTAATATTAATTAATGTCGTTTTGTCATATTTTTAAACACCTATATAAAGCTTTTATAGCCTTAAACTAACTCATCCAAATCGTTATTTCTAAATTCCCAAAAGAACTCACCTTCACCAAAAATTCTCTCACTAGAACTTAAGGAAGAAGAAGGAGGAAATTGGAGCCTAGGGTTTTAAAAAGCAAGCGTTTTCTTCTCAATTTCATGGGGATTCATCACCCAGGTATGGTAGTCCTTCATCCATGGATAGTTTTCATCCATGGAGTCCCTCCAAACTCAATTTCAAAGAAAAAAAATTCCCCAAAAAGTTAGGGTTTGACTCGAAGTCATGGATTCCTTTCGAAAATGATTCTAATGATTTAATTACCTTATATTATAATTTAATTGATGATTATTATGGTTTTTATGCTGAAATCTCCCAAGAATCCATGAAATCCCCTAAGTTCCCAATTATGATCTTGTGAATGTGGGTTTGTTGATAGAAGAAGGATATTATGAGATTATGCTTGTAGTGATTGAGTTATTTGAATCATGTTGTTATCCATGTCTAATGTAGTAATTCTAGATGTGTTGATTGAATATGATCTTTGATCCTTGAGGGGTAAAAGTATGAGAATTATGCATGATTATGAGATTTACTTATATGCATTAAGAACACTCGAAGAGTGAAGTGTCTATGATTATGATAATTTTCTTGTGTTGATTGAAAGGATATTCTCATGAACACATAATGAACATGATGTGAAAGGTTTTCTCACATAATGATGATTATAAGGTTGAAAGGCTATTCTCGCCTAATTGAATATAAATGAAGACATGGATGGCGAAAGGTTATTCTCACGAATGATCTAAGAGCTATCCTAATGAACTCCTTTGGATTCATTGTCAAGGACATCCTTCCATAAGACATGAATCAAGTTATGACTTAATGAAGTACTCCATGGGAATTCTGCTTAGCACCAAGTGGATATTGATATGAGATGGAAGCCTCCATGTGAGTTGAGCCCATGTTTCTAGAAGTAATCGCTTGAGATGGATGCCCTCATAGGAGTTGAGCCCGAGTATCTAGTAACAATCTCCTTGTCCCCTGACTATGTGACCCCGTAGGTTATTTATCTTTTGGACCCACCTAAGCTAAGTTAGTAGTTCTACCTTAGACAAGTAGGACAACCCTTTTCGGTGTGGGTAACACCGGATTCCATGTTAAGCTCACATGGTCTATGTCGGTTAAGGGTAATTTCGCCAAGGTCAAGTCTTTTATGAACTACGACTACTCAAGAAGCTTTACTTAGTATGAGTGAGAGTATGGGATCTCATTTATGCATTGCACAAGTATGATTTAAGGGTAGTTATGGTATGTTCCCCTTATGTTATGGTGATTAGGTAATGAATATGCTTATGACTATTTGCTAAGTATGTTTGACATGAGGACTACTTTTAATGATGTATATTTAACTTGGATTGTTGTAATTAGTTGCTTTCCTTGGTATGATTGACTAAAGGTGAATGTTCCCATATCTATGAGAAATAAGCTAAGAATGAGATCTATAGATGGTATGCATGAATAAGGACCTAAAGTGACTTGCATAGCATGGGTGGGATTTTAGGGTTTTATCCATGCACTTAACAAGCTTGCCTTGAGGTGGCTCATGAAGTGTTTCTCTTATATTATGCTAAGACTATATTGTATTGACTATGTCTATGTGTATGATGTTATCTCTTATGTTCACTAGTTATGATCATTGTCTACCATGTTATTGCCTATGTCTTATTGTGGTGTCTCTTATGCTTATGACTTGTGTTTTTCCACTATTTTCAAAATGATGGTTTAAGTTAGCAAAGTTTATGCATTCAAATGAAATGTCCATTTTTGCATATTTTCAAGGTTTTTATGCATGGCTATCATACTTAGTGCATTTTTGTGCCAACCCATATTTTCCTACATTTTCCCCAAGTGTAGGGTCCAGTTCTTAGGGTGGTCCCCATTGTGTCTAAAGCTTGGACTTGATCATTTCTCCTAGCTTGTTTGTGATTCCTCGTGATTCGAGAACAGATTTTATCTTTGTAGTTTCTTTTATTGCACTTCCATTTTTGGACATGCTTTATGGGCTAGTCCCAATTTGATTCAAGGAT
The DNA here is from genome assembly GCA_029007595.1 of Solanum commersonii. NCBI lineage: Eukaryota > Viridiplantae > Streptophyta > Magnoliopsida > Solanales > Solanaceae > Solanum > Solanum commersonii. Next base: position 219,314 of record JAJTWQ010000034.1, on the reverse strand, counting down.
TGTAATAGATGGCTATATTGAGACAAGTCTAGACTTCCGCTTTGCTTTTATGAAAAACTTTTTAAGACTTGAAATGTGTTTTACTTCTTATTGTTCTAATGTTTTATGTTATGATATGCTAAGTTTGTTGCATGGTGCCCTTCGGGGTATTATGTGCCTTGTTACATCTAGGGAGTACCCCTGGGTCATGAAAATAGATGAGGTCAAGAAGATCATTGCAGCGATGTAAGTTACTGGAAATGATAGGGTAGAGCTGGCATCCTACCACCTCAAAGATGTAGATCACATCTGTTTTATTCAATGGTAGGAAAAAAGGGGTACAGATGCCGCTTTTGTGACTTGGGAGTGTTTTTTCAGAGCTTTTCTATACAGGTTCTTTCCTACAGAGTTGAGAGAGGCAAAAGCTCAAGAGTTCATGAATTTGGGGCTTTGTTCCATAAAAGTCCAAGAGTACGAACTTAAGTTCACCAGCTCTCTTGCTAGGCTCCTCACATGGTTTTCGATTCTAGGGTTCAGATGAGTAAGTTTCTATTTGGGGTATCTAACTTGGTGAGAACAGAGTGTAGAAATGCTATGTTGCTGGAATATATGAAAATCTCTAGGTTCATGACTCATGCTCAACAGGTTGAGAGAGACAAGATTAGGAAGCAGGCTAAAGAGAACAAAAAGGCTAGGTCAAGCAACTATAAGTATTCTCAACAGAAATTAGGTGGTGGAAATCACTCACAGTTTTAGCAAAAATCTTCAGTTCCAGCACCTACATCAGCTAGTGTTCCATCTTCCAGGTTTTGACATGATCAAAAAGGTAGGTCATAAGGCTCTAAGTCTTAGGGGAGTGTTTCATGCACCAGAACCTACCAAACTTGTCCAAAGTGTGGTAAGAACCATTCGAGCGAGGGTTTTGCAGGAAAGGAAAGATGTTTTGGGTGTGGTCAATCTGGTCACATTTTGAGAGTTATCCTTCTTCTAAACAGGGTTAAGAAGGCAACAATGGTAGGACTCAGTCTACAACTTCAGCAGCACTAGTAGGTCGTCTGACCCAGTAGGGTAACTCATCAGGTATAGGTGGCGGACAACACCAAAACATGTTGTATGGTTTTTAGGCTCGCCAGGATCAGGAAGATTCCCCTGATGTGGTCACTGGTACGTTACGAGTCTTTCACTTATATGTTTATGCTTTGTTGAATTGAGGGGCTACTCTTTCCTTTGTAACTCCATATAGAGCAGTAAACTTTGTGGTCAGTCTAGAAACTCTTACATAAACCTTCTCAATCTCTACTTCAGTCGGTGATCGAGTTATAACTAGACGGGTATACACAAATTGCCCTGTCATAGCCTTCTAGATATTCACCTCAACAGATCTTGTAGAGTTAGAAATGGTAGACTTTGATGCTATTCTTGGCATGAATTAGTTACATTTCTATTATGCCTCAGTTGATTATAGAACTAGGATCATTCGTTTTCAGTTTCCAGATGAACCAATATTAGAATGGAAGAGTAGCAGCCTAGTGACTATGGGTTGATTCATTTCTTACCTTAAGGCCAAAGAGATTATTTCTAAGGGTTGTGTCTATCGTCTAGTTTGGGTTAAGGATTCAAGCTCTGAAACCCCAACTATTGAGTCTGTTCCAGTAGTGAATGAGTTTCCAGAAGTGTATCTATAGGACCTTTCTGGAGTTCCTCTCAAAAGGGACATCGACTTTGGAATTGATCTCCTTCCACATACCCGGCCTATTTTTATTCCTCCTTACAGAATGGCTCCACCAGAGCTTAAGGAATTGGAAGAGCAATTAAAAGACCTTCTAGATAAGGGCTTCATCAGACCCAATAATTCCCCATGGGGTGCACCAATGTTGCTCGTGAAAAAGAAAAATGGTTTTCTCATGATGTTCATTGACTATCGGTAGTTGAAAAAATTCACAATCAAGAATAAGTACCCTATCCCCATGATTGAGGACTTGTTCGACCAACTTTTGGGTGCTAGTTATTTCTCAAAAATAGACCTCACATCCGGTTATCATCAACTTAGAGTCAAAGATAGTGGCATTCTGAAAACAACCTTCAAAACTCGGTATGGTCATTATGAATTTGTAGTTATGTCATTTGGACTAACCAATGCTCCTGCAGATTTCATGGATATGATGAACAGAGTGTTCAAGCAATATTTGGACTTGTTTACTATCATTTTTATTGATGATACCCTCATTTACTCTAGGAATGAGGAAGATCATGCAACTCATTTGAGAGTTGTCCTGCAAACACTCAAAGATCACCAGTTATTTGCTAAATTTAGCAAATGTGAGTTTTGGTTGCAATTTGTTTCTTTCCTTGGGAATATTGTGTCTAGCAAAGGGATTCGAGTTGATTCTCAAAAAATAGAGGCAGTGAAACAATGGCATAGACCTACCTCTCCTATAGATACTAGAAGTTTTGCAGGTTATTACAAAAGGTTTGTGGAAGAATTTTGATCCATAGCTTCTCCATTGACTAAGTTGACTCAGAAAAAGGTTAAGTTTCAGTGGTTTGATGAGTGTGGGAAGAGCTTCGTAGAACTGAAAGCTAGGTTGACTACAGCTCCTATTTTGACTCTACTAGAGGGTTTAGACAATTATGTTATCTATTGTGATGCATCCAGAGTCGGCCTAGGTTGTGTGTTGATGCAGTGAGGTAAGGTTATAGCATATGCTTCTAGACAACTTAAGGTGCATGAGAAGCACTATCCGACTCATGACTTTGATCTGTCAGCCATAATATTTGCCCTTAGGATTTGTAGACATTACTTGTATGGTGTTCACGAAGATGTGTTCATAGGCCATAAGAGCCTTCAGTATGTGTTCACCTAGAGAGAATTAAATCTTTGCCAGAGGAGATGGCTTGACTTCCTCAAAGACTATGATATCAATGTACTTTACGATCAAGATAAGGCCAATATAGTGGTAGATTCTCTCAGCAGACTATCTATGGATAGTGTAACACATGTTGAAGAAGAAATGAAGGAATTAGCGAAGGATGTTCACTGGCTTGCTCGATTAGGAGTTTGCCTCATGAGCATATCAGATGATGGTGTAACAGTTCAGAATGGGTCAAACTCTTCATTGGTAGTGGAGGTTAAGGAAAAATAAGACAATGATCCTATATCGCTTCAACTAAAAGGTGCAGTTCATCAGCAGAGGGTTGAGGTTTTCTCCTATGGGGGAGATGGTGTGCTTCGATATCAGGATCATTTATGTGTTCCTAAGGTGGGTGAGTTGAGAAAGCAGATTCATGAAGAAGCCCACAACTCCAAGTATTCTATTCATTTAGGTGCAACTAAGATATACTGTGATCTGCATGAAGTCTTTTGGTGGAGTGGCATGAAAAGGGATATAGCAGATTTTGTGGCTAAGTGCCCTAGTTGTCAGCAACTCAAAGTAAAACATCAAAAACCAGGAGGTATAACCCAAGAGATTACAGGTTTACTTCATATTCGCAGGCAGCATGACGCCATTTGGGTGATAGTTGACAAAGGTACTAAGTCTACACACTTTTTGGCTGTTAAGACTACAGATTCAGCGGAGGACTACGCCAAGCTTTACATTAATGAGATAGTCAGGTTTCATAGGGTTCCTTTATCTATCATATTAGATAAAGGTCCTCATTTTATCTCTCATTTCTAGTAGTCATTTTAGAAAGATCTTGGTACACAGATTTATCTTAGCACAACATTTCATCCACAAGTGGATGGTCAGGAAAAGAGTACCATCTAGACCTTAGAGGACATGTGGAGAGCTTGCTTGATCTATTTTAAGGGTACTTGGGATGATCTCCTTCCTATTATAGAGTTTGCCTACATTAACAGCTATCATTCCAGCATTCAGATGGCTCCTTATGAGGCATTATATGAGAGTAGATGTAGATCTCCATTTGGTTTAAAGTAGGTGAAGTAGCCTTAATAGGGCTAGATTCAATTCATGATGCTATGGAAAAATTTAAGCTCTTCAAAGATAGACTGAAGACAACCTAGAGTCGCCAAAAGTCCTATGCAAATGTAAGGAGAAGGGACTTGGAGTTCCAAATTGATGATTGGGTGTTCCTGAAAGTGTCACCTATGAAGGGTGTGATGAGATTTGTCAAGAAAGGGAAGCTCAGTCCGAGATATGTAGGACCTTACAAGATCTTGAAAAGGATTGGCAAAGTGACTTATGAGTTAGAGTTGCCAGTAGAACTAGCAGCAGTCCATCCAGTCTTTCACGTTCTGTTGTTAAAGAAGTGTGTGGGTGATCCAGCACTTATATTACCTTTAGAAAGTGTGACTATGAAAGATAGTCTCATTTATGAGGATGTGCCAGTTGAGATTCTTGATCGTCAGGTTTGAAGGTTGAGAAACAAGGAAGTCGCTTCAGTGAAGGTTTTGTGGAGGAGTCCATTCTTAGTGGGAACTACTTAGGAAGTAGAAGCAGCTATGAAGGCCAAGTATCCTCATCTCTTTCCTTTTGATTCCATTCCAACTTGAGGTAATAGTTCCTCTCCAGCTTTTCAAATGCTCATGCATAAATTCAGTCTTAGTATCATTTTCTTTCAGCTATACTTGACATATTATTGGAGCCTAGTTTAGTCAGAGTTCAGTTTCCAAGTATTTAGTGGTAGGGTTTGCATCTCTCTCCCTCCATATTCAGCTAGTTTAGACTTCATTCAAGGATGAATGTTCCCAAGAGGGAGATAATGTAACACCTCGTATCTAAAAACACACCAACTAATAGATATCCTGAAATTGTAGGTGCAACCCACGATTGCCAACCACGGACCGTGGGGGGCCCAAAACCATAGGTGGGGTCCTTGGATTGGTCACCTGCAACCCCATCTCAGAACCCCAAAAAACTTTTGTTAAGGTTCAACCTACACCAGGACCTATGGACTGTAGGTCTGGCCACGGTCAGTGGTCCAGGGCTGTAGGTAAGACTCCCAGTCGTCAACTCCCAGTAGCGTACGACAGCCGACCAGAATGGACCGTTGGTCCATCCACGGTCCGTCGGTCTGGTTCTTCGGTGACCCCCAAAAGCTTTTAAGTTAGGGGTCATTTGGTCTTTTCCCTATGCTTTGGACACCTAAACTACGTCGTTTAACCCCTAAACTACGTAGTTTTGGTCAATTTTAGCCTAGAAACTAAATTATAACCTAACCTAATTATTCATTCACCAAAAATTCATCGGTCTTAGAGCAAAACAAGAGGAAAAGTCGAGCAGCCCTAATCCAAGAACATAGCAAGGTTTTGTCAGTTCCAGCCCCGAAATCGAAAGATTTCTCCATGAAATCCATCACTAGGTATGTGGGATTTCTGGTTTCCTTTCACCCATTAGGTCCCTAGCATTCACTCAGATTCTTGATTCCCTCCATACTATCTAGACCTAGGGTTTCTAGAATTTCAGAAAATTACTATGATTTAGTTATTGTAACGATCTTAATTAGATTATCACGTTTTAGTATTGTTTTGCATAGATTCTTGCATAAACCCAGAACCCTAGTTATGTAGTCCTTTTAGTTCATGAATTACATTAGCTAGGATAGATAAATAGATATACATGCCTCAGACTTCGAATGTTGCATTATCATAAATAAATGTTGCATTTTCATAATATCATGTCACATTATTGAGCTATCCAGTTTACTTCAGTTATGTTTTACTTTTCACATATTCATTTGGGAGTAGGCTTAAATATAGAGTTGGACTAGGGTAAGACACCCTCATAGTCCCAGAACTACGTGCCCCCATAGGTAAGTTCCCTCTGTGGACATTCTACTTAGTGATCACGTCAGTTATGCCTCTATACCCTTGGCAAGGTATATTGGGTCCTCTCGATGGGGCGTATACATCGGACTCCACATTTAGCTCATGTAGTTATATATCGGTTATTTGTAGCTCCCATAAATAGATTCTAGTATATTGACCAGGTTATTAGTTACAGTTCAGTATTCAGTTTCCATATGTTATAAACTTGGTCACTACATCCAGTTAGTTCATCTTCAGCATGTTTAGCATATTTATCAAGTTCAGATTATATCATTCCTTTATCATTTTTTTCAGTTATATGTTTTATTCAACTTTATTCTATCATGCATGCTCAGTACCTTTCAAGTACTGGCGCATACTCTCCGCTACATCTTTTCGTGATGTAGGTTCAGGCCATCAACATTCAGATCACGCACAGATCGGTTCCCAATCTCTAGTTCAGCAACATCAATGGTGAGTCCTCATTCTTCGAGGACGATTGACATGATTAACTTTTTACTTTTAGTCCTTGGTTTCAGTTTTGCTAGGTTTAGCTGGGGCATGTCCCAGTATCTCTAGTCATTTAGAGACTTTATTTCAGACATAGTTAGTTTCAGTTTTAGCTTTGGAGTTTGATCTTTCAGTTGTCATTAAACTCACAGTTTATTTATTCATACTTAGATTGGGTATTCCCCATCATTTAGTTTATTTCATGTTTAAGCTTATACATAGTATTTCTTATTTCAGTTTATCTTAGTATGCTATGATATGCCAACTCAGGGTTATCTTGGAGTCAGTCGTGATCCTAAATCTTGTGTCCACGCCCTGGGGGTAGCCTTGGGGCGTGACAAGTTGGGCTTTGTTTCTCTAGGAAAAACAATCAAGCTCAACTTAAGAAAAATTTAATGAAGCTCTCTATGTTAAATGCAATATCACACCAACCAATATTCAAAGTTGTTCTCGAAATAATAATGACAGTTCATCCACCTCCATTCAAGGATAATATGCTCATGTGTCCACCAAACTCCCTAAATTTTCTAGTACGAAATATCTTTGTATCAAGATTTGTGGTTTTCCATCCCCTAACTACTTTTTGGTGCTCTTTGAAGGCCTCCCTAAGTACACCAAAAAATCCATTTCATGATCATGTTGCTTATGGTTGATCTTCAATTTTTTCAAAAAATTGTTTCTTCTTTTTTAAAGCTAATTTTGGCAAGCCCATTTTATTGATAATAAAAAAAACCACATAACTCAGGCCCAAAAGTTACCCGAGTCCAACAAATAACAAATATAAACAAGAAAAAGAACAACAGCGGAAAAATCAACTCAAATTAGGAAACAAAAGACCAAGAAAGGGCAACGGATCATCTTTAATTTCTCATGTGAACAACGACACTAATGGAGCTTCTCCGCCACTACTGAGTTGTGTCAACACTTTTGCAGCTTGAGAAACCTCCATTTCAAGTATGTACAGGTTTCATAATTTTCATGGGGTCGATTCTGTGAAGAATTCTCGGCTCAAAAGATTGATATGAACTCAACATAAGTGCTATTGTCCCAGTTCCAATCGAAAAACAAGAGAGCCATTGTAAATGAGTTCATAAATCTTGAGTTTTAAACCTCTACATAATGAGCTACAACGAGCTAATATCACTGCAACAGATCTAGGATTCAAAGGTATGAAATCACTACAATGTGATACACTATTACTACTAGATAAAAGCTCATATATAATATAAGAAACTTTTATAGAACCTGAAACCGTTGTGATTGTTCTTCTCTCCTGAATGTGTTCTTGATTTTGTTATATCCTTGTAATTATTGTAGTAAAATTAATCGAGGACTTCATTCCATTATTAGAAGCCCTATTTTAAAATTTCTTGATTCTCAAAATTAGGGCATTTCTGTTTTTCCAGCAATAGAATTGCCTTTATGTTTTGTGGTAGTTCTTATATGTTATGAAACTATCTGGCAGTAGTATTACCTAGAAAACTAAAAGTATGGTTAGTGAAAAAATCGTCAAGTTTTATTCCTTCTTTGTATAAGTACACAATCTCCACCATATCATTGATCATTATTTCTTTGACAACCTTACATCAACTGAGATCAACCAAGGAACTTCCCAAACACCCCATCAAAAATCTTCTTAGCTATTATGGAATCAGTTTCAATCTTCTTAGCTCTAAACCATTCTTAATTGCCTTAATTTTTGCTTTAGTAACTCCACAATCCTTAGTAGCTTCAGCATACCCCAGATCTCCTTCCCAATTCCTTATACAAAAATCTAGAGGAGGCAGATCTTTAATTACCCCTACTAGCACCATCAGTATTGCACTTAAAGAAATTTATATTAGGAGCTTTCCACACTACAAATGTACTACAAACTAATGATGTATATTCCTCTAGATATTTGGTCAATTCAGAACAATAGCTAGGAATGTCAACAAACCATGGATATCGTAGCTAAGAAAACCACACCAGCTGCCTATAGATGCTCAAAATCATGGCCATTTTATACACATTGTTCCCATGTTTAATAAAAAAAATCATCTTCCATATATGCCAAATGATGACGGTCGGCATGTCTTTGAATGAAGGTTTCAGCTTAGCTACACACTCTGACTTCCATCATAATCCAATCACATGATTGAACTGTACAAATGGTCCATGAATCCCAACAGCCTTTGCAAAAACTTCCACACACCAAAAGACATTATACAGTTGATGAATAAATGATCAAAAGATTCATTTACACTATTATTGCAACAACAGTGTATGGAATTTGAAATTCTCAACCTCATCAAAGCTTCACCTATCGATATTTTCTTATGCTAGATTCTCCATATAAAAAAGGATACCAATTGGTTGATCTTCTCATCATAGTAAGATTTTTTTCCATCCATTCATACCATATAGCACAATCAAATGTGAACTTGTGATGTCAACAAACGTAAAACTTATATTGAAATAAACTTTATTATACCCCATCTTTGTGTATAAACTTTCTATTCAAATACAAAAGGAAGAAGAATGGGTTAATAAGAATAGTGTTTAATTTCAGACTAGAACTACCAGAAAAGGTGTTTGCATTCCTAAAAAGCAATAGAGAAAAAAATCTTAGGAATAGTGCCTGACAGCATTTTAATTCAGATTTTAAAAATAAATTCAAATCGGGAATCTCAATACTTAGGAGTCATTTGATAGGATGTATTAATTAAAATAGTCCTTGGATTAAAATGTTATCGATCCAATACAATGTTTGGTTTCACAATTCAACTCAAACACACTTAATACATGGATACCTTAATACATCATATGTGGTATTACCTAATACCAAGGATACCTAGGGATTACTAATAGTAGGCTAAGTAAGACTTGGATAAGGCAACAAAATGATTGAACAGCCCCTAAATTTCATTATACAATCGTCAAATTTAATAAAGAAACAGACATTATTTTGCTTTTGGTGCCTTTCCTTTTTCTTTGGTGGGATTTTCTCGTCTTTGGCGATGCAGAAGGTGTAGTTTTGTAGGGTTAATTACTGAACATCTTCACTATCAGCCTCTAACTATTTACTTTTCTAACAAGGTTTGAACTTTTTTTTCTTTTCTTTTGTTCTTGTTCCCTAATGGTTTTGAATAGGTGTATTGAAATGTGCTTGAAAATTAAATAAAAGCTCACTAATGGAATGGACATGAAAATATTCCATAATGCTATACATGAAATACAAAGTCACATAATAATTCAAGGGTATAATTTGAAAAAAGTTTCTTGTAGAGTTATAAATCAAGCACAAGTTTAGGTGGGAAGCAATGAACCAAGCACATGATAAAAAAAATCCCAGTGTTATCAATCTTTCTACCAAAGGACCCCTTAATGTCTTGGAAATCCTACCTCTGGACTAGAGATTGAATCCCTGATAAATGCTCAACCACACCTCATCCAATACTAGGTATGGGTGATCATAATCTAGTACAAAACTCAACAAAGAGTTGGGGTCGAACCCACGCGGAGCAATACAAGTTCAAATTCAGTTACGAAGTTACAAATGTAATCTAATTGATGGTAGGAATAGAAATTATCATAAACAATTAGTTAAATTGAAAGTGGTGACCACAAATTTTAGATGGGGAGATTGATTTGTCAATTAACAAGTAAAAAAATTAAGAAAATAGGGGTTTCAACAATATTGAGAGGAATTCTTAGGATGTGATCGATTATAGCCTACTTATGCTATATGGGTAATTGAAGTTTATTAATAATTTGCTGAATCACTATGGGTAGGCTAGACTATAGGTGGAATAGTTTTCTCTCGAACAACTATTACGATTCAGGCGAGTTCTCTCAAACCTCGACAAGCTTAGCACAACAAAATAGCCCAAAATATTAATTTATCTACACTATCGAGCTAAACCCATAACAACCCACACACTATAATCATCAATCGATAACCTTGGTTTTAGAACCTCTCTCTCTCGAAAGCCCAAAACGCTAAGTTAAAATTGCATTTGCAACCACAATTCATGAATTACTACTCAGCTATCAATCAAACCCACATTAAAAAAGCATTTAAATCATTAAACAACAACACCCATAAGCTGATTAAGCCAATAATCACATTACCACACCCCAAGAATTGGGGTTTTAGCTACACATCATAAAAAGAGAGAAACAATTACCAACTATGTTAGCCATGGGATTCATAAAAGTTTCCAAGTCTCTACAATGCACCAAATTGAATTAGTTCGAAAACCCAATTGAAATTTCTCAAAATTTTGCCTCAAAATCTTCAAAGTCTCAAATGGGAACTTAAAAACTTAAAGAAAACTAAAACTCTAAGAAATGTGGAATCATAACTCACTGAATTTTCTTTTTAAATTTCAATTTATAGTTTCCCAATTTTTAGCCTTCACGTCCAATAGGTGGAGTAAGTCGCGCCTCGCCAACCAGGTCAACGATCCGCCCTTTGCTCCATTTCCTCATCAATTTGCATTGGCCATTATACTTTAGGGTTCTTTGACTTTAGGCGATCAAAGTTAATGTCATCGTGTCCGTCGGCAATCCTCCAACAATCACATTTCTATCGCCAAGTAGATTCTTCCCCAGGGCTGGCATGCTGGAACTTTAGGTGAGCTGAAGAGCCACTCGGTGGTTTGCCGAGTGGTCTTGGCGATCACTAGGACTGCCTTCCTTCAACTTCTTCAATTTTTTCCCTCTATTTTGCCTGGTAATGTCCTTGCCTTGCTCCTTAGCCTTCATTGCAGCAAATCATCACTTTAACATCAGTTTGGAGCATAAATTAGGCATTTGAGGATGCTTAAACCATGAAAATAAAGCCCTAAACGAGTCAAAATCTCAGACTCATCAATCCCTATTTACTCACATACCAAAGCTTTCTTTCAATTTTATAGATCGTGGAACTTAGATCTCTAATTCATACATATAATGTGTGAAACTCGTAAGAACTTAAGTAGCCTCATGGATTAGACTTCATTGTCCAACCCAAAAGAGGACTATGTAATAGAAGGGTTGAAATATAGAATTTCCTAAGAGAAAACATTTTCATTTTGTCTGATGTGATTAAAAAAATGAGTTAAAAATTAGTATTCATCGGATATATTTGGACCCGATTGGGTTTTTTATTTGAATTTGTATTTATTAAATTTAAAAAGTATACAAAAAAAATACTACATATCGATAGTTGGGCGAGTGTGATTTTGTGTTAGTAAGGGAAAATTTTGTGATATTTGTGTTTTAAAAACTAGTTAAGTGACATAAGTGAAAATATTAACTCATATTTATACGACCATCTATAAACTTTATCCATCGTGTGTTTAGTTCCTGAATTAGAATAAATTGTAGTTCCAGCGTCTAATTGAATTTTACTGAAAAATTTAAGGGGATAAATAAATATATATCAACCCAATAAAAATAGTAAGCGCTAGAAATCATTGTCAACATTATTCTAGTGCAGGTTTGACCTAATAATTAACTAGTGTTACATTTCAAAGAAAAATAAGATAATAATTAAGTTCCTTCAGTTTTTTCCTTACATTGAAGATCTAAGTTTATTATGGTAGCTTATTTAATAACTATATGAAATTTGGTTCACAAATCCTCTATAAATACCCAAGGCCTTAACATTTTATTTTCACCACATTTGACATATACTTGAGCATCACCTCACTGAAGTTAGTTTAATTATTTTCTTTTGCTAAATTATATTTCTTCTCATGAATTGTTCCTTTACAAATCAAATCTCTCTTCAACTACATCATTTATCTATAATTTTTTCAGCAACTATAGAAAACGTGAAAAATTGATTCCTAAAGAAAATTCTGCCATTTTTGTAAATTCATGTTGTTAAACACTAACTGTAACATCATTTTTCACCCTGATGGATTACTTGTAGAAATATACTTGTTCATCATCTATATATATACAGTAAAACCCCTCTATAACTGCATATTTTCTATAGCAACTAAAAAAATCTGGACAAATGATGTAGTTGAAGAGAGATTTGATTTGTATAGGAACAATTCATGTGAATAAATATAATTTGTAAAAGAAAATAGTTAAACTAATTTTAGTGAGGTGATGCTCAACTATATGTAAAATGTGATGAAAATAAAATGTTAAGGCCTTGGATATTTATAGGGGGTTTGTGAACATGATTTCATATATGTTATTAAATAAACTAACATAATAAACTTAGATTTTCAAGATAAGAAAGAAATGAAGTAACTTAATTAATATTATTTTTTAAAAGGTATCACTACTTAATTATTATTATTATCAATTTAAATATATATATATATATATATATATATATATATATATATATATATATATAAAACACTATCTCTATAGGAACAATTAATGATAGATGATCTAGTTATAGAGAGGATTGGTTTATATATAAAAAAATTGCATCCTCTCTACAATTCCATCATCTATCATCAATTGTTCTTATAGAGATAGTGTTATAAAGAGATATACCTGTAATTGTAATGACCCGTAAGGTAATTTAAAAAAAAAAATTAGAAAATTACCTATTTACCCCTCTTGATAGTTGCCCAAGTTATTTTTTGTTAGTTTATGAAGTTATTTTTAAAATGCGATTGAAAATTTGTAGCTTTTGGAAGGTTTGAGTTTTGAAAGGTTTAAAGTTGTTAAAAGTGGTTTTTGGGAACAACTGGAGTTTCGAGTTTCAAAATGAAATTTCTTCAGTTTCATTAGCTTCGAAATGTAGAATTCGGTCATGGAGTGGTTTCATTTTTTTGTTTTCAGAGTTGTTTCGTAGATTTGAGGCCTTAAGTTGGATATTTAAGTGAATTTACATATTGAACTGACTTTGGTCAATATTCGGAGTTTGGACACTAAGATCATAATTTTGATGATTCCATTGGATTTTGGAGATGATCTTAGGCCTAGGTGAGATCTTGATTAAAACTTTCAAAGATTTAGAGGGCAGTTTGGTTTTTTTTATTATAAGACAGTTTCTTTGTGAGAGATCTCAGATCTGTATTTCAATGGTTCCATTGAGTCAAGAACATCGAGTTTAGTTAGGTAATATATCTAGTTTATGTACTCAAGCTCCCCAGGGTCCATTTGGTGTTTTTGTGATTTTTGTGAACTGTTGAGTCGTTTGCATGTAAATTTGTTCATCCCGATCACGAGGCCAACCCACACGATTGCGAAAGTGTTTGTTTTGGTGCCTCTCAATATCATGGATGGTCGTTCCGATCACATAATAATGCTTTTCTGACCATCGCGATGCTCAAAGTAAATAAGTTGACATATTGTACGCATCACGATTGCGACGTCATGTGGTTGATAAACGCTCAACTACACCTCATCCAATACTAGGTGTAGGCAATCATAATCTAGAATAAAATCCAACAAAGAGTTGGGGTCGAACCCACAGGGAGCGGTACAAGTTCGTATTCAGTTACGAAGTTACAAATGTGGTCTAATTGGTTATAGGAATAGAAATTATCGCAAGCATTTAAATAAATCAAAAGAGTTGACAACGAATGTGAGATGGGGGGGATTGGTTTGTCAATTAGCAACTTAAACAATTATCAAAACAGGGGAATCAACAAGTATAGAGGAATTCTCGGGGATGTGATCGATTATTGGCTAATTTCGCTATATGGGTAATTGACATTCACTAATAATTACTAAATCTCAGTGGGTAGGCTAGATTATAGATATAATGGCTTCTCTCTCGAACAACTATTACGATTCAAGTAAGTTCTCTCGAACCTCAACAAGTTTTATAACGTAAACAGCACAAAACCTTAATTATTTACTCTCTCGAGCTAGATAGGTAAAATTGAGTTTAGGATTCACTCTGTTGAGCTGAACCCATATCAATCCAATAACTACGATCATTAATCGAAAACCTTGGTACTAAAACCTCTTTCCAAAGCAAGCCCAGAACACTAAGCAAGAATTGCATTTGCAACTACAATTAAAAGATTGACACACAACTATCTATTAAACCAACTTAAATTAACAATTAAAATTAGTAATTAACAATACCTATAAGTTAATTAACCCAATAATCATATGATCACACCCCAAGAGTTGGGGTTTTAGCTACATATCATAAAACGGAAGTAACAATTCCTAACCATGTTAGCCATGAGCTGGGTAATGGTTTCCAAGTGTCTATGATGTTTGTGTAATTAAGACACAACTTCCAATCCAAGTATCTACGATCGTACAATAGTAAAGTAACCCAACCAAGGGTTGGGGTCGAGTCCCAAGGGAGTGGCCTTGAGAATTAATAGAAAAATAAAATTAAGTTCTAATTAGTCATAGCTAAAAACATTATCGAATATAAACATGTTAAATCTAAGGGGTGACACAAACGTCAATTATCAATGGGGGTTTGTGACAAGTAAGCAAAAACAACAAAAATGCAAAGGGTACTAATCAAGGAGAGAAAATTCTTGGGATGTGATAGGAATACGGGTACGGGATAGACTAAACTATTGCGTACATGTTTTTGATAACAAATCCGTTGAATACTTGTGACTAGGCTAGACTATAGTGGGAGTAAAATCTCTCACGAACAACTTACCCCGAATCAACTCAGTTTCTCTCGAACACCGAGTTGTCGCTGAAGAACAGCCTCCGCCTTAGCCCACTCATTCTCTTGAGCTGAGTGTGTGGGAGAAGGACTAGGGTTCACTCCCTCGAGTTGAACCTCATGTCAACCCAATCCCACCAGCCATCAATTTAGTAGTCTTAGTTTTACAACCTCTGTCTCGAGCAATCCAAAAACACAAAGGTGAAATCGTATTTGTAACTACAATTTCATTAAGTTCTACCACAACTACTAAATGAAATCACATCTAAACAACAAATAAATCATCAATAAGCAAGACCCAACAGATAATTTAATCCATATTCACAAAATCACACCCCAAGAATTGGGGTTTTTAGCTAGACATGTAAAAGAGATTGAAATTTATAACAATATTAGTTCGCATTCAAATGGGTATGAAGATTTAAGTCTCAAAACAAGCAAAGAGTGAAGAATCTACAAGACCCAAGTCCAAATTCTTGGAGTTGAAACCATTTGAATCTTCAAGTTATTCAAAACCCTCTCCAAACTTAGAACTCAAAATTCTTTGTTAAAAATTTCTATATTAAAAATCTAATATTCAACTACAACTCTCAACGAGTATTTATAGTTTTCAAATAGTTGTGCTGCAACAGATCATTCGACATCGTTAGTCGAGATCATCGATCAACTCGACAATTCGCCCTTTGGTAGGTTTCATCAATGTCTTGCTCTGTCCTTCGATATCGTCATATTTTAGATCATTGGGCGACATAGTACTGCTTTGCAGAACTGCTCGGCGACACGCCGACTGCTCCTTTCTTTAAGGCTCACCACACTGGAACAAAAGGCGAGGATAAGACCTTTTGGTGACTCGCCGAATGGGTTCGGTGATTCTCATATCTTCATTTCTTCGTTCTTTCAGCTACCTTTGTTCCTTTTTTTGCTAAGTATTGTCCATGCTTTCCCTCAAACTCCAAATACCTGAAACTCAAGGATTTGCATCAGATATTGAGACAAAATATGCATTGAGGGCACTAATTCTATCAAAATAAAACCCTAAATGAGTCCAATTTGTGGACTCATTAACACCCCCAACTTAAACTTTTGTTTGTCCTCAAGCAAACTCAAGTTCAGTCATTCAAAAAGGGTATCTTGAACAGTACTACACAAGACTCAATCATGAATGCACGTAACAAGACTTAATTTACTTATGCAAAGATCACATGTGCACTCAAAGATTGAAGTTGTGACTCACCAATATCAAAGAATCTCATGCTCACAATACTTGCTTCAAATGTAAGTTCAAGCTCAACCAAAGTGTTCAAATTCCCTCACACAAGAAATGATTCCATATTCACACACAAAGGTTTAATCATTTAAAGTTCTGGAATCAAATGCAACGGTCACACTCAAAAAGAAGAACACAATGCATAATTTCACCCATAGGTTTGCCCGTATTTTCCAATCAACACTTGTTTCAGCTCAGTCAAGATTAAGAAGGTCTTTTCAAGGCTTGTAATGGGGCTGAGTGCAAAGTTATGGTCATTTAGCCTCAGTGACTTTCATCCTCATAAAATGTGGTGCTCACAGCAGTTTATTTCCTCTTCCTTCATCATTTTCTTTAGTGCTCATAAGTCATCCTATTATTCACTTTCCATGAATTGTTTGGAAACCCTATTTCTTTTGTACTTTATTCCACAACTTTCTTTTTCATTCTTTTTCTTTTTTTTTTCTTTCTCTTTTCTCTCTTTTTTTATATATGGAGGGGTTCCATTTTTTTTCAAAACCATGGGTAAGAGGAGACTTTCCTTGCACTTCTTGACTTGCTCTTATCTTTTCACCACACCCCCAACTTAGGCTTTTGGCCTAAGTTAGCTATTCAATTAACCACAACTTCATGAGGATTATGGGTGATGAATAAAGAAAGTTCATTGTTTTCATCAAGTTTCTTCCAAAGAAAGGTAAGGATCAAGGGGTGTTCAAAAGAGGTTCACACACTCACAAGGTAGGTCACAAAAGAGGTATATGTCAAATTGGCTCACACTCTTAGAAGTTTCCTAAGATCATATCAAGAGATAGCATCACTTAGTTGACCGGACCAACGGGGAAAATTCTAGGATCCATCAGTCATAGTTCACAGGTAAGCTCATCACACTAGGCTTTGACACTATAAGTCAAACAAGACTCCATACTTTCGCTAGTGTGCAATGATCATCACAAGAGACTCAATTCGATACTAGGCTAGTCATAACGAGATACAAAGAGTTCACATATTGTCTATGCAACTTTATTTGGCCTCATCGTATTCGTGCATTCATGACACAATTATAGCTTACAACCCAAATACATAAATGAAACATAATTCACGAATAGCACCTAAAGGTGGGCCTCACCCCACCACAAATAAAAGCAATTTGTCATCAAATGCAATTAACATAATATCCAGAATTTAGAATAAAGAAAGATAGAGTGGGAGGTAGAGAAAAATCATGTCTACACAGCCGCTCCATCTGTCTAGGCACAAGTGCCCGATGTGTCAGCCTGGGTTTGAATAATAGTCCCCAGAGCTACGTCAGAAGGTTCAGTGGCAACTGGCTTGCTAAAATTTTCCAAGTCATGAGCCGCCAAGAAGGAATGTATAGTTGTGCAGAATCCACGAGTCCACGAAGGGACAGTGGGATCTCGGGGGATAGCTCTCTTGCTGGAATTAGGCTTTTTGCCCTCACTTCTCGTCTTGGGAGGATTCGCTTCACTTGTACCTTTCCTGAAATTTTTTGCTCTTATCTATCGGAGTGGCCTATTTCTTTCGGCTACTTTTGGTCTAGCCATATCTGCAAAACTTTGGGAAAGAGTTAGAAAATATCTCAACAAAAACATAAAAGTTCAGCTGTTGAAAAACTCCGCCGAACCAGTTGGCAAAATGTGCAACCGCTTAGGTGATTCGCCAAGTGCAGTGCACAGAGGATACAAGGGTGCAAACAAAGGTAAACAAGTGGTCTTTCGGCGAGACACCAAGTTCATTCGGCGACATCAGGCTTCTCGCTAAAAGTTACAGAATCAACAGCACATTTATAATTAAATTAAAGGCGAGATGGGGACTTTAGGCAAACCACCAAGTGGTTCGGCGAGCTCAACCCAGCTCACCAAATGGATCAACGTACCTATTTTCAACCCATCTTCTTGAATTTAGCCCCACAACCCCCGAAAGCAAAATCAAAATATGCAATAGCCAAATTAGGCTCAGACCCATACTAATTAATCATAACCCACAATTTTTCATCCACTATAGGGCACAATTTCCAAGAATTAACTATTTAACTCAGTATGGTCAATATTATCGAATCAAAGCAAGTAAACAAAAATTCTAATCCTACCAGAGAGGACCAGAACACATTATCGAAGTAATGTCATTGCATTTGAGCACAACGTTTGATAAAAGGAACTTAGGACTCGAACACCAACCTTAGATGCCGATTAAGATGCTACTAAGATGCTAGGCGGCAATGCAATCCAGATCCAAGCACAATTCAACAACCAAAATACAATAGAGATGCAACGATATTGAAAGTTAAACTAGGTGTGAGTTTGTAAAGTTTAAAAATGAGGGAGAGCATAGGAAATTAAACTTTTAAACCTTTGGCATGAAAAACCGTCCAGTTCTTGACCACTCGACGACATTAGTCGTGAGCGCCGAACCATTTGATGTCACGCTAAGCAATCACATTCTTCGTTGATATTTACAGAATCCCCAAGTTAATGGGGGAGTCCAAATGGCGATCTCTCCAAAAATCACCAACATGGTCGGCGATTCGCCAGGAATTTCTTGTGCTCGTTGAGGTATACAAACTCCAATGTAAGTTGGTCATGAGTTTAACAGTGGTCTAGTTTGGGGTCACTGGATCGTTCGGCGATTCACTGACTGGACCTGTTGCTTGCCAATCTTCACTTTTCGATCACTTTCCACACTTCCATCTGCACAATCAACACACCATTATTTTATCAAAGCAACATAAAGCAATAAAGGGTTTTGGGTTGCCTCCCAAACAGCGCCTTAGTTAACGTCGTGACACGATGCAAGTCTACCTTCAAACCTCATTTTTGGGGTTGACCATAGTGTCACTAGGAAAACCCCTTTGATGTCTTAGATTGAGGTGAGATGAGATATGACCCATTTGGGTCTCTAACTTCTAGATCGAAACTGAATGGGAGGTGAGGTGACGGTTTGTCTAAGGGTCGACACATCTTCTTTCATGCCTTTTAACATTTTGTTTGATCCTTCAACTTTGTTGAGAATACGTGAGAGCATATTCTCAGACCGACCACCTTTCGAGTCCTTAGGCTTTTAATGCTCTTGGGGAGGCACATATCTATCATTCTCCCCATCCCTCCAATTCGAACTCCGGTCCCTCCATTCATGATCTCGATCCTTCCAACCTTCGTCTCTAGCCCAACCTTGGTTACCACCCTACCTTGGGTAGTTTGAACGATAGCCACCGCCTTGGTTGGCTAGAAAATTTACCTCCTTGTTATACAAGGTTTCAAACTTCATCTCCTCAGGATTTGCACACCCAACCCCCATGGCATTGACACCACGGGCAGCAGCCCCCATGATATTTTTGGATAAAATGTCAAGCTGTGTCATGATCTTGGCCATGTTTTTGTCTATCTCATGATCTTTTTCAATCTACTCCTTAGATAGTTTGAAGGTGAGAGGAGAGACTTGGTCCTCACGAGTGTACCACGCTCTGTTGATGGTTGTCATGTCATCTAAAAGTTGGGTTGCTATTACATATGGCTGCTGCATTAAGCCTCCAGGCGAAAGTTGTTCAGCGACCCCTTTGTTTACAGAGTCCAAACTCCAATAAAAGTACTAAAGCAGCACATTATCAGGCAAACTATGGGTTGGGCATTGAAGCACCAACTTTTTGAACCAGAACCAAGTTTCGTGTAAAGTCTCTCCTTCCAGACGCTTAAAGCTCTAAATGCTATCCTGAAGGGTCATCATCTTCGAGGGAGGAAAAATCGCACTTGAAATGCAGTTACCAATTCCTCCTAAGAAGTGATGGATTCACGCAGCAACTCCACGAAGTTTCAAAGATGCTCGTGAGGAACCTCGTGATCCAACCCGCTAAAAAGTCCCTTTAATTGCAAGAGTTACAACATAGTACTCGTTATGTGGAACACTGCATTTCCCTCGGCTAGAGGTAACGGAATAGCTCCAACACCTCCCATGAGATGGGGACTATTAATGTTGGGCTCTTGGACATCCTTGAGATTTCTGATATCATCTTGGTGGCCTACCTGGCTAACGTTGCTACCACTAACACTTATGCTTTCTGAAATATTCACACAAGCAAACAACATAAAACTAAAGATTAAGTGAGTAAACTACAACTAAGAAGAACAAAAATTCTACTAATCTAAGAATTCTCAAATTACACCACTCCCCGAAAGCAGCACCATTTTGATGTTTGTGTAATCAAGACACAACTTCCAATGCAAGTGTCCACGATCGTACAATAGTAAAGTAACCCAACCAAGGGTTGGGGTCGAGTCCCAAAGGAGTGGGCTTGAGAATTAAGAAAAAAATAAAATTAAGTTCTAATTAGTCATAGCTAAAAGCATTATCAAATGTAAACATGTTAAATCTAAGGGGTGACGCAAGCGTCAATTATCACTGGGGTTTGTGACAAGTAAGCAAAAACAACAAAAATGGAAAGAGTACTAATCAAGGAGAGAGAATTTTTGGGATGTGATAGGAATACGGGATAGACTAAACTATTGGGTATATGCTTTTGATAATAAATACGTTGAATATTTGTGACTAGGCTAGACTATAATGGGGGTAAATTCTCTCTCGAGCAACTTACCCCGAATCAACTCAGTTTGTCCCGAACACCAAGTTGCTGCAGGAAGAACAGCCTCCGCCTTAGCCAACTCACTCTCTCGAGCTGAGCGTGTGGGAGAAGGACTAGAGTTTACTCTCTCGAGCTAAACCTCATGTCAACCCAATCCCACCGGCCATTAATTTAGTTGTCTTAGTTTTACGACCTCTCTCTCGAGCAAGCCAAAAATACAAAGGTGAAATCGTATTTGCAACTACAATTTCATTAAGTTCCACCACAACTACTAAACGAAATCACATCTAAACAACAAATAAATCATCAACAAGCAAGACCCAACAAATAATCTAACCCATATTCACAAAATCACACCCCAAGAATTGGGGGTTTTAGCTAGACATGTAAAAGAGATAGAAATTTATGCCAATATGAGTTTGCATTCAAATGGGTATGAAGATTTAAGTCTCAAAACAAACAAACACTGAAGAATCCACATCACCCAAGTCCAAATTCATGGAGTTGAAATCCTTTGAATCTTTAAGTACTTCAAAACCCTCTCCAAACTTAGAACTCAAAACTCTATGTAAAAAATTTATATATTAAAAATCTGATAATAAGCTACAACTCTTAACGAGTATTTATAGTTTTCAAAAATATGTGTTGCAGTGGATCATTCGGCGTCGTTAGTCGATATCGCCGATCAACTCCATGATCCGCCCTTCGATAGGTTTTATTGTCGTATTGCTCTGTCCTTCAATATCGTCGTGTTTTGGATTGTTGGGCGACATAGTACTACTTCACATAATTGCTCGATGACACACCAACTGCTCTTTTTCACCGCCGATTTGATCCTATCTTACAGGGCTCAGCACACTAGAACAAAAGGCGAGGATAAGACCTTTTGGCGACTAGCCGAATGGGTTCGGCAATTCTCAGATCTTCATTTCTTAATTCTTTTAGCTGCCTTTGTTCCGTTGTTTTGCTAAGTAGTGTCCATGCTTTCCCTCAAACTCCAAATACTTGAAACTTAAGGGTTTGCATCATATATTGAGACAAAATATGCATTTAAGGGCACTAATTCTATCAAAATAAACCCCTAAATGAGTCCAATTTATGGACTCATCAGTCTACAATGCTTCGAAACCAATTATTCATAAACCCAATTGAAAATCCTCAAAACCAAGTCTCAAAAGCTTCAAAGTCTACAATGGAAAACTCAAGAGAACTGAATTTAGTTTCTACAATGCTTCAATTCTCATCTCATCTTTTTCAAATCTCAATTTATACTTTCCCAAATTTTGGCCTTCATGGCCATCAGGAGAAATAAGTCGTGCATCGCCAACCAGGTCGGTGACGCACCCTTTGCTCCAATACATCGCTGGTTTGCCTTGGCTCTTAGTCCTCAGGGTTCTGTGACTTTAGGCAATACAGGTCGATGACACTAAGTCATTCGGCGGCACGCCGACTATCCATTTCCATCGCCAAGTAGGTTCTTCCCTAGGGGTGGCATGCTGGAACGTTAAGTGAGCTAAAGAGACACTTGGCGGCTCGTCGAGTGGTCTTCGTGATCACTAGAATTGCCTTCCTTCAACTTCTTCACCTTTTTTGCTCCTTTTTACCTGGTAATGTCCTTGCCTTGCTTCTTAGCCTTCATTGCTGTAAATCAACACTTTAACAACTGTTTAGACCATAAATTAGGAATTGAGTACACTTATACTATGAAAACAAAGCCCCAAATGAGTCGAAATATCAGACTCAGCAATACCCCAACTTAAACTTTTGCGTTTCCTCAAGTAAAACACAAGATGAATCAGTTCAACAAGGATGCCTACAAACAGTGCTACTAAAGACTCAACACAAATGCAAACAAGAGGTTCAAACTACACATACAATGTTCAATTGTGCACTCTAAGTTTCAAATTGTGACTCACCATTATCAAGTATACTCAAGCTTACAACGCTTGCTTGAAATGAAAGTTCAAGCTCAACAAAAGCATTCAAATGCCTCACAACAAGGATGATTCCATTCTAACACAAAATTTCTCTACAATTTAAGATACCAAAATCAAATGCAACTCTCACACTCACAAAGATGAACACATGCATGATTCCGTCCATAGGTTTGCCCTTATTTTACAATCAATATTTGTTTCAACTCACTTAAGATCACAAAGATCTTTTCAAGGCTTGTAACGGGGCTGAGTGTAAAGGTATGGCCATTTTTCTTAGTATTTTCTACCTTCATGAAGTATGACCTGAAAATCACTTTTTCTCCTTCTCTTTCACATTCAAACATGTTCAAAATTCCCCCTCTTATTTCATTTAAACAAGTCTCATTCGATACCCCATTTCTTTTACTCCTTTCACACACTTTATTTCATAATTTTTTCTCTTTATCAGTATTTTTGCATTTTCACCTTTCTTTTTTTTTTTACATGGAGGGGTTCCATATTTTTCAAAACAATCCATCAACACAGGGAATTTTTCAAACTTCTTCACTTTCCTCATTTTTCACCACACCCCCAACTTAGGCTTTTGGCCTAAGTTGGCTATTCAAATAACCAAAATTTCATGAAGGTTATAGGTGATAGGATAAAAGGGGTCAAAGTTGTTCAAGTTTCTTCCAAGGAAAAGGATAGGCTCAAAAGGTACCAAGCAGGGTTCACACTTCTCACAAGGTAGCCACAAAGAGGTATGTTATCAATTTGGTTCACTCTTGAAAACTTTTCCCTAAGATCATTTCAATCACTTGCTTCACTCAATCAATCGGACTAACGGGGAAAATTTAGGTGTCATCAAGCATAATATTCAAGACAACCCCAACATACAAGGCATTCGATACCATTATCAAACAAGACACCACACTTTCTAGGTAGAGTGCAATGCTCATCACAAGAGACTTAATCGACAACCGGCTATTCACAATGAGTTGCTAAGATTTCACATATGACCTATGTAACATAGTTTACCTCATCATAGCCGCATATTCGTATCGTTCAATTGAGAGAACTATTCAATTCATCGGTATTGACCACAAGCGACACTCAAAAATGCAAGAGAACCTCCACAATCAAACACAAAAGAGGTGGAACAATTTAAAAATCGGTTCCAAACCATTTGCAAAATAAAAACAATGGACCAATATGGATCAACAACCAAGATAATATATATATAACACCAATAAGCTCCAAAATTCACAAAATCAAAACCAACAACAAGCAATGCTCACAAAAACAACCCAATAGACCTAGGTATGGAAATACCTCAGCTCGCCAACAAAAATAAATAGTTGTCCACAAATGCAAAGAATAAGAAAAACAGTATATAAAGTAATAGAAAGGGAGGTAAAAGAGTCATCCTGCCGGTCTAGGCCTGGGGGAAAGTCTGCATATTAGTCACTCCTTATGTTGGGGCATCAGTGACCGGCTCAACAGCATCATTGGCTCCACTAGATTCGACCATAGATTTATCCCTCAAAGAGGCCTGCACGGTTGTCACATACATGGTACCCTCTAGGTCTGCCAAATCATCATACACTGCCTCTTCTCTAACTTCTAGCTTTTCCTAATTCGTCTCTGCCTTAGACTCACCATCATCATCATCAGCTCTAATCTAATCTCTGGTAGTAGCCAGAGAAACCTCAGAACTAGCTCGAATATCTATGCTCGAGACCTCTGGAATCTCCACCGTACTGAACAGCATCGATAAGTCAATGGACTTCAACTCGTCTACATCTCTCCTCAGCTCAACAACATTGGCCTTCAAGGCCGTCACAATAATAGTAGCCCCTGAATCTACTCATAATCCTCAAACCTCACCGTAAGGTAATACAAAGCCAATCTGTGGTGCTCAATCAACTATCTATGCTCCCTTATCTCAGCACGTATAGGGTCAAAGGCAGTAGCAATCGACTGCTCTATTAGCCCAAGCACAACTGCCTCAACCTGAGAGGCATGCACATCGATAGACTGAGCTAGATGACCTATCTTATAAAGCATGTCTTGGGTAATAAGGGTTGGGAGACAGAAGCAGCCGCAACAGAAGTACAGGGAGGGGTGCAATAGAAGAACTAAAATCTCAGAGGTCCAAAAGTACTTGTAGGCCCAGTAGCATGACGTGGCAACATATCAACATCAACCTCCAGGGATGTATCCACTGATGATGCCCTCTCTTGTTGGCCTCATCCCGCATGTACTCGACCTTAATAGGTCGGATGTCAGTAGAAGAAGTGGGTTTCATCTCCACATCTATTTACTCATCCCTTGGAACACGGGCTCGTCTACATAGCTTATTTATCAACAACAAAAGTGGGAGCGAGGTCTGGCTCGACTTGGCCCTCATGGAATCTCCTACTCGATCAGCAACCCCAAGTTCAGCTTCTGGAGGTCTATGATCGACCCTAGATAGGCGACCTTCGGGTGTTGGAGGATGGACTCATTCTGTGAAGACATGATAGTGCTGCTAATGAACTCGAACTAGTATCTGGCAGCAACATTCAGGCCCTTTTTTTTTTATAGGTGCACCTGCCCCAATCTATCTCAGGGTTACATCAGAGAGAAGGGGTGTCAGCCAACCCTTAAGATCATCCAAAGCCTTCTTCTTGACCAAGTCTACATAGTCATGCATGAAATCCCAAAAGCACCCAAGAACTGCATTTATGTTCGAGCTGCTGCACTTAACCTTCTGACCTTGAATAACCACGAAGTCGGATCACTTGAAAGAACTTGCCTTCTTCTTCCCTTTCGGCACTAACTCTCCATATGTCGCATAGAATTCTCGAACCCAAGTAGAAATGTAAGGGCCCCGATGTTTTGTAAACATCTCCAATTTTTGGAACTTTAGAGTGCTCCACATATCAAGATATATGTCCACCACACCATTGGTGGAAAACCTCTTTTCTTCTAATATGGTCCTTGAACCCTCGACCCTTAGTTTTTTGAGTGACCGGGGAGAAGAACCCTTAACTGGTGGTGCCTGAACCAATGTTTGTGCTGGAGCTAAAGGAAGAGGAGTAGGCATTAGAGTCTCCGGGATCCTAGACAGATCTTGCATAGCTTTGGAGCGAAGCTCCGCTCTCATGACCTGTAGTAATGGATCATATTCCAGCTCAGAGATAGAGGCTGGAGAACTATCCTCTAAACCACCCTCGTTGTCGGATGGAGTGAGTTATGTGTCATAAATCCCCTCACTGTCGAAACTCTCTGCTACTGCTGAGGTTTGCATAGGGCCTTTGCCCTTGCCCTTTCCCTCTTTTGGAGCAAGTTTGGTAGCTGAGGCCCGGGAAGTTGCCCCATCCTCATTTATAACAATACCACGTGCCCACTTTTGGGGCAGTTCATTCCTACCAACAACCTTTGGTCTAGCCATACTGGCAAAACAATGTGGAAAACGTTAGGTGAGGTTAAGAAAAGTTCTAGGTAAATAGTTGCACGAAGGCTCGTCGAACTGGTCGAAGAGTTGTCGAACCACTTTGGCGAGCCAAGTCAGGCTTGTAGAAAGTTCCACAACAAAAATACTCAAAAATTAAAGCTGGTCACGATGTCGAAGGCCATTTGATGGATCACCAACACCTTTCGGTGAACTATAAGTAGCTTGTCAAAATTTACAAAACAATATCACAAATTTGGGGTGCAGAAGGGCGATCAAGGAGTACTTTTAGCGAGTCACCAAGTGGACTCGGCTAGCACAGACATATCTTCGAAAGTTACAGAACTCAAACCCACAATTAAAGGAATTAATAAGCGATCTAGGGGACGTTAGGCAAACTGCCAAAGCAATCAGTAAGCTCAACCCAGCTCATCGACTGGCCCAACGTGCCACATTTGTACCCCGTATTTCAAAATCAAGCCCGTAACCCACAAAAACAAAATTAAACACTCACATTATGCAATTAACTCAAGATCCATAAGATTAATGTCATCGGGGTACTCAGACTTCCCCTGATTTGGGCAAAATTAGCCAATTGACGTCTTTTTCCCTTAATAATAATGTCAATCGCTCTATCATTGAGCAAAAATTTGACAATTAGCACAATTCGGGGTTACTCAAACTTCACCCCGTTAGACCCACAACAATTTCAATGCAACCCAACAATTTTAATAATCAATGTGGGAAATTAGCATTTAAGGCCAACTACTAACGATTTCAATTAAACACAAGAAACCAAACTAACATACGATAAGCAACAACAATAAATGCAGATAAAAACCACAAAACAACAATTGCATTTAATTTCAACAAATTATAGAGCGGGGTCCGAAAAACCAACCTTAGATTCCCTAGAATCTGTAATGCTAGGCTAGCAATATAATCCTAAAGTCCACCCCAATCAAATGATCCCAAAAAAACGTACGAATAAACTGCAGAAAAAAAATGTATAAGAGGTTGTGATGGTACAGAAGTTGAAAAGTAAGAAAACAAAAAGATTTTGAATTTAAAACGGTTTGGCCTTTTAAAAGTCTTCAATTCGCGGGCTAGTCGGTGAAGTAAGTCGTGTTTGCCAACCCATTCGGTGATGCGCCAAGTTCCCCTTTTGCTCGCTGAATTTTACAGAATCCCCACCAAACTGGGTTGTTTCAACAGCGGTCCTAGTCGGGCTTGCCAACCTGTTCGGTGAGTCATCGACTGGACTTTTGGCTCACCTAATTGCTATTTTCCCAAATTCAACTTTTCAACCTGCACATTCAACATTTGTTACTCAAACAACACTAATAAAAGCATTAAAACTTGGGTTTCCTCCTAAGAAGCGCCTTATTTAACATCGTGGCATGACGTGGATATGCTTTCAAGGTTCATTTTTAGGGTTAGCCAAGGTACCACTTGGTAGACCCCCTTTTGGCCTTGGGTTCAAATGAGATGAAATTTGACCCATTTGTGTTTCCAATTGTTTGATGGACACTGAGTGAGAGGTGATCGTCTGATTAAGCGTGGAAACATCCTCTTTCATTTCTTTCAAAACTTTGTCTGACCCTTCCACTTTATTTAGAATGCGTGGAAACATGTCTTCTGTACGAAAGCTCTCCGAGTCAAATCTTTACTCCTTGGGATTTTGGCATTCATGAGGTGGAACGTATCGATCTTTGTTACCATCACTTTCCTTTCAAGTAGCACCTGATCGCACCATTCTCTATCATGGTCTCTTCATCTATCATCCCTTTCTCTATTCCAACCCGGATTTCTAACTGACCTTGAATAGCTCGAATGGAAACCTCCTCATTGATTAGAAAGAAAATTCACTTCCTCATTATACAGAGTCTCAAAGTGTGCCTCCTCGGGGTTTTCTCCACCAACACCAACAGCATTTACACTCTTCAACCCACTACCCATCATATTTTTTCGACAAGATATCTAGTTGGGTCATAATTTTGACCATAATTTGGTCTCACTCTTGATCTTTCTCGATCTGCTCCTTTGTCATCCTAAAGGTTAGTGGAGACACCTGGACCTCTCGAGTGTACCATGCTTTGTTGTCTTTGTCATGCCATCGAGGAGATTAGATGTTATTTCAAAAGGTTATTGTATTATACCCCCTGGAACAAGTTGATCAACAACACTTTTGCTTACTGAGTCAAGACTTCTATAGAAGTGTTGTAACAACACATCATTTGGAAGTCCATGAGTAGGACATTGAAGTACCAACTTCTTAAATCTCAGCCACGTCCCGTGGATTGGTTCACCCTCCAAGCGTTTGTAACCTTAAATACTATCTCTTAATGTCATCATCCCTGAAGGAGGAAAGAACCTTGCAAAGAAAGCCACGGTAAGTTCATCCCAAGTAGTAATGGAATTCCTCGGTAGTTCAAATATCCACCTGGTAGCTTCCCCCATCAAATAAAATGGGAACAACCAGAGACTGACTGATTCTTGATAGATGTTCTTGAATGACAACGGACCACTTATGTCTTTAAAATTTTGAATATCTTCATGGGGATCCTCATGAGTAAGTCATCCATATAATCCTTTCATTTGCAAGAGCTATAGCATTTTGCTAGTGACATGGAAGACAATATTCCCCTCAACAGGAGGTAATCGTATAGCACCAACACCACCCAATTGAATCGAGTCATTAACATCATTCAGATTTTTGATATCATCTTGGTGGCCAATTTGGCTGCCATTACACCCATTCACGCTCATCTCTTCTTCCGTTTAAAAACAGCCAACACAAACACAAAACAAAGTAATTTGATTCAACTACAACATAGAAGATCACAATTCAAACTTTAGTAAGAGAATTCTAAACAACCCCACTCCATGGCAGTGACACCATTTTTTATAAATGCTCACCTATACCTCATCCAATACTAGGTGTAGCAGATCGTAATCTAGTATAAAACCCAACGAAGAGTAGGGGTCAACCAACAAGGAGCGGTACAAGTTCGAATTCAGTTACGAAGTTACAAATGTTATTTAATCAGTTATAGGAATAGAAATTATTGCAAACATTTAGATAAATCAAAAGGGTTGGCAACGAATGAATGTCAGATGGGGGGATTGGTTTGTTAATTAGAAACTAAAACAATTACCAAAGAAGGGGAATCAACAAGTAGAGAGGAATTCTCGGGGATGTGATCAATTATAGGCTAATTTTGCTATATGGGTAATTCACATTCACTAACAATTGCTAAATCTCAGTGGGTAGGCTAGATTACAGATGTAATAGCTTTCTCTCGAACAACTATTACGATTCAAGCGAGTTCTCTCGAACCTCGACAAGCTTTATAATGTAAACAGCCCAAAACCTTAATTTATCTACTCTCTCGAGCTAGATAGGTAGAATCGAGTTTAGGATTCACTCTCTCGATGTGAACCCACATCAGCCCAATAACTACAATTATTACTCGAAAACCTTGGTTCTAAAATCTCTCTCTTAAGAAAGCCCAAAACAGTAAGCTAGAATTGCATTTGCAACTACAATTCACACAACTATCTATTAAACCCACTTCAATTATGCATTAAAAGCAGTAAACAACAATACCCATAAGCTAATTAAGCCAATAGTCATATGATCACACCCCAAGAATTGGGGTTTCAGTTACATGATATACCGTGAGTTTACGGTATTTCTAATACATTTAACGTACAAGTTGTGTGTGTCTAGGGCCTTATCGTATTGGTTTTTAAGTGTTTTATTATGTTTTTGCAGGAAAGATGTTCAGGCGTAGAAGTATCGAGACAACTGATCAAATTGCATAAAAAGAGCATTCACGGAGCCAATCTACGGACCGTAGGTCTATTGGCGGTCCGTAGGTGATGATCGTAGATCAGCAGCCAAGGGACGGATGACAGATCAGGAAAATCTGACCAAGTGTGGAACCACGGTGTCAATCGACGGTCCATAGATCAGCCTACGGACCGTACTGTTAAACCGTAGAAAGTGACAGAGAAGGGTTCCAGTACCTGATTTTTGAAGATTCTAAGTATGGAGCTACGGAGGGGATCGACGGACCGTGGATAAATCGACGGACCGTACTGTCTGTCCGTCGTTTGCTTCAGAGAGGCTGATTTTTGAGAGCTCAAATATTTTCTAAGTCCTGGCTTACGGAACGGACTTACGGACCGTAGATCCATTGACGGTCCGTAAGTCAATCTCGTGGATTGAAGACGCGTACCTGAACAGACTTTCCTTAAATTGTTTCCTTTTTAAATTAGGATTTGTTTTTCTATAAATAGGGCATGTAAACCTCATTTTTGGGAGTTAGACATTATTATTGTAGTTCTACTTTTTACTTTGGAGATTGAATTACAACTTTGACAATTATTAAATTTACAAGTTCGTTTTGAAGATTTTTGGCTTTGCAACTCAAGTTGAATTTCTGGGTTTATTATTTTCATTACGTAAGTTCATGATTTCTTCTTCTAAAATTATGAATTGTGTTCTTGCTAATATGAGTAACTAAATCCACAACTAGGGTTGTGGGAACCATGAGCGATTAACAAAATATGAATAGTAATTAAGCAATTTGTGAATAGTGTTTTGCATGCATTGATAATTCTTTCGTTTAGAAGTCTTTTTAACGGTGGCCAACGTTAGAACTCGCCTTGTTGCTACTTGCCGGATCAAGGAGGTAATCAACAAGAAAAGAATTATTAACATAGATTTAGTGTGATACTATCTAATAGACTAGTATCGATTGGTGCGAAGTAATAACTAAGCCAAACATCGATTATGATGTCTAATATGAGGTAAAGGTAAGGGTTAGTAAAGTGTACACACGTAGTGAAACGACCCCAAAAATGCTCGAAAATGTGCTTCGGAAACACCTAAAATTGTAATTTCCATATATCTCAAAATCCGTGCATCATTTCGAAAATTTGACTTCATATTCTTATTCAGGGGGTCAAATTGAGTGGGAAATGGGTCTAACCCGAATTTTAGAGCAACCGTATCAAAATTCGAAAATCGCAAAAATGCGATTTTGAGGTCAACTTTAAAGGGGCATATCTCTCAGCACACAAGGAACTGGAAGGAGCTCAAACTATCAAAATTGAAGCTCTATGAGTTATCTTTCCAACATCATCCACCAAATTCAAGAATCCCAAGCTTTAATTTCGGATTCAAGATTCAATCTCAAGCAATTCTCCATTCCAATCTTCATCAAGAATTCTCCAAAGTTGAGGTATGTGGGTTGATTGTGGAAACCTTCCTTTCCACAAGTCCAACCATTTATCCTCTATTTTACTTCAAGTTTATGGGTCCTTATGATCATTTATGAACTCTTGAATTATGGAATCACTACTACACACCCTATTAAGGTCTATCTTGCATATTTTCATGAAATGGTATTATTATGTGATGTTTATGGTTTTCATGCCTCCATGATCAAATTATGAAGGTTGTTATATATGTATATATATATATGTGTATGTTGTTGGTGGGCTGTTTTATATGGATTTTGAAAATTGGTTGGACTTAGTACTCTTGAAACACATGATTTTATTTACATGAACAAGTAGCCCACCATATGTTTGATAAAATGTCATTTATAGAATTCTTATGAAATGGAAGGTCCAATGTACGTCCTATAAGTCGGATGATTATATAAGTATTGAAATGATGATGAAATGGATACATGTATATGATTTTCTCTATATAGTGTGTGAGACGACCAAGCCTAGCTCGGGGTTGTAGGCTCGGTAACCGTATCAAGGGGTTGGTACCTTGGTTGCCTAGTACGGGGGTAGTAGGCCCGTATAACCGTATCGAGGGGTTTGTACCTTGGTTGCCTAGTACGGGGGTAGTAGGCCCGTATAACCATATCGAGGGGTTTGTACCTTGGTCCCTAGCTCGGGGGTGATAGGCCGGGTAACCACATTGAGGGGTTTGTACCTCTTTCGCCTCTCCAAGGGGTGGTAGGCCTTGGAAATGCTATATTGATGGTCACTCACTACACATATACTATGCCCTACTAAATATGATTTTTATATAAGCATCATTATACATATCATCTCATTAATATGTTATCTATCGAATGCGATTATGCATTTTTGCCTATAATGTCCATCCATTGTTGCATTGCATTGCATCCCATATACTTAGTACATTCAAACGTACTAATGCATACTCTATGCCTACATGATGTCACCATGTAGGAACCGAAGCACCGTCGACCATCCTCCTCCCACGTGGCTAATACGATTTCCTATCAAGGTTATTGGTGAGTCCTCCATTCCGGGGGACGTTGCTCATGATCTTTTGCTATGTATAAGACCCTTTCCTTTTAATTATGTATTGACTATGAGGGTGAGCCCGGTAGTTTGTCTCGGCCCCCACTAAGTATCCATGTTTAGAGGTGGTGTTGGACAAGTTGTGTATTATGTTTGAGCTTGACTCATCTATGGTATTTATGTATTATTCTCTTTTTGTCTTGCTCCCTTAGTCCCAATTTCCCCTTGAATATGCGTATAAACATGGTCATTTTAATTGCTTCCGCGACCAAGGATGTGTAATGATATGCTATGAGGCTTGTTTGGGGTTCCCTCGGGTTCCCCATTCGCCGGTCATGTCTAAGCCCTAGACTTGGGTCGTGACAAATTTGGTATCAGAGCACTAGGTTGATAGATCCTCGGAGTCCAACACACCGCGTTGATTAGAGTCTGATTCATGGTTGTGTTGTGCACCACAATTATGAGTAGGAGGCTATGAGACGTTTTAGGAAATGTTTCCCTTCTTCATGTTCTAAGTCGTGCGGTAGAGTTGAATTAAGTTTTTTTTTCCCTAACGGTTGTTCTTTGCTATGCTAGATCATGCCTAATACAAGAGGAAGACGAGCCCGCGCACCCGAGGAACAACCGACCAATGGGGATCTTCGGGATGCCCTTACTTTATTTGCTCAAGCTATGGCTAATCAAGCCAACCACGGGGCCCAAGTTCCTCGGGCTCCTACCCCTAAGCATCTCGGGTGAGAGACTTCGTGCGGATGAATCCCCGGAATTCTATGGGTCTAAATTAGATGAAGACCCTCAAGAGTTCATTGATGAAGTCCACAAGATATTAGCTATCATGGGCATGAGGTCGAAGATAAGGCGGAGTTGGCGGCCTACCAACTAAAAGGGGTGGCCCAAATATGGTACAACCAATGGAAAGAAAAGAAGGGGGCAAACTATGTGGTGCCTTGGGAAGAGTTCAAAACGGCTTTCCTTAATCGATTCTTTCCTCTTGAGCTTAGGGAAGCCAAATTGGTGGAGTTCATGAATTTAAAACAAGGGTCTATGAGTGTGAGGGAGTATGCCCTCAAGTTTAACCAACTTTCAAGATATGCTCCACACTTGGTTGCCGACTCACGATCTAGAATGAACAAATTTGTGATGGGTGTGTCCGACCTAGTGAGTGAAGAATGCCGGTCCGCAATGTTGATTAGTGACATGGACTTGTCCCGCTTGATGGTCTATGCCGAACAAATGGAGGAGGAGAAGTTGAGGAAAAGGAGGGCTAATGAGGCCAAGAGCGCCCGTTTTGGGGGCAAGTTCCAAAGTCGAAGGGGAGGCCGGTTTCATCAAGGCCAAGGGTCTTCTCATGCGCCCCATAAGGAGTTTGCCAATGATGTTCCAAGGGCCAAAGGTGTTGGTGGTATGGGTCCTATTGATGTATGTCCGAAGTGTGGTAAGGGTCATGGTGGCCCGTGCTTGAGAAATACCGGTGCTTGCTATAGTTGTGGGGAAATGGGGCACAAGGCAATAGATTGTCCTCGGAATCGCAACAAGGGTAAGGAGGTCCGTCCACAAGGTGCCAATGCGGTTCCTTTGGGGAGAGGGGGCCGACAAGGTGGTGCCCCAAGGCACAATCGATTTTATGCTTTGCATGGGAGGCAAGGGGTCGATGAAGTCCCCGACGTCGTTACCGGTATGTTGAAAATCTTTGACTTTGATGTATATGCATTAATTGATCCGGGTGCCTCTCTTTCTTTTGTCACCCCTTTGTTGCCAAGAAGTTTCATGTTGAGCCCGACTTGTTGCATGAGTCATATAAGGTGTCTACTCCTATTGGTGCATATATGGTTGCTAGGAAGGTCTATAGGAATTGTCCTATTTGCATCTTGCATAAAATATTGCCTTGTGATCTTGTTGAGTTGAACATGGTCGATTTTGATGTTGTTCTTGGGATGGATTGGTTGCATGCATACTATGCTTCCATTGATTGTAGAACCCGTAGGGTCAAATTCCAATTCCTAGTGAACCCATTCTTGAATGGGAAAGCCAAAATGTGGTAGTCAAGGGTAGGTTCATCTCTTGCATTAAAGCCCGTAAGTTGATCTCTAAGGGGTGTCTCTATCACCTTGTGAGGGTTAGAGATGTGGAGTCCAAAACCCTTCCTATAGAGTCGGGTTCCGGTCGTAAATGAATTTCTTGATGTCTTTCCTAATGACCTTCCCGGTGTTCCTCCCGAAAGGAAATAGATTTTGGCATAGACCTCCTCCCGATACTCAACCTATTTCTATTCCCCTTACCGTATGGCCCCGGCGGAGTTAAAGGAGTTGAAAGAACAATTGAGGGACTTGTTGGAGAAGGGTTTTATTAGGCCTAGCCAATCACCATGGGGTGCACCGGTGTTGTTTGTGAAGAAGAAAGATGGGTCCCTTAGGATGTGTATTGATTACCTACAACTCAATAAAGTCACCGTCAAGAATAAATATCCTCTTCCTAGGATTGATGACTTGTTCGACCAATTGCAAGGGGCTAGCCACTTCTCTAAGATTGATCTTCGGTCCATTATGAATTTGTGGGACTAGGTATGGGCATTATGAATTTGTGGTCATGTCCTTTGGGTTGACCAATGCACCGGCTATCTTTATGGACCTAATGAATAGAGTCTTTAAACCCTACCTTGATTCCTTTGTTGTGGTCTTCATTGATGATATTTTAATCTATTCGCATAGCGAGGTAGAACATATGGGTCACTTGAGGGTGGTGTTGCAAAGATTGAGAGAGAAGTTGTATGCCAAGTATGAAAAGTGTGAATTTTGGTTGAGGGAGGTTGCCTTCCTAGGTCATGTGGTGTCGGGGGATGGTATTAAGGTAGACCCTAAGAAGACCGATGTGATTAGAAATTGGCCTAGGCCATTGACCCCGTCGGATATTAGGAGCTTCTTGGGCTTAGCGGGTTACTACCGGAGATTTGTGAATGGGTTTTCTTCTATTGCTTCTCCCATGACTAAGTTGACACAAAAAGAAGGCTAAGTTTGAGTGGACCGATGAGTGCGAAAGGAGTTTTCAAACCTTGAAAGATAAACTTGTGTCCGCTCCTATATTGTCACTACCGGATGGGCTTGAGGGATTTGTTGTGTATTGTGATGCTTCTAGAGTTGGTTTGGGTTGTGTTATAATGCAAAATGGTAAGGTGATATCCTATGCTTCTAGACAACTCAAAGTGCATGAAAAGAACTATCCTACGCATGATCTTGAATTAGCCACGGTGGTGTTTGCTTTAAAGATTTGGCGTCATTACTTGTATGGGGTACATGTTGATGTGTTTACCGATCATAAGAG
This sequence comes from Solanum commersonii, assembly GCA_029007595.1. Taxonomy (NCBI): domain Eukaryota; kingdom Viridiplantae; phylum Streptophyta; class Magnoliopsida; order Solanales; family Solanaceae; genus Solanum; species Solanum commersonii. The sequence continues at coordinate 183,661 of JAJTWQ010000034.1, read as the reverse complement.
CCTCCAATATGTCTTCACTCAAAAAGATCTCAACTTGAGACAAAGAAGGTGGCTAGAATTTCTTAAAGATTATGATATGAGTGTGCATTATCATCCCGGTAAAGCTAATGTGGTGGCGGATGCTTTGAGTAGGGTGTCTATGGGTAGCCTAGCTCATGTTGATATTGGTGATAGGGAAATGGCTAGGGAGGTGCATCGGTTGGCTAGGTTGGGGGTTAGGTTGAAAGAGGTTGGTAATGGTGGTGTGGTCGTTGTTGATGGTGCTAGGTCTTCCTTGGTTGACGAGGTGATAGAAAAACAAGATCTTGACTCTTCTTTGTTAGAATTGAAGGCCTTGGTGAAAGAGGGCAAGGTGGAAGTTTTCTCCCAAGGGGGAGATGGTATCCTTAGGTACTAAGGTAGGTTGTGTGTGCCTTGTGTTGATGGTTTGAGGGAGAAAATTTTTGAGGAAGCTCATAATTCTTCCTACTCCATCCACCCCAGTTCCACCAAAATGTATAGAGATTTGAGAGATGTGTATTGGTGGGGAGGCATGAAGAAGGACATTGCCAAATTCGTCTCCGGTTGTCATAGTTGCCAACAAGTCAAGGCCGAACATCAAAGGCCGGGTGGCCTAACCCAAGACATAGAGATTCCTACTTGGAAGTGGGAAGAAATTAATATGGATTTTGTAGTTGGTTTACCCAAGACTAGAAAAGGTTTTGATTCTATTTGGGTGGTGGTTGATAGGATGACAAAATCGGCTCATTTTCTACCGGTAAAGACAACATATGGGGCGGAAGATTATGCAAGATTATATATTCATGACTTGGTAAGGTTGCATGGGATTCCTCTATCCATCATATCGGACCGTGGTACTCAATTTACTTCACACTTTTGGAAGTCCTTTCAAAGGGTCTAGGTACGAGAGTTAAGCTTACTACGGCCTTTCACCCGCAAACGGATGGACAAGCCGAAAGGACTATCCAAACACTTGAAGATATGCTTAGGGCTTGTGTATTGGAACTTAAGGGTAGTTGGGATGATCATCTTTCATTGATTGAGTTTGCCTATAACAATAGCTATCATTCTAGCATCGGTATGGCTCCTTTTGAGGCTCTCTATGGGAGGCGTTGTAGATCACCGGTTGGGTGGTTTGAGGTTGGTGAGGTGACCTTGTTAGGACCAGATCTAGTTATGGAGGCTCTTGAGAAGGTTAGGATGATTAGAGAAAGGTTGAAGACGGCCCAAAGTCGCCAAAAGTCCTATGCCGATGTGAGGAGAAGAGCTCTTGAATTCCAAGTTGGTGATTGGGTCTATTTGAAGGTGTCACCCATGAAGGGTGTGGTTCGTTTTGGTAAGAAGGGCAAGTTGAGCCCAAGATACGTGGGTCCTTATAAGGTGATGAGGAGAATTGGCAAGGTAGCTTATGAGTTGGAATTGCCTAGCGAAATGGATTTGGTTCATCCGGTATTTCATGTGTCTATGTTGAGGAAGTGTGTGGGTGATCCGAATGCCATCGTGCCTCTTGATGTTATGGGTGTTGTTGAAGATAATTTGACCTATGAAGAGGTTCCGGTCCAGATTTTAGATAGACAAGTGAAGAGGTTGAGAAACAAAGATGTGGCTTCCGTTAAAGTCCTTTGGAGAAATCAACAAGTTGAAAGTGCTACTTGGGAGGCCGAAGCGGATATGCAAAGGCGATATCCTTATCTTTTCCACTCCACTCAAGATTAAGGTATTGATCTAAGACCTTTATAAAATCTCAGGTCTTAAGTTCAGCCACCATGTCATTGCATACATTCATGTTTAAGTTAACAAGTTCATTGTGGTTTTACAACTATATTGAAGTTTTTGAAATGAGGTGTAAGTGCATTGTTGCATCCTTATGTGGGCTGAATTTTCCATGTTTATGTCTCTCATGTACATTTCTTTGACATTCGGGGACGAATGTTCCCAAGGGGGAGATATTGAAACGACCCCAAAAATGCTCGAAAATGTGCTTCGGAAACACCTAAAATTGTAATTTCCATATATCTCAAAATCCGTGCATCATTTCGAAAATTTGACTTCATATTCTTATTCAGGGGGTCAAATTGAGTGGGAAATGGGTCTAACCCGAATTTTAGAGCAACCGTATCAAAATTCGAAAATCGCAAAAAATGCGATTTTGAGGTCAACTTTAAAGGGGCATATCTCAGCACACAAGGAACTGGAAGGAGCTCAAACTATCAAAATTGAAGCTCTATGAGTTATCTTTCCAACGCAATTTGTTTCACCTCATTCCGAGTTAGGATGAAGGAGTTATGACCGTTTTCGTAAAACCTGTCCGGCAGAAAATACAAATTCCAGTAGCCGAAAACACTTTGTTCACCCGCCTCATTTTTTTCTAAGTGTTGGGACGTTTTTTTTATAAAAAGGGGACATATCCATACTTAGTCATTTAACTTCAAAACATCCAAAAACTCTCTCTAAGCCCTCTCCAAAAATTCCACCAAGATCATCCACCAAATTCAAGAATCCCAAGCTTTAATTTCGGATTCAAGATTCAATCTCAAGCAATTCTCCATTCCAATCTTCATCAAGAATTCTCCAAAGTTGAGGTATGTGGGTTGATTGTGGAAACCTTCCTTTCCACAAGTCCAACCATTTATCCTCTATTTTACTTCAAGTTTATGGGTCCTTATGATCATTTATGAACTCTTGAATTATGGAATCACTACTACACACCCTATTAAGGTCTATCTTGCATATTTTCATGAAATGGTATTATTATGTGATGTTTATGGTTTTCATGCCTCCATGATCAAATTATGAAGGTTGTTATATATGTATATATATATATGTATGTTGTTGGTGGGCTGTTTTATATGGATTTTGAAAATTGGTTGGACTTAGTACTCTTGAAACACATGATTTTATTTACATGAACAAGTAGCCCACCATATGTTTGATAAAATGTCATTTATAGAATTCTTATGAAATGGAAGGTCCAATGTACGTCCTATAAGTCGGATGATTATATAAGTATTGAAATGATGATGAAATGGATACATGTATATGATTTTCTCTATATAGTGTGTGAGTCGACCAAGCCTAGCTCGGGGTTGTAGGCTCGGGTAACCGTATCAAGGGGTTGGTACCTTGGTTGCCTAGTACGGGGGTAGTAGGCCCGTATAACCGTATCGAGGGTTTGTACCTTGGTTGCCTAGTACGGGGGGTAGTAGGCCCGTATAACCATATCGAGGGTTTGTACCTTGGTCCCTAGCTCGGGGGTGATAGGCCCGGGTAACCACATTGAGGGGTTTGTACCTCTTTCGCCTCTCCAAGGGGGTGGTAGGCCTTGGAAATGCTATATTGATGGTCACTCACTACACATATACTATGCCCTACTAAATATGATTTTTATATAAGCATCATTATACATATCATCTCATTAATATGTTATCTATCGGGTACGATTATGCATTTTGCCTATAATGTCCATCCATTGTTGCATTGCATTGCATCCCATATACTTAGTACATTCAAACCGAAGCACCGTCTGACCATCCTCCTCCACGTGGCTAATACGATTTCCTATCAAGGTTATTGGTGAGTCCTCCATTCCGGGGACGTTGCTCATGATCTTTTGCTATGTATAATACCCTTTCCTTTTTAATTATGTATTGACTATGAGGGTGAGCCCGGTAGTTTGTCTCGGCCCCCACTAAGTATCCATGTTTAGAGGTGGTGTTGGACAAGTTGTGTATTATGTTTGGATTATTCTCTTTTTGTCTTGCTCCCTTAGTCCCAATTTCCCTTGATTATGCGTATCGCTTATGGTCATTTTAATTGCTTCCGCGACCAAGGATGTGTAATGATATGCTATGAGGCTTGTTTGGGGTTCCCTCGGGTTCCCCATTCGCCGGTCATGTCTAAGCCCTAGACTTGGGTCGTGACACGTAGCCGGATCAAGGTGCGGGGTGAAATTCTCTAGATGCCGGATCAAGGATTTAGAGATACCTAACTTATCACTTTGCATGTAATACACTAGGAAGGGATTGCTGTTACTAGGATTATTGCGTTATGAGCTTGTGGGGAACACGTACGCCCTAGTTATTTCTCTCATCTTGATAACAACCAAAAACTGAGTTTTGTTTAATTACTGAATTTTATTGAATTCTTATTATTTATTATAAACAAATCCCCCCTTTTTAATTATTTGTTTCTGGAAGATCTTTGACTAATCGAATATAATTGTAGGCTAAAGTAAAGTCTAAACCATTTTTCCTTGTGGGATCGACCTCAACCTACAAGTTGGATTCTCTACTTGATAACGATCGCTTATGCTTCTGTAGGGAAGTGTAATTTGAGCGTATCATTACACATCATAAAAAGGAAGAAACAATTACCAACTATGTTACTCATGAGCTAGGTAATGGTTTCCAAGTGTTTACAATGCTTCAAATTGAATTAATTCAAAAACCCAACTGAAAATCCTCAAAACCAAGTCTCAAAAGCTTCAGTCTACAATGGAAAACTCAGGAACCTAGATTATTTTCTATAATGCTTCAATTCTCATCTGATCTTTTTCAAATCTCAATTTATAATTTCTCGAATTTGGCCTTCAGGTCCATTAGGCAAAATAAGTCATGCATCGCAATCTAGGTAGGCGACACGTCTATTGCTCCAATCCATCGTTGGTTTGCCTTGGCTCTTAGACTTCAAGGTTCTGTTACTTTAGGTGATCTAGGTTGATGTCGCCGAGTCGTTTAGTGGTCCGTCGACTATCCATTTCCATCGCCAAATAGGTTCTTCCTCAGGGCTACAATACTATAACTTTAGGCAGGCTGAAGAGCCACTCAGCAGCTCACCGAGTGGTCTGGGCAATCACCTGGATTGCCTTCCTTCAACTTCTTCACCTTTTTCATTTCTTTTTGCTCGGTAATGTCCTTTCCTTGCTCCTTAGCCTTCATTTCTGCAAATCAACACTTTAACATTTGTTTAGAGCATAAATTAGGCATTGAGGGCACTTATACTATGAAAACAAAGCTCCAAATGAGTTGAAATCTCAGACTCATTAGGGGTCACGATTGTAATGAGTAAAATATGCCTAAACAGTATGTCTTTTATAAACTCAGGGTTTCAACCCAATTTTACCATCTTTGATCTTAGGGGAACACTTGGGAGCTTATTTCTAAAGGGTTTTTTTTTCTGTGAGATCATTTGGGAAAGTGTTTTTGACAGATTTACTTTAAACATCGCGATGGTTTAGGGTTTTAAACATCAAATTATTAAGTTTGATGTTCAAAGTTTGGGAGATTTTCAAGATCTCTAGGTTTTGAAATAAATGGTAATTGAGGAGCCATTTAGACTAAATTTTTAATTGGTTTTCACCGTTGACTTCCAAATCCTTTGGGTAACATATATTTACAAGAATTTCCATATTTAACCTAGTTTTAGGAAATTGATTTTTTTTAATCAATTTGGCCCCATTTTCCAAAAACTTTGATTTGAGTTTTATTAGTTTTGAATTCTTATTGTGTTTCCTTATTTAATTAGATTTTGTTGATTTGGAGACCTTGCATAAAGGGAAAGCTCATTTATCATGGTGATTGCTTGTTTGCTTGAGGCAAGTGGATCTCTTCACTCTTTGTTAAGTATAATGAACCTTGGATGCCATTGTTTGATTGTAAGTAATGGGAAAAGGTGAAGGGTTTTACATGATTTTAAGTATCGATTATATAATGAATATGATCTAGAAATGATAATATGGGGTAAAAGACAAATTGTTTTGATACCGTGGTATTGTAAGTCTTTATGACATTGTGATAGTTGATCAACCATGAATTGTTGAACAATTGAACTTACGCCACCATGATATTTTGCCAAGATTATCTTTATTGACCTTTTGTTTTGTGGGTTGTTATCATTTCTCATCGAGCATTTGCAGATATTATAATTGTGTTTGGTGTTATGAAATAGTGTGGCAATGCTTTGGAATGAATAATGAGAAATAAGGGACAAGTTGTAACACCTCAAACTTTCAAAAAGCATAAAGTGGGTAAATGGGCAGGTCGCCAGGCCTAAAACAAATCATGAAGGGAGGTCATTTAAAGCACCACTGGCCATTTAGGGACAATGGTTGGTTGTTTAGGGAAACATGATTTTTGGCCTCCTTTGTACGGTTCCCTATACGGACTGTGTAGACCTATACGATTCATTTAAGGCTTTAGGTCACCCGTTATCTTTTAAATTAGTTCATGTTGGTATTTTTCCTATGTGTTTGGTACCTAAGATATGACATTTTAACCCCTATTTCAAGACCTATATAAGTTATTTAAGTCCTAAAACTCATCATTTTAAATAATTCATCTAATTCCTAAATTTCCCTCCAAGTTCATCCCGAAAATCTTCTCTAAAGGTAAGGAAGAAGAAGCTAAGTTTCACTTCAAAATTTCAAATTCATCATAGCTTTTGGGCATTGATAACTAAGGTATGTTAGTATTCACCTATGAAGTCCTTTCCTCCATAGGTTCCTAAAATCTTCAAGTTTTACAAGTTAGATTCTCAATTGAAAGTTAGGATTTTATTCAATCTTCATGGTTCTTTTTAATTATAATTCAATTGATTGTTTTCTATCTTTTAATGCATGAACTGAAGTAATTACATGTTTTTGAGTTGAACTCATATTATCCCATGCATTATCCATTATCTTTAGACTATGAGCACATGTTGAAGCTTAAGAACTATGAAATATGAATTTATGAAGATATGCATGGTTTTATGAAGTTGATTTAAATGATTTGAGGATTCTTTGAGAGATAAGTATCAATGTTGTTGTTGTTGTTGCAAAAGGTTTTCTTACACACTACTATGATCATGATTGTGAAAGGATTTCTCACATAAACGATTCATAAAGTTGAAAGTTTTTCTAACCTAAGTTGAATCAAGTTTAGGAGCTATTCTAAATGCACTCTAGCTTGAATTGGTTTCGTAACTTTACCTTTCAATGAATGATAATATGACTATGACTAATGACTATTTCGTGAGATTTAACTTTGCACTGAGTGGACTAGTGGCGATTACCCATGTCCCATAAACTATGTGCCACTATAGGATGTTGTCTCGGATAGACATAAGATAGTGGATTCACTTTAGCTCAAACTCATGGTTCTTACCTTTGCAAATAAGGAAACTCTTTTCGGTGTGGGATAGACATCAGATTCCATGTTATAGCTCACATGTTCTATGTCGGTTACATGGTAAACTTCCAATAATAATGAACTAAGGTTAATTTAAAGTATCTCACAATTGTTTCCAAGTTTTTAAACTTCCATTGACCATGATTATGACTTATGTTTTATAACCTCTTATCTTATGATTTAACTTGGTCATTAAATTTCATGTAAAGTCTTTTTTAGAATGATTTCATAACTCTTATGTATTGTGATCATACTTGGTACATTCCATGTACTAATGCATACATATGTCTACATTGTTTTATTAATGTAGGGTTTGATGCTCCTATCTCTCACACTCGTGGCTAGTTGATCTTTTGGCACTCATGGATTGGTGAGTCCTCATGTTTCAAGGACCGAGACTCTTTTATTGCTTTCTTTATTTCAGTTTCAGCCTTTATATATTATGTATGGTTTACGTCCCAATCACATCTCTTTTGATGTAATAGATGTCTTGTTGAGACTATGTTAGACTTTCGCTTTGTCAAACTCTTTTATGATATAAGACTATGACTTGGAAATATTTATTTCTATTATCTTGTATGATGTATGCTAAGTGGCTTTTGTAGGGCCTCTCGGGGTTCTATACATCATGTTACACCTATAGTATACTTTGGGACGTGAAAAAATTGGTATTCAAAGCAAAAGGTTTAGAAAGATCCTAGGATGTCTCACAAGACACGTCAAGTAGAGTCATCTTCATGACTGCGAAGTGTGCCACATTTATGAATAAAAGACTAAAAATGTTTAGGAAATTCCACTTCTTTCATTATTCTATAGTTGTGTGATAGAGTGTAACTCTATATGTATCTCTCCTAATCATTGTTTGATGCTTTCTGGGATGTGGCCCCTTGAAGAGCATACGTCAGAAGGAATGCGAGGAGAATGTGGAATATGAAGATCCTCAAGTTTAGGCCGACCCTTTGGCCAATGAAGTGACTCATGTCAAATTCTAAGCTCCTTTTCAAGTGTTGGGTAATGCTATGACGACTCAAGCCAATAGGGAGAATGTGATCCCCATGAACCAAAATGTGGTTGTTGTGGCAACTAGAGTGAGGGACTTCATTAGAATGAATCCTTCAGATTTTCATGGTTCCAAGGTTGAGGAAGTTCCTCAATAGTTCATTGATGAGGTGTATTAGATTTTGATGATCATGGGAGTAATGTCGGTGGAAAAGGCATAAATTACCGCTTATCAACTCAAGGGTGTTGATCAAGTTTGGTTTGAACAATGGAAGGGAGAAAGGGCGGTTGCGGTTACTCCTGATTGGGAAAAGCTTAATGTTTCTTTCCTTGATAGGTTCTTTCCCCTTGAGAAGAGGGAGGCAAAGGTACTTGAATTATTCATCAACCTTTGAAAAAGAAATATGAGTGTGAAAGAATATGCTTTGAAATTCAAACAATTGTCAAAATATTCTCCTTCAATGGTTGCCAACTCTAGGGCAAGGATTAGTAAGTTTTTTTCGGGTGTGTCAGAAAAGATGGTTAAGGAATGTCATTGTCACATCTCGAGGCTACACCTTGGATGTGGCCGGCACTTCAAAATCATTGTTGGTCCCCAAGCAAACCCTTGCCATGAATGAATTCTTAGCGGAAGACTTCTCAAGCAATATGTGGCTTAATAAGAATACAAACGTTTAAAATCAAAGTACTCAATTCATACTATTTGGAAATACTCAAAGCAATACTAATTGTTTGTAAAACAACTCAACGGAAAGTAAATAATTAGAGACTTCTCAACTCTATCTACCTATGAAGCCCCTATTATTCAAGATGGATGTCAGGACAAGACCCACAACATCTCAAGACAACTAACTAGAAAATAAATGTGAAGTCCTCTGAATTGCAAGGAGACTCACATAAGCTATTTGAAATGCAAAATGTTCTCAACGAAGTGCCTATTGATACTCCTGAACACCTGTATCTGCATAATAAAAAGATGAAGGTCGAATGACATAAGTACATTGAATTTACAAGTATGTAAAGTTGAATGAATAAATAACTTAACTAATAAACCTCGAAGAATACTCACCACAACTCAACTTAATACATATCAATAACTTGATGTTTATGATTTGCTTGATCTTGGTACTACTTTGTATTTTGTGACTATATATGGCTACGAGATTTGATGTTTCTTTGAATGTGTTGTTAGACCTTTTTTTTTGTCTCTACTCCTACCGGAGAATACATTATGGCTAAGAGACTCTATAAAATTGTTCCATCTCCTTATTTCATGGAGTCACTCTTGTTGATCTTGTAGAACTTGATATGTTACATTTTGATGTTATTCTTGTTAAGGATTGGCTCCATTCTTGTTATGGTTATGTTAATTGTAGAACTCGAATAGTTAAGGTTTAGTTTCCAAATGAACCCATCCTAGAGTGGAAAGGGAGAAATTATATGCCTAAGGGTCAGTTTGTTTCTTGTCTTAATGCTAGAAAAATGATTTTTAAGAGTTGCATATATCATCTTGTTTGGGTTAGGGATACATCTTCTGAAACCCCAATTATTGGGTTGCTCCCCATTGTAAATGAGTTTCCAGATATGTTTCCCAATAATATACCTGGTATCCTCCCAAAAGGGAAATAGAATTCGGTATTGACTTTCTCCCATATATGCAAACTATCTCTATTCCTCCTATCCTATGGTTCTCACAGAACTTAATGAATTGAAGGAACAATTGAAAGATTTGTTGGATAAGGGTTTTGTCCGGTATATCTCCATTGGGTGCACCAGTTTTGTTTTTCATAAGAAGGATGGTTCACTTTGTATGTGTATTGATAACCGACAATTGAACAAGGTTACCATTAAGAATAAGTATCCTCTTACAATGATATATTATTTGTTTGATCAACTCCAAGGAGCTAGTTACTTTTCTCAGATTGACCTTCGGTCGGGTTATCACAAATTGAGGGTAAAGGAAGATGATATTTTGAAGATGGCTTTTCGAACTCGATATGGTTAGTATGAGTTTTTGGTAATGTAGCTTGGTTTGACTAATGCTCCAGCCACATCCATTGACTTTATGAATAGAGTGTGTAGACAATATATTGATTTTTTTATAATTATTTTCATTGATGACATCTTGATTACTAATGGAATGAGGATGAACATGCCAATCATTTAAAGGTTGCAGGTCCTCAAGGACCAAAAACTATTTGTGAAGTTTAGTAAGTGCGAGTTTCGATTTAGATCTATGGCTTTTCTTGGTCACATTATTTCTGGTAATGCTATTGAGGTAGATCCTAAGAAGATGGATACGGTTAAGTATTGGCCTAGACCTCTATCCCCTTTTGATATTTAATGTTTTTTAGGTTTGGTTTGATATTATTGAAGGTTTCTGGAACGATTTTCTTTGATTGCCTCTTCATTAGCTACATTGACCCAAAAGAAAGTAAAGTTCTTATTGTCGGAAGCGTGTGAGAAGATTTGAAAGATAGACTTACTTCTACTTTGATATTGACTATGCCGGAAGGATCCGATAAGTTTGTTTAATATTATGATGCTTCAAGGATTGGTTTAGGGTGTGTTCTTATGTAAAATGGGAAAGTGATTGCTTATGCTTCAAGGCAACTTAAGATTCATCAAAAAAACTATCCTACCCATGATTTGGAGCTAGCCATAGTTTTTTTTCCTTTAAATATTTGGAGGAATTATTTGTATGGTGTCCATGTTGATGTCTTTACTGACCACAAAAGTTTGTAATATTTGTTCAAGAAAAATTATTTAAATCTTCACCAACGTAGATGTCTAGAACTCTTGAAGGACAATGATATGAGTGTTCATTATCACCTGGACAAAGCTAATGAGGTGGTTGATGCCTTAAATTAGTTGTTATAAGTAGTGCTGCACATGTTGAGGATGGTAAGAAAAAATTGGTTCATGATGTTCATAGACTAGCTCACCTAGGTGTTTGATTGGTCGATCTATGTGAGGGTTTTGTTGTTATTCATAATGGCACAGATTCATCTTTTGTAGGATAAGCTAATATGTTGGCCGATGCCTTAAGTTTGTTGTCTATGAGTGGTGTTGCACTTATTGAAGATCGTGAAAAAAAATTGGTTTATGATGTTCATGGACTACCACGTCTAGGTGTTCGGTTGGTTGATCTATTTGAGTGTGGTGTTGCTATTCATAATGGATCAAATTCATCTTTTGTGTTGTATGTAAAAGCCAAGCAAGGTCTTGATCTGATTTTGGTTGAGTTGAAGGAAATAGTGCTTAAAAGTCCATTGAAGCTTTTTCCTAATAGGGAGATGGTGTGCTTCAATATCATGGTCGTTTGTGTGTTCCTAATGTTGATGAATTGAGAGAGAAAATTTTATTGAAAGCCCATACTTCTTAGTATACCATTCACCTGGGAGCCACCAAGATGTATCGTGACTTGCGGGAGGTCTATTGGTTCAATGATATGAAAAAGGATGTTTCAGAATTTGTGGCTACGTGTCCTAATTGTCAAAAAGTAAAGGTTGAACAACAAAAGCTAGGAGTTTTGTCCCAATAAATTAGTATTCCTAATGCTGCCTAGTAACATTGTCCCAAATCCCAAAAATGAATGTTGAGGAAATGAGAACTATGTCATGCCACGATGTTAAATTAGGTGCTTCTTGGGAGGCAACTCAAGTCTTTACTTTTGTTTTGTTGCTTTCAATAATGTGTGTTATGAGTGCAAATTGAAAAGAAGTTCAAAGGTTGAAAAGGATTATAAGGTGATGCCAAAACCACATCGGTGATCCACCGAAGGAGTTGTGCAGACTCACTCTTGTTTGCTTCTGGGATAGAAATGTGGAAAAGTGTGCTATCAATTTTAGTGAACAACCAAAGTACACTAAGCAAACTCCATCGGGTCCGCCAAATCAGCCTTTAGGTTTGGTATTCGCTTAGGCATGTTTGGCGAGCTTAAGCACCAATTAGAAATTCGACAAACACATTTGGCGACGTTAGTCGTGACCACCAAATGGGCATGATATAAAATGGCCAACAGTATTTACAAATTCAAAAAAATATATATCTTTAAGTCCTTTTCTTTCCTTTCTCTTGAAACACCTTAGTTGAGTGCTTGTGAATCCTGATTGTTTGATTTGTGAGTACTTGTAGTGTGTTTGCCTCCTAGAGCAATCGACCCAACCCCATTATCGTGTTACTTTCAAAGTTTGCTTCATATTGAGGCTGGTTTTCAATTTTCATTGTGCATTTTGAGCTTTAAATTATCATTTGTATATGGGGTTGAACCCATTTGATGCATGAGCTAGTTTGATTTTATTGGGTAGCCCTATAATGATCATCTTGATCTTTACCCATGAATTAATTGTCTTTTTTTTTCTAGAATTTTCTTAGCTTGAATGTGTTGGTTTAATGTGAAATTGAACTTGTGAATTTGATGACTCTTGATTTAATTCAAGGTGGGTGAAGTATGAGTAACCTAATGTTGATCCGATTGCAAAAAAATTTCCAATGATAGACAGAGTGACAAATTTCTTAAGGACAAATCATCAATATGAAACCTTTCTCAAGAAGATCTTTCAACTGCTCTTTTAACTCAGTTGGAGCCATTTTGTATGGCAGAATAGATATAGGATGAGAATCTGGAAGAATATCTATACTAAAGTCTATTTCTCTCTCAGGAGGGACTCTGGGAAGATCATCTGGAAAGACATCTGGAAACTCACTTACAACTGGAACAATGTGAATAGATGGTGTCTCAACACTATAGTCATTAACTCAGACTAAGTGATAGATGCACCCCTTGGAAACTAACTTTCTCGCCTTAAGGTACTAATAAAACGACCCTTAGGCACTGCTAAACTACTCCCTCACTCCATAATGGGCTCATTAGGAAACTAGAACTTAACAACTCGAGTTCTACAATCAATTGAGACATAATAGGCATGAAGCCATTCCATACCTAGAATAACATCAAAATCTACAATATCTAACTCGACTAAGTCAGCCATGGTGTCCTTGTGATTGATGGAAATGGTACAATCGTGATGAACTCTCTCAGCTAGAATAGACTCACCAATAGGTGTAGAAACAATGAAAGGCTCAAAAAGTTGCTCAAGAATAATATCAAAACTCATAGCAATATAAGGAGTCACAAAATATAGACTCATTCCTATTTATAACAAAGAATATACATCCAAAGCAAAAACTTTGATCATACTAGTGACAATATTTGGGAAAAAAAATTTGCACTTGGCAACGGGTGATAGCATATAGCCGATTTGCCCCTCCACCTATCCCTGAATTAGCTCCCCTGGGTGCAGCTTTGTCTGGTGGAGCAACTGAATAAGATTGGGTTTTATTGACCCCATTATCAGCGCCCTACCTGTTCTTAGGGCACTCTTTCATGAAGTCACCATTCTGACCACACTTGAAGCAACCAGTGGAGACATCATGAAACACCTGCTACACATGGATCATAAGTCTTGATGTGTCCATGTCTCCTATCAATATAGTTGCCTTACCCTCTTTACTTGATGGACGAGACATCCAGATACAAACAAACTCATCATGTTCCTCATAACAGCAACCATCTCCGGAGCATATCGGGAAAGTTGGGTGAACTTAAGGCTATACTCATGCACACTCATAGATTCCCACTTAAGAGTGAGGAATTCTCTTATTTTTGCTTCTCTCAACTCACGGAAGAAAAAACATCCCATGAAAACACTCTCAAACACAACCCAGCTCACAATCGATGAACCTTCTGCTCTACCTTTCTTCCATTGGTCCAACCAAATTCTGGCAACACCTTTCAGTTCATATGTAGCTAGTTCCACTCGCTCAGCATCAGCAACATGCATTACCTTAAACACCTTTTGTAAGTCCTCCATAATGTTTTTTGGATCCTCAGTGACATTTGAAATAGTGAAGCTTGAAGGATTCATCCTTAATAACTCATGGACTCTAGAGGTATCAACCATATCCAGTCAATCGCCTCTCTGCTTACAACTTGATTGGCCACCACTTGACTTAACATCCGAATAGCTTCCTGGAATTTAGCGTTAGTGACCTTTCCTTGGGTTGCACTTTTGGTGCATTAGGTACACGTTGATCCTTGGTATTCCTCTTGGCAGGACGACCTCAAACAGCTCTCCGTGGAGACATGATCTAAAATATACACGCAAGCATGAATTAGAAAGGAATTTTATAAAGATGAACTCTATTGCACGAAAAGTTTATGAAAGAAGTGACATAGTTCCTAAATGTTGTAGCCTCCAAATTATAGATATGGCGCACTTCACACCGATAACTAGTACTCTACAGAACGGCTTCATAAACACCATAGGACTCTTGAAGTTTGTGCTCTGATACCAAATTTGTTACACCCTGAGCCTACACTTTGGATGTGGCCGACACTCGAGAACCATTGCTGGCCCCAAGCGAACCCTTGGCCTAGCTTTGCTCTTAGCGGAAGACTTACTCATAAATAAGATAAAACTTAAAGGTAAACTTTACTCAACTGTCTCAAAAGATAACTTAGAATGCTTTGTAAATAAACATTCAACTAGCCAAAGTGGCAACTCAAGTCTCAACATAAATGAATGAAAATGAAAAGACTCATGAACTATATCTATCTATATATGAAGCTTCTAATACTATGAGGGATATCGGGAAAAAACTCCTGATTATCCTAACAGAACTAAATAACAAAACATAATAAAGGGATCCTCCAGAGGAAAGAAGGCTTACCAATTGACTCTAGAACTCGACTAGATCAACGAAGCGTTGGGTGTTGATCCTACTTACTTGTATCTGCATCATAAAATATGTAGGCCAAATGGCATCAGTACATCAAATGTACGAGCAAGTGAGGGTAAATCTAAAACAAGATATAAACTTGAACTGGAACTGAAGAAAGAATTACCTCGTCTCAACTATACCCAACTCATTTCAATATAAAGCAATGATAAAGATGCAATATAAAGAAAAGCTTTTCAAACAGTCGATAGAAAACTCAATGCATTGCAAAATACAATATAACTCAGCTTGTATATATAACAATACAAAAATAACTCTGTGGGACATTCTCTAATTGACAACCATCATTATGAGCGATGTGATGACACAACGTCTAGCGCATGTTGCTAGAACTGTCTTATATTTTGACGGTATAGAACCTACTAACTAAGTGGATCCACTAGTGTATGCTAAAAAGAAATAAGGAATCATCTAAAAAGTATGACCCTTTCTACCCACGTTGGCTACATGGTTTATGGGGGTTATGAGTTGTATGAACTCTCCTCCATATCGGTGCTCAATACTACTCCCAAAATATACTAACTCATATGTTTTATAAAAACATAACTCTTTTTGTGGTTTGAGATTATTACTCAAAAATCTTTCTTTTATAAGAGATGGTACTCAGAACTGCTCATGAAAACTCTTTTGGAAATCGGTGTTTCCTCTTTTCTTAAATGTAAAAACATTTTTGTTGGGAATACTTAGTTCCCATATATCATTTTAAAGAAAATGACTCAACTTTACTCTTCTTCAAACTAAATGCTCAAGTCTTAAAACAAGTTCAAAAGATTGCAAAAAGACTTCTTAAAATGACTCGAAGAACTCTCAAGACTTGACTCTTAGCTCTACCTTGAATTTAAATTAGGAATTCAAGGTTATGCTTCACATTGTGAAAGATTTATAGATGTTTAGAAGTAGTTTAGAGTAGTTAGAATCAATAGGGAGTGAAGGTATACATTAGAAAAACTTAGACAGGTAAAACGACAGAAAAAGGGTAGGGGCAAGCGACCCTAGTGCACTTCTGGGGCGGGATGCCAGCCCCTCAAGTTCAAAGCGCCCAAATGGTGCATTAATGGTGTTCCGCCCCAGACCATCCGGTGCATCTGGGGTGCACCGTGTCAGCCCTCCCCCAGAACGATCCAACAAATTTCTTAACTCGTTTTCTATTCTTAATTCGACTAGAATCAATTCTTTTTCTCAATTTCTCCTTAGATTCAGTTACCCAATACATGTACACAAGAATCTACTCAAAAATAGCTCTTAAACTCGATACGATTATCTGAAGAACTCATCAAACTCGTCCTAATTCAAGAACGAAAATGAACTTCAAGAACACTAATCAAGAACTCAAACCCTTCAACTTTCTAGAACGAAATTATGCTAAAAATAATATAATTGGCATGTGGGTGAATGAACCCAACACTATGAGAACATACATACCTCTTAGGGATCAATCGTTGGCGAAAATCCGCAAAAAAAACCTCAAGAATTTGACGAATGCTTGAATCTTCTCCTATTTTATTCTCTTCTTGAACTCCTCTCAAAACCCTAGCATAATTTAGAATTTTGTAAAATTGAACCAAATCAGTTTAGACCCCTAAAATGTTACCATATTTTGTTTTAATTTGATTAGGTAAGGAATAGACCAAAATACTCCTCATGTTTTCGGGTAACTTTCCTTAACTAGACAGCTCAACTTCAAACGAGGATATCTTACAAATACGAGCTCAAAAATTATCAAACTTGGTGGCGTTGGAAAGAGGATTCCAAGACCTTTCATTTGATATCTTATGGGCCACCTAAATCATTATGTACTGAATGTTATGATAATTGAAGTTTGCCCTAAACTCATAACTTATGCATAATTTGCAAATTTTAAAATTTTGCTATTTCTAATTTAGTTCTTTCTATTTTTAGCTCTTTCAAATATCGAGGTGTTATAGGAATACATATTTTCATAATCCTTGATGACTACCTTGTGAGGTGTGCATCTATTTAGGCACCATTTGAGACTAAATCATTTGTTGACAAAACAAACCTATAACCTCTTGATCCAAATTGTTCCTACTTTCTCACCAAAAAATCCTTTTTGAAGCATTATTATGTTGAAATAGCTAACAAAAGCCTAAGTAGGGAGTTTAAAGGAAGGGGGAGTGAATGGCAAACAAAGATGATTTGGGACTCAACTTTGAAGTTAACAAAAAGAAAGAACCCCTCATTATAAAAATAAAAAAAGAGTCATTTTGATGAAAACCTTTTTAAAAAGGGAAATGAAAAAGAGAAGTCATGAAATAAAGGGGATTCCAAATAAAATGAGTTAAAATCAAAGTTTGAGTTCTCAAATAAAAAAGAACGACAAAAACTTGAGAAAAGGTTAAAATGATTGCAACAACACTCTTAAAAGGTGAAGTCACTGAGCCAAATCAACCAGACCTTAACCCTTAGCCCCATTTCAAACCTAAAATATCCTTGAGATCTTGCATGAACTAGGTTGTGTGATGATTAGAAACTAGAAACTATGGGATAAAGCTTGCATGCATTTCTCTTTTGAGAGAGTGAGAATTCTATTTATTCCTTATTTCTTTGTTGATTTTCTTTGTGAGAGCATGGAATCATTCTTTATATGAGGGCACTTGAATGTATTTATTGAAACATTGTCTTGCATTAGAAATGAAGCTAAAGTGAGCCTAAGCTTGTGTCGAAACGAACTGGTCATCATTTAAAGCTTTTTTGTCGTGATTAAGTGTAGAATCTTGTTGAGAGTAGTCTAGTAATGGCACTTGCATGTTAGCACTCATTGAATACTATTGTAGACAGCCTTATTGAGCTAATTGTATTCTTTATTTACTTTATGACAAGCAAAAGTTTAAGTATGAGGTGTTGATGAGTGGTAGATTTATAGGCCTATTTAGCTTAATAATTAGTGTCCGCAATTCATAATTTTGTCATGTTCTTATGATATTTTGATGATTTACAGCTTTGAAGGCAAAATGGACAAGGCAAGGATGAATGTTTGAATGACTCGCAAAAAGTGTGAAAATAAGTGCAAAATTTACATTGATGCTCGCCAAGCAAGAAAGGTGGATCGCCTAGTGAGCATGATTATGAGTCCACAAATTGGACTCATTTAGGGTTTTATGTTGATAGAAATAGTGTCCTCAAATGCTTATTTTGTCATAATATCTTATGAAACTTAAGTTTCAGGTATTTGAAGTTCTAGTGGAAGCATGGACACTTAGGCGCAAAAAGGAACAAAAAGGCTAAAAAAAACGAAGAAGTTGAAGCCTGAGCATCGCCAAGCATACTTGGCGATTCGCCGAAGGGACGCACTCCGCCCTTTGTTCCAGTACACGAAGCCCTGAAAGAGCAAGATCAAAAAGACGATGAATGGAGCAGTCGGCGCTTTGCCGAATAGTTTTACAAAGCAGTAATATGTTGCCCAATGACACAGAACACGACGATGCTGAAGGCTAGTGCAAGACGGCGACGAACTACACCAAAGGGCGAATCGCCGAGTTAATCAGCGATTCCGACTAACCTCACTGAAAGATCCGCCAGCACTATTTTTTGAAGTCTATAAATACTAAACTTGTTATTAATTTTTAGAAGAGTCGAACATTTATTTTAATTTTCACAATAGAATAGTACTTTTTTGGATATTTTCTCTCAAGTTTGGAAAGGGTTTTTTGGGAGACTTGAAGAAATTTCATCTTCCCCAAGTTGGAAGTGGGTCTTCTCCATTCTTCTTCCTTTGCTTAAATCAAGGTTTAATTCCTCATACCCATTTGGTCTCATTTTAGGTGTGTTTTGTTATTTCTTGATGTGTGGCTAAAAACCCCATTCTTGGGGTGTGATTTAGCAAATATGTGTTGATATTATTGCTTGCTGATAGGGTAGATGTATTTTAAAGGTGATTTCACATAGTGGTTGTGGTTTAATTTAATGGGTTTGTAGTTGCAAATACAAAACCACCCATGTGTTTTCGGCTTGCCCGAGAGGGAGATTGCGAAACCAAGATCGCTAGACTGATGGCCTAAAAAGTGGGTCGACATGAGGTTTAGCCCGAGAGGGTGAGCCCTAGTCCCATATCCTAACACTCAGCTCGAGAGAGTTAGTAGGGTAAGGCGTAGGCTGGCCTTCATGCGACAAATGGGTGTCCGAGAGGAACGCATTTGAAACGGGGTAAGTTACCCGAGAGGGAACTTATTTCCATCTAAAGCTTAGTCTAGTCACTATTATCTTGCAAATTTCCTATCGAAAGAATATACCCAATGATTTATCTCAACTTGTATTGCGGTCACACCCCAAGAACATGTCCCCATACTTGATTTTCTTATTATTTTTGTTTCTTTTTACTACTTGTGACAAAACCCCCATTTGATATTTGACACATTTGTGTCACCCATTTTAGTTTACAATGTTTTTAATCGTTAAAGTCTTTAGCTACGACTAGTTAGAACTTAATTTTATTTTTCTATTAATTTTCAAAACCACTCCCTTGGGACACGACCCCAACCCTTGGTTGGGTTACTATATTATCGATGATCGTAGACACTCGTACCGTAGGTTAGTGTCATTAGTCACGATAAGCATCACATGACCACACCCAAAGAAATAGTGCACAACACTTGTATAAATTGAGACAGGTCAGCGAACTTCAAAAGAAAATGTGACTCACTGAAAAAGAAAGATGACCTTTCTCACTTTCACCGAAAGTGACAGTGCAAGAAAAAAAATTGAATGCTAAAAAGGAGAAAAAGATGATACTCACCGATATGCCAAACATGAAAGTAAGACTCCAACAAGCCCATCTACTAAGGTTCAAACACCTGAAGCCTTGAGCAATATAAGGTGAGTTGAAGCATGATTTGTGATTCGTTGAATGAACTCAGTAAGCCCAACTAATGTCGTCCAAATGGTAGCGTGCTGAGTTTTCGGGAAAAAATTTTGGAAACTATAAATAACCTAATGGAAAGAAAAATAAGATTTCTTTTTGGTGAGTTTGGAATTATTAGTTTTGAAAGTGAGAGAGAAACATTTACTTTGTGAAGAACACTTTCTAATTGTTGGGGTGTTTCAATTTGCTCTTGAATTTGAAAAATTAATGTTCAATCCAAAGTGGATTTGCTTGTAATTGCTTAATTTCATGTTACCCATGACTTCTTTAATGGAAGGTATATTTGCTATGCTTTTTGTGATGGGTTGCAAAATTTCCAAGATCTAGGAGTGTAATTATGTGATTGGGTGTTGATTTAATGTAGTGAGTATTGTGTTATGCTCTGTTTTGCTACTGTTCGTACATGAATTTGGTCTTCTTAGCAAGAGGTTAACTTTTGGGTTAAGGTTGCAAACTTAATTTCTACTTCCGATCTCCAATCGATGCTCAAAAGAGATTGATTGAAGTGGGAAATTAGTCTAATAGTAGTAATTTAGGTTTGATGTCTGGAACTTGCTTGAAATTAGAGTTTATGGTTCGGATCTATTTGTCCTACTTTTGCATCGAAAGAGAGAGCATAGTACAGTATTGGGTTGTTTGGTATAATATATAGATTACACCAAAAGGAGATTCTATGCAAAGATGCTTTGAGATCGAAAGAAGATTAGCGTCATTGAAGATGACATAACTTATTCATGAATGTTCATCACTGTAGAGCAACACAATTACCCCTATGTCACATCAATTTCCATTCTTCATACCCCTAGATTTCTTGTTAACTCTTGATTTCTCTGAAATTCTCAGTTTAATAGTGACAATTGATAACCAAATTGTTTTATATTATTGGTGAAATCAGCCACCCACTTGCTTTTACAATTACAAATGAATGAATTTACAATCCAAATGTCTTGATAGAATTCTCTATGATATACCATTCTGTGTGGGATTCAACCCCAATGCTTAGTTGGGTATTTTTATTGACTACAACCAATGTTCCTTTTAATTGTTTTTAAGGAGAACGTAAGAGCGATATCAATGACATGAAGATTAATTTATTTTGGTTACGCTTTCTTATTATGTTCAAGTATTTGTTCTTGCTTGTTAAAAAAATAAAGTAATGTTGTACAATCCACCGCCGAAGTAGAATATGTCTCAGCAGCTTAGGATACTTCTCAACCTAAATGGCTTCTAAGAATTTTTAAGACATTGGTGAAAAACAAAATAAAGAGGGATTGTTTTGTATTGTGATAAAAAATTAGTGATTGTCATTACCAAGAATCCCATCAACCATGAAAGATCAAAGCATATTTTCATCGAGTATCATTCCATTTGAGGAGCACAAGAGCAAGGTGAAATTCAAATGCATTATTTCTAGATATGAGAACAACTTGTTGACATCTTAACCAAAGCACTTCATAGAGAAAAGTTTTTCTATCTTTCACAATGCATTGGAGTTGTTAAGCAAATGCATTAAGGAGGAGTGTTTGAATTAATGCATTCACAAGGATATTATCCTTGATTTTTAGTCTTCAATATTATCTCTTAGTATATCAAGAAGTCTTTTAGGATTTTATAATACATGTATCTAGTTATTTGTGAAAGACCTTTGATTTTCTATTTTGAGTTGTATAAATAGGGATGTAGTTGATGATCGTAATCCTATAAAAAAGGTCATAAGTAGCCTAGTACAACTTGATCATTCTCTAAAGAAAGTATTTTCCTTTTTTCCTACAATACAATCATAAATGAAAAATGATTTTTGAAAATTAAGTAGTAGATGCTCATGAAGAGTTGTGAGTTTAACTGATTGCATTAACTGAGGATCACATAGAAATGGAGTATATATGTTTGTTACAATTTCCTTTTGCTATACAAATTGATTGTATTTTTTTATATTATTTAAACATAGGAAATGGGTCATATTTACCCTTGTACTCCTAGAAAAGTGTTATATTTATCCTTAGTAATATTTTTTTTGATATATTTGATCTTGCCATCCAACTTTGGGTTCGTATTTTCCCTTGGACAATTAAGTGTTATATCACCACTTTTATTATTCTACGAGGCACTTACATGGCTCCTACATAGATATATTTTTATTATAACTAACACTCTACTTGGATCATTGTTACCCATTATTTCATAATGTATTGTATTGTATTGTACTTTATCGTACTGTATTTTATGGTAGATACAAGGTTTATCTAGACTGTATTATTTGTTGTTGTTTAATAACATTTTTATTGTTTGGTTTGACTATATCGTATTGTATTGTAATTTATAAATTTACTAAAATATCCTTAATCATTCTAGGTTTGGAGGTTTGACTAGAATTAAATAATATAAGCTAAAGGGTTAAACAGTATTATGAAATATTATGTAAAGATATAATTGGAAAAAGAAATTAAGTAACAATGAAAACACACCAAATTGGTTATTCCATAAAATGGGGGTTTTCATTGTTACGTAACAACGGAATTTAACAATACAATGCAATAAATTTTAAGTAAAAACCAAAACAAGCATTGTAGGTATAGCAATGATACAATACAATACAATGGGTAACAATGATCCAAACAGAGTGCAAAAGTTTATTTCTGGTTTGATATTTTATCCAACCCACACTTGTTAACCCTAACTCCTTACATGGATCTATGAAGTACGTGATCCATATCTCGGCGAGTATATAAAATACATGAAGGAATAGATAGAGCAACAAATGACCATTGGAATGCCTATTGCAATGTATATTGCTTTGGAAAGTGAGGTAGCAATTTGCATATCTGTTTCAATTTCCTCTGAGCTTGAAGATCCCTCGGGGATTAACGTGAAACAAAAATTTTGATGAGCTAAAGTACAAAGTAGTTGCAATGACCCTGGGGTCATTTTACAATTTATGCATGATTTTCCTTCTTTTTTTTTCTCCTCTTGTAGCTTCCTTATAGCTTGTATGTGGTACTGGGTTGGGAGGCATGCTCCCTAGGTGTTCGGTTGAGATTGGTGTAAGTTTTCAGTTTTGGAAGCTTAATGCTTGAAAGAGTTGACTTTAGTAAACCTCTGGAGATTTTGATGTCGAATTGGAATTTCATTAGTTCCATCAGCTTTGGAGGGTCATTTTGGTCTAGTGTTATTATTGGTCCGGGTTTTTGGCTTACATTTAGAGTGGGTGCGATTAGGTGTTTTAGATTTTTAGTTTATCCAAAAGTGGAACTTGGGGCCAATTTCTTGGTAAATGTGCTCAAAATCAAATTCTCTCAGCACGATTAGCTTCACAATGCTGATCTTGGTCTAGAACGACCTTTGGTTTGATTTGCAAGGGTGTCAGGATGATTTTTAGCTTTTTGGAGTTTTGTGGTGTTTCCTTTGTTTAAGTGTTGGCTTCGGTAAACAGATTCTGATGTGTTCTCACATGGTTGTTTCTTCATTCCTGTTGAGTTTAGAATATTTTTTTCAAGTAGTTTGCACTTTATGTTTGCATCGTTTGGACACAAAATGAATTATGTGGGCTTGTTGGAAGTTTTCGACACTTAGCCCATTTTTCTTAAAATCTGGTGTCTAGTACGACAACTTAAGCAAAGTCTTGATACCTTAAGCAAAGACCACTCAAGCGACCAAGAGGCCACTTAAGCAAAGGACACCTAAGGGGCGGGGGTCGCTTAACTGACCCACCCTTGTCTTTTGCGAAGGGCGCTTAAGTGGCCAAGTGGCCGCTTAAGCGAAGGGTGCCTCTTAGGTAGGCTCCGCTTTTACGAACATTTGGCCGCTTAAGCAAACTTTTGGGAACTTTTGCGAAGATCGCTGGATTAAATCCCATTCTTCTTCCATTTATTTCCAAAAAAGAACCCATTTGAGTTGGGGCTCTACCTTGAAGATTTCGGAGCATTTCTTGACCTTTTCTTTTTACAATTTAAAGGTAGGTAGTTTTCTTCATCTCTTTATCCTCTGCTGTTTTATGTCTTTAATTTCCTAATTTTAATTCGTTTCTGACCTGAAATCCCTTAATTTATAAACTTGAAAGCATTGTAATTTTGCCATTTGAGGTCCGAATTGAGTCCTGTCTTTGTCCATCTTTTGGGCATTTAATCCTATTTCCAAAGAAGATAGTATGATAGTTTCCTTTTTTTAATTCAGTTGCATCGATTTGTGGACTAATTTTTCCCCAATTTCTTGTCTAGTTTTTGTGCTAGTGATATGGGTATCATTGGATCGATATTAACTCACTATTTGTGTTCTTGATACCTTGGCAGCAATGTGAGGTTCTCCAAAAGGGAAAAGCACTGGAGTTGTAGCTCATGCGTGGTTTTTGGCCTCGAGGTAGGTTATGGCTTCCTTTTCTTAGACTTGGCTTAGTTATATTTATTATATTGGGGTAGTATCGCATGATTTAGGTTAAACCCTTAGGTTGTATTGAGTTTATTGATCCTTTGATAGTTCTAGCTATAGGTTGGTTGTTTAGTTTAAGTTTAGTTGGAGGAGCCTTAGCTTAGGTGATCCTTGCATGAGTAGTATCTTTAGACCTTTTTTCTAGGTGGCATGACACTTAGGAGCATGTGTTTTGGATTGACATTGTTATTTTGGTTGAATTGTATGGATCCTTGAGTTGTGACTTTGGTTGTTGATTAAACTATTGGGCTTGATGCCGTGAGCTTAGATTGGCAAGAGTTCTAGGTTATTACTTTCATGGTGGGATGGATATTCTTCCCGATTATGAGTGTATTATATGGCTTGCTTGTGATAATGCTTCTGGGGAGCTTTAATTTGAATAAGTTTTTAAGGGAAAATGACTTGGTTTGGAAAATGGAGATTAGCCTTAATGAGTTGGAAGTCCTTGAGACTTATTTTGAATAAAAAGTGGTAAAATGACCCTTCTACTTGACTTTATCGTACCTTTCAGCTACTTTTACCTTGATTAGCTCGAGGTATCATTTTGGGTGGCCCAATAGCTTTGCTGGGCAACAGTTTACCTTTTTTATTTATGTTGTGATGAGCTCGAAGTATCATCCCAAATGGCCCATTGATACAAATATCTGAGTTATGGGTAAGCTCGACGTGCCATTGCGGGTGTCTCGTGGATACATTTATATGGGTTATTGGCTTATGATTAAGCGTGAGGTACCATTCCAGGAAGCTAGATGTTTGTTTCGGGCTTAAGATCTTTCCTTTCTTGAAGTTTTACATTGTATCTTTGCATGAGTTCCCCTTTGAGCATGGTGTCTATTTAGTTTATTTGTAGTTGTAGCTGGTTATTGATATTATCTTCCTGTTCTCCATTACTCTCTTGTATGCCTTATTTTTTCCATGTATTACTATTAACATCGTATTTCTTATATATATTTGATTGTTTTTAGCTCGGTCGACCTTTGATGCCTATTGGGTACCCTATGTTTTGGTACTCATACTACACTTCTACATCTTTTTATGATGGAGCTCCCAGTTCAAGCCACCCTCAGTGATCGTTAGGATCTCCCGTGGCTTTCACAGACTTGGATTGTGGTGAGCTCCTAGTGTTCAGAGACTTAATGATGTCCTTCTTTTTGTATAGACTCTCGTGTTGTGTTTTGGATTAGACAGTTCTCTGTATATATATGACATTTGATGAGTCGTGAATTTCGACTCTTTTAGGGCTTATATTCAAGGATTTCGTGTCTTCAATGCCAATTTTATGCTCCTAATTGATGTTTAAATGTTGATATGCAGCAACAAAGGCTAGAAAGTGAGGCAAGGACATTATGAGGAAAATAGGAGCGAAAAAGCTGAAAGAGTTGAAAAAAAAAAAGATCATACTCGCCAAAGCCACTCGGCGAGTCAGCGAGTCGGCGAGTCGGCGAGTCGTGTGGACCTTCAACTTGCCTAAAGTTCCAACATGCCAGCCCATAGACAAACCCAACTTGACGAGCAGACAAGTGACTCGGCGACAAGTAAAAGAGATCGGCGATGTCGATCCTGCTTGCCAAAAGTGATAGAAAGAATTGGTGAAAAGATACGCCAAAATGGTGAGAAGAGGAGTACTTGGAGAGTCGCCAACCAGTTCGGCGAACCTGACTTACTTCGCCAGAAGTTAGAGAATGATTTGGTGAAAAGCCACGCCAAAAAGGCGAGAAGAGGAGCACTCGGTGCATCGTCAACCAGTTAGGAGAGCCCGACTTACTTCACCGAGTTAACTCCATACTAAAATTCTGTGAACGTATAAATGCATTTTTGAAAGGAAGAGAAGGAGTTCCCACATTCTTCACTTCTGGGTTTTTGGGTTTTTAAATTCTAGAACATTGTTTTTACATTTTTGAGTAGAGATTTAGAGATTGTGAGATTTTTAGCTTATATTCAGCATTTGGGAATTGTAGATCATTGTCAAATCAGATGGAAAACTTTGTTGGTAACGATTTCTAGTTTTTCACTATGCTTGGCTAAAACCACCGTTCTTGGGGTTGTGATTATGTAGCTGAATGCTCTAATTAGCTAATGGGTGTTGTTAGTTACTGATTTTATTGTTGTTTTGAAGTGGGTTCAATTAATTATTCTGGTTTTTATTGAAGAATTGTAGTTGCAAATGTAATTCTAGCTTAGTACTCTATACTTGCCTGAGAAAGAGGTATAAGAGTTGAACTATAAGTTGATGATTGTATTTATTTCATATTTAAGAATATAGCTTGAGAAAGTGGGTTTGATTGCATTATTACACATTCATCTTGAAAAAGTGAATTAATTAAAGAATTGGGTTGTTCGATTGTGTCTTGCTTGTTGAGGTTCAAAAGAACTCACTAGATTCGCAATAGTTGATTGACAAATGACTATTGCACTCAAAACCTAGCCTATCCACCAAGATTCAACACATTTGAGTAACTAGTAGTTGCCTGTTATGCAAAATTAGCATTCAACTTATCACACTCCCAAGGAACACTCTCTATATGTTTACTTCGTGTTATAGTAGTGGTAAATTGGTTAGCCAAATCCTGCCATTTGATATTGATCATTCAAACTTTGTGATTTACTTTAATGTTGCAAAACCTCTACTTTTACACATGATTAGGACACAATTTTACTTCTCAGTCAAATTCTCTATTGTATCACTCCCTGTGGTATCGACCCCAACTCTTAGTTGGGTTTATACTTGTTAGAACCGCCTACACTTAGAATTGGATGAAGTGTAGTTGAGCGTTATCAAAAATGGTGCCGCTGTAGAGGAGTGATGTTTAGAATTCTTTTAATGAAGTTTAGTCATGAACTGATTTTATTGTAGTTGAATTATTAATAAAACGCTATCAAAGATGCTTCATCCAATACTAAGCATCAGTGGTCGTTCAATACTAATATAACCCAACTAGTGAGTTGTGGTCGAGTTCCAAGGGAGCAGTTCGTACTCAAGAATCAATAGAAAAGCATAAGCATGCTCAAGTCAATCATAGCTAAAAACATTTACGAAGAAAAACATAATTCAAGTTTGGGGTAACACAAGTGTCAATATCAAAGGGGGTTTTGTAATCGATTATCAACTAAGACAACAAATAGTATGAAAATACGAATCTGGAGACGAGATTCTTAGGATGTGATAGGATTATTGGTTAAGGTAAATAACCGGGTAATTACAATTAATAGTAAACCACTGCAAATTAGTGAATAAGCTAGACTTTAGTTGGGGTAAACTTTCTCACGAACAATTTACCCCGAATCAAATTGCTTTCTCTCGAACACCAATAAACGGCAATTAAGTACAGCCTTTGCTTTAGTCCATTCATTCTCTCAAGTTGAATGTGTGGAAAAGGGTTTAGGGTTCACTCTCTCGAGCTAAACCCATGAGAACCCAATACCCACAGACCATCGATTCAGTAATTTTGGTTTTAAAACCTCTCTCTCGAGCAAGCCAAAAAAATGAAGTTAAGATTGTATTTGCAACTACAACCCATTAAATTCAACCACAACTATTGAACGAAATCACTTTTAAACAAAAACTAAACTATCAATTAGGAATACCCAGCAATTAATGCAACCCATAATCACATAATCACACCCCAAGAATTGGGCTTTTAGCTAGACATAGTAAAAAGAAAGATAGCAATACCGAAATGTGTTTCCATCAACTGGGTACGATTAGTATTGTCTTTACAAATGTCTAAGATGAAGAATCTTCAATACCCACTTCCAATTTCTTGGAAAAAATGGAAATCTTCAAAGCTAAGGAAAAATGTCTCCAAAAAATAGTTCTCAGTTCTAAAACTGAATAATAAACTTGATATTCTAAAATTTTCGACTAAACTAAAAATTCAAACAAGTATTTATAGTTGTCAAAAAATGTGTTGCGAAGGACCAGTCGGCACAATAAGTTGGGATCGTCGATCCACTTGGTAATCTGCCCTTTGGTCATTTGTATCGCCATTTTTCTTTTGCCTTCAACATCCTTAAGGTCCTGTAACTTTGGGTGATAAGACACTGCATCGCGGAACTGTTCAGCGACTCATCGACTTCTCCTTTTTATCGCCGACTTGATTTTCTCCTTCAAGGCTTGGCACACTAGAACATTAGGCGAGACCAAGGCAATTTGGCGACTCGCCCAATGGTTTAGGCGATCCTCAGGCCTTATTTTCTTCGTTCTTTCAGCTGCCTTGTTCCTTTTTGCTCAATAGTGTCCATGCTTTGCCCCTAAGTCCAAATACCTGAAATTCAAGGATTTACATCAGTTATTGAGACAAAATATGCATTCGAAGACACTAAATCTATTAAAATAATGCCCTAAATGAGTCCAAATCATGGACTCATCAATTATCTTATTTGTGTTCTTTGTTGGCTGCTCTAAAATAGGTGAATAAATGAGTGTAAATGGGAGCAATGCCAGCCAACTTTGGGACAATAATGACATCAGGAACTTGCATAATGTCAATGAGGATCAGTTGGCAAGTGCGGGCACTATCCGATTGCCCCTAACTATGGGCAATGCGGTGTTTCATGTGACCAGCACGATGTTGCAATTATTGCAAATGAAAGGTGTCTTTGGAGGGCTCGCTCATGAGGACTCTCATGACCATATTCGAAACTTCATGGATGTGTTTGGGTCATTTTCTTTCAAGAACATCACTTAGGAGTCAGTCTGACTTCATTTGTTTCACTTATCTCTAATGGGGAGAAACGAAGTGGCTGACTAAATTCCCAAGGGAATCAATCGCTTCTTAGGAGGAGCTCACAGATGCGTTTTATGAAAGGTTTTTCCCTCCTTTAAAGATAGTCAAGTTAAGGGATAATATTCAAAACTTCAAGCGCGTTGATGGCAAACCTATCCACGAGACATGGTTAAGGTTCCAAGAGATGCTACTCCAATGTCCAACTCACGGGCTACCGGACAATGTGTTATTACAATATTTTTACTGAAGCCTCAACACGGTCAACAAAGGGATGGCATACAATCTCATTCGAAGAGGAATCATGAGACAATCGTTCAACATAGAATCAGCCCTTCTTGATGAGAGGACAAATATTAATCGTACATGGTACACTAAAGAGGATTAGGTGTCTTCTTTGAACATTGGGCTAACAAAAGAACAAATAGAAAAGAACCAGGAGAGAGATGAAAACATGGCCAAAATGCTGACTCAAATGACATTGTTGACAAAGCATGTAATGGGGAGTGGTTATGAAGCTATGAATCTAGCTGAAGAAAAATTTCAAAACAAAGAGGTACATCTAGTGTCAAGACTAGAAGAGGGTTCTAACTAGAGCTCTTTAAGGCCAGGCAGGAATCAAGATTGGAACATAATTAGTGAGGATGGTTGGAGAGATCAGGATCGATATTGGTCTGATCGTAATAGATATTGGAGGAAAGAAGATGATGATGATGCTTGTTATGCACACACTGGTGAGATAGCCTTACATTCAGCTCTTTCTAGTGTTAATCAGGTGTTTCACATCCTATATTGAGGAGGTATGTTCCTAATGAGTTTTATGTGATTCAATAGGATTCGGTTCAGCTTGATGAGACTTTGAGTTTTGAGGAGGAACATGTGGTTATTCTAGATTGGAAGGTTAGACAGTTGCGGTCTAAGGAGATCCCATTAGTGAAGGTTCAGTGGAGGTACCGACCGATCAAGAGTGCTACATGGCAGGCCGAGCTTGATGTGCGGACCCGATATCCTTATTTTTTTTAACCTTCAGGTATTGCCTTTGTCTTACTTTTGTGGACGAAAGTCCTTTTAGTGGTATTTGTATAATGGCCCTTGGGGTCATTTCTATTTTTAAGTGTTCTTTTCCTATTTTTCCCCTTTGATGAGTTGTAGATTCATACTCATTTGAGGATTATTTAGCTCAATAATTTGTGTCCTCAATGCTTAGTTTTTCTTGTTCAAGTGATATCTTGATGATTTGCAACTACGAAAGCAAATGGACAAGGCAAGGATGAATGTTTGAAAGAAAAGACAAAAATGTGAAAAGAAGTACAAAATTAACATTGATGATCGCCAAGCAAGAAGGTGGATCGCCTACTGAGCATGACCTCGCCCAAACTGAAAGTGCACAACACTTGTGTTTATGAACGTAAGTCGGCGAACTCCATAAGAAAGGGAGATTTCTAAATGAGAAAGGTTACCTTTTTAACCATCACCTAAAGCGACAGGACCATCACCCAAAGAGATAGTGCGAGGAAAAAAATTGAAGGCTCAAAAAGCAAACTAAGGTTATACTCAGCCATTTCTGAAAGAAAGACTCGAACGAGCTCGCCAACTAAGGTGCAAACACCTAAAGCCTTTAGCAAGAGAAGGTGAGCTGAAGCATGAATGATGAGTCACCAAATTATTTCAACGAGCTCAACTAACGTCACCCAAAGGTAGTGTTTTTCGGCAAAAATTTTGGGAAACTATATATTGCCCAAAGAAGAAAAAAATAGTGTGGAACAACTCTTAGTTTTTACCTTTGGTGAGTTTTAGAGTCGAAGCGAAACACTTTACCTTGTGAAGAACACTTTCTAGCTTTTGGGATTTTTCAACTTTGCTCTTGAAATTGAAAAATTGAAGTTTAATTCAAAATGGGTTTACTTGTAATTTCTTATTGTCATGTTACCCATGGTTGCTTTCATGAAAAGTATAATTTCTTTTCTTCTTGTGATGGGTGGCTAAAACCCCCAAGATCTAGCGGTGCAATTATGGTGTTGGGTGTCATTTAATGTAGTGGGTATTTTGTTACACTCTGTTTTGCTGATGTTCATACATGACTTTGGGATAATTATCATGGGGAAAACTTATGGGTTAAGGTTGGAAACTTAATTCCTACTTCAGATCTCTAGTCAGTACTCAAAAGAGATTGATTAGAGTGGGTAATTAGTATGATACTATCAATTTAGGTTTGATATTTGTAACTTGCTTGAATACAGAGGTTATGAGTCGAAACTAGTTGCCCTACTTCTGCATCAAAAGAGAGGGTAAGCTATTGGGTTGTTTGGTATAGTATATAGATGAGACCGAAAGGAGATTCTATGCATGCTTTGAGATCGACATATGATTAGCGTCATTGAAGATTACCTAGCCTATTCATGAATGTTCATCACTATAAAGCAGCACAATTACCCATATGTGACATTGATTTCCAATCCCCACACCCATAGATTGTTTGTTAACTCTTGAATTCCCCGAAATCTTAGTTTAATTATTACAATTGATAGCTAAATCTTTATATTAAATTGGTGGAATCATCCACCCATTTTCTTTTACTATTACAAATGAATGAGTTTACAATCCAAATCTGTGGGATTTGACCCTGACTCTTAGTTGGATATTTTTATGGACTACAATTGTTGTCCCATATTATTGGATTTAAAGAGGACATTTGAGCATTATCACCCTTCTCTTATCTTCCTTATAGGTTGTGTGTGATATTTGGTTGGGTGGCACCCTCATTGACGTATTTAGTTAAGTTTGGTGCGAGGTTTGAGTTTTGGAAGATTAATGCTTAAAAGAGTTGAATTTAGTCAATATCTTGAGATTCTGCCGTCAAATCAGAATTTTTTCAATTCCATCAGCTCTAGAAGGGTCATTGTACTCTAGTGTGATGATTGGTTCAAGTTTTGAGCATCTATTAAGAGTTGGTCTGATTAGGCATTTTAGCTTTTAAGTTTAGCCAACAGTGGAACTTAAGGCAGCTTTTTTGGTAAATGAGCTCAAAATGAAATTCCATCAGCACAGTTAGCTCTGCAATGCCTAGTTTGGTCTGGAACAAACATTGGTTTGATTCCCGAGGGTGTCGGGGTGAGTTTTTAGCTTTTTTGGATTTTGTGGCATTTCCTTTGTTACACTGTTCACTTTAGTCAACATTTTGAAAAGACGATTTTGGATGGCTATCATCATTTTCGTTGAGTCCAGAATGTCATTTCCAAGTGGTTTGCACTTTTTGTTTGCGTCGTTTGGACTCAAAATAAATTATGTGGGCTTGTTCAAAGTTTTTGACAGTTAGCCCATTTTTCTGAAAAATCTGGTGTCTGGTGCAATGGTTTAAGCGAACTCTTGATCGCTTAAGAAAAGTCCTCTGCAGCAACCAAGGGTCTCTTAAGAGAAGGGCGGGGGTCACTTAATCGCCCGCCCTTGGTTTTTGCAAAGGCCGCTTAAGTAACAAGGTAGCCGCTTAAGCGAAGGGTGCCTCTTAGGCGGGCTACGCTTTTGCGAACATTTGGCCGCTTAAGCAATTTTTTGGCCACTTTTGTGAAGATTGCTGGGTTAAAATTATATTCTTCTTCGTTTTATTTCCAAAAAGAACCCATTTGAGTAGGAGCTTGGCCTTGGATGTTTTGGAGCATTTCTTCAGCATTTTAAACCATTTAAAGGTAGTTTTCTTCATCTCCTTCTCCTCTACGTGTTTACGTCTTTAATTTTGTAATTCAAATTCGTTTGCGACCTCAAATCCACTAACTTTTAAACATGAAAGTATTGTAATTTGGTCATTTGAGGTTTGATTTGAGTCACGTTCTGCCCATCTTTTATGCATGTAACCTTCTCTCCAAATAGGATAATATGAGAGTTTCCTTTTTCGTAATTTGTTTGTGTCAATCCATGCACTGATTTTTTACCCAATATCTGGTTTGATTTTTGTGCTAGTGATATAGGTATCTGTATTAACTTGATCTTTGTGTTCTTGATAACTTGGTAGGAATCTGAGGCTCTCCTAAAGGGAAAAGCACCAGAGTTGTAGTTTGTTTGCGGTTTTTATCCTTGAGGTAGCTTATGGCTTCCCTTTCTTTGACTTGGCTTAGTTAGAGTGATTTTATTTTGGTAGTATTGCATGATTTAAGTTGAACCCTTAGGTTGTGTTGAGTTTATTGATCCTTGTATAGTTCTTTCCTTAGGTGGGGTTGTTTAGTTTAAGGTAAGTCGGAGGAGCCTTAGCTTACGTGATCCTTAGACATAGCTTCTAGGTGGTTTGGAACTTAGGAGCGTGTGGTTTGGATTGATATGGTTGTTTTGGTTGATTTGTATGGATCCTTGAGTTGTGACTTTGGTTTTTTATTAAACTATTGAGCCTAAGGCCACGATCTTGGATTGGCAGGAGTTCCGGGTTAGTACTCTCATGGTGTGACAGGTCTTCTTCCTGATTCTGTGTGTATGACATTACTTGATTGTGATAATGCTTCTGAGAAGCTTCAACCTGAATAATTTTTAATATAAAATGACTTAGTTTATAAAATGGAGACTATCCTTAATGAGTTGGAAGTCCTTGAGACTTATTTTCTATAAAAAGTGGTAAAATACCCCTTCTACTAGACTTTATCGTACCTTTTGGATGTTTTTACACTGATTATCTCAAGTTATCATTCTAGGCAACCCAATCGCTAGGTTGGGCTACAGTTTACCTTATCGTTATACGTTGTTGATGAGCTTGAAGTATCATTCGGGGCGGCCCGTAGAAAAGATACCCAAAGGTGCTTATGGAATCATCAACTCCGCCACCTTGATCATTATCAAAGTACCTGACCAGGTTCATAGTTACTTCGACACATGTTGGAAAAAAATTTCCAAACTTGTTGGTTCCTTTAATATACCTTAATACTTTTTTAGCCGCTGTGAAGTGTGTGTGTGTAGCCGAATGCTTCAACCTAGAGAGCAAACTTACAAAAAATAGAATGTCAGGTCTGATTGTGGTTAGATATAGAAAATTGCCAATTAAGCTTCTATACATACTATTATCCACTTTTTGGAATCCTTATCATTGCCAAGCTTCACACCAGTAGAGATTGGAGAAATCACAGGTTTCCAGTCTTACATTTTGAGCCTGTTTAGAATATCCAAAATGTATTTCTGCTGGCATATGATAATTCCATTACTAGACTGCAACACTTTCGTGCCAAGGAAATACTTCATGACTCCAAGATAAGTCATTTCAAAGATTTTCTCCATTTCATCCTTGAACCTTTTAATTGGTTAAATTTTGCTTCCTGTCATCCTTATAAATTGAGACAATTAAGGACTCATCACTTGTGAATTTCACATGCAGGTTTTTGTCTGTTGATGGTCATCTTACCTGTCTCCTACGCTACGCTCTCAACTGGATCAATCGCTTTGTCCTGATTTATTGAAGAGGTGCCCTGTGGAACATGTTTTATGAAATCGAACTCTTTATTCCATATTTCTTTTCTTACTGATTGAATGAAACTTATGTAGTCGATCATGATGGGAAGATCCCGCTAGGATCTAGCGCCTGTTTCCAATACTCAGCGGCCTGATCGGACCAAGCCTCTGCAATTTCAGAATCTCCCTGTTGAATGGCCTGTTTTCCTCGGCCGAAATAGGTAGTTCAATTCCTTCCCTTTGAACCGTACTTGAGAATTTCTTACCTCATACGACTCAGCAGTCAATTCTTTTGGTGTCCCATTTTGATCTATATCATATCTAATAAAATCTAATCAGATTTCTCATGGATCTATCCCAGTTTTAGGGTTTACTTTGACTTCTACTAAAGCCAAGTTGGATGAGATGATTGTCCATCCTTACTTACCATGCCCTTGGTGCTTGTTTTATGCCATACAAGGCCTTCATTAAGAGATAAACTTTCCTCTTTACCAAGAAATGAGAAACCATCGGGTTGATCTACATAGATCAAATTATAAGATTAATACCTTTAGAAAAAATGTATTATGAACGAATCCATGAATAAAATGGACCCCCCGCCCCCCAAATTGGTATCAGAGCTAAGTAGTAAAGATCCGAACATGGAAATAAAGAAGTTTATAGATATAACTTAATAAGAACAATAATAATAAAATGACAAGAATTAAATTATAAGCAAGAAAGACTTGACTACAATATATATGCAGGCGTATGCCGAAAATCTTTGCTAGCACAAAGAAAAATAATATTTAAACTACAACTAGAAATACAAAACATAGAGTATAAACTAAAACATAATTTAAAATGAATAAAGAAGAATTTGCTATAGAAGAAAAAACTTACGAAAATCCAAAAGGATTAAAGATAAAGATAATATTTTCAAACTTGGGAAGGAGATATAAAAAGATAGGTGATAATTTACATCTAATGGTAGAAAAAGAAACAGTAAGATTAGAAGATAGCTTAACTACAATGATAAGGATAACTAAAGAAAATGAAGAAATATATAGAAAGAAAGAAATAGAATCAATAAGACAACAAACAAAATTAGAAATTCAACAGATAGAAGAAGTAAAAACTGATAGGATAATTGCATTAGAAAAAGAATTAGTTATACTAAAAGAATTATATGCAACTAAACAAAAAGAAAAAGAAAAAGAAACATAATTAGAAATAGAAATAAAAAGATTTAAGGAACAATTAATTCCAGATATAAGCGTTGATAATGTTGACATAAATGAAAATTGCTCAGAACAAGGTTCGGATATAAGCGAAACATATACAGAAATATTAGAAAAAATAAAAAAAGCTAAAATGACCAATAACATAGAGATAAATACTGAAGAAATAGAAAATAAAGCAAGTGCAAGCACAAGTACAGAAGTCAAAAATCCAAGAACAATGAGTCCGAATTATTACACAGTTAGTTATCAAGAATCAGACAGATATGATACTTTATGGAATAAAAGATTAAACAAAAAATGGACACCATCTACAACATCCAGAAATAATAGTTTTCTAGATTTAGATTGCGTAGCAGACATAAATAAAACAATACAATTATGGGTAGTCTACATATCAAAACAATTAATAGATAATAAAATTGGAATGTCAGAAGTACCAGGATATATAGAAAGAACATTTATAGGAACAGTAAAATTATGGTTACAAAATCTAGCAGAAGAAAGTACCAAAATATTAAGAAACAGTAAAAAGATGGATGGAGAAAATGCGACTACACCCATTGATATATTAAATAAATATGAGATTGTTATAATAAATGAATTTAGCAGTACAACAACAGAAGTAGAAGAACAAAATAAAGAAAAACAGTTACATAGAAATTTGATGTTAAAATTAGCCATATGTAATTTGATGTTAAAATTAGCCATATGTAATATGTGCTACATAGATGAATATACATGCGTATTTATAGAATATTATTATAAAGGAACATATGACACAACATAGGCACAAGAAATAAGAAAATTGTATTTTACGAAATTACCAGAACCATTTAGTTCTAAGATAATAAAAGACTGGAATAATGCAGGACTACAAGATACAATAGGAGAAAGAATAAGATATTTACAAAAATGGTATTCAGAAATATGTGAAAAATATAGAGAAGACATAAAAATGGAAAAATCAATAATAAAAAACTTAGCATGTTGTAAAGATAGGATAGCACCTCAATTTGGATGTAATGATAATTATTATAAAAAGAAATATAGAAAACCAGGAAAATTTAAAAACTATAAATCCCAATATAAGTATAAAAAACCATGAAGACGATATTATATAAAAAATACAAAGGCAAAAAGACCCTTTAGACCAAAGAAACAACTAACAGAATGTACATGTTATAATTGCGGAAAACTAGGACATTTAGCTAAAGATTGTAAATTACCTAAGGATCAAAAAAGAAAACAAATATCTGAAATAATAATTAATGTGGCATATATACTCAAATAGATCATATAGATTATGAACCAGATAGTGATGATAGTATATACGAATTTGATGACAGTATAGATGAATTTGAACAAAATGAGTTACCTGAAAATGAAGAAGATAATAATGATTGATAAAGATGTACAAATAGTAAAAGAAGAATATACAAATGAAGAATCCATAGAACAAAAAATAATATTTGATGTTAATATATTTGAACAAATAAAAGGAAAAGAATTAGATCTCAGTGTAGAAAAAATATTCAAGTTACCTTTATTAAGTAATATATTCAAAAGGCAAAAAGAAGAATACTATGTAGTAAGTCAAAAAGAACATATAATAGACTGTAAATACACCCAAGGAAAAGCAAGAATACCCATAATAAATAAGCGAATAATAAATAAAGAAATACAAGAAATCAAAGCTAGAGACCCTATAAAATACGTACACTTAGGAGGGACAGAGATATTAATAAAAGCCTATTTTAGAGAAGGAATAGATACACAAATAGAAATATATTTAGCAGATGATAGAATAATAGAACCAATAGAAAGAAGTATTATAAGTGCAGTAAAAGGAAATGTAATATACCAAAAATTTTAATTCATAATTAGTGCCAATTATTCCGTAGCAATAAATGATAAAAATATAGATAAATCATTAGTGTTATATTGGAAAATGTCAGGAATAGAGTTAGCCCCAGACAGTAAAATATTCACAGCTCGCTGTAAGAATTTATATGTATTAACAACGAAACACAAAATAACAGCTAAAAATAAGATAAATAAAATAAAGATAGAAAACCCTTTTGAACAAATTGTGACAGTAATAGATAACAATGATTACAGTTACAAAGAAATTGACATCGAAGAAGATCTAGAAATAGTAAGTGATAGGATAAGTACATCAAAAAGAATAAAAAATACAGATAAAAATGAAAATACATCTCAACCCCAACGAAAATCAGTAAAATATTCAATAATAAAAGAAATTGAACCATTCCATTATTATATAATTGGAATAATAGAGCAAAGAAAACACATTATTATAATAAATACTGGACAAAAAGAAAATTATATACCAAGAGAACTCGTAGACGAAGAAGAAATAACCTCCAAAAAACAAGCATGTCCCGAATTACCAAAAGAATTATCATACATAAAAGATACGACACAGAAAGAAGTCATTATAGGAGGAATAATTATATTAATAAAATTTACAATATATCAGGGAGATAACATAATATTAGGAATAGAATGGTTAGAAGAAATGAAACCTTATAATCTAGACAATACACAATTAATTATAACTTATAAAAACAAAAAAGTCACAATAAAAAGAGCATTATGAAAATTTATATACTTGCAAAAATAATAGTAGAAAGTTATTACAACAGATACTATACTCCAATGTTAGATACAGGAGTAGAAGCAAATATGTGTAAACATAACGGTCTACCAGACGAATAATGGGAAAAATTAAAAACCCCTATAGTAGTAACAGGATTTAATAATGAAGGAAGCATGATAACATACAAGGCAAAGAATATAAAGCTGCAAATATGGGATAAAATACTAACTATAGAAGACATATATAGTTATGAATTCATTAATAAAGATATGCTTTTAGGAATGCCGTTTTTAGAAAAACGATATCCTCATATAATAACAAAAACACATTGGTGGTTTACCACACCATGTAAACAAAAGATAGGAGCAAAAAGAGTAGATAATAAAAATAGAAAATCCACACCATGGATTAAAGGAAGTGAAAAGATAACCCAAAAATTAGAAAATATCAAGGAAAGTACCCACAATATAGAATTAATAATATTTTCAATAGATAAACTTAAACTAATCCAAGAGAAATTAGAAACATTGTATAAGGATCTTGTTGAAATATCTGTTATAGTAACCTGATAAAAGAAAACATAGAAACATTTCAACAAGATCCCTATACAATGTTTCTAATTTCTCTTGGATTAGTTTAAGTTTATCTATTGAAAATATTATTAATTCTATATTGTGGGTACTTTCCTTGATATTTTCTAATTTTTGGGTTATCTTTTCATTTCCTTTAATCCATGGTGTGGATTTTCTATTTTTATTATTTACTCTTTTTGCTCCTATCTTTTGTTTACATGGTGTGGTAAACCACCAATGTGTTTTTGTTATTATATGAGGATATAGTTTTTCTAAAAACGGTATTCCTAAAAGCATATCTTTATTAATGAATTCATAACTATATATGTCTTCTATAGTTAGTATTTTATCCCATATTTGCAGCTTTATATTCTTTGCCTTGTATGTTATCATGCTTCCTTCATTATTAAATCTTGTTACTACTATAGGGGTTTTTAATTTTTCTCATTATTCGTCTGGTAGACAGTTATGTTTACACATATTTGCTTCTACTCCTGTATCTAACATTGGAGTATAGTATCTGTTGTAATAATTTTCTACTATTATTTTTGCAAGTATATAAATTTTCATAATGCTCTTTTTATTGTGACTTTTTTGTTTTTATAAGTTATAATTAATTGTGTATTGTCTAGATTATAAGGTTTCATTTCTTCTAACCATTCTATTCCTAATATTATGTTATCTCCCTGATATATTGTAAATTTTATTAATATAATTATTTCTCCTATAATGACTTCTTTTTGTGTCGTATCTTCTATGTATGATAATTCTTTTGGTAATTCGGGACATGCTTGATTTTTGGAGGTCATTTCTTCTTCGTCTACGAGTTCTCTTGGTGTATAATTTTCTTTTTGTCTAGTATTTATTATAATAATGTGTTTTCTTTGCTCTATTATTCCAATTATATAATAATGGAATGGTTCAATTTCTTTTATTATTGGATATTTTACTGATTTTCGTTGGGGTTGAGATGTATTTTCATTTTTATCTGTATTTTTTATTCTTTTTGATGTACTTATCCTATCACTTACTATTTCTAGATCTTCTTCGATGTCAATTTCTTTGTAACTGTAATCATTGTTATCTATTACTGTCACAATTTGTTCAAAAGGGTTTTCTATCTTTATCTTATTTATCTTATTTTTAGCTGTTATTTTGTGTTTCGTTGTTAATACATATAAATTCTTACAAATGAGCTGTGAATATTTTACTGCCTGGGGCTAACTCTATTCCTGACATTTTCCAATATAACACTAATGATTTATCTATATTTTTATCATTTATTGCTACGGAATAATTGGCACTAATTATGAATTTAAATTTTTGGTATATTAAATTTCCTTTTACTTCACTTATAATACTTCTTTCTATTAGTTCTATTATTCTATCATCTGCTAAATATATTTCTATTGGTGTATTTATTCCTTCTCTAAAACAGGCTTTTATTAATATCTCTGTCCCTCCTAAGTGTACGTATTTTATAGGGTCTCTAGCTTTGATTTCTTATATTTCTTTATTTATTATTCGCTTATTTATTATGGGTATTCTTGCTTTTCCTTGGGTGTATTTACAGTTTATTATATGTTCTTTTTGACTTCCTACATAGTATTCTTCTTTTTGCCTTTTGAATATATTACTTAGTAAAGGTAACTTGAATATTTTTTCTACACTGAGATCTAATTCTTTTCCTTTTATTTGTTCAAATATATTAACATCAAATATTATTTTTTGTTCTGTGGATTCTTCATTTGTATATTCTTCTTTTATTATTTGTACATCTTTATCAGTCATTATTATCTTCTTCATTTTCAGGTAACTCATTTTATTCAAATTCATCTATATTGTCATCAAATTCGTATATACTATCATCACTATCTGGTTCATAATCTATATGATCTATTTGAGTATATATGCCACATTAATTATTATTTCAGATATTTGTTTTCTTTTTTGATCCTTAGGTAATTTACAATCTTTAGCTAAATGTCCTAGTTTTCCGCAATTATAACATGTACATTCTGTTAGTTGTTTCTTTGGTCTAAAGGGTCTTTTTGCCTTTGTATTTTTTATATAATATCGTCTTCATGGTTTTTTATACTTATATTGGGATTTATAGTTTTTAAATTTTCCTGGTTTTCTATATTTCTTTTTATAATAATTATCATTACATCCAAATTGAGGTGTTATCCTATCTTTACAACATGCTAAGTTTTTTATTATTGATTTTTCCATTTTTATGTCTTCTCTATTTTTCACATATTTCGAATACCATTTTTGTAAATATCTTATTCTTTCTCCTATTGTATCTTGTAGTCCTGCATTATTCCAGTCTTTTTATTATCTTAGAACTAAATGGTTCTGGTAATTTCGTAAAATACAATTTTCTTATTTCTTGTGCCTATGTTGTGTCATATGTTCCTTTATAATAATATTCTATAAATACGCATGTATATTCATCTATGTAGCACATATTACATATGGCTAATTTTAACATCAAATTTCTATGTAACTGTTTTTCTTTATTTTGTTCTTCTACTTCTGTTGTTGTACTCGCTAAATTCATTTCTTATAGCAATCTCATATTTATTTAATATATCAATGGGTGTAGTCGCATTTTCTCCATCCATCTTTTTACTGTTTCTTAATATTTTGGTACTTTCTTCTGCTAGATTTTGTAACCATAATTTTACTGTTCCTATATATGTTCTTTCTATATATCCTGGTACTTCTGACATTCCAATTTTATTATCTATTAATTGTTTTGATATGTAGACTACCCATAATTGTATTGTTTTATTTATGTCTGCTACGCAATCTAAATCTAGAAAACTATTATTTCTGGATGTTGTAGATGGTGTCCATTTTTTGTTTAATCTTTTATTCCATAAAGTATCATATCTGTCTGATTCTTGATAACTAACTGTGTAATAATTCGAACTCATTGTTCTTGGATTTTTTACTTCTGTACTTGTGCTTGTACTTGCTTTATTTTCTATTTCTTCAGTATTTATCTCTATGTTATTGGTCATTTCAGTTTTTTTTATTTTTTCTAATATTTTTGTATATGTTTCGCTTATATCCAAACCTTGTTCTGAGCAATTTTCATTTATGTCAACATTATCAACGCTTATATCTGGAATTAATTGTTCCTTAAATCTTTTTATTTCTCTTTCTAATTATGTTTCTTTTTCTTTTT
Source organism: Solanum commersonii (assembly GCA_029007595.1). Lineage (NCBI taxonomy): Eukaryota > Viridiplantae > Streptophyta > Magnoliopsida > Solanales > Solanaceae > Solanum > Solanum commersonii. The sequence goes on along the minus strand of JAJTWQ010000034.1, from coordinate 141,635 downwards.
GTTTAGCTGCATATAATTCTTTTAGTATAGCTAATTCTTTTTCTAATGCAATTATCCTACTTCATCAAACATCACTTCTCAGCTGAGAATTAGTTCTTTTGTTTTAAAATAGAAAATCTTGTATCCTTTGAATGAACTATAGCCCATAAATATTCCCTTATGTGCCTTGATGTCGAGCTTATTCCTACTTGTTTCAAGAACTCGATAATAACATAAACACCCAAAGATTCTGAGATGGTGTACACATGGTTTGTTCCCACCCCAAGCTTCATATAGAGGTATGTCCCGCAAGACCTTAGTAGAAAATTTGTTCAACAAATATACGAAGGTATTGACTGCCTTCGTCCAAAATTGTTTTGGGATCTTTTTTTTAGCAAAAGACATATGGCCATCTCCATTACTATCACGTTCTTCCTTTCAGACATGTCATTTTGTTGTGGAGTGTATGGTAATGTTAATTGGCATTCAATACATATGCTATTACAAAACTCAACAAACTAAAAAGAAGTGTATTCTCCTCCATTGTCAGACCTTAAAGCCTTAATACTAAGATGACATTGATTGTACTTAAGCTTTAAATTGTTTAAAAACAACAAAGACTTCACTCTTTAATATAATGAAATAAACCCAACATATTCGGGTGTAGTCATCAATAAAGAGGAGAAAGTATTTGTTACCACTCAATGAATCCGTTTTCATTGGGCCGCAAACATCCATATGAATGAGTTGAAGTTTCTAGCTAGCTCTCCGTACTTAATTTGCTTGAAATGGTAATTTTGTTTGCTTCACTGCTGGCAGGTTTCAAAAACTTGAGTATTAGAAAGAAATTTAGGCATATTTTCCACTAAGTCCTTCTTTTTCATCCCTGCGATGCTTCTCAGATTGAAGTGACCAAACCTTTTGTGTCATATGTTAGTACATGTTTGTGAAGTAATAGTGTAAGATTGATCGGTTATTTTCTTCCAATCAACTAAAAACATTTTGTTGCTCAACTTGACATAAAATAATTCTACTCCAAAAGGGTCAGAAATAACACACTCATGAATCAGAGTATTCATTGATTGAAAAGTATAAAACTGCAAAGAGTTGCTCCTCATGTGCATCTGCAGTTTCTGCTAATTGTGCTTGCAAAGCTCCAGAGGCCTTTGCTCTTGATTTGCAGACCTTGGATTTGTGCCCCATCTGCTTACAGTTGCCGCATATAGCATCGACTCTCCACCAACAGTACTTCTCTAGATGTGTAGTTCTTTAACAACATTTGCACGGAGGGAACTTTTGCTTCACAACTCCATTATTATTTCCTCCATCATGTTTTCCCTTATTCTTTTGGTTTAATTGTTGCTTTCCTTTACCAAAATTTTCTTTTGTATAGAGAAAGCTCCTTCAGTGATCTTGTCCCGTCTCATAGTCCTTCTTTGGTCTTGTGCTCGAAGAGCACTCATTAGCTCACCTAATGAAAGTTTTCCCAGGTCCTTAGATTCTTCAAGAGAGGAAATCTTAGATTCGAACCTCTCAGGAAGAGTCACAAGAAATTTCTCCACAATCTGTTTATCTTTGAATTCTTCACCAACAAATCTAATATTATTAACAATTAAGGAGATTCGATCAGCATACTTAGTGACTATTGCATCTTCCTGCATATTTAGAAACTCAAACTCTCTTTTTAGGTTCAACACTTGCATTTAATGTGTTCTATAGTTGCCTTGATATTCTGCTTTTAATCAATCTCAAGCCTCTTTTGCTGTTTTACAAGCCATAATTCTATAGAACACATAATCTGCCACAACATTCTGCATAAGAGACTTGGCTTTAGATTTCTTTACCTTCTTTTTCCTATTGGATTTGATCTGAGCCAATGTAGGATTTACTAGTAGACTAGCAACTGATATATCTTCCGTCGTAGTTCCCCAAAGTTCATAGTCTTCAAGAAAAGCTTGCATCTTCACAAACCAAATCTGGTAATTTTCACTGGTGAAAGTGAAAGGTGGATTTAAAGGTAGGCTGTTGGATGCCATTTTTTATAACTAGGTTAAAAATATTTTGTCCTATAAGATCAACTAGAGCTTTGATGCCACTATTAGTACGTAGACTTAGCCAATCCTCCCCTCATGTGCTAACTTTTTGGGGTGTGAGTTAGGTTTAAGACCTAATTTCACATGGTATATTATGGTCTCCTTATATGGACTTGGGCAATCCTCCCATCAAGAGCTATCTTTTGGGGTTGAGCTAGGCCCAAGCGCCATATCTTTACATTCTATTAGAACCAGGTCCATCCCCATGTTGACTCCTGGTCCACACTTTTGTTAGGCCTGGGCGTGAAGGGGATGTTAGAGTGGGTAAAAGTCTCACATTGGTTGGAGAATGAACTCATGGTCTCCTTATATGGACTTGGAATCCTCCCCTAATGAGCTAGCTTTTGGGGGTGTGAGTTAGGCCAAGACCTAATTTCACATGATATTACCAATGAGGATGCTTAGATAATGCAAAAATATAAAAGTCAAGAAGAAAGTTGAGTTTTCAAACTCAAACTTCCTTTTATAAATGTATAAATTTAAAAAGTTAGGTTGCTCGTCTAAAGTAACCTAAAATATTGTTTTTTGTGTTATTCTTCAAATCTGTCCACAAAATTGATAGCTTATCATTTCTTCTTGGATTTATTAGATATAGTTAAATCTATCGACACTTTCATATGACTCTTCTTTGCTAGTTTCATCGGTAGGTGTCTTGGAACTAACTTCCTAGTACTTTACCATACCAACTATGTTGTCTTCCATGTGTCTTCTTTTTGCGTTTTTCACTTCCACTTCTTTGTTGCCTCTGTGAGATATCTCCATCCCTAGCCACTTTATCAAAGCATATGGCTAAAATATTTTCTTCCTCTTCCTCATCCTCCTCAAGGAAATCGTCGCCTATATCAACAGCGTACGCATTAGTTGGACTAAGTCCTGCCTCTAAGGCCATTGACTCATTCTTCTTTGCAATCACACTTTCTTTTTGTCCCAAATATCATTGAACTAGCTATTGGCCTGGAGGATTCAGTAATTGTTGTCTAGACTTATTGACTATCATTGTACCACACCCTTTATGATGTTGATTTCTACCTAGAGTGTTCACCAGAGTTGTATTTTTTTATTACTCTTAGGCACAAAAATTTGGGCATTATGGTTGAGGTTAATGCCCAATAATTGGTGAGCTATTCTTCTCTAATCTTTCTCTTTCGTTATCATCATTTTGATATTGTTCATCTTCAGCCTGTTCTGCCCATGTCTTGGAGATGGAAGAAACCTCATCAATTACCTGAATAAGTCATTATTTTGTTGTCCATGTTGCTCCTTTCTCATCTTTGTCGAGGTTGAATTATTTACACTTCTAAATAACAAAGAAAAGGTTGGTTGAGAAGGCCTCTGAAAATCTTGATTGTTTTCATCGTGTAGCCTATTTACACCAGATTCTTTTGTTGGCGATGAGTTACTAAACTCATGTGTTTGTGAACGTACCTCATGTTGTATAGTATTCAGCAACATGAGAGGTTGTTTAATAATAGGATCTAAAGTTCCACAATTTACCACGGCATGTTACTGGTCAATTTGTAGTAATTGATTACTATGGGATATTATTATTAATTATCTCCCTACAATGGTCCAGCTGCCTTTTTCAAGGCACCGACGGAGGTTCAAAAACATTCCGAGTTGGTAAATTTAAATTAGGATTGCCGCACAAATGAACATTCCCAGTCCCATCTGTTTTACGGCCTGGAGAATTACTTTGACTAGCTGGGGAACGTGTATGATACCAAACAGAATTTTTATGTGCAACCAAAGTCCAATTTCCAGCTTCATTATCTTCTTCATTGCTACACTTTTAAGCCGCCCTTTCATCATTTTCCCCTCCAACAAAATTGGCCGTACCCAGTTGAGAACTTTCAGAAACATCATCATCACCTGTAGGAGTTAGTTTCTGCCTCGAATCAGCTATTGATGCCTCTTTGAACATTGAAAATGTACCAGCCACTGATATTAACTCTACGGCGATAGCTAAGTCAAATTTCTCACTCGTGACACTTCTGTTTTTAGGTAGTTGTTGGTCCAATTCGATATTTGACGCATCGATCAAATTAGTAACTTTTTTATGAACTTCAGTTGTAGTATTTTCCATAACCTTGCCAGCATTCAAATTAGTAAAGGTTAATTCCTTTGTAGTAGATACTTCAGCCATTTGGTTTCCATCCGTCTTTTTATTCAAATATGCTCTTCCATCTCCTTTCAGTTTCACAACATTGTTAGCCTCAAGAGAAGGTTGTACAAGACCACCTTGAACATTGGATTTATATTTGTGACGACAAAAACTTGCCTCATCCTTGATGTTTGCAAACCATACAATACAGGGGAAGAGAGTCATACACGACCTCTTAATATTGCTCCAATACTTTAAGATCAACCATAACCTTCACCCTTTCTGTGATAGGTCTCGATCTAATCTGTGTTGCTTTATCAATTGCCAAGGGTTTCCCAACATCTGAACTGATGGATAATAAAGCCTTTCTTGCAAACATACTAGGTGGAGGCTTGGGAAAGAAATCCATGTCAAAGCTATAGAGGTTTCTTCCTTAGGGTTGAACCATTGTGACTCGGAAACACCCTATATAAGATTTCTTCACTCTTGAATTGAAAATAATGTACATGAGTAGAAAGTGCTACTACAAAGTCCTCAAATTGATCAAATTTGAGGAGCCAACCTACCAAACAGTTGCCTTTGACGCCATGTTTCTTGGGTATTAAGGTGCGAATATCGTTTAAATCAGGATGAGCATAAGAGAATTTGATAACTATCGCATGATGTAAGCCTTCTTCCCTTGTGAATCCAGCAACCTCATCCATAGTAAATTTGATAGTAGGTTCTCCATGGATCAAATCAACTAGATCTAAAATTGGTTTGGTTACGGGTTGTGAAGATGAATTAGCATGAAGGAAAGATGCATAATTGAATGCTTCACAATTATTTAGTGGTATAGATGTAATCTATTTATCTTCTTTATTGGGATCTGCCTTGATTTCTACTTCATTCTTTTCTTTGTGTTCTTAATTAGATACAAACGAATGACAGACTTTCCATTGTGATTGTCATGATTCAAATAGTTGTGAGTGACACCCACACTAATCTATTAATGGAAGAATTATTAAGATCCAAACATAGAAAATTAAAATCAATCCATCAATAATACAGTAACTAAATCCAACTGAGTTTTAAACATAAACAAACTCCAAAAACTAATTTCACCCTTTAACTCACAACTCCCCAAGAACTGAAAGTCATCGTACAAAACTTCAAACTAAATCAACTCTAATAAACAGTCTAACAATTGAAAATAAGATAGACTGTCCCAGAGTTAGGAAGATGTAAAGGTCTTGTAAGATTATCCTTCGTAGCTTGAACACGGAGCAGAGCGCTCACCCTTGAAACGGAACTATTGGCTATGCTAGATCTGGAATCTTGGAGGAATTTATAGAACACGATATGCACTTAACAAAAGAAAATTAAATGACAATATCAATAAAGTCACTATATAATGGTAGGGATCATAGAACAACTTAAATTAGACCAAGTAACACATAAACAAAACAAGTAGACCAAACTCCAACACGTAAGACAATTCACAATCATCAAGTACAAACATCACAAAACCTCATTAAAACAAATTGTTCAGCAATACCATGTTCAATGCACATGAACCCATACAACTATAAATAAAGGGTACACACATGTGAAGAGATTTATTTATGTCAATAGCCATGATATGTAAGGGTCCAACTTCGTTCATGTACCGTATCTGTGCAGTACCCAACTCTCCAAATAATTAAATATGTATATGCACTGGTGTGGTGCCCGATCCTATAAATGATATAACATGTGTACCAACACCAGCGTTGTATCTGATTCACTCATGGATTTCAAACATTCAATTTTATACTATGATCAAATCAAACATGTCTACAGATCAATCAACAAACATTGAGTTCAAGTGTATAAATGAATCTAATTCAAGTCTAACTCTAATTAACCATAAACTACCTCAATTGAAGGTTTGATTCATTTCGAACGCAACTAGCCCATTCACAGTCTAAAATAAATAAAATCACGTACTCAATTATTCTTTTAATAATTCCAGGCCTTAAGGGAAAAACAACCACTAATTTTATCTTGTTCATAGCCTAATTCCCAAGTTAGAATTTTTCACGTTAGAGGGAAGAATTTACATGTTAGAACGTGAAATTTAACAACCTAGAATTATTTCAACACCCATTTAGGGCAACCCATAAGAAAGTCCCACCATTCATGAACATTAGGGAGAATTCAATAAATCTTTGCCCCACCCCCACCCCCCGCCCCCCCACCCCAAGATTAATGAATTCAAAGAATTAAGAACATTAGAAGGGTGTAATGAACTTACCTTGATGATAAAAAAGTCCTAGCAAGTGGAAAATTGCATCTCTCTATGAAATGAACAAGTCTTAGGCCTTTAGGGAGAAAATAACATCTGAAAATGTGACCGGGATAAAAAACATTGTCAAAGATCTCCACGGTGGCTCTTTCTGCAATGGTAAATCTGCCATGGCGGGTGAGGCCGCTATAGCAGATCTCTGATGGTGTGAGGCCTCTTTGTGAGACCATTTTCTATAGCGTTCTGCCACTGTGCCGGAGTCCTGTTACTATAAGATGAGACAATGATATTTAGAGCTTTTCAAAACTTTCCCATTTCATAGCATACGTCAAATTTTTGGACCATGAAGAAATACCCCACCACAAAATTTCTACAATCAAAGTTCTACTAATTTATTTTATATTTCGAAAGTTTCTACATGATCAGTAATCCTTTCCACTAACATAATCTAAGATCAAATTAATCAAATCTTATATCACAAAACGCAGAAGATTTTCAAGCCCCATAACACCTAATTTTCACCAAAACTGACTTAGCGTGAAAATTTCACCTAGTCTCATCCCTAGGAAGATTCTACCCAAATATAAAAATTTTGAGGACTATCCTAACAATGAAACAAATCGTTATAGTGCTATGAAAAACAAAGATTATTGAAAATACATTGTGCTTGATAGTTTCCAGTCAAGATTATCATAGACTTAATAGTTTAGTCAAAACAATTGTGTTGTTTATTAACAACTCCAACGTATTTAGATAAATAACTATTAATCTTCACAATGATAATTACAATTTACAAAGAGCATTCACATCGTTCACCTCTTAAAATCAAGTGTGTATGCCATTAAATTGAATATTCATTACTCTTAGTTAGAGAAATGAATGATTGATTATTCATGAAAGATCATTCAATTTAAAAAATAAGTAACAAATGTTACAGTCAAAAAATTTGTAGAAGATGAAGTAGATCAAAGAGGAAAACTTTTGCAATCATTAATTAAAGTTTTGAGATTTGTGATGATGTCAAATCTTTTAATTTCGAATATTCTTGATTTTTTAAAAACTTTTTGTAGGATATACATTTTTGTTAGTTTTAATATTTGGGTATTAGGAAAGGATCATTTGTAGGTCTAATGAGGTCATTTAGGAATGTGCTTCGCGCATGAGAAATTATCGAGTATATATATATATATATATATATATATATATAACTATATATAACTATCAATTTCTTATTGATTTATATATGAAAAAAGAAATCTCTAACTGAACTTGCAAGTTATTTTGTCGATAGGGAACGCTTCATTCTAAGAAAAATTACGATTCAACTTGGAATTCTAGAGTAATTTTCAGTATCAAGTATCATTTGAAACATGAAAAAAGCTCAAAATACCCTTAAGTTATTTGAGATTGAATAAAAATGATCTTAGTTAATAGTTTGGTTTTAAAATGTCACCGCCGTCTGTTTAAAGATAAATTAATTTGGCTGTTGAGCTAGTTTTATATAATCTCAAAATGTAAACCACAAAATCTAAGGGCTGGTTCAAAAGTGATCAGCCAAGATAAGCAAGAATAAAGAAAAATTTAAAACATCAAAACCAAATCTTATCTTTAGAAACTGTATGAGAAAGCCTATCTCTTTGTCTTCTCCTTGACTCAAGTAAAAAAAAAAAAGAAACTATTGATTTCTTCTTCATCTACCAATAGTTGTTTAGACCATGGTAAGCACCATTTTATCTTTGGTGGTCCGTTTTATTCATGAATTCGTTCATAATACATTTTTTCTAAAGGTATTAGTCTTATGATTTCTTTTATATTTTCCAATATATATTCTATATATTCTATGTCGTGGGTATGTTGAAATGTTTCTATATTTTCTTTTATTAGATTACTTAGTAAAGTAATATCTGTTATAGTTTGTTGCCAATATTCTAAGTATTCTTGATTTATCATTAATCTGAATATTGAATTTCTAAGTCATTTATATTAAAATCTATAATTTCATTGTTTATTCTATTTATTTCATCTAGTTCATACCATACTTGATTCATTAATTCTATTTCCTCTTCTTCAAATATATTTTCCCATATGACCTGCCTTATTTCCTTTGGTATAGTTTTGAGTATATATACAAAATTAATATCTTATGTGCTAAAGTCATTTCATCATGTAGATAAGCCATATCAATCATCACAATAGCAATTTAATACAATTCTTTCATATCATAATCCTGACAGATAGTATTTATATCAGATTATTATAACTAGATTATTTTCAAACATTTTCTTGTCACTGTTAACACCGTACTTTCAAAAATACTCCCTTCCTGCAGCGCCTCAACTGTGTTTACTCCCTCACGGCTCCTCATGCCTACGGTTTCAACTTTAGGATGGCATAGTCGGAAGTTTTCTTTTCTTTCCTCATGTTAACAAACTTAAAAACATTTGACAATAATTCTAGTATATAACAATTTAATATAAATTTATCTTATCAATATCATGATATTCAGGAATCAAGCAATTTAGCTATTCATACTCATGACTGCATGTATTATCATAAATAGATGTACCTGTGTATCTCCAGTATGTTGATCCATTGTTAAACAAAAGTTTTAGCTTTGAAAAATATTTATTGAGAGAGAATATTTGTTACAAAAGGCAGTGCTTTCCGTGTAGAAAGTCTTGCCTCTATCTTGCCTAATGGCTCTCTATTTATACAAGTATAAGTAACCTTACTATGGTTACTTTTTCTAACCTATAGTTACTTTATCTAACTATGATTACTTTACATTTTGTCTAATACTATTCCTACCATTACTTTATATCTGCACTAATTTACAATATTCCTAACTTTACATTTATTCAACAAAATGACAAACAACTTTACATATTTCTTCCTTTAGCTTTTTCTTCCATTATCTTCCACTATCTTCCATTATCTTTGCTTTTGTCTTCTTGTCTATTCCAGGTTGACAGCTGGAATTATATTGTCTTCTCCGTAGCATTTTGAACAGTTGCGATCTGGATATTTGTGTCCGATAGTTTTGCAATAATTTGCCATTAGCTCCGTTGAAATAAAGTTTTGCCTTATAGCTCTTGTTGTTGGTTTTTGTTCTGGTTTTAGTAGGCTTAATACCCACTGTCTTATCTCTTCCATATCTGCTGGTCTTGTTTCTCTGCAATTTGAATATATCATTGTTTGTTCTCTGGCGTAGTAGCTCCATATTGTATTTCCGTTTAAATAATTTGTGGCTAGCTCATTTAATATTGTAGCTAAGCCAATAACTCGTTTTCTTGCATAGAACTCAGGTATTTCTATCTTTTGGATTTCGTTTTGTTTCTCTATCTTTTCTGGGATGATCATTTCCCTTGTCAAACCTATTTTTATTACTTGTATAATTGGCTTTATTTCGTCATATAGTATCTCTGCTGGTGCTGAATAGAATTTTATGTAAAATAACGTTCCTTTGGTAATTCGTTTATAGTGCATAAATGCTTTGTGTAGTTTCGGAATTGTAGCTATCTCGTCTCCTGTTGCTGTATATACTGTGTTTAGCAATCCATAATGGTAACAAGTTCCTACTAGATTGGCGTTTGTACCTGGTTGTGCAATTAATTTGTTGTATCCTTGTAAGTTTTGGGTAATATAATCTTCATGGGGATTTTTTGTATTTGTAGATCTAGGATTTTGGTTCAAAAAAGTTTGTATCTTATGGATGTTTTCTATATAGGTTCGAGTTATATGATTATATGTCTGTTTGTGTTGTCCTAGGCTTTCTTTGTATGTATTAACCTGAGGGGGTATGAATATATCTTTTTGGACTTTTGGTATAAATGGTTTATCAAATAGTTTGGTCATATTTGTATTGACATATCTTGTTTTGGTTTCCTCCTTTATTGCAGAGGTACTAGCTGTTCCTGTAGCTGCATTTAACAAACTGTTAGGTTGGGTTTTTTGGTGTTTCCCATCGTCACCTTCTAGCTCTGGAAGTTTTGAGTCGTCCGATGGACTTAGCTCCGCATGTTTCTTGTCATGCTGCTGACTTTTTATGTGTTGTAGCTCTTTTTCCATTGTATCTAGCTTTGTACTAAACAATGTCATTGTATTCAATATTTTCTCAAGTGTATTTTCATTCTCTAGATCTGTCTGAGTAGCTTTGTCTTGATATGTAATCTGCAATAATATTTTTGTCAGTACTTATCACTTCTATCGTAAATATAAAATTTTGTATATTTAAGACTAGTCTGCGTATTTCTTTAGTTGTTACTGAATCTTGTATCTTTCTTGTAATCCACCATTTCACCTGCGTATTATCTGTTCTTACAATAAACTTGTTATAAACAATATATGGTTCAAAGGCTAACAAACATTTATATAAAGCATATAGTTCTTTTCTATTTATTTCCCATTTTATTTCGGGATTTGTAAATGTTCCGGAGTAATATCTACAATGATGTTCTATTTTTTCTTTATCGTATTTATATTTCAATACTCCTCCATAGCTTATTTCACTGGCATCTGATTTTACTATGTATATGAATTTTTTATTTTCATCCGGGAAGTATAACTTTGGTAATTTTTTACATAATAGTTTTATTTTTTGTATTTGGGCTTGATCTTTTTGTCAAAATAATATTCTACATCCTTTTTTAATTTTTTATGTAATGGTTTAAGATTTTCTGCTAAATTAGGTATATATTCTCGTACCTGATTTACTAGTCCCAAAAATGATTGTAATTTCTTTTTTGTATCTATGTTTTCTTCAAAATTTATTATTTTTTGTACTATATGGTTTTGCATTTTTATTCCATTCTTATCTATTTGTATTCCTAAAAATTCTATTTGATTTTTCATTATTTCTGCTTTTTTTTCTTGCTTAAACTTATTCCCGAATGTGTAATTATATGAATAAATTTTTCTAATAATCTTATATGGTCTTCTTCTGTTCGGGAATATAATAATATATCATCTATGTATACTATGCAATTTTCTAGTTGATTAAAATAATTATCCATAAAATGTTGGTATCTTCCTGGTGCATTTTTATATCCGAAGGGTAATACGTTCCATTCATAGAATCCTTGTGGTACTGTGAAAGCTGTTAATTTTTTAGATTCTTCTTCTAACTTATGATGGTAAAATCCTGATTTACAATCAAATTTACTAAAATAATTATAACCTTGTATTTGTCTGACTTTTAATACTTTATTTGGTATTGGGTAATTGTATGTTTTTGTTTTTGCATTTAGATTTCTATAGTCAATAACCATACGGCTCTTTCCTCGTTTTTGTTCGCTATGTTTATTTACTATAAATGCTGGACTCGTATGTTTACTATTACTTTCTTGAATATATTTGTTTTCTAATAGTTCGTTTATATGCATTTTAAATTCTTTTAAGTCATCAAAATTGTATTTTAATGGTTTTTGGGTAATTATGCTATTTTCATCAATTAGTTCAATTTTTACCTTTATTTTATGTTTTTCCCATCCTTTTAAGGGATCTTCACTATATAATGTTTCCAATTTTTCTTGGATTACTTTTATCTTGTCTATTGAAAATTCTAATTTTTGTGTTATTTTTTCACTTCCTCTAATCCATGGTGTAGATTTTCTATTTTTATTTGTTACTCTTTTTGCTTCTACCTTTTGTTTACAAGGTGTGGTAAACCACCAATGTGTTTTTGTTATTATATGAGGATATAGTTTTTCTAAAAACGGCATTCCTAAAAGCATATCTTTATTAATAAATTCATAACTATATATTTCTTCTATGGTTAATATTTTATCCCATATTTGTAGCTTTATATTTTTTGCTTTATATGTTATCATGCTCCCTTCATTATTAAATTCTGTTACTACTATAGGGGTTTTTAGTTTTTCCCATTTTTCGTCTGGTAGACAATTATGTTTACACATATTTGCTTCTGCTCCTGTATCTAACATTGGAGTATAGTATCTATTATAATAATTTTCTACTATTATTTTTGCAAGTATATAGATTTTCATAATGCTCTTTTTATTGTGACTTTTTTGGTTTTATAAGTTATAATTAATTGTGTATTATCTAGATTATAGGGTTTCATTTCTTCTAACCATTTTATTCCTAGTATTATATTATCACCTTGGTATATTGTAAATTTTATTAATATAATTATTCCTCCTATAATGACTTCTTTTTCAGTCGTGTCTTCTATGGATGATAATTCTTTTGGTAATTCGGGACATGCTTGTTTCTTAGATATTATCTCTTCTTCATCTACTAGTTCTCTTGGTATATAATTTTCTTCTTGTCCAAGTTATATAATAATGATATGGTTCAATTTCTTTTATTATTGGATATTCTACTGATTTTCGTTGAGGTTGGGATGTATTTTCTGTTTTATCTATATTTTTCATTCTTTTTGATGTACTTATTCTATCACTTACTATTTCTAAATCTTCCTCTATATCTATTTCTTTGTAACTATAATCATTATTATCTATTACTTTTACAATTTGTTCAAAGGGGTCTTCTATTTTTATCTTATTTATTTTATTTTTAGCTGTTATTTTGTGTTTTGTTGTTAGTACATATAGGTTTTTACAGCGAGCTGTGAATATTTTACTGCCTGGGGCTAACTCTATTCCTGACATTTTCCAGTATAATACTAATGATTTATCTCTATTTTTATCATCTATTGCTACTGAATAATTTGCACTAATTATGAATTTAAATTTTTGGTATATCAAATTTCCTTTTACTGCACTTATTATACTTCTTTCTATTGGCTCTATTATTCTATCATCTGCTAAGTATATCTCTATTGGTGTATCTATTCCTTCTCTAAAACAGGCTTTTATTAATATCTCTGTTCCTCCTAAGTGTATGTATTTTATTGGGTCTTTAGCTTTAATCGCTTGTATTTCTTTATTTATTATTCGTTTATTTATTATAGGTATTCTTGCTTTTCCTTTAGTGTATTTACAATCTATTATATGTTCTTTTTGACTTACTACATAATATTCTTCTTTTTGTCTTTTAAAAATATTTCTTATTAGGGGTAACTTAAATATTTTTTCTACACTGAGATCTAATTCTTTTCCTTTTATTTGTTCAAATATATTGACATCAAATATTACTTTTTGTTCTGTAGATTCTTCATTTGTATATTCTTCTTTTATTATTTGTACATCTTTATCAGTCATTATAATTATGATCTTCTTCTATTTCATTTTCATGTGATTCAGTCTCATGGTCAAATTCATTTATATCAAATTCATATATACTATCATCACTATCTGGGTTATAATCTATATGATCTAATTGTGTATATATTTCATTATCAATTATTATTTCAGATATTTGTTTTCTTTTTGGATCCTTGGGTAATTTACAATCTTTAGCTAAATGTCCTAGTTTTCCGCAATTATAATATGTACATTCTGTTATTTTTTTTCTTTGGTCTAAAGGGTCTTTTTTCTTTAGTATTTTTTATATAATATCTTCTTCGTGGTCTTTTATATTTATATTGGGATTTATATTTTTTAAATTTTCCTGGTTTTCTATTTTTCTTTTGATATTAGTTATCATTACATCCAAATTGTGGTGCTATTCTATCTTTACAACAGGCTAGATTTTTTATTATTGATTTTTCCATTTTTATGTCTTCTCTATATTTTTCACATATTTCTAAATACCATTTTTGTAAATATCTTATTCTTGCTCCTAGTGTATCTTGCAACCTGCACTATTTCAGTCTTTTATTATTTTAGAACTAAATGGTTCTGGTAATTTTGTAAAATATAATTTTCTTATTTCTTGTGCTTCTATTGGGTCATATGTTCCTTTATAATAATATTCTCTAAATACACATTTATATTCATCTATGTAGCACATATTACATATGGCTAATTTTAACATTAAATTTCTATGTAACTGTTTTTCTTTATTTTGTTCTTCTACTTCTGTTGTTGTACTGCTAAATTCGTTTCTTATAGCAAGCTCATATTTATTTAATATATCAATGGGCGTAGTTGCATTTTCTCCATCCATCTTTTTACTATTTCTTAATATTTTAGTACTTTCTTCTGCTAGGTTTTGTAACCATAATTTTACTGTTCCGATAAATGTTCTTTCTATATATCCTGGTACTTCTGACATTCCAATTTTATTATCTATTAGTTGTTTTGATATGTATCCTACCCATAATTGTATTGTTTTATTTATGTCTGCTACGCAATCTAAATCTAAAAAACTATTATTTCTGGTTGTTGTAGAGTAGATGGTGTCCATCTTTTATTTAATCTTTTGTTCCATAGAGTATCATATCTATCTGATTCTTGGTAACTAACTGTGTAATAATTCGGACTTATTGTTCTTGGGTTTATTACTTCTGTACTTGTGCTTTGTACTTGCTTTATTTTCTACTTCTTCAGTATTTACTTCTATTTTATTATTAATTTCGGTTCCTTCTATTTTTTCTAATATTTCTGTATATGTTTCGCTTATATCTGAACCTTGTTCTGAACAATTTTCATCTACATCAACATTATCAATGCTTATATCTGGGTTTAATTGTTCCTTAAATTTCTTTATTTCTATTTCTAATTCAGTCTCTTTTTCTTTTTCTTTTTGTTTAGCTGCGTATAATTCTTTAAGCATAGCTAGTTCTTTTTCTAGTGCAAGTATTCTATCATTTTTTACTTCTTCTAATTGTTGTAATTCTAATTTTGTTTGTTGTTTTATTGTCTCTATTTCTTTTTTTCTGTCTATTTCTTCATTTTCTTTAGTTATTCGTACCATTGCAGTTAAACTATCTTCTAATCTTACCGTTTCTTTTTCTACCATTAAATGTAAATTATCATCTATCTTTTTATATCTCCTTCCTAAGTTTGAAAATATTATCTTTATTTTTAATCCTTCTGGATTTTCGTAAGTTTTTTCTTCTATAGCAAATTCTTCCTTATTCATTTTAGATTATGTTTTACTTTATACTCTATAGCTTGTATTTCATGTTGTAGTGTAAATATCATTTTCTTTGTCTTTGACAAAGATTTCTGACATACACCTGCATATATGTTATATTGTAGTCTTTCTTGTTTATATTTTAATTCTTGTCGTTTTGTTATTAATGTCCTGATTAGTTCGTATCTATGAACTTCATTCTTATCCATGTTCGATTTTTTATTATCTAGTTCTGATACCATTTTTGGGGGTGGTCCATTTTATTCATGAATTCATTCATAATACATTTTTTCTAAAGGTTAAGTCTTATGATTTCTTTTATATTTTCCAATATATATTCTATATATTCTATGTCGTGGGTATGTCGAAATGTTTCTATATTTTCTTTTATTAGATTACTTAGTAAAGTAATATCTGTTATAGTTTGTTGCCAATATTCTAAGTATTCTTGATTTATCATTAATCTAAATATTGAATTTCTAAGTCATTTATATTAAAATCTATAATTTCATTGTTTATTCTATTTATTTCATCTAGTTCATACCATACTTGATTCATTAATTCTATTTCTTCTTCTTCAAATATATTTGGATGTAATGATAACTACTATAAAAAGAAAAATAGAAAACCAGGAAAATTTAAAAAATATAAATCCCAATATAAATATAAAAGACCACGAAGAAGATATTATATAAAAAATACTAAAGAAAAAAGACCCTTTAGACCAAAGAAAAAAAATAACATAATGTACATATTATAATTGCGGAAAACTAGGACATTTAGCTAAAGATTGTAAATTACCCAAGGATCCAAAAAGAAAACAAATATCTGAAATAATAATTGATAATGATATACACAATTAGATCATATAAATTATAACCCAGATAGTGATGATAGTATATATGAATTTGATATAAATGAATTTGACCATGAGACTGAATCACCTGAAAATGAAATAGAAGAAGATCATAATTATAATGACTGATAAAGATGTACAAATAATAAAAGAAGAATATACAAATGAAGAATCTACAGAACAAAAAGTAATTTGATGTCAATATATTTGAACAAATAAAAGGAAAAGAATTAGATCTCAGTGTAGAAAAAATATTTAAGTTACCCCTAATAAGAAATATTTTTAAAAGACAAAAAGAAGAATATTATGTAGTAAGTCAAAAAGAACATATAATAGATTGTAAATACACTAAAGGAAAAGCAAGAATACCTATAATAAATAAATGAATAATAAATAAAGAAATACAAGCGATTAAAGCTAAAGACCCAATAAAATACGTACACTTAGGAGGAACAGAGATATTAATAAAAGCCTGTTTTAGAGAAGGAATAGATACACCAATAGAGATATACTTAGCAGATGATAGAATAATAGAGCCAATAGAAAGAAGTATAATAAGTGCAGTAAAAGGAAATTTGATATACCAAAAATTTAAATTCATAATTAGTGCAAATTATTCAATAGCAATAGATGATAAAAATATAGATAAATCATTAGTATTATATTTTGAAAATGTCGGGAATAGAGTTAGCCCCGAAGGCGAAAAATATTCACGGCTCATTTTGTAAAAACCTATATGTACTAACAACAAAACACAAAATAACAGCTAAAAATAAAATAAATAAGATAAAAATAGAAGACCCCTTTGAACAAATTGTAAAAGTAATAGATAATAATGATTATAGTTACAAAGAAATAGATATAGAGGAAGATTTAGAAATAGTAAGTGATAGAATAAGTACATCAAAAAGAATGAAAAATATAGATAAAATAGAAAATACATCCCAACCTCAACGAAAATCAGTAGAATATCCAATAATAAAAGAAATTGAACCATATCATTATTATATAACTGGAATAATAGAACAAAGAAAACATATTATTATAATAAATACTGGACAAGAAGAAAATTATATACCAAGAGAACTAGTAGATGAAGAAGAGATAATATCTAAGAAACAAGCATGTCCCGAATTACCAAAAGAACTATCATCCATAGAAGACACGACTAAAAAAGAAGTCATTATAGGAGGAATAATTATATTAATAAAATTTACAATATACCAAGGTGATAATATAATACTAGGAATAAAATGGTTAGAAGAAATGAAACCCTATAATCTAGATAATACACAATTAATTATAACTTATAAAACCAAAAAGTCACAATAAAAAGAGCATTATGAAAATCTATATACTTGCAAAAATAATAGTAGAAAATTATTATAATAGATACTATACTCCAATGTTAGATACAGGAGCAGAAGCAAATATGTGTAAACATAATTGTCTACCAGACGAAAAATGGGAAAAACTAAAAACCCCTATAGTAGTAACAGGATTTAATAATGAAGGGAGCATGATAACATATAAAGCTACAAATATGGGATAAAATATTAACCATAGAAGAAATATATAGTTATGAATTTATTAATAAAGATATGCTTTTAGGAATGCCGTTTTTAGAAAAACTATATCCTCATATAATAACAAAAACACATTGGTGGTTTACCACACCTTGTAAACAAAAGGTAGAAGCAAAAAGAGTAACAAATAAAAATAGAAAATCTACACCATGGATTAGAGGAAGTGAAAAAATAACACAAAAATTAGAATTTTCAATAGACAAGATAAAAGTAATCCAAGAAAAATTGGAAACATTATATAGTGAAGATCCCTTAAAAGGATGGGAAAAACATAAAACAAAGGTAAAAATTGAACTAATTGATGAAAATAGCATAATTACCCAAAAACCATTAAAATACAATTTTGATGACTTAAAAGAATTTAAAATGCATATAAACGAACTATTAGAAAACAAATATATTCAAGAAAGTAATAGTAAACATACGAGTCCAGCATTTATAGTAAATAAACATAGCGAACAAAAACGAGGAAAGAGCCGTATGGTTATTGACTATAGAAATCTAAATGCAAAAACAAAAACATACAATTACCCAATACCAAATAAAGTATTAAAAGTCAGACAAATACAAGGTTATAATTATTTTAGTAAATTTGATTGTAAATCAGGATTTTACCATCATAAGTTAGAAGAAGAATCTAAAAAATTAACAGCTTTCACAGTACCACAAGGATTCTATGAATGGAACGTATTACCCTTCGGATATAAAAATGCACCAGGAAGATACCAACATTTTATGGATAATTATTTTAATCAACTAGAAAATTGCATAGTATACATAGATGATATATTATTATATTCCCGAACAGAAGAAGACCATATAAGATTATTAGAAAAATTTATTCATATAATTACACATTCAGGAATAAGTTTAAGCAAGAAAAAAGCAGAAATAATGAAAAATCAAATAGAATTTTTAGGAATACAAATAGATAAGAATGGAATAAAAATGCAAAACCATATAGTACAAAAAATAATAAATTTTGAAGAAAACATAGATACAAAAAAGAAATTACAATCATTTTTGGGACTAGTAAATCGAATGACGAGAATATATACCGTGAAATAAGCTATGGAGGAGTATTAAAATATAAATACGATAAAAGAAAAATAGAACATCATTGTAGATATTACTCCGGAACATTTACAAATCCCGAAATAAAATGGGAAATAAATAGAAAAGAACTATATGCTTTATATAAATGTTTGTTAGCCTTTGAACCATATATTGTTTATAACAAGTTTATTGTAAGAACATATAATAACGCAGGTGAAATGGTGGGTTACAAGAAAGATACAAGATTCAATAACAACTAAAGAAATACGCAGACTAGTCTTAAATATACAAAATTTTATATTTACGATAGAAGTAATAAATACTGACAAAAATATTATTGCAGATTACATATCAAGACAAAGCTACTCAGACAGATCTAGAGAATGAAAATACACTTGAGAAAATATTGAATACAATGACATTATTTAGTACAAAGCTAGATACAATGGAAAAAGAGCTACAACACATAAAAAGTCAGCAGCATGACAAGAAACATGCGGAGCTAAGTCCATCGGACGACTCAAAACTTCCAGAGCTAGAAGGTGACGATGGGAAACACCAAAAAACCCAACCTAACAGTTTGTTAAATGCAGCTACAGGAACAACTAGTACCTCTGCAATAAAGGAGGAAACCAAAACAAGATATGTCAATACAAATATGACCAAACTATTTGATAAACCATTTATACCAAAAGTCCAAAAAGATATATTCATACCCCCTCAGGTTAATACATACAAAGAAAGCCTAGGACAACACAAACAGACATATAATCATATAACTCGAACCTATATAGAAAACATCCATAAGATACAAATTTTTTTTAACCAAAATCCTAGATCTACAAATACAAAAAATCCCCATGAAGATTTTATTACCCAAAACTTACAAGGATACAACAAATTAATTGCACAACCAGGTACAAACGCCAATCTAGTAGGAACTTGTTACCATTATGGATTGCTAAACACAGTATATACAGCAACAGGAGACTAGATAGCTACAATTCCGGAACTACACAAAGCATTTATGCACTATAAACGAATTACCAAAGGAACGTTATTTTACATAAAATTCTATTCAGCACCAGCAGAGATACTATATAATGAAATAAAGCCAATTATACAAGTAATAAAAATAGGTTTGACAAGGGAAATGATCATCCCAGAAAAGATAGAGAAACAAAACGAAATCCAAAAGATAGAAATACCTGAGTTCTATGCAAGAAAACGAGTTATTGGCTTAGCTACAATATTAAATGAGCTAGCCACAAATTATTTAAACGGAAATATAATATGGAGCTACTACGCCAGAGAACAAACAATGATATATTCAAATTGCAGAGAAACAAGACCAAATAGATATGGAAGAGATAAGACAATGGGTATTAAGCCTACTAAAATCAGAACAAAAACCAACAACAAGAGCTATAAGGCAAAACTTTATTTCAACGGAGCTAATGGCAAATTATTACAAAACTATCGGACACAAATATCCAAATCCCAACTGTTCAAAATGCTACGGAGAAGACAATATAATTCCAGTTGTCAACCTGGAATAGACAAGAAGACAAAAGCAAAGATAATGGAAGATAGTGGAAGATAATGGAAGAAAAAGCTAAAGGAAGAAATATGTAAAGTTGTTTGTCATTTTGTTGAATAAATGTAAAGTTAGGAATATTGTAAATTAGTGCGGATATAAAGTAGTGGTAGGAATAGTATTAGACAAAATGTAAAGTAATCATAGTTAGATAAAGTAACTATAGGTTAGAAAAAGTAACCATAGTAAGGTTACTTATACTTGTATAAATAGAAAGCCATTAGGCAAGATAGAGGCAAGACTTTCTACACGGAAAGCACTGCCTTTTGTAACAAATATTCTCTCAATAAATATTTTTCAAAGCTAAAACTTTTGTTTAACAATGGATCAACATACTGGAGATACACAGGTACATCTATTTATGATAATACATGCAGTCATGAGTATGAATAGCTAAATTGCTTGATTCCTGAATATCATGATATTGATAAGATAAATTTATATTAAATTGTTATATACTAGAATTATTGTCAAATGTCTTTAAGTTTGTTAACATGAGGAAAGAAAAGAAAACTTCCGACTATGCCATCCTAAAGTTGAAACCGTAGGCATGAGGAGCCGTGAGGGAGTAAACACAGTTGAGGCGCTGTAGGAAGGGAGTATTTTCGAAAGTACGATGTTAACAGTGACAAGAAAATGTTTGAAAATAATCTAGTTATAATAATCTGATATAAATACTATCTGTCAGGATTATGATATGAAGGAATTGTATTAAATTGCTATTGTGATGATTGATATGGCTTATCTACATGATGAAATGACTTTAGCACATAAGATATTAATTTTGTATATACTCAAAACTATACCAAAGGAAATAAGGCAGGTTATATGGGAAAATATATTTGAAGAAGAGGAAATAGAATTAATGAATCAAGTATGGTATGAAGTAGATGAAATAAATAGAATAAACAATGAAATTATAGATTTTAATATAAATGACTTAGAAATTCAATATTCAGATTAATGATAAATCAAGAATACTTAGAATATTGGCAACAAACTATAACAGATATTACTTTACTAAGTAATCTAATAAAAGAAAATATAGAAACATTTCAACATACTCACGACATAGAATATATAGAATATATATTGGAAAATATAAAAGAAATCATAAGACTAATACCTTTAGAAAAAATGTATTATGAACGAATTATGAATAAAACGGACCACCTCCATTTTGTCTCCATTTAGCTTTGAATCCTTGAGCACTATTTGCAACTTTTTCTTCAATGGATCATCAAACTTATCTTGGATTATTTTACTTTATCTATAGAGAATATAATTAATTCTATTTTTGGGTATTCTTCTTTTATATTTTCTAATTTTTGTGTTATTTTTTCACTTCCTTTTATCCATTCTGTTGTTTTTCGTTCAGTCCTATGGCAATGCAGTGATAAACTGCCTCGAGCATAGATCGCATCACCTTGATGATTCCTTAGACAGAAGGCATACAAATTCCTCCTTGGATTACCTCTGGATTTCCCATATGTATTGCATTTAATAACTTTCGTGTCTTATGGCTTTCATGTGATGGATGAGAAATAAATCATAGGTTTATTACATTCTAATGATACCACCATGTCTGGCCAATTTTTAGGAATTTGAGTCATTTTGGGATAGTTTGTTTTCACAAGTCTCCAGATGTTTGTGTTTACTTTAAAAATAAGATTGGTGTAGGTCATCCTCTTCCCATTCCTGATGATGTTTCTCCTCTTCCATAGATACATTAGAATAGTTGTACTAATAGGTCTCTGTTTTGGACTAAAAGTGGTTGTCCACCACTGAGTTATGACACGTGAAAAGTTGAAGTCCATCTTTATGAATTCATGGAATTTAGAAAACAACCTGCATAACTTTGCAGCAGTGGGGGAGGTTAGAAACAAATGAGACATAGTCTCTTGTTTAGGATTCCGACAGCACCGACACTAAGAAGCTATATTGATTCCCATTGTCTGAATAGCCTTATCAACCAAAATTCTAAACTGCAAGTATGAAAGACATCTTGAAAGCTACTTTCTTGTTCAATGTGAACTTGAAAATATCTTCCATTTCTTCTCTGTGTCTTAACATATTTCAAGAACTCCTTACTGAGAATTTTTCATTTAACTCTAAGCATCAATTTTACTTGATCTAGTTCATTGTTATCAACTGGGTGAGGAATATATTTTATCACATGTTCGACATACTCCTCAGGGAGACAATTGCTCCGACTTTGAATATTCCATCCTTGTGCATCAACAAACCTGCTAACCTCAATCTCCTCCTCAACCTCATTTATAAGAATATGATATAAAGATCCCAAATCATTCCAGTTATCATACCAAAAGCTGGAATTTCCCTGTCCTATTTCCACCAAATTTGATGCTCCGCCAAATTTCTAACGAACATCATTTCGTCTAGATTGTGGAGGCATCTCTACAATTTGCAATTACTGGGTGCAATTTTTCGCAGTATTTGTTGACCATAGAAGAACCTCAAATAGAAGGTCTACTTCTTACATTCCACCATAGTTTGCAAAACAATGCATTTGAAACATCAAAAAGTGATATGAATCCTACTCCACCTTCCTCCTTTGGCAAACACATGTTTTTCCAGATCACTAGTATATGTTTTCTTTGTATCTATATTTCTCCGAAAGTACCTAGAAAACATCTTGTGTAAATGTCTTATACTCCTATAAGAGGGTTAAAAGCTAATAACATATAAGTAGACATGCTTTAGAGAACATGTTTAATCAGCACAAGCGTCCCACCAAAAGATAATTCTTTCCTTACAATAACTGGATCTTGTTACCTACTTTCTTGATCATATTATAATAGTAGCATATTTTATTCCTACCATAGAGATAAGGCAATCAAGATAAGTACAAGGAAATGAGCATTGCTATTTTTTGTTAGAGACTTTATGCTGGCTACTAATCTTGAGGATACTTTTTTATGGACATAAAAAACACTCTTCTCCAGATTAATCAACGAGTTTCATAGATTTCTTGTCTGTAGAGAAAAATAACATGATATCATCTGCATATGCAAGATGGTTGATAGTTGTACTCCATTTAGGAACCCCAAACCCCTTGAATTCACCTAGCTCATTTAAGGTATTCAACCCTCTTGTAAGGACCTCTGCTGCAATAATAAATAGGATTGTTGAAAGAGGATCTCCTTGTTTTATTCCCCTCATAAACTTTTTTAAAAAAACATTGAGCTTGACCACATAATAAGATTTTGTACTAGTTATCTGCTAGTAATCTGTACACCATGTCAATTATCACTTCACAGAAACCAAATTTTCTAAAAGCCTTTGTAATGGAAAGCCAAGATAGTCTATCATAGGCCTTGGTCATATCAAGTTTTATTACTAAGTTTGTAGACTTGGTTCTTATTTTGATAATATCCCGTATAATTTCCTGGATCAATAATACATTTTCCACAATACTCTTCCTCTTCACAAAGCCAAATTGATTTTTAGAGATCAACAGGGGATGTAATGTCACTAACCTACCATGTTGTACTCTAGCGAGGAGCTTGTTGATGAAGTTCCTCAAACTAATAGGTCTTACATCTGCTAACGTGATTTTTTTGGGTAGACACCAAACTTGTATGAGTTACATATCTTGGTAAAGTTGCTCCTCCAAAAAAATGTTGCACCACTGCTATAACATACCCTTTATAAAGTTGCTTCTTGTATTATCATATTCTTCTTCCCATAACATAGTGGGTTCTCCATGACCATAAGTTATTTCTTTGATGGGAATATGATTTTTGTTTTCAATTGTTTTTTTGGTTTAAGGATTTCAAAAAATTTAATGGGGTTATTGGTGGTGAGCGGCCATGAAACTTCATGGTGACGGTGGTGATAGATTTTTCCTGGCAGCGAGGACAAAAAATTTGATGATGGCTCTTTTTAATTTGAGTTTTGGCTAAAAAAAGGTATACCACTGCCGCCAGTAGTTTCACAATGCTGATTTTTTTCTAATTAAAAAATGTTTATCGACAAGATTAAAATGATAAAACATATTTCTATTTTATTAGGAATATCTTTTAGTTATCAAAATGAAAAGCAATAATAGGAGTTGCTATGATATTATATATATATATATATATATATATATATATATATATATATATATATATATATATATATATGACATATATTATCAGTGTTATTTTATTTTAGTTGTTACAATGAGATTAGGAAGGAAAAATGTTATTTTCTACTTATTTAGTAGTTAAAGTGAACTTAAAAGAAAAGAAAAAAAATGGGTTCTTTAATAGTAATATTTTTATTAGAATTTTTTTTTAAAAGAAATAATATATTTATTTGAAAAAAAAACATTTTTGACCCATTAAATAACAAAACGACATATTAAAACCAAACTATTGATGTGAATGCATTTTTAGACCAAATCATTAACTTTTGTTCAATTTCACCTAGTCTAAGAACATTTTTAACTGTTTCTCTTTAAAATATAAACACTGATACTGAGAAGTTTCAACAAAAAACAAAATGCACGCCCGTTTTTTGTAATTTAAATGTAGACTAGATTAACCAGATTTATCTTTACAAGAATAACTTTCCTCCCACAATAAATTAAACAAGTGGTGAACTTCAATTTTCCAAGATATTACAGAAGAAATAGATTTAGCATGTACACATAACATAAACCAATCCAGGAATCAGGAAATTCTTCAAACTGTACAAGCAAATTTCCCATCCTCAAAGGTGTGTGCATATATATATTATAAGGCCACTAATTCGACAACATGCTTAGCTTTACCCTCCTTCCAAATCGAGGTTTCCCACCACCCCCCCACCCCGAAAGAAATGGCCTTAATGCGCGACACTTTGTATTGGAATGTATCTGTATCTCCTCCTAGGTCCTTTACAACTGTGGATCTCATTTACATGACAAAAGAAGTAAATTGTTCCGGCAGAAGTGAGCAATCAGTTCAAAAGATAGGAGGAGGAGGATCATGAATTTGGCCTAGTCATAATCATAACAATTCTTTTTGGTCCTTCCTTTTTCTAGACGTGCTTTTCGAACAGCTTCTTGGATTTGTCTCTCATGTTCCTTTAACATGTCTTCCATACTTCCCCCTGGTGGCACTAGTGGTCCAGAGCAAAGAAGTCTACTTTTCTTTGGCACATAAACCTGTAACAGCAAAAAGGGATAGGTAAAACGTTTCAATGTTAAATTAACACCTGCAAATTGGAAAGTAAAGATTAATTGCAGTACACACCGTTGAATCCCCATAAGATGACCCGTCATCCCTCTTTGAATGAACACTTGAAAAGTCTCCTACAGCTCGAGACGTGTGAGAACCCTGTCTTAGAAACTCTCCACCATGTTGGGATGTACATGAATCCTCTTTGACTTTGCGAGAATATCCAGCTGCATTAGGATGGATCACTGAAGTTGAATGAATAAATCCGTTCCTATTTTTCACTCTTGGTGGCTCAATAGGGAATCCACTTACACTTTCTTCTAGAGGATTATATTTAACACTAATGCTGATATTTGATTGTCCCTGCAATGTGGAAACCATTCATTTTCAATGACAGTGAACAGAACAGCCTTAATTCAATTTCTTTCGGAAAATAGAAGAAGATCAACCTGCCCAGCAATGGATTCTGTAGTACTTTCTCCCTTTGATTGCCTTGACGACTTGCTCAATGATTCATCTCCACATCCTTTAACACTCTCAGCTTTCCGCCTGGGATTAACAAAATTCTAAAGTGTGAGACTACGCAAAAGTGAAAAAGTACAGACCAAATTAATCATGAACGTAAGAAAAGTACAATACAATAGTACAGGTTATTGGTAGCTTACTAAGATAGTCCATAGTCATTATTTTATTTACAGATACTTCAGTTAGTGAAGTTTGTTACGTTTACTCATAAAAGATAAACTACTAAAGGGCTGATTATGGCATGTGTGTTTGGTGCAAATTTGACTTCTTTGCTTACTTTTTGTTAAGTAGTTCCCGGAAGAAGTGTGATAATAATTTTACATGTTTTTCTAGTTTAATATTTACAAGTTAGGTTTTATTTGTTATTATGTTCATAAAAGTAGTATTCAAATCTCATGTTATTTGGGAGAGGGTTTGGTGATTTTTCCCTCGTGTATAAGGGTGGATTTTATTCTTTTTGACAACAACAATGTTATAAATATTATTGAGAGTTATTTCCTTTACACCTTTGTGTAATAGTTACTTAGGTTTCATCATTAAACCTTACAAAAAAGATTTATTTCAAGAGGTAAGCTTACTTTTATGCTTGATATCTATTGTTTTTTTTTTTATGACAAGAGAAATCCACAACCGCTACCCTTTGGGTGCGCACAGGGTAAAACCCCCGCTCTTATGCAATAGAGAGCAAACCACATAGGAAAGGTAACCTGCACTAGGCAAGCCTGGTGCGACGAGCTCGACCTTTTTTTTTTTCTTAAAAATGAATAGATCTCTTTACTTGTATGACTTAGATGTCTCGTATTTTCTCAAAAAAGTGATTTTATTGATGGGATTTCGTATGAGATCGATGATCTCGATGAGATTGATATTCCAATCTTTCTTCTTAGAACGTATTGATTTGACCCAATAAGCGGGGCCAAGCATGTTGCCGCCAGAAGCAAAACCCCGTATAGAATCTCCTAATTGTTCCAGAGCTACTAGAAAGGGATTCTTTAACCAGAAAGAATTCGGTTCAGATGGAGGATACCTATCCAGAAGTTTTTGCAACTCAATCATAGATGATGGAATCACCAAAGATTTGACCTTTTCGAACTCTCTCTCTAACTCACTAGAGGCACGGGAAACAAAGAGAAGATGTTTGCTTCAAAGAATGCTTTCAAGCTAGGAATTTAAGCACGGATAGCTTTATTTGACAATTAGCTGGAAGTCAGGTATGCCTATTCAACATAAACTAAGGCGCTAGGTAGATTGTAGATTGTCGGGTATGACTTCGATTCTAAGTCAGAGAATGCCCATGAATAGGGTCTTATTACAGAATCCCCAGAAGGCAAACCCATTGCTTTCTCTGGCAAGGGGTTTCAAACTTGAGATCTCCAACATGGAAGTCCCAAGCCCAAACCACTGGGCCACCCCGAAGGGTTGATATCTATTGTTCTTGTTCGAATTAATTGGAGAATGTAACAGTAGTGCAACTTGAACTCAAACTGATATTGAAAGAAAGAAACAAATGCAGAGACCATAACATTGAAAAATAATGTAGCAAATGGAATGATATGCAGATTTTAGATACGAGGAACAGGTTGTGAAGAGCTAAAACTAGATACCTTCTTGCTTCCTCTTCTCGAATCTTAGCATCATATTCCTTGCTTGGAGGATATTTGGGTAAACTAGATGGATCACAAGGTAAGGGCTTTGTACTGAAGAACTGAAAGTAAAAAACAAAACCAAAGAAGATATAAAGCAGAGTAAGCACTTACAAAAATATATAGAATACTTTAGGTAATTTGTGAAAGACAATCTTGGTATGCCAAAAAGATAAAACAATTATGTCTAGCAAAGGAAAAAAAACACCTTAAATCATATCAATGTCGGCAGGCTGCAAAACGTCAATGCAGAATAGGTTAACAAACAGACATTAATCTGCTTGGACCATTTGAGTTCATGAAATATTCAAATGATGATGTAGAGAAAAACCTCCAAGTAATGCACAACCAGATTAATTAAAAAAGAAACAACAAGGTTGATTCTAAAGCAAATATGATCATTAAGTAAAAATTTCTGAATGTTCACAGGATAGAAGAGAATGTAATTTCCAGCGATTAATAATGTAATAATACTTGCTTAAAAATGCTTCCAATCATGATACAAGGAATATGAATGACCATTACAAGCAAAGGAAATAAATACTCTTAGTTGCCTGATAACCACCGTAGATGGTATTTGTCACTCAAATGGAAAAGAAACTAAAGAGGTGTTGCTATTCAAGGAACATGGTTTCTTACCTCACTGTTGAGTGCAGAATAAGCAGTACCACGCCTTTCTGGTTCTATTGAAAGTAGGATGTCAACAAGGGCCAAAGCTGAAGGCTGAAAGTCCTTGAATGTATCAGTGACACATCGCTTGTATGGGTGTTGTGGCTTAAAGCTAGTAGCATGAGGTAGTTTTGATTTCTTCCAGTATTCTTCAGAAGGTGAACCACAAAGTTTGAAAATCTTATGCATTTGCTCCACCTGCAAAATTGTTTCAGGAACCAACAATGAATTGTGAACTCGGAAAAGTCAACATGCATGAAACTGAAACAAATGTCTAGAACTAGAATTTACTGTGTCAAAAGCATCAAACAAATTTAAAGTGGAAATTAGAGAATAGCTTTAAACTCTTTGGGTAATGGAATAATTCTAAAGCGACACTTCCAAAGAGATCAGACGTGTGTTAGGAGGAGATAATCAATCATAAGTGAATAAAGTTTAGATTGAAGAGTATATTGAAAGTACCTCTGTTCTTCCAGGCATGATAGGCTTTCCAGCAGATAATTCAGCGAGGATGCAGCCAGCACTCCACATATCTATGGCCACTCCATATTCCGTTGCACCAAGCAAAAGCTCAGGAGCTCTATACCATAGAGTTACAACACGACTTGTTAATGGCTGTGTTTGGTTGGGCTCAAAGGTTGTAGCCAAGCCAAAGTCTCCAATCTTTAGAACACCATTATCATCAATGAGAAGGTTTGAACCCTTAATGTCTCGATGAAGTACACCCCGGCAATGACAGTGTTCAAGTCCACGAAGTAATTGTTGCATATAACATTTAATCTGTAAACCATCATGTAAAAATTTGGAGAACATCGAAATATATCGTGTAGATTAAAATGCAGCTACCGGAGGGTGGTAAAATAAGTTTAATTTACACATGATTTTGTTCGTCTTTGGACCTTATTTTCTTGCTTTCACTTAGTCTCAGTATTCTCTAGGTTCAGTCCATGAAGGAGTCATTAAACAAGTTCAAAAATTTATATTCTGGGAGGATTTTCTGCTTTTGAATCTAGTTAGGACTTGGGTGTGCTAATTATGAATATCCCAGGGTTTTTCAGACAAGAAGAGAAAGATGTACCTGTGCTTCAGTAAACTTAACCCGAGGTGCTGCTGCAAGTCCAGCAAGATCGTGTTCCATGTATTCAAATACAAGATATAAGCTGCCTGATATTCTAGATGTGACCAAAGCCTCAAGTTTCATAACATTTGGGTGGTCCAATTTACGCAAAATAGATATTTCCCTTGCCATAAAGCGAACACTCTCTGGATCCATATTGACAAACCTCACTTTCTTCATTGCAACAATTTTATTGGTTTTAAGGTCACGGGCCTTGTACACACTACTGTATGTTCCTTGACCAATCTGCAAAAAATTTAAACATTTATCAACTTAATTGCCGGAATGTATGAAAATTCAAACTCTTTATAATTGTCCAAAGATCTCTGAAAAACTAAATGACATTATATATTTGGCTGGACATAAATTTATGTTTCCACAGTGCTTCCAACAAGTACAAGGTATTCAAGCACTCTCACCATATGTTAAGGAAGTTCAATACCCTGAGTAGAGTATGAAATTTCCAGAAATAAGAGGAACAAGGATCCGTAAAGTACAAGATGCAGATATCAAAGTTGAGCAAATTATGGGCTGATATGTAGAACAAAATGCATGAAAGATTCATAAATAAAACATGAGCAGACAAAAGGTGTAGAACTGACTTTATTTAATTTTTCAAATGAGTCTGCACTTCGAGGAAGCCACCCTTGAATAGCCTCAGCTGCGACAGAAGTAAGCCACGATGGCCATCCTGCAGCTCCAAGTTCACCCTTTGCAGCATTAGGTATGCTTACAACTCTAGACATTGATTGTTGCACTCCAAAATCAACGGTGGAGCGCCTCTTGTGATGGCCTTCCTTCGGCCTCTCGATAATTCTTGTTTTTCCATCATCCTCAACTTTTGTTGCAAGGACAGAAATAAGAGCAGATTCTGATGTCCGCTTTGATTTAGAATTCATAGGTATTATTTCAATCTTAGGATTAACTAAGTCTACTTTAATCTCCTCTCTATGCAAGGGAGCAACCATATGTACAGAAGATTTATCAACTTCTTTTTGTTCGAAAACATATTCATCTTCGGAAGAACCCTTTGAGCAAATGCAGCCCATTCTTTTGTAACCAATATGTTGTGTCACTCAAGACACATTCGAGACCCGCATAATAAACCTGCACCAACAACAAAATTCACTGGAAAAATAAATATATGTATATTGCACTTAAATAAACTTGTCATTTTCTAGTTTCTTACCAATCAATGCAGGCCTCCAAATCCTCTCAAGAACCCAAAATACGAGATTGAAATTGAAAACCAATTAATGTCCAGGATCTCAGGAACGAGCAGGAAATATATATATGATTTCTTCAATAAATATCACCCCATAATTAATTAATTAATTTATGTCTTGTTACATAGCAATTTTGCATTCAAATAAAAATGTTAAGGCAACCCCAAAAAGTCAAAAACCCAGACCAGAAAAATCCAGCATTACAACCAAACATAAGAAATAAAGATTCCAGCATATAAAAGGGAACAATAGGTTGGTGCACCAAAAACCAATTCTATGCTTTTTGTTAAAAGGATTGATGCAGCAACTCTGGTCAAGGATGATACCCTAATGGGGGAATGGAACAAAACTTACTTTGATTTTTTCCAGAAATATTTCAACTAATTACCATTTTCTTTTCTTTTTTAATTAAAAAAAATACATTTTCTTTTACTTCTTTATTTTCAGAAAAAAGAAAAAAGATTTTTACCCATATATTTCAGGATATTGATGAGAAATCAGCGAAAAACACGAACAACCAGTTATTATTATTTTTTCCATGAAAGACGTAAAGATAGAGGGGAATAGTAGTATACCTTGTGCCTTTATCTTTGGTTTGGTGTGAGTACTTTTGGTGTCTCTGAATTTGTGCATTGTTTGATGTACAAATCTCCATTCTCATTTTCTGCAAGTACCAAAAAAATGTCGTAATTCAACTCTGACGTGCACTGCAGTAACCCAAATCTCTTTCTGATTTGCCACGTGGAACTCATCAAAGTGGTGGGACCCAAAAGGAGAAACTTCTCTACTACTATCATTTCGTTACCCCAAACCATCACATCCTTTCCGTACAACAAGAATGTTTTACATGAAAAATCATTTTTGTCACAATTTACTTTTAACGTATTAAAGTTAGAGCCGTCAAAAGGGCTTAGCCCATGAGGACGGCTCGACCCAATCTGTTATTGGGATAGAGTTGAGATAGTATTTTATAAGTTCGTTTAAAATTGGGGCTTATAAGCCCAACCTTTTTAGGCCTTTAGCCCTTGAGGCTTGATTGGGCCGGACCGGGATCGGCTCATGAGCCAAATTATTTAATTTTAATTAATATAAATATTAAAAAAATAAGAATAAAACACTAGAAAACCTAAATAAGTGTTTGTGGAGTTTTTCTAAGGAGCTTACCTCATGAGTTTCTTTATTATTTAGTTTTGAATATAAGACTTGGATAGTAAACACTATTTATATTATATGTGATCGAATGTTTTATGGCTTGAACAATTAATTAGTTTCTTGATTACATTTAAAAAAATACTTTAAGTAATTATGTATTGCTAACTAAAGTTTTAATCAGAAGTGTTCTTTAGTTTACTAGTTTGTTTTTCAGATATTATTATTTTTTTCTTTAAATATTTATTGCTAGATTTTATTTAGAATTATTGAAACAATATTACTGTTTGTGACATTGATTTGACATTAAAAAAAAAGGGCCAGCCTGCCCCAACCCTTGACCCTTCTGGGGTTGGGCTGGGTTGACCATTTTACAGCCCTTTGAAATGAAGG
The DNA here is from genome assembly GCA_029007595.1 of Solanum commersonii. Lineage (NCBI taxonomy): Eukaryota > Viridiplantae > Streptophyta > Magnoliopsida > Solanales > Solanaceae > Solanum > Solanum commersonii. The sequence continues at coordinate 109,268 of JAJTWQ010000034.1, read as the reverse complement.
GCCAACCCGCCTCAGCCCATCAAATTCTTTGGCCCACAAGGCTTGGGCGGGGGTAGGGCTGGGCTGACCCGTTTTGACAGCTCTAATTAAAATAATGATTAAATTGGGTGTTAATGGCAGTGGCGTACGCAAGATTTTTCGTAAGCGATATCACTCTTTTAAAATGAGAATATATATATACACAAAATATTTATTCTTACAAAGCACCAAATAATTACTAATAAATAAAGAAGGCCAAAGAAAAAAACACATAAAAAATATGGTTGTGAGGTTTCAACCCAAAGAAAAAAACACAAAAAAATGAAAAAATGAGGCTGTGAGGTTTGAAACCGAAACATTCACAAAAAATATGAAAAAATGAGGTTGTGGATGTTTGAAACTGAAACATTCACTGTGGTTCTTCAACACAAAACCATCTAGGCTACATGCATTCTCTATTAAAGGAGTGTCACTTATAATATATAATCGTTATATCCGCTTTTGTTTCTTAATTGTATATACCTATTTAGTAATTTTTTCTAACAAAGCAGTGCCAAGTGATACCCCTTCCACCTTCCTAAATCTGCTCCTGTGTCGATAGGGTCATTTGTAGATATTCAAATTTTGTGGGACTCTACAAAATTTGTTTGATTTAGCTTATATCTTTATAAAGAATATTATATTCCCTCAAAGAGGCATCTAGAATATTCTATAAATTCATGGAATATTCACAAAGATCAATGGAGATCAAATGTATTTCAAGGAGATCTATATCATCCTAGTTCAAGAAGTACGTCACTATTACCCTCGAATCACAGAAAAATCTTAAGAGAGAATAATCGAGGAATAAGTCGAATTGTACGCATATTATTTTATCAATAAAAATTCTTGTTTCTTCATAGTTTATTTATGCTTGATGTGTTGTCCATATATTTAAAAAATTGCAGTCAAATTCTAGCACAATTAGTCAATCTCTACCTCCCATCTCAACTTTCAAACATCACAGAATGTCGAAATGACTTCAGAGAAGACCAACTCTCAATCAACTGCTTCTAAGATTGCCGACTCCAAGTTCTCCATTGAAGTATAAAGAGTCCTTGGTGTTATCTTTGTAAGTTTTGAATGTGTTATGAAGAGCAAGGCGACTCTTCTAGGACAACAAACACTTCAATGGTCCTTCACATCAAATTCTATTCTTGGGTTTTCAACTCTAGAAAGATCAAGGTCCTCCACAAATGCTTCAAAAGAAGGAAGCAGTGTTGCTGACAAGATCAAACAAACCTCAGCTCTACTTAACATTTTTGGTTTCAAGAACTTTACCACGAAGAAGAACTATGATTCAATTAGTGAATCATCTCCACATGCATCACGTAATATGAGTTTGTTGAAGATCAACTTGTGTGACAGTCTATGTTACTCTTCTATGTCCATAAAGATTATGCAAACAATAGTGACTGATGCTTCATCCATTGAGGAACAACTTGCAAATCTGGCGAAGTTGGTTGAATGTAACATCCCGTAATCAAGAAACCTAGAAATAGGAGGCAAATGGGAGGTCACCAGCCCTCCACTGATCCATGGCACCCTTCATGGATCCAGTCACGGGCCGTGAAGGGCACCACAACTCGTGGTGGTGCCCATGGTGAAGTGGACAGTGTCCTCCCTAAGGCCAAGCTCCTCTCACGAGCACTCAGACGGCTCGTGAAGAGACAAATGGGTCGTGGTGGTAGCCGTAAAGGGAGGCAGAATCCCCCAAAGCTACTGGTCTAGGGTCACAACTACCCAAATGACTCGTGGACCTTGAGACGGTTCGTGTGGCTCTCCATCTGGAGGTTCGCGTCAGTTGTAAATCAGGATCAACTAGGTCTTTTCCTATTTATTTTATTATGATACTATGTTGTTTTATCCATACCTAGGACCCTTATATAAATAATTTTAACCCCAAATTCAACCCATTCAAGTCATTCTCTCAAAAATTCAAAGGAAGACCAAGTCTTTCTCTCTCAAATATTTCTCTCTCTAGAAAACATGAAGAAGAAGAAAAGTTCAACCTAGGGTTCCAAGGCATGTCTCCAATTCCACCATTGAAGGCAAGCTTTTGGCATTGAGGCATGATAGTTTTCATCCATGGATTCCTTCTATTCATGGACTTCCCAAATTCTCCTATTTTCAAAGTTAGAAATCTCCAATTGTGTTAGGGTTTTTCTTCTATGTTGTGGGTTCTCTTAATTATTGATTTAATTGATTGAATTATGATCTTATATGCATGAATTGAGTCAATTCTGTAATTTTATGATGATTCCCCATGAACCCATGTAATTTCCATGTTTTCCAAGTTATAATCATATGTGGGTTTTAGATTATGAATAAAGAGTTTATGAAATTAAGCATGTTCTTATGGGATTTATGTAAATGTTTTAAGGATACTTTGAGAGTGAAATATCAATGATAATGTTGTTGTTGTGTTGTTGAAAGGATTTTCTCATATACACACGAAAGAATGATTGTGAAAGGTTTTCTCACATTATAAGGATTGTTAAGGTTGAAAGGTCTTCTCACCCAAAATGAACCAATGATTGAGAAAGTTATGTAAATACTGAGGCAAGAGAAGATTACCCATGCTCTTTAATTGAATGCCAAGAGGCCATATCATATGTGTTGACACCCAATTTCGGCCTAACATTTTTTCAAAATTCTTAAATTTTAAGTTTTTTTCTAATTTTAAATAAGTTTATTGATATTTATGCTTCTTTGTCAAAATTTCAGGATTTTTTTATCAGTTAATTTTAATTAGATTTTTTTTACAGTCGGTTGAATACATTCAAGTATTTGTTCATATTGATTAAATCATTACTTATGTTAAATTGCATTTTTTACACGTCATTGGCTACGTCCATTACATTTTTTAATATTCATTTTATTCATTACTTTTGTTAATATCAAATTTGGTGTTTTTAGTACAAACCAGAAATACAGTTAAATATAGATAATTATATACACATATATTTTATTTAACCAACAATTTTTGATCATAACCTCAAGCCCACAATTTAAGTCCATTGTATAATTATTTCTTATTTAAATTTTGATTAGATCAGAAAATAAAGATGGTGGTAGATAAAATTTTAGGGGTAATTTTCAGATTTTTTTTTAGTCTTCAAAATATTCTCTTTTACTATTCTTCATTTTTTTTCCAGCAAGCCACCGGAGTTCCGCCTGAATCCGGCAAATCCACCACCCAAAACCCCCATTTTTTCGCTTCTCTTTCCTTCACTGTTCATCCTTAAAAAAAACACCACCAAAGAACCTCCAAAACCCGTCTTCTCTCTCCTAATGCCGTTTCTGGCAAGACAACAAACAAACAACCATTCAAATTCCCCATTTTTTCCAACCAAGTGCGTTCGCCACCACTGATCTGATAAGTTCCGACCAGCAGCTCACACACGAGCACCAAAATCCACCTGTCCTTCCCCAAAATCGACACAAAATAGCAACCAAACGACCCCACAAAACAGCCAGCAATGACCCATTGTTCTCACCCAGTTTTCTCCGACCAAACAACCCATCTTCTCTAGCCAAAATGCAAGCAAAACCTCCACAACAACCAACAAACCACCAGACCCAAAACTATCAAGAAAATAACCTCCAAACGACCAACAACAGCCACCAAACAACACAAGAAAATCATCTCCATTTCCCATTTTTCCAACCGCCACCCGTCCTTCTTTCTTCCGGCCAAAACCTTGCCTGAAACAACCCTTAAATCACTGCCAAATGCAACCAGCAAACGACCCATTTCCTCCCTTCATCTTCTCCATAACTGAAACAACCAAACAACCCCAAAACCTGCTTGAAACAGCCACCAAAAGGCTCCATTAAACCACCATTTTTCCTTACTATACCACTACCCAAAACCTCCTTTGTTCTCCCATTTTTTTTGGCAAAACCACCGGATCCCAACCCTTTCCTCCTCCTCGTTCGCACCACTAGTTACTCTGACAAGGAGTTCAAATCATTGATGAGCCAGAGAAAAAATAAAGGCTTGCCAGTCTCCTTCCCCTTTTACATTTTTCTTCTGTTTTATAGGTGTTTGGCTCAAAATCGGTGAAATCCGGTGAAGCTCCGAGCTCCCAAGTGAATCGGAACAACAGTCTCAAAACCACTAAGCTCCAACGAGCAAAATACTTAACTAGAGAACCAACAACCATGACAAGTTTTGTTTCTCTTACTTTAGTTTCAATATTATAATTGTTGCAAAACCTAAGAACAAAAGAACAATATAAAGATGAAAACAAGAAGAATATAAGATAAGAGGAACAATATAATATAACTTTCTTTCTTTCATTTATTCACTAAATCTTCAAGTGTAGACAATATGAACCCTTATGTCTCTATTTATAGTGTAACATAGAGACATACAAAAGGTTAGTCATAAACATGGCATTAACATGAATATAATGAGGGAGGTTATGAAAGTAAAAGGTTACAAGAATAATGGTTATAAAGGTGAAGGTTATGAAAGTTATGATTATCTTCATAATGGAGGAAAATCATGGAGATAATGGGTGAGAGTAACTTCTTGGTGTAGTGGACATCCACACTATAATATTTAATAACACTCCCCTTTCGATGTCCATAGATAATACGCCTCATTAAAACCTTACTAGGAAAAAATTTTGTGGGAAAAAATCTTAGTGAAGAAAAAAGAGTATACATATCTTTTAATACGCTTGAATGTTGCCTCGTTAAAAGCTTTACTAGAAAAATCCAATTGGAATAAAATCATGGTTAAGGAAAAGAGTACAACACATATTTTCTCCCCCTAATAAAAACTTTACTTGATAACTCGGAGATGATGCATTCCAATCTTATATCAGAACTTCTCAAATATTGATGTTGGCAATCCTTAGTGAATGAGTGTACAAGATTATCACTTGAACGGGGCTTTGAACGTATATCTCACAATTTTGTTAAAGATCACGTGTGAAAAAGAATTTTGGTGAAATATGTTTTATCTGATCTCCTTTGATTGTATTCTCCCTTCAATTGAGCTATATATTATTTTCGTATATGGTGGCTAAAATATCCTTTTCCAAAGGAAAATCACATATTTTCTGAATATGACACATATCATTATTCCCACCAAAAACCTTCTCGGCTTACTTCATAGATCAATATTATTTATGCATGATTTGAAGAAATGGTTACTAATGTTTGATTCTTTGAACTCCAAGATATTGTTGTACCTCCATATGTAAATAAATAGTTCATTTGCGATCGAGCTTTATGCGGATCAAATAAATATTTTGCATCTACATAATCAAATCATTTCCAACTAGGAGATTGATTATTTCAATTTTATTGAAGCTCATATTTTCTTTTCAAAGAAAATCTCACATCTTCTATGTGTTGAGTCACTTGCTTTGTTAGTTTCTTGTCATAACTTGAATGATAATATGACAATCCTTTCACATAACTTTCGTTATTTATATCAAATAATCTTCTAGCATTTGCATAACCAGCAGTCTATAAGTGCACCAATTGCACTAATACATGACATTTTAAATCATTTTCATGAGATCAAAAAGAATCTTTCTCTGTTTAAGCAGTCTTAAAACCATTGGGTATCCAATGGAATTGATTTAAGACCTTTTAAATCCTTCAAGGATTTTCATATAAATGTTATATTCTAGTTAGACATAATAATAATTTATTATACATACTCATGTATTTCATCTATTGCCAAAGTGAAACAAGTATCATTGCATTCATTATACATATTCAAGTATTTCCTCTATTGCCAGAGTGAAACAAGTATCATTGCATCCACCACTGGAGAATATGTCTCCATTTAATAATGTCAGAATTTTTGTGAAAACCCTTTATGCCCCGAGGCACAAATCATACTTTATATCTTACGGTTATACTTTCGTACAATGATTCATTTGTACCCCATTAACATATATTTTGATCTATGAACTATAAGTTCAAAAACATCACTTTTCTAAGTGAAACAAAATATACTTGAATAGTGCATTTTATTTAGCTAAGCATTCATCTGTCCATACTATATGACAGATTTAAATTTAAGATCCTCATAATCATTTATAGCATTGAGTGCTACTTCATATCAAAGATACCGGCGACGGTCATTTTGATTCGATTTCAATACGACATAACTTATCAACATTTCTTCATTTTTCATCATTTTTAGGTACCTGAACCTTTGTCAAGATTTTATGAAGTGTTATTTCATAGTGCTCTTTCAAAGCACATACCTCATTATCATGACCATTTTGATAATTTGCTCCTCTCCTTCCTCAAGGAGTTTTACGTTTGGAATTGATTGATCTATCACGCTTCTGGCGTACCATAAACTCTGTCCTTCAAGGACTATTTATTGGAGCATTTGCAGCTTAATTAAAATATTGGTCAGTAAGTATATCTGACAAATTATTTGCAACATTTTTCAAATGAATTATCTCTTGAACTTCAAGTTCACATTTTTTTAATGTGGATCTAGATAATTCACCCCACACATAATTTTCAGATGCTAAACATATCTCCCCCTAATGTTAGAAAATATATCATTTACCCCCAACCTCATTTAGGGATCCATCTTTGTGCATGGTGGAGAAATAAAATCATATGTGCACACATCAAATTTTTAGATGGAAATTATTTGGTTCCTGACCTTGAACCAATTGTGATGGGAGAACCTTGTTGGCTTGATTTGAGAGATTTGTTCTCATAATCATTAGTCTAGCTATCATTGGAGGCAAACAATTTATGCTAAACCACCCAGTATTATCAACATAATTTTATAGTTTGGAATTGTGCTCTTAACAATTTGAGCAAACAACTTTACAAAAATCAATTTGTAATTTGATACAAATGCACATGTGACCATACCATAGATGCATCTATTAAATCATAATATTAAGCAGTCCACGTGGTAGGTGAACGGGCCCATATTCACCGTTATATATATTCTAAATAATTTCAAGGGATACAATCCCAACCTTAGCTGGTACAATGATCATTTTATCATGAGAACAAGCAACACAAGAGAATTCTTGAAAAATCTTTTATTTCTTTAAACATATAGTCACGTGAATTCTCAATTTCTTTTGCATCACATCTGAACCAGAATGGTCAACCGACTATGCTAAATGATATTTATTTTAGTAAACTTCTAGTTTACTTTTGCATGTGATTTCTTCATCATGCCCATATCTTTATACAACAAATAAGAGACAGACTGGTAACCTTTTATGTAAATATTCATAACCCGCTTTGATTGTAGTAATTTGAAGATATTTAATTTTTCAATAATTTACAGCCTCAATATAATAATTTTCCTTTTTCAATTCCTCCGAAACATAAAAAGTTCCTTTTGAGACTTTCTACAACCTCAATATTATGAACTATTTCATTTTCTGGATAGTAACAAATTAGTCCTTCCGAAATTCTTAATTAATTTTGTGTATTGCCACAAATTTCACAACACCATTCTTATGGTGACCATCTCCTTCAAGGAATTTTTTTTATTATTATTGTCGTGGTTAAAATTATTACATGCAAGACTTATTTCTTGATAGCCAATGACAAATTTGTGTTGCCACACAATAATATTTGTTTTGGTCATGACCACAACCTTTATAGAAAATAATTATTTCTTTCTTTGGTCCTCCAATAGTTCATAATAAAACATACCACAGTATTTGTGTAGTACTCAAAGTATATGACAAAAATAATCATTTATGTCAAAATATTTTTTTTAAACTCTCAAACGTCACATAGAGGTGAGATGTGTCATTTATCCAATCATACATGAACATGTCCTTATCCATACGAATACAAGTCACATTTAACCATTTGTACATGCACCATAAGTTTTTATTAGAAACTCATTGCCATATTTTGACATTATCAAATTTGTGACTCACCTCAACATCATTTTAAAATGTCATATGTACTAAATGTACTACCACTTTGTATTCCTTTATTTTGATGGAGGATTTTCAAAAATTTTCAAATTGGCTTGCGCCAACAACAATGTGCCCTATAACCTTTCATACCACTTTGATGAGAAAAATTACATTCACATTTTTAAGGACCATTTTAAGAACCCATACCGTTGTTCCTTTTAATTACCACAATGATGACCATTAACATTTTACCACGCCCATATTCATACATTAAATCACTTGTCATCTTTCAGACATATTATACACTGCTACCACATTCACATAAGAGAATGGAGAAAATTAGTTTGGCAGATTTCATGTCTTTTCACCAAAAGTTCATTATTTTACCTTAGTCGTCATTATATTATCACTATGGTGCACTAGGACTTAACATTCAACGTCTTACCCTTATAAAGACGTCTTTGGCCATAAATCGATGGGACTTGAACCCAACTACTTATCATCATGATGCACCGAGACCTATAACTCGATGTCTTATCCTTTTAGTAAAGTAAAACTTCAATCCATTGTCTCACCCCTCAACCAATAGTATAATAGGCCACAATATACTAGGGCTCGCCCTTTTTAAAATATTATCAATTACGGTGGGCATAAACTTTTTTAATTATGATATATAATTTATAAACTTGCCTTTACAATGAATTAATAAAAATATGTAGAACATGATCTACATTTTAATAAAACAAGATAAAAAATAACAATGTATTTACAAATTATTAATTTACAGAACTATATTTACTTTTTATATAGGTAAGTGATCAAATTAAAAGTTTGCTCAAAGTAAAAGCACTTGCTAGACTCATATGATTTTGACATGGTTAGAAAACAAATGATGCATAATCACAAGCAAAATATTAATTAGATTTTATAGTAATTTACCTCAGCTTATTCCCAAGAGAAAAATAAACACAATTATTTTTACCTTCTTTTTATTTACTTTGCTTCAATCCTGCAATGGTAGAACATTCATGCTGATAACATGTTGTAAATTGAAGAACAAAAGAAAAATATAAAGATTAAGATAAGAAGAATATAAGACAAGAGGAACAATATAATATAACTTTATTTCTTTCAAGTATTCACCAAATCTTCAAGTGTATACAATATGAACCCTTATGTCTCTATTTATAGTGTAACATAGAGGCATAAAAAAAGTTAGTTATAAACATGAAATTAACATGAATATAATGGGGGATATTATGGAAGTGAAATGTTACAAGAATGATGATTATAAAGGTGGATGTTATGGTTATCTTTATAATAGAGGAATGTAATGGAGATAATGAGTGATAGTAATTTTTCGGTGTAGTGGACATTCACACTATAATATTTTATAACAATTATTTTATTTTTAGGTATTTATTGATGTTTTAATTTTATGTTTATTTTTTGATATTAATATAGTTTTTTTGGGATTGTGTTTATACTTTTTCTATTGCATTTTTAAATACTTCTTCCTCATTAATTAATTTGAATAGATACTAACCGTGCTCATGATTTTTATTTTTCATTAAATTGGTTTGACATGCTTTTTATTTAATTTAAGTAATTTGTTTGTTTTAACTTTCCAGTAACTTTGTGTTCTGTGTGTTATTGATATGGGTTTGTTGGTAACGTTATAGTTGGTGTTAATTGTTTAATTTTTCATTTACTTTGTGTCATTTTGTGTTAGTTTGATTAATGTTGCTTTGTTATTCTTTAGTATTTAACTTGTTTTGTCTTTTCTGTTGGTTTGATACTGTGTATTTTATTGGATATTGCAATTATTTGCTTTTTGAAATGATTTTATCGTTATTCTAAATTTCTTTTGATTGATTTTAGTTGGTTATTATTTTGTATTGGTTTATTGTTTACTGATTTAGAATATTATGTTGTAATTTTTATTCTTTTTGTTATATTTGAATTGATAATTAAAATTGGCCAATGAAAAAAATCTCTCCGTCGATTTTGGAGGCCTCCACATTCTTAAAGACGGAAATTTAGTTTAAGTTCATATATTTTATTTGTTAAAATTGGCCAATAAAGAAATTACTGTTGATTTTAAAGGTCTCCCATGTAAATAAGACGGGTTTTTATTTTAAGTTATTATTTGATTATTTATTTTTATCTTTATTTATTACTAACACTTTTACTAAATGTCTTTACAGGTACCCAGAGTTGCTTCCCGTTGAAGCTATTTGAATGAAGTTTGAATTATATGTTTTATTGTGTACGACGTTAGGCAAATCTTAGGTCGTTTCTCATATATATTATTTTATTTTATTACTTCTGTATATCGCATGTTTGTTTTACTTGTATATTATTTTATCTCCTCCTCAATTTTTAAAAAATGAATTCAGCCAGGACTCACAGTTGTGGATTTCGAAGGATGCCCAACACCTTCCCTTTGGAATAACTTGAACCCCTTACCTAGAATCTATTGGTTTTGTAGACTTTCTTTTAGTTAATTAATTGGTTTCCTAGTTTTTCCTAAAATTAGATGGCGATTCCTTTAAAATTCTTTTTTCTTGAAATTATTTAAAAATTGAATTATTTGATTACTTTTTGAGCCACCACAACGTTTCGCCTTATTTGAATAAAGTAGGGATGTAAACAATATGATGTAAGGACAAGAGGTGATTACCCATGTTCCTTTAAGAGCTAAGATGAATAGGATTAAGAACTATTTTGTGGAAGTTAAGCTTAGTATAGAGTGGACAAGTGATGATTAACAATGTCCTGTAAACTATGTGCCATCATAGGATGTCTAGATAGATATTAGCTAGTGGATCCACAACAACTAGAAGTTCATGGTCCTTACCTTGGCAAGTAGGACAACTCTTTTTGGTGTGGAAGGCACCGAATTCCATGTTGATAGCTCACATGGTCTTATATGTCGATTAAGGCTACTTCCCACAAACAAGTAGAGTTATGATGAACCAAGGTTACTTCAAGAAGTATCGTAAGTATGTTTGAAGATGATGTTCACTTGCATTGATCATGTTTTATGACTTATGCTTCCTAACTCTCAAGTTTCATGTTTTAGCTTGATCATTGCATTCTCATGAAAATGTCCTATTTAGCATGATTTAAATGTTTATATGCATGACTATCAGACTTGGTACATATTTTTTACTAACGCATACTCTTGCATTTCCCTAAATGTAGGGTCAAAAAGTCAGGGTCCTTCATTTCGTGGCTAGAGGTTGATTTGAGAGACTTTGAGCTTTGGCGAGTCCTCATGCTTTGAGGACCAGATTTTCACTATTCTAAATTTTATTCTTTACTGTAAGTTTTGAACATGATGCATGGGGTAGGCCCAAATTTCATTCTTATGTACTAGATGGCTAATAAGACAAGTGTATAGACTTCCGCTTTACTTTTACAAAACTATTGGACTTGAAATGTTGTTCTTTATCTCTTTTGTTCTATTTCTTATGTTATGACTGCTAAGTGGCTTGTATGGGGCCTCTCGGGGTCCCATACACCATGTTACGCCTAAAGGGGTACCTTGGGTTGTGACAAACTTGGTAATCAGGTCACAAGGTTTAGAAAGGTCCTAGGATGTCTCATAAGCCACGTTAAGTAGAATCTTGTTCATGAGTGTGAAGCGCAAAACAAATAAGCTCTAAACTTCTCAAAAGCGTACAACGCGGCTAACAATTCTTGCTCAGTGACAGTGTAGTTCTTTTGAGCTACATTCTAGGTCTTGCTTGTATAGTAGACCAGGTGAAACAAATTTCCCTTGCGTTGGCCAAGCACAACCCCCAAAGCCACACCGCTCGCATCGCACATTAGCTCAAACAGAGTGCTTCAATCTAGAGCAACAATGATAGGAGCCGAAGTGATCTTTTCTTTTAAACACAAAAATGCCTTGACAAAAGCTTCATCAAACTCGAAGACGCTTTCCTTTTCAAGTAGCTACAAAGAGGATGAGCCACCTTAGAGAAATCTTTTATGAACTTTCGGTAGAAACCCGCATGATACGAGAAACTTCTAACACCTTTAACTGTGATAGGAGGAGGCAACTTGGCGATAACTTCACTTTAGCTTGATCAACTTGTATGCCTTGCCCTGAAATTTTGTGCCCCCAATACAATACCTTCCTTGACCATGAAATGACATTTCTCCTAATTGAGAACAAGGTTCATTTCGACACATCTTTGCAAGACTCTACCAAGTGCTTAGAGCACACTTCATGTAACACCCCTAAATATTAACCTAGAGTCGGATGCCGTTTTACCATTGCTTAATTACTACAATATGTTTTATTCTCATTCCGGGAACTTGAAATGTTGTGATAATTGCTAACTTGCTTAACATAAATTGTGATAGTAATTTAAGGAATTGTGATGGGGTGTTTAGGTAATATTCTAATTAGAATTATGTATAACTTTAAAAGAAAGGTGAGGGATATAAATATAGGTATATATGTATGCTTTTTGGGCAGCCAACTTTTTGTTTGGGCAACCCCTTTTGGTGACATCTCTATAGGTGATAAGTATCACCTTTGTAACTATATATTTTCACACCTCGTATAATTAATTTCGTTTTCCTCAAGTCTAAGAACATTAGAACCTTAGCTTAATAGATTGTTCTTCAAAATCACAAGAGAAAATATGGCCCTTTTGGCTAGAATTTTAGAACACACACTTCTTTATGGTAAGTGACGAAGTTTGTTTCTGAGTTGGGTAGTGTTTGGTATTATATGCATATCTCATCCTCTAGAACTCCGTTTACAGTGAATAAATATTATTTGGAAAGCTAATTCGTAGACCTACAGCTTTTATGTTTATGTAAAACTCTGATTTAGATGTTATGGAATCAAAATATGGGACGCAACATAGGAAAAGTTCTGTCCAGATTTTGAAATTTGAAATCTTGTATGAACAGCTGTTAGTGTTTTGAAAATATCTTGTGGTACAAAATGTATTTTGAGTTGATTCTTGAATGTTTGCAACCTTAAGAGATGTAGCTACATCTTTCATGAAGGTTATAAAGTCTAGTTTTGCCGTTTTCCTTTTCAAATCTAAGTTGCGACATGAGGTACTAGGCTGGCCAGAATCACTGTTTTGGCAGCATAGTTGTGTTTGTACAGGCTAATCTTACTTGTGATGATAATGCCATTTTACATCAGTATTATTGAGCTGCTAGGGATTAAAGAAGTTATTTAATTGTATTTTAAAGGTTGTATATACTCGTGAACAAGTTGAGGACCTTGGTATATTCGTTGGTCTACGGTTTGAACTGTTGAAGTTGTGTTGGACTGTTTCTTTGCTAAAGCACTGAGGTTTGTGTATAAACTTGTATTTGCACTCTTTTAATTGCTAGTATATCTGAAAGTTAATCTTGGTACCTTGGTTACTCTTGTCGCTTTGCATTGTTATGTTGGTATCCTTTGAGAAGTTAAAGACGCTTGTGTAACTCGCCCACTTGTACGGATTGTTTGATCACTTAGCACTCTTATTGGGACCTTGTCCTTCTTATGGCTGTGACTTTGTCACTCTTGGCATGCCTCTTGATTCGGATCATTTGCCATCTTGACTCTGGATTTTTAGTTCGTCTTAAGTATGGAAGTTGTCCATTTTAAGTACGAATTAGAAAGCCATTTTTAATATGGTTCTTGGTTCTCTTGATTATTGGGCTTTGACCCTTCTTGATACAGGGCGTCGACCCTTCTTGATACTTGTTTGTGCTTGATGTGAAGACATGATGTACATATTGGATGAACCTTATTATTGAATCTTTTGAAAAATGGTACTATGAGCGTTCTTGACATTTGGACCTCTAAATATCGAACTTGATACTTTTGATATATTGTTTACTTGATTTATTTATTATGTTCGATTATGCTGCCCATGTCTTGAGAAAGGTAGTTTTGTGAATCTGATGGCTCCGAACCTATAGTTTTTACACCACTAAGCTATATGCTTAGCGATAGTTGTTTCTATCGTAGGGAATGATAAAGAGGAGGCATGAAGCTGTCCATTGGTGATGGAAGATCACAATTGCATATAGGCATCTATATTTTGTATAAACCTTGGGACTTGTACATGATCTATGTGTTGTATAATTACATGAAATTTCGAGGACTAATGTGATCATGTCACCATGGGTTGTAAATTAAGTATGGCTATATGTTTTGTTCTTTTGGGTTGTGTAAGCCCAAGTATTGCAATATACTAAATTTATTATTTGTTTTGAATATTTGTGTGAAGCATGAACGGGCTGATTTCGGTACTCGAAAATGGGTAATATTCTTGTTATTTCATCCTTAAGTGTGAAGATAATATATGCATGAAATGCTCATCGGTTATTTGCTTAAACGATATTTGGGAGGGTTTTTTCGTTATAAGTTGAAATTCGGTGCCATATCAATTTTGACATCACATAAATGTTTAAATGGACAAGATGCACATCCTTATCTATTTTTTTCCCTTTATGAACCTAATCCCTCTACTAAACTAAAATCAATATGGCCATAGTAAATCTCTTTTAAATGTCGCATGTATTTAAGTAGTTTTCTTGCTTAAGTGGTAATATCCTTTTGAAAGGGTCGCTACAAGTGTTGGTATCAGAGCCTAGATTTGTGATTCTAGGACTTTTGCTATGACTTACTTGTATACTTGTTCACATTCGAAAAAGGTTTTATTTGGATTATTTGTTCACTTACATGGTTTATAATATATATAGAGTGCACATGCATCATGCACATGTCCCTAATGCAATGTGATCTTCCCTTTTGAAGGATTAAGTTATGGCCTCTTGTTCTGATCGACCTATGGAAGCTGCTCGTGAAGGTTCGAGTACCTCTGTTGTCACGACCCAAGCCTAGGGCCTAGACGTGACATGGCGAATAAGGAACCCGAAGGAACCCCAAACAAGCCTCTCAAACTTGTCATCACACTTCATCGGTCGCGAAAGTACATTCAACATTAAATAACGGGAATTAGGGACTAAGGGCAAACCATTTCAAAATAACATCATAGAATAAGAGTCAAGCTCATTTACAAAATACTTGTCCAACGCACACCTCTACATACATAGATAGGACGGGGGCCATGACATACTACCGGCTCCCCTCATAGTCAAAATACAATTGCAAGCTAAAGTCTCAAAACATAGGAGTAGGAAACATAACATAGCCCTCGAATCATTGAGGACTCACCAACAAACTCGGATAAGCACCGTACTAGCCACGTGGATGGAGAGAAGGATCATGAGTAGCTTCGGTCCCTACAAGGTGACATCATGTAGGCAAAATATGCGTTAGTACTTTGGAATGTACTAAGTATGCGGGGTGCAATACAACAATAGACAAGGACACAATCGAAATGCAAGAAATAGTTCCATAGGCATAATGAATAACAATATGAGGATGCATGATCAAAGTGACGTCAAAACATGTTTAAGTAGATCTATACTAATAGTAGATATCATAAGTGTGTGCATAATCCAACCAATCTATAACCCCAACTTAGGATGGGGGATGTCGTTCACACCCGGACACCCTGGTGGCAAGGTATAAACCCCTCACATGGTTGATGTTGGTCACACCCCAAGCATCCTAGGTGGTTAGGTATAAACCCCTCACATGGTTGATGTTGGTCACACCCCAAGCATCCTAGGTGTTGAGGTATAAACCCCTCACATGGTTAATGTTGGTCACACCCCAAGCATCCTAGGTGGTGAGGTATAAACCCCTCATATGGTTATTCGGTTTTTTTCCCCCGGACCGGGCATGGTCATGCAACACTTTATATAGGAAATTCACATTAGGCTCTAATGCAATCTCATGTATGGAATGAACATATACACAAGCTTAGTTTGTCATCAACACATCTCTGGAATGCCATACATATCATAACTCAAGCCTTAAAACATCAATTCATCAATTCTCCATAATTGGACATTTTGTCAAATACCTTGAAGGCATGTAATAGGGTCAAAGAGCATGGAAAATAGGGTAGTAATTATGCAGCAAAACCAGTGAACAACCTGCAACAACGCCTTTTAACACCCACAAGACTACATGAAAAAATCTCCACATCAATTCCAAGTTTAGATTCAAGTTCTAGAGTCACAACATGCTCAAAACAACCACTTTTCATGCTAGAATTCACTGTGCATGAAATTTATACAAGGAACAAGACTAATTTATGAATCTCAACTTAAACCATGAATTAGTGAGTAGAATAGAGTCTAGGCACTATGGGTGGAAGGACCCATGAGTTCAACACCACATACCTTGAGTCTTTATGAAGGTCTTGAGAGTGTCTTCAATGGAAGCTTGGAACTTGGAGCAAGAATCTCTTCAATCTTAAGGAAGGTTTTGGATTAGGGTTCTTGAGAGAAAATGTGTCTAAGTATGGGAGAAGTATTTTGGGAAATATTTTAGAGATGGGAATTGAATTAATGCTATATAGAAAATAAAATATTCTCTTGGAAAAACGGGTCCAACACTTAGAAAAAAAAATGAGGCTTATGAACAGTAAATTCGCTCTCTGGAAATTGCATTTCCTGCACGGACAGATTTTACGAAAATGGGCATAACTTCTTCGTCCGAACTCCGAATGAGGTGAAACGAACTGCGTTGGGTAGCTAACTCAAAGGGCTTTCCATGGATATGTTATGGGCCACCCAATTATTTGTGTGCTAGGAGATATGACCCTCGAAAAAAGCTTCACTTGGAAATTTTGGATTTTGATATAGTTGCTCTAAAATTTGGGTTAGACCCATTTCCCACTCAATTTGACCCCCTAAACAAGAATATGAAGTCGGTTTTTTGAAAAATGAAATAGACTTTTAGATATAGCTAAAACAAGTTTTCGGTAACTTTCGAAGCACATTTTTAGGAACTTTTTGGGTCGTTTCAATATCTCCCCCTTGGGAACATTCGTCCCCGAATGTGGAAGAGACATACAAGGCAAGACTTAGTAAGAACATATCAGCCCCAACATGAATGCAAAATTTTTATTTAAACATCACTTCAAGATTTCAAAACTTAGTGTAAAACATCCATAACTCATCAATTTAAACATATATGCACATGAATGATCTAGGGGCTGAAATGTAAGACTCAATGGAGTACAAATGACTTGATTTAATACCTTAGGCTTGAGTGGAGTTGAATAGATAAGGATAACGTCTTTGCATGTCCGCTTCGGCCTCCCAAGTAGCACTCTCCACTTGTTGATTTCTCCAAAGCACCTTAACGGAGGCCACTTCTTTGTTCCTCAACCTCTTAACTTGTCTATCTAAGATTTGAACCGGGACTTCTTCATACGTCAAATTATCTTTTACAACACCCACAACCTCAAGAGGTACAATAGCGTTAGGATCACCAACACATTTCCTCAACATCGATACATGGAATACCGGATGAACTAATTCCATCTCCTTGGGCAACCCCAACTTATAGGCTACTTTACCAACCCTTCTTATTACCTCATAAGGACCGACATACCTAGGACTTAACTTCCCTTCTTACCAAAACGAACCACACCTTTCATTGGAGAAACTTTCAAATAAACCCAATCACCCACTTTGAATTCAAGATCCCTTCTTCTCACATCAGCATAAGACTTTTGACGACTTTGGGCTGTTTTCAACCTCTCCCTAATCATCCTTACCTTCTCAAGAGCATCCATGACCAGATCCGGACCCAACAAGGCCACCTCTCCAACTTCAAATCACCCAACCGGTAATCTACACCGTCTACCATAAAGTGCCTCAAAAGGAGCCATATCGATGCTAGAATGATAACTATTGTTGTATGCAAACTCAATCAAAGGAAGATGATCATCCCAACTACTTTTCAACTCCAAGACACAAGCTCTAAGCATATCCTCCAAGGTTTGAATTGTTCTTTCGGCTTGGCCATCCGTTTGAGGGTGGAAGGCCGTGCTAAGCTTTACCTTTGTACCAAGACCCCTTTGGAAAGATTTCCAAAAGTGAGAAGTGAATTGGGCACCACGATCCGAGATGATAGACAAGGGAATCCCATGCAACCTTACCAATTCATGAATGTACAACTTGGCATACTCTTCAGCCCCGTAAGTAGTTTTAACCGGTAGGAAATGAGCCGACTTTGTCATCCGATCAACCACCACCCAAACCGAATCAAAACCTCTTCTAGTCTTGGGCAAGCCCACTACAAAATCCATGTTGATTTCTTCCCACTTCCAAGTAGGTATCTCAATGTCTTGAGTTAGGCCACCCGGCCTTTGATGTTGGGCCTTGACTTGTTGACAACTATGGCAACTCGAAACAAATTTTGCAATGTCCTTCTTCATACCTCCCCACCAATACACATCCCTCAAGTCTCTATACATCTTTGTTGACCCCGGATGAATAAAATAAAAAGAATTATGAGCCTCATCAAGGATTCTTTCTCTCACACAATCCACACAAGGAACACATAATCTACCTTAGTAGCTAAGGGCACCATCTCCCCCTTGGGAGAAAACCTCCACCTTACCACTACTCACCGAAGCCTTTAATTTCACCAAAGAAGGATCAAGATCTTGCTTGGCTATCAGCTCATCAACCAAGGAAGGCCTTGAACCATCAACAATAACTACTCCTCCACTATCCACCCCTTCTAACCTAACTCTCAATTTGGCCAACCGATGGACCACCTTAGCCAACTCTTTACTACCTTCCTCCACATGAGCCAAGCTACCTATGGACACTCTACTCAATGCATCCACCACCACATTAGCTTTCCCCGAATGATAGTGAACACTCATATCAGAATCCTTAAGGAACTCTAACCACCTCCTTTGTCTCAAGTTAAGATCTTTTTGCGTGAACACATATTGGAGACTGTTATGGTCGATGAAGATATCAACATGCACCCTATACAAATAGTGACGCCAAATCTTTAAAGCACAAACCACGGCGGCCAATTCAAGATCATGGGTTAGGTAATTCTTTTCATGAACCTTAAGTTACCTAGAAGCATAGGCATAACCTTACCACTTTGCATCAACACACAACCCAAACCAATATGGGAAGCATCACAATAAACAACAAAACCTTCTAACCCATCCGGAAGTGACAAAATAGGAGCGGACACAAGCCTTTCTTTCAAAGTTTGGAAGCCTTTCTCACACTCATTCGACCACACAAATTTAGCCTTCTTTTGAGTCAACTTAGTCATAGGAGAAGCAAGAGAAGAAAACCCTTCCACAAATCTCCTATAATAACCCGCTAAACCCAAAAAACTCCTTATAT
This sequence comes from Solanum commersonii, assembly GCA_029007595.1. Classification (NCBI taxonomy): domain Eukaryota; kingdom Viridiplantae; phylum Streptophyta; class Magnoliopsida; order Solanales; family Solanaceae; genus Solanum; species Solanum commersonii. Next base: position 90,081 of record JAJTWQ010000034.1, on the reverse strand, counting down.
CTGACGGGGTCAAAGGTCTAGGCCAATTCCTAATAACATCGGTCTTCTTAGGATTCACCTTAATACCATCCCCCGACACCACATGGCCTAAGAAAGCAACTTCCTTCAACCAAAACTCACACTTTTTATATTTAGCGTACAAATTCTCTTCCCTCAATCTTTGGAGTACAACCCTCAAGTGACCCATGTGCTCTTCCTCACCCCGAGAATAGATCAAGATGTCATCTATAAACACCGCCACAAAAGAATCAAGGTAGGGTTTGAAGACCCTATTCATCAAATCCATAAAGATAGCCGGAGCATTAGTCAACCCGAAAGACATCACCACAAACTCATAGTGCCCATACCTAGTACGAAAGGCCGTCTTGGGAATATCACACTCCCTCACCTTCACTTGATGATACCTGGACCGAAGATCAATCTTAGAGAAGTGACTAGCCCCATGCAATTGGTCAAATAAATCGTCAATCATTGGAAGAGGATACCTATTCTTGACGGTGACCCTATTAAGTTGTCCATAATCAATACACATTCTAAGAGACCCATCTTTTTTCCACACAAACAAAACCGGAGCACCCCATGGAGAATGACTAGGTCTAATAAACCCCTTCTCTAACAAATCTTTTAATTGCTCTTTTAACTCTTTCAACTCCGCCGGGGCCATACGATAAGGGGGAAAAGAAATAGGTTGAGTATCGAGAATGAGGTCTATACCAAAACCTATCTCCCTTTCGGGAGGGACACCGGGAAGGTCTTTTGGGAAGACATCTAGAAACTCATTAACGATCGGAATAGACTCAATAGGAGGGACTTTAGACTCCACATCATTGACTCTCACAATATGGTACAAGCACCCTTTGGAAATCAACCTATGGGCTTTAATGCAAGAAATGAATTTCCCCTTCACCACAACATCCCAACTCTCCCATTCAAGGACGGGTTCGTTAGGAAATTGGAATTGACTTTATGTGTCCTACAATCAATAGAAGCATAATATGCATGCAACCAATCCATCCCAAGAATAACATCAAAATCCACCATGTTCAACTCAATAAGATCACAAGGCAACAACTTATTCAATATCTAAACCGGACAATTTCTATACACTTTTCTAGCAATAATAAAGACACCAATGGGAGTAGATACTTCATATGATTCATGCAACAATTCCGACTCGACATGAAATTTTCTAGCAACTAAGGGGGTAACAAAGGAAAGGGTGGCACCCAGATCAATCAAAGTATAAACATCAAGATCAAAGATTTGCAACACACCGGTCATCACATCGGGAGTCTCATTAACACCTTGTCTACCATGCAAAGCATAAAATCGATTGTGCCTTGGGGCACCACTTTGAGAAGCACCTTTACCCAAAGGAGTAGTGTTAGCATTTCGGACCTTGTTGCGGATCTTGGGACACTCAAACCTCTTGTGACCCACTTCTCCACATTCAAAGCAAGCACCCGAACCCTTCATGCAAGGACCACCATGCTTCCTCCCACACTTAGGGCATACATCCATAGAACCCACTTCACCTCCCCCTTGAGGTCTAGGAACATTGATAGCAAATCCCCGGTTGACATGAGGGTTTCCTCGGCCTTGATGAAATCTAGCACCCTTAGGGAACCTATTCTCCAATCGAGCCCTCTTTGCCTCGTGCCCCCTTCTCTTCCTCAATTTCTCCTCCTCCATTTACTCGGCATAAGTCATCAATCGAGACAAATCCATATCTCCAATGAGCATAGCGGACCGACACTCCTCACTAACCAAGTCGGATACACCCATCACAAATTTGTTCATCCCCGACCTAGAGTCAGCCACCAAGTGAGGTGTGTACTTGGAGAGTTGGACAAATTTGAGGGCATACTCCCTCACACTCATAGCTCCTTGCTTCAAGTTCATGAACTCCACCAACTTTGCCTCCCTAAGCTCAAGAGGGAAGAACCTATTAAGGAAAGCAAGTTTAAACTCCTCCCACACCACCATATAGCCATTACCTTTCTCACCCTTCCATTGATCAAACCAAATTTGAGCAACCCCCTTGAGTTGGTAGGCCGCCAACTCCACCTTCTCATAAGCACCAACATCCATAATGGTCAAGATTTTGCAAACCTCATCGATGAACTCTTGCGGGTCCTCATCCACCTTTGAACCATGGAAGACCGGAGGGTTCATCCTCATGAAATCTCTCACCCTTTCCCCCGGGGTGGTAGCTCGAGGAGCTTGGGCTCCTTGTTGCACTTCGTTACCTACAACTTGTGCAAGCATGGTGAGTGCATCACGGAGCTCACCATTGGTGGGTGGCTCTTCCGGTGATCGGGCCCGTCTTCCCCTCATGTTTGGCATGATAATCTAGCAATCCAAAGAACAAGTGCTAGGGAGGAATCACCTTATTACACTCTAAGCACGACATAGAACATGAAGAAGGGAAGCCTTTCCTAAAACGTTTTGTAGCCTCCCATTCATAGTCGTGGCGCGCTTCACAACCATGATTAGGACTCTACTCAACGTGGTGTGTTGGACTCTGAGGATTTAACAACCTAGTGCTCTGATACCAAGCTTGTCACGACCCAAGCCTAGGGCCTAGACGTGACATGGCTAATGAGGAACCCGAAGGAACCCCAAACAAGCCTCTCAAATTTGTCATCACACTTCATTGGTTGCAGATGTACATTCAACATTAAATAACGGGAATTAGGGACTAAGGGCAAACCATTTCAAAATAACATCATAGAATAAGAGTCAAGCTCATTTACAAAATACTTGTCCAACGCACACCTCTACATACATATATAGGATGGGGACCATGACATACTACCGGCTCCCCTCATAGTCAAAATACAATTGCAAGCTAAAGTCTCAAAACATAGAAGTAGGAAACATAACATAGCCCTCGAATCATTGAGGACTCACCAACAAACTCGGATAAGCACCGTACTAGCCACGTGGATGGAGAGAAGGATCAAGAGTAGCTCTGGTCACTACATGGTGACATCATGTAGGCAAAATATGCGTTAGTACTTTGGAATGTACTAAGTATGCGGGGTGCAATACAACAATAGACAAGGACACAATCGAAATGCAAGAAATAGTTCCATAGGCATAATGAATAACAATATGAGGATGCATGATCAAAGTGACGTCAATACATGTTTAAGTAGATCTATACTAATAGTAGATATCATATGTGTGTGCATAATCCAACCAATCTATAACCCCAACTTAGGATGGGGGATGCCGTTCACACCCGGATACTCTGGTGGCAAGGTATAAACCCCTCACATGGTTGATGTTGGTCACACCCCAAGCATCCTAGGTGGTGAGGTATAAACCCCTCACATGGTTATCCGGTTCTTTTCCTTCGGATCGGGCATGGTCTTGCAACACTTTATATAGGAAATTCATATTAGGCTCTAATGCAATCTCATGTATGGAATGAACATATACACAAGCTTAGTTTGTCATCAATACATATCTGGAATGCCATACATATCATAACTCAAGCCTTAAAGCATCAATTCATCAATTCTCCATAATTGGACATTTTGTCAAATACCTTGAAGGCATGTAATGGGGTCAAAGAGCATGGAAAATAGGGTAGTAATTATGCAGCAAAACCAGTGAACAACCTGCAACAACGCCTTTTAACACCCACAAGACTACATGAAAAAATCTCCACATCAATTCCAAGTTTAGATTCAAGTTCTAGAGTCACAACATGCTCAAAACAACTACTTTTCATTCTAGAATTCACTGTGCATGAAATTTATACAAGGAACAAGACTAATTTATGAATCTCAACTTAAACCATGAATTAATGAGTAGCATAGAGTCTAGGCACTATGGGTGGAAGGACCCATGAGTTCAACACCACATACCTTGAGTCCTTATGAAGGTCTTGAGAGTGTCTTCAATGGAAGCTTGGAACTTGGAGCAAGAATCTCTTCAATCTTGAGGAAGGTTTTGGATTAGGGTTCTTGAGAGAAAATGTGTCTAAGTATGGGAGAGGTATTTTGGGAAATGTTTTAGAGATGAGAATTGAATTAATGCTATATAGGAAATAAAATATGCCCTTGGAAAAATGGGTCCAACACTTAGAAAAAAAATGAGGCTTATGAACAGTAAATTCGCTCTCTGGAAATTGCATTTCCTGCACAGACAGATTTTACGAAAATGGGCATAACTTCTTCGTCCGAACTCCGAATGTGGTGAAACGAACTGCGTTGGGTAGCTAACTCAAAGGGATTTCCATGGATATGTTAAAGGCCACCAAATTATTTCTGTACTAGGAGATATGACCCTCCAAAGTAGACCCTCGAAAAAAGCTTCACTTGGAAATTTTGGATTTTGATACGGTTGCTCTAAAATTTGGGTTAGACCCATCTCCCACTCAATTTGACCCCCTAAACAATAATATGAAGTCAGATTTTCAAAAAACGAAAGGGATTTTTAGATATAGCTAAAACAAGTTTCCGGTAACTTCCGAAGTACATTTTTAGAAACTTTTTGGGTCGTTTCATCTATTCCCCAACCTCATGGACTAGAAGAGGTTGGAGAACCTTTCTCGAATCAATATGTTCCCCACACTAGTGGGTCTGAAGTAGAAAACCATCAGGGTGTAAGAGCGGGTTCACATCCTCAGATTAGCCGTGGTACTCAAGCCATGAATCCTCCTTTTTAACAAATGGCTGAATTCTTCCACCACATGGCTGAAGCGATGCATGATCACAACGTGATTAACTTTGAGAAAATGAGAAAAATGGGTGGAGTGGAGTTTGAAGGCACTGTTGATCCCACAGATGCTGAACAATGGCTGGAGCGCATGGAGAGGGTATTTGAGCAGTTAGAGTGTTCTGATGTTGCCAAATTTAAGTATGCTATTTCACTATTACAGAAAGATGCTTATGATTGGTGGGTAAGTGTTCCAAATGCCAAGGTGAAACCTCCTGTTCTTACTTGAGATGATTTTCTTAAGGAATTTCATATGAAGTATGTCCCACCTGCTTATTGTGATGCAAAGAGAAAGGAGTTTTTGAATTTAAGGCAACGAGGCATGTCTATTGCTGAGTACCAACAGAAGTTTCTAAGACTCTCTCGTTATGCTGGAGGTATTATTAAGAGGAAAAAGACAAGTGTAGGAAGTTTGAAGATGGTTTAAATGATTCCATTAGAAAGAATGTGGCGATCCTGCAATATGAGAACTTTTGTAAGTTAGTGTCTGCTGTTTTTACTTGGGAGTGACTTGATAAAGAAGAAGCTAGTAGAAATGAAAACAGATTACGGAAGCCTAGACCAGATTTTGGGGGTCCATCAAAAAAAAGAAAGGTTTGATAACTTTAAGGCTAGTAGTGATAACAGGACACCGCAACAAAAGCAAAACATATCAGATTTTTCTACAGCTAGCACTCCAAATTATGGCCAAGGTAAGCCTCGCGTTCCCACTTGTCCTCAATGTGGAAACAATCACTATGGTACTTGCAGGAGAGCTTTTGGTGCATGTTTCAATTGTGGGAGCTTTGATCATAAAGTGAAGAATTGTCCAAATCCTAATAATGCTCCTTTCTTGAGAACTGAAGGCTCAGTTTATAAGTCTTCTATTAACCCTCCTCAAACTAATAGTGGTGCAAGACCTAAAAACACCCAAGCAGTAGGTACAAGTGGAGCTAATCAAGCTAGTGGACAAAGGGCTACTGCACGTGCTTATGCTATGAGGCAGAGGGATGATCAAGATGGACAAGACGTGGTTGTCGATAAATTTCACTTATTTGGCTTATGTGTGTTTACATTGATTGATCCGGGTTTTACACATTCATATATTTTTTCATCACATGTTCTTCCTGAAAATGTGAAATCTGTGAAACTTAATTATGATGTGCTGGTTGAAAGTCCTTTGGGTTATCAGGTTGTGTGTAATAGAATTTATCGTGATTGTCCCTTCGTGATTCAAAGCCTGGTCTTCCCTGCTGATTTGATGAAAATGCCCTTCAAGGATTTTGATGTTATTATCAGGATGGATTGGCTTCATAAATATCATGCAGTGGTAGATTGTAGATCAAAGCATGTGACTTTTAAAGATCAGACATTTTCACACATCATTGTACAAGGTGAAAGATCATTGACAGCTAGTATTATTTCTGCAGCCTTGGCAAGAAAATTGATGCGTCAAGGATGTGGAGAATACCTTGCTCACATAGTTGATACATGGTTGGAGAGTCCTTGTATCAAGGACATACCTGCTGTATGTGATTTTCTAGAAGTTTTCCCAGAAAACATTCCTGGATTGCCCCCGGAAAGAGAGGTTGAATTTTCAATCAAGCTTATTGCTGGATCTACCCCTATTTCTATCACTCCTTATAGAATTGCTCCGGTAGAATTAAGAGAATTGAAAGCTCAATTGCAAGAACTTCTTGAGAAAGGTTTTATTCGACCTAGTGTTTCTCCTTGGGGAGCCCCTATTTTGTTCATCAAGAAGAAAGATGGCACTCTTAGGCTTTGCATTGACTATAGACAATTGAACAGAATAACAATCAAAAATAGATATTTGCTATCAAGGATCGATGATTTGTTTGACTAACTGAAGGGTGCTAAAGTATTCTCAAAGATTGATTTAAGGTTAGGATATCACCAACTGCGTGTTAGAGAGGAAGATATTCCTAAAATTGCTTTTAGAACTCGGTATAGGCATTATGAATTTTTGGTGATGCCATTCTGATTGACAAATGCTCCTGCAGTATTCATGGATCTAATGAATCGAGTATTCAAGCCTTATCTTGATCAGTTTGTGGTTGTTTTTATAGATGATATTTTAATATTTTCCAGAAGTAGTGAAGACCATGATAAACACCTCTGGATTATTTTGCAAATTTTGAAGGAGAAGGAACTTTATGCTAAACTTTCCAAGTGTGAATTTTGGCTTGATGAAGTGACATTTCTAGGACATGTTGTATCAGCCGAAGGCGTGAAGGTGGATCCTAGTAAGATACAAGTAGTTGTTGAATGGAGACCTCCCAAAAGTCCAACCGAGGTAAGAAGTTTCTTAGGCTTAGCAGGGTACTACAGAAGATTTGTGAAAGGCTTTTCCATTATCGCCTCTCCTTTGACTAAACTCTTGCAAAAGGAAGTAAAGTTTATTTGGGATGACAAATGCCAAGAGAGCTTTGAAACTCTCAAATCCTTGTTGACTCAAGCGCCTGTACTTACTCTACCAATTGAAGGGAAAGAGTATGTAGTATTGTAGCGACCCTAAAAATAGATAGGTGAAAATAGAGCCTAATGTATGAATTTTTAAAGTTTAAGCATAAATTGGAAGTAGTCACTTTTGAAAAAAAAAACAGTTCAGAATCTGGAAATTCTGCCAAGTGTGGAAATCAGTGAGTTTTTGGCCAACTTTGAGCAGTCATAACTCCTAGCTCAGGATGATCCAGGAGTAGTTCCAGTTATGTTTGGAAAGCCCTTGGAACGATCTTTCCAACGCCACCGAGTTTGCTCAATTCCGAGTTCGTATGAGCGAGTTATGCCCTTTGAAAGTTGGGCAGTTGGCAAGGAGTCCGTCCGGAAATTTAAGGGCCTTTTGGTCTTTTCACAAATCTTTTCTTTTGAGGTTATATTATTGTGTTAGGCTGATTGTGGATCATTTTGTTCCATTTTAAAAGAGTAAGGAAGGGTTCTCTGTGGAACACCATTGAAGGCCAAGGTGAAGTTGAAGCTAGGGTTAAAGGTTTTGAGTGCTTTCTTCTTCAATTTTTCATGGGTTTCAACTTAGAGGTATGGTGACCCTTGATCCTTGATCAATCTTTCTTTCAAGGAGTCCAATCAAAAGTGTTTCAAAGAACAAAAATCTCAAATTCTAATCTAAGCATGGGTTCATTGGCAAAACATTTTCTAAGCCATTATATTGATGAATTAATGTTTGATTAATGTTTTTAAGATGATTTCATATGGAATTCCTTGAAGAACCCATGTTTTCCCTAAATTCCTAAATTTGCTTATGAAGTGGGTCTTTTGCTTATGATTCAAAGTTTTTGAGATTGTGTTTGGATTGGATTGTATTAGTGACTCTTATGATTTTCTACATCTATCTATGATGAATTGATGATGTATGGATGAATTGAAAGTTGTGGCCTTATGGGCAAGTTATGATGAATTCTCTTGTGGTAAGTAAAATGGTTGGGACTTGAGTGTTGTTGATTATGGCTTTAGAGGATGGTAAGTTGGCTTAATCTCTTATTATGGATAAAATTGTTCTTGCTTAGTTTGATCCACTTATGGTGGAGGTGTTTAATTATGGAATGTATTATGAACATGGACTTGAAGGCATTATTTATTGAATTAAAATGTTATCAAGTTATGAAATGTTATTGTACTATGTGAAGGTATTTTTATGGTTATAAGGTGATCTTGTACAAAGTGTTATTGTATTGTATTTAATATATATAAATGAGGCTATATGTAAAGTCCTATATGAAGCTATATGTAAAGTTTTATGTGAAGCTTATGTGTGAAGGTATGATGTGAATGAGTTTACGTGATCTTGTGATGATCCTATGTAAAGTGGATAGCATTGTGATTTAAAGTATGATTTTTCTCATGATGTATATATATATGAAATGATGTTGGATTATGAAGTATCCTTAGATGATAATGTTGTGACTTGGTTGGTAGACTAAAGTGTCCCTCCTTGTTACTTAAAGTCTTGAATGCATGAATGTGTGAAGTGGGCTAGAACTAAGAAATGGTGCCCTTTCTATAAATGCTAAAAAAGGAATTCTAGGCCAAGACTTAAATCGGCAAAACTAAGAAATGGTGCCCTTTCATAAGTCTAGCTTTCCTAAGTAAATGTATAACCTTGAAGGATGGGCCTTAGGGCGAAGTTCCCTTCTTGAGTGAGATGATAGACTTAGAGATGGATGGAGCCGGAACGACATGAAAAATCCTTATCTAAGAAAGTCAAATGAGCTATCCTTATGAACCTTGATTGGCCATGACTAAGAAATGGGGCCTTTCTTGGGAAGAGGTACTATGAGTTGGTTGAACTAGAAAAGGAACCCTCTCTAAGTACATATGTGATTGAATACTCTATGGGAAACAAGGCTAGCACCGAGTGGATGTGGTTAGGAAGGTGGCCTAGTTGAGTATGAGATTAGGCACAATGAATTTCCTTGGACATCCCCTAAACCATGTGCCTACATGAGTTGCTTACTAGTTCTACCTTTGGCAAGTAGAACAACCTCCACGGAGTAGGATAGACTCCTGATTCCATACCTAGCTAGTATGGTCTGTGTCGATTATGCCTATTCCCATCATATGGGATGTGCACTCTAGTTATTGGATAGGTTCTATAACGTGTAGGTAGTAGTATGGGATGCTATCTACACATGGCACGAGTAGGCTTTGAAGATACTAAAGTGAGTTCCCTAAGTCTAACGACTATTATGTGAAAGTCCCCTTATGTGCCTAAATGTCTCCTAAAGTGGTTCATGAAAGAATTTTGACTTAGCATGTTATATTGTAATGGTACATTCCTTATCTATGGTAACCCTTAGGAACACTTAGGTGTATATAAAGAGATTGTATGGGCGGTCACTTCATGTTTCACTTAAGTGTGGCTTTGGGTAACTTGAGATAGAGGTCATGAAATGATGAAAAGGCTTACTTGTCAATTATATTCATGTATTACAGGTTTGTCTTGATTTCCGATTGATGAACAAGAAGGAAAATGGAACAATTGGATTTTGGACTCGCCCCCGGCTACGTGTCCTTTGGACCCTTCGCCCGCCCGCCACTAGTGGAAGCAAGCTAGCCCCCTATGTTGGAAAGTTGGGGGAAGAGTGCTTACTCGGAACTTGTGCTTTCCTATCCATACCGCTTTCCTTCATAGCAGCAAAGGAGAACGCGATATTGATTCAGTCGGAGGTATACTACTTTTCTGATCAAATCAACCCACTACTCAACCGCCCACGTGTGTGTCTGAGTCAGTGCTGTACATTAGTACTAGTGGAGTATGTTTATTATGTGGGTATTGTCTTATATGTGGATGATGTCTTGAAATGTGTCTCTTATAGTTGTGATGTGAAGGTTTTTATCAAAAATGGCATGAAAGCACATATTTCAAATAAATGTCTTTTTTTTAACATGTTTTTGCATGGTCATCATACTTAGTACTTAATTGTGCTAATTCCATATTTCTCTATTTTCTACAAGTGTAGGTTCCGGCAAGTGAGCGGGTTTTGTAGTAAACTTGGGATTTGAAGTTCTTCCTAGATTTTGTGGTATGTCCTCATATGTCGAGGGCAAGACTTTTCTATTCTAGTTTTATAATAAGGTTCTTGTAATAGACTTAATAGACTTCTTTTGATTGTAAAGGGCCGTGTCCCTAGTATGTTTTCACGTTTATGTCTAAGATGGCTAAGAGACTTAGTATTCCGCTTGTGTACTTTTGAATGATGTTTTTAAAAGTGACCTTTGAGTCTTATGGGATTTTATTTAAAGAGTTTTTAATTCCGCACTATTTTACATACCTAATGTGATGAATGCTAAGGGCTTGTATGAGACCTTCGAGAGGTCGAATACGCATGTTACGACTTGGGGGTGTTCTCGGGTCGTGACAAGTATACAGTGATGCTTCTCACAATGGTCTCAGATGCGTTTTGATGCAAGAAGGGAAGGTTATTTCTTATGCCTCTCGGAAATTAAAACCACATGAATTGAATTATCCTACCCATGATCTTGAACTTGTTGCTGTAGTGTTTGCTTTAAAAATATGGCGGCATTATTTGTACGGAGAGAAATGTCATAGATTTACTGATCACAAGAGCTTAAAGTACTTGGGTACTCAGAAGGAGCTAAACCTTAAACAATGTAGATGGTTTGAACTCATCAAGGATTATGACTGCACAATTGATTATCATCCAGGTAAAGCTAATGTGGTTGCCGATGCCTTAAGTAAAAAATCCTTCACAAGCATTTCTTTGAGTCCTTTACCCTTGCTTCTTGAATCAAGAGCCATGAATGTTTGTTTTACACCTGATTCAAATGGTTCAGTTATTGCTAATTTGCAAGTAAAGCCAATATTACATGAACAGGTGAAGGAAGCACAAAAGATACAAAAGATAGATGAGAAACTTGTAAAATTGACCATAGAAGTTCAAAATGGGAAAAAACTTGATTTTACTTTAAAAGAGGATGGTGTCTTATTTTACCAGAACAGGTTATACGTCCCTAATGATGACAGCTTGAGGAATTTTTTTTTTGAATGAAGCACATACTTCACCATATGCAATGCATCCTGGAGGTACAAAGATGTATCTGACCATCAAAGAACATTATTGGTGGAATGGTATGAAGAGAGATATTGCGGAGTTTATTTCTAAATGTTTGGTTTGTCAATAAGTAAAGGCAGAACATCAGGTCCCAGTTAGTTTACTACAACCCTTGTCGATGTCGGAATGAAAATGGGAGAGAATAACTGTGGACTTTGTTTCTGGACTTCCTCGCACTCAGAGAAATCATGATGCAATATAGGTGATTGTGGACAGGGTAACCAAGAGTGCTCACTTCTTAGCAATCAAGATAGATTACTCGCTTGAGCGCTTAGCTGAATTGTACATTAATGAGATTGTAAGACTACATGGGATCCCTGTGTCTATTGTATCTGACCGAGACCCAAGGTTTACATCTAGATTTTGGTGTAGCTTGCAGGAAGCTTTGGGTACTAAGTTGAAATTTAGCACTTCGTTCCATCCTCAAACAGACGGCCAGTCGGAAAGAGTGATACAAATTTTGGAGGATATGCTTCGAGCTTGTATTATGGAGTTTGAGGGTAGTTGGGATAAACACTTGGCTTTAATAGAATTTTCTTATAATAATAGCTACTAATCAAGTATTGGAATGCCTCCCTATGAAGCTCTATACGGAAGGAAATGCCGGACCCCTCTTTGTTGGAGTGAAATTGGTGAAAGAAAGCTTGTTGGTCCTGAAATTGTGCAACAAACAGAGGACAAGGTTAAAATTATCAAGATCCTCTAAAGATTTCTTCGGATCGACAAAAGTCATACACTGATCTTAAAAGGCGTGACATTGAATATCAAGTGGGAGATAAAGTATTCTTAAAGGTGTCTCCATGGAAAAAGATTTTGAGATTTGGCAAAAAAGGAAAACTTAGTCCCTGATTCATTGGACCTTATGAGATACTTGAAAGGATTGGACCAGTTGCATAAAAATTAGCTTTGCCACTAGAGTTGGAGAAGATCCACAATGTCTTCCATGTTTCTATGCTCAGAAGATATCGTTCTGATCTATCGCATGCTATTCCAGTTGAATCTATTGAGGTTAATACTGACTTGACGTATAATGAAAAACCTATTTTAATTCAAGATCGGGAAGTGAAGAAACTTAGAAATAAGAGAATCCCCTTAGTAATGGTACTTTGGAGGAACCATTCGGGAAAAGAAGCTACCTGGGAAAGAAAAGAAGACATGAGGACCCAATATCCGCACTTGTTCCCAGACTAGTGTAAGGTAAATTTCGAGACAAAATTCTTTCAGGGGGAGAGAGTTGTAACACCCCTAAATATTAACCTAGAGTCGCATGTCGATTTACCATCGCTTAATTACTACAATATGTTTTATTCTCATTCTGGGAACTTGAAATATTGTGATAATTGCTAACTTGCTTAACATAAATTGTGATAGTAATTTAAGGAATTGTGATGGGGTGTTTAGGTAATATTATAATTAAAATTATGTATAGCTTTAAAAGGAAGGTGAGGGATATACATATAGGTATATATGTATGCTTTTTGGGCAGCCAACTTTTTGTTTGGGCAGCCCCTTTTGGTGACATCTGTACAGGTGATAAGTATCACCTTTGTAACTATATATTTTCACACCTCCTATAATTAATTTAGTTTTCCTCAAGTCTAAGAACATTAGAACCTTAGCTTAACAAATTGTTCTTCAAAATCACAAGAGAAAACTTGGCCCTTTTGGCTGGAATTCGAGAACACACACTTCTTTTTGGTAAGTGACGAAGTCTGTTTATGAGCTGGGTAGTGTTTGGCATTTTATGCATATCTTGTCCTCTATAACTCCGTTTATAGTGAATAACTATGATTTGGAAATCTAATTTGTATACCTACAACTTTTATGTTTATGTAAAACTCTGATTTAGCTGTTATGGAATCAAAATATGGGACGCAACATAGGACAAGTTCTGTCCAGATTTTGAAATTTGAAATCTTGTATGGACAGCTGTTAGTGTTTTGAAAATATCTTGTGGTACAAAATATATTTTGCGATGATTCTTGATTGTTTGCAACCTTAAGAGATGTAGCTACATCTTTCATGAAGGTTATAAAGTCTAGTTTTTCCGTTTCCTTTTCAAATCTAAGTTGCGACGTGAGGTACTAGGCTCAACAAAATCACTGTTTTGGCAGCATAGTTGTGTTTGTACAGGCTAATCTTACTTGTGATGAAAATCCCATTTTACATCAGTATTATTGAGCTTCTAGGGATTAAAGAAGTTATTTAATTGTATTTTAAAGGTTGTATATTCTCATGAACAAGTTGAGGACCTTGATACTTTGGTTGGTCTACGGTTTGAACTCTTGAAGTTGTGTTGGACACTTTCTTTCCTAAAGCACTGAGGTTTGTGTATAAACTTGTATTTGCACTTTTTTAACTGCTAGTATATCTGAAATTTGATCTTGGTACCTTGGTTACTCTTGTCGCTTTGCATTGTTGTGTCGGTATCCTTTGAGAAGTTAAAGATGCTTGTGTAACTCACCCACTTGTATGGATTGTTTGATCACTTAGCACTCTTTTTGGGACCTTGTCCTTCTTGTGGCTGTGACTTTGTCACTCTTGGCATGCCTCTTGATTCGGATCATTTTCCATCTTGACTCTGGATTTTTAGTTCGTCTTAAGTATGGAAATTGTCCATTTTAAGTACGAATTAGAAAGCCATTTTTAATATGGTTCTTTGTTCTCTTGATTATTGGGCTTTGACCCTTCTTGATACAGGGCGTCAGCCCTTCTTGATTCTTGCTTGTACTTGGTGTGAAGATATGATGTACATATTGGGTGAACCTTGTTATTGAATCTTTTGAAAAATGGTACTATGAGCGTTCTTGACATTTGGACCTCTAAATATTGAACTGGATACTCTTGATATATTTCTTACTTGATTTATTTATTATGTTCGATTATGCTGCCCATGACTTGAGAAAGGTAGTTTTGTGAATCTGATGGCTCCGAACCTATAGTTTTTACACCACTAAGCTATATGCTTAGCGATTTGTTTCTATCGTAGGGAATGATCGAGAGGAGGCATGAAGCTGGCCATTGGTGATGGAAGATCACAATTGCATATAGGCATCTATATTTTGTATAAACCTTGGGACTTGTACATGATCTATATGTTGTATATTTACATGAAATTTCGAGGACTAATGTAATCATGTCACCATGGGTTGTAAATTAAGTATGGCTATATGTTTTGTTCTTTTGGGTTGTGTAAGCCCAAGTATTGCCATATACTAAATTTACTATTTGTTTTGAATATTTGTATGAAGCATGAACGGGCTAGTTTTGGTACTCGGAAATGGGTAATATTCTTGTTATTTCATCCTTAAGTGTGAAGATAATATATGCATGAAAAGCTCATTGGTTATTTGCTTAAACGATATTTGGGAGGGTTTTTCCGTTATAAGTTGAAATTCGGTGCCATATCAATTTTGATGTCACGTAAATGTTTAAATGGACAAGATGCACATCCTTATGTATTTTTTTTTCCTTTATGAACCTAATCCCTCTACTAAACTAAAATCAATATGGCCATAGTAAATCTCTTTTAAATGTCGCAAGTATTTAAGTAGTTTTCTTGCTTAAGTGGTAGTATCCTTTCGAAAGGGTCGCTACACTTCAAATATATCACCCACAACTAAAAATTCATCCATGAATACCTGCATCAAATCCGCTACCATATCGGAATAAAAGAGATAACATACACTGTTAAAACGTCACCGATGCATTATACAATATGAAGGGAATTATTTTGTAAGCAAATGCCCCATAGGGACATATGAAGGATTAATTTTCTTGATCTTCTGGTGCAATGTAGATTTGATTATAACCGAAGTAACCATCAAACAAGCAATACCATCCACACCCCTGATATACCGTGAGTTTACGGTATTTCTAATACATTTAACTTACAAGTTGTGTGTGTCTAGGGCCTTATTGTATTGGTTTTTTATGTGTTTTATTATGTTTTTGCAGGAAAGATGTTCAGGCGTAGAAGTATCGAGACAACTGATCAAATTGCAGAAAAAGGGCATTCACGGAGCCGATCTACGGACCGTAGGTCCATTGACGGTCCGTAGGTGATGATCGTAGATCAGCAGCCAAGGGACGGATGACAAATCAGGGAAATCTGACCAAGTGTGGAACCACGGTGTCAATTGACGGTCCGTAGATCATCCTACGGACCGTACTGTCAAACCGTAGAAAGAGACAGAGAAGGGTTCCAGTACCTGATTTTTGAAGATTCTAAGTATGGAGCTACGGAGGGGATCGACGGACCGTTGATCAATCGACGGACCGTACTGTCTGTCCGTCGTTTGCTTCAGAGAGGCTGATTTTTGAGAGCTCAAATATTTTCCAAGTCCTGGCTTACGGAAGGGACTTATGAACCGTAGATCCATCGACGGTCCGTAAGTCAGTCTCGTGGATTGAAGACGCGTACCTGAACAGACTTTCCTTAAATTGTTTCCTTTTTAAATTAGGATTTGTTTTTCTATAAATAGGGCATGTAAACCTCGTTTTTGGGGGTTGGAGATTATTATTGTAGTTCTACTTTTGACTTTGGAGATTGAATTACAATTTTGATAATTAGTAAATTTACAAGTTCGTTTTGAAGATTTTTAGCTTTGCAACTCAAGTTGAATTTCTGGGTTTATTATTCTCATCACGTAAGTTCATGATTTCTTCTTCTAAAATTATGAATTGTGTTCTTGCTAATATGAGTAACTAAATCCACGACTAGGGTTATGGGAACCATGAGCGATTAACAAAATATGAATAATAATTAAGCAATTCGTGAATAGTGTTTTTGCATGCATTGATAATTCTTTTGTTTAGAAGTCTTTTTAACGGTGGCCAATGTTAGAACTCGCCTTGTTGCTACTTGCCGGATCAAGGAGGTAATCAACAAGAAAAGAATTATTAACATAGATTTAGTGTGATACTATCTAATAGACTAGTGTCGATTGGTGCGAAGTAATAACTAAGCCAAACATCGATTATGATGTCTAATATGAGGTAAAGGTAAGGGTTAGTAAAGTATACACACGTAGTCGGATCAAGGTGCGGGGTGAAATTCTCTAGATGCCGGATCAAGGATTTAGAGATACCTAACTTATCACTTTGCATGTAATACACTAGGAAGGGATTTTACTAGGATTATTGCGTTATGAGCTTTTGGGGAACACGTATACCTAGTTATTTCTCTCATCTTGATAACAACCAAAAATTGATTTTTGTCGATTACTAATTTCTTTACTAAATTCTTATTATTTGTTTTATATACATAAACCCCCCCCTTTTAATTATTTGTCCCTGGAAGTTCTTTGACTAATTGAATATAATTGTAGGTTAAAGTAAAGTCTAAACCATTTTTCCTTGTGTGATCGACCCCAACCTACAAGTTGGGTTCTTTACTTGATAACGATTGCTTATACTTCTGTAAGGAAGTGTAATTTGAGCGTATCAAATTTTGGCGCCGCTGCCGGGGAAATTTTGGCTTTTAGATTTATTTTAGCTACATTATTGAACGTTAGTCAAATATTTCCGTATTTTTCTTTTTTTCTTTTTGTTTTTGTCTCTCTCAGGTTCTACTTCTAGTGTATGCCAAGTACACGGAGTCAGGGTGAACCACTTACTCCTTACGATCCAGAGCTAAGCCGCACTTTACGAAGAATGAATAATCCAAGAGGTCAAATTAATCCTATAGGAGGACATCTGGATGATGCAGAGGACTTACAACAGTAGAGGGCAGTAGGTGGTGACGACCAGGCTCCAGCCGAAAATCGATTGGGAGATCCACTGAGGGCGCAAGATCCACTAGGCCCACGACAATATGACAACTATCGGAGCAACTTCAACATAGAAAACTCTGATGGGCCCATTGTCCTACCTCCGTTACCTCCAGGGCACACATTTGTGGTGACGAGCAGTTTGATGCAGATGCTTACAGCAAGAGGCTTATTTTCAGGATTGCCATCAGAGGATCCACATGCTCACCTAGCCAAGCTAAGGGTAGTTTGCAAGAGTTGTGTGGGTAGACCCAGGACCTAGATATGGATGTCATTGGGCTAAGAGTGTTTCCTGTCACTCACAGGCGACGCTGCAGTATGGTTCACTGAGCTTCCTTATAACTCAATATTCACATGGGACCAATTGGCGGAGGTGTTCAAAGCAAAGTACTATCCAGTGTCAAAGAAGCTCAATCACAAAGACAGGGTCAACAATTTTTTAGCATTACCTGGAGAATCAGTAAGCAACTCTTGGGACAGATTCACTGCATTCGTAAGAAGTGTCCCAAACCACCGCATTGATGATGAGTCGCTGAAGGAGTACTTCTATCGAGGACAGGATGATAACAATAAAGCAGTCCTGGACACTATTGCTGGGGGTTCATATGGTGATTGTACATATGCTCAGATTTACGAAAAATTGGAGAGGATCTCTCGCAACAACAAAGCATGGAGCACTAGAAGAGCGATCTGCGGGAGAAACACATTTGCCGTTCATAATGCAAACGTTAACTCTGCAGATGATATTCGTGAGGATATGGCTCAGATGAGGACAGAGTTGGGGTTGGTTCTGAAGCATGTGAGCGGAGGAGCAGAAAAGGTTAATGCTGTGAACTACTTGACAAGAACTCCACCACCAGTTGAGGAGTGTTACTATGAAGAAGACACTTATGCAGTGAATGATCAGACAAGGGATTTCCGACCAAATGCCCAAGGATCCAACACGGAAAATTGGCGCCAAGGTCAAGGAAACCAAGGTCGAAACTATGGAAATTACAACCGAGAGGGTCATTATGTTCGGGATGGGAACTTTAATCGTGACAACAACTATAACAGGAACAATTATGGCAACAGAAATGATAGGGTCGGACCCTATGTTCCCCCTCAAAATCGGGAATCTGGTGCTAGGGAAGCTGGAGGTAATTTGGCGCGGATTGAAAATATGATGCAGAAGATGATGAGAAGGTTTGATGCAACTGATGAGAATGTAAAGGAGATGCGAAATGATTTATCTGGCATTGGTCAAAAGGTTGATGCCCATGCAGTGTCAATAAAGCATCTGGAGCAGCAGATGACTCAGTTGTCTACTATAGTGAACCCACGTCAACCTGGCACTCTTCCTAGCAACACCATCCAGAATCCCAAGAATGATGGTCATTGTATGGAAATTACTACTCGAGGAGGTAAGCAAACCATAGATCCACCTATGCCATCTGTGGTGGATACTGAGATCAGAAAAGCGGATAATGCGGTGAAAGCTTGAGAGGAGTCTGAGACTGCGACAGAACAAGAAGTTGAGATACCTCAGAAAGTGGTCCCCATACCTAGACCACCACCACCTTTCCCACAGAGGTTAGTAAAGAAGACTAAAGATGGAAAATATCGTAGATTTATCACTATGTTGAAGCAGCTTTCTATCAATGTTCCTTTGATAGAAGCACTGGAGCAAATGCCTGGGTATGCCAAGTTTATGAAAGATCTGGTGACAAAGAAGAGGTCTCAGAGTTTTGAAGATGACGACGGTTGCGGCATTGTAGTGCTATTGCTACAAGATCTCGGGTGCGGGAAGGAAGACCCCGGGGCTTTCACAATCCCATGTACTATAGGGTTGCTACACTTTGCTAAGGCATTGTGTGATCTTGGTGCTAGCATCAATCTCATGCCTTTGTCTATTTACAAGAAGTTGGGTTTGGGGGACCCAAAGCCCCTTTACAATGCGGTTACTAATGGCTGATCGGACCGTGAAGAGGCCCATAGGTGTGCTCCATGATGTGCTCGTGAAAGTGGAGTCCTTCATCTTTCTGGCGGATTTTGTGATTCTTGACTGTGAGGTTGATTTTGAGGTCCCCATCATCCTTGGGAGACCATTTCTTGCTACAGGGCGTGCGTTGGTTGATATGGAAAAGGGCCAGATGAAGTTCAGATTGAATAATGAAGAAGCGACTTTCAACATCTGTAGGTCCATGAAGCAGAATGGGGAGCTCCAAACAGTATTTGCCATTACCTATAGAGTGGAGAGTGGGTCAGAAGTACAGATTGAAGAGCGACTAAGGGTCGAGGCACTTGCAGCGGTTATGATGAATTTCGATAGTGATGGTATTGAAGAATATAATGAGTTGGTGGCTGCACTTGATAAGCATAAATACCGGTCCAAACCAAAGAAGTATGAGCTAGACATGAAGAATCGCGAGTCCCCACCCACAAGACCATCTATTGAGGAGGCACCAAAATTGGAGCTTCAGGCTCTACCACCGCATTTGAGGTATGTATATTTAGGCGAAGAGAATACTTTGCCGGTCATCATTGCAGCAGATTTGAACTCAAGGCAAGAAGAGTGTTTGGTGACTGTATTAAAGAGGTTCAAGCGAGCTATTGGGTGGACTATTGCAGATATTATTGGGATTCCCCCTGGTATTTGCTCTCATAAAATCCAACTCATGCTAGAGCATAAGCCCAGTATTGAGCACCAAAGAAGATTAAATCCACCTATGCAAGAGGTAGTTAAAAAGGAGATCATAAAGTGGCTCGATGTAGGAGTCATCTATCCCATTGCAGATAGTAGTTGGGTATGCCCTGTGCAGTGTGTGCCCAAGAAGGGAGGTATTACCGTTGTTCCAAATGAAAAGAATGAGCTTGTTCCAATGAGGCCCGTTACTGGATGGAGAGTTTGCATGGATTATCGAAAATTGAATGCATGGACTGAAAAAGATCATTTTCCCATGCCATTCATGGACCAGATGTTGGATAGACTTGCAGGAAAGGGTTGGTATTGTTTTCTTGATGGGTATTACTGGCTACAATCAAATTTCTATAGCTCCGAGAAGACCAAGAGAAGACCAGGTGCTGAACTGGGAGAAGTGTCATTTCATGGTGAAAGAAGGTATAGTATTGGGTCATCGCATTTCTGAGAAAGGTATTGAGGTTGATAGAGCTAAAGTTGAGGTAATAGAAAAGCTTCCACCACCTATCTCTGTAAAAGGTGTTAGAAGTTTTCTTGGGCATGCAGGTTTTTATAGAAGATTCATCAAAGACTTCTCTAAAATTGCACATCCATTATGCAAATTGCTTGAGAAAGAGTGTAAGTTCTATTTTGATGATGACTGTCTTAGAGCATTTGAAGAGTTGAAGAAAAAGTTGGTTACAGCACCAATCATTATTTCACCGGATTGGGGACAACCGTTCGAGGTGATGTGCGATGCGAGTGGATTGGCGCTTGGTGTAGTATTGGGTCAAAGGCGAGAGAAATTCTTCACCCTATTTACTATGCTAGTAAAGCTCTAAATATGGCTCAAAAGAACTATACTGTGACTGAACAAGAGTTTCTTGCAGTGGTTTTTGCATTTGAGAAATTTTGATCATACTTGCTTGGTACTAAGGTCATAGTGCATACTGACCATTCTGCATTGCGGTATTTGATGGCGAAAAAGGATGCAAAACCGAAATTGATTAGATGGGTATTGCTGCTACAAGAGTTTGATTTTGTAGTAAAAGACAGAAAAGGGATCGAAAATCAAGTCGCCGATCACTTGTCAAGATTAGAGGAAGAGGCTATGCTAAAGCTTGGAGATAGGGCTGAAATCAATGATGCTTTTCCAGATGAAAAGGTATTGGCTGCTTCTCATGATTTGATCCCTTGGTTCGCCGACTTTGCTAATTATTTTGCAAGCGACATTTCCCCCCCGATTTGTCTTTTCATCAAAGAAGAAAATTTATGCATGATGTGAAGAGATTCTTTTGGGATGAACCCTACTTATATCGTAATTGTGCTGATGGGATTAATCATCGATGTGTGCCTGAGGTGGAGATGTTGAGTGTACTTGAAGCATGCCATTCATCACCTGTTGGTGGGCATCATAGTGGTATTCGGACTGCACATAAGATTTTGCAATGTGGGTACTATTGGCCCACCATTCACCAAGATTCTCATGATTTCGCCAAATCTTGTGATCGTTGCCAAAGAGAAAGAGGGATTTCAAAAAGGCAAGAGCTCCCAATGAATCCTATATTGGTGATAGAGTTGCTTGATGTATGGGACATTGATTTTATGGGTCCATTTGTGAGTTCATATGGGATGAAATATATTCTTGTTGCGGTTGATTATGTATCGAAATGGGTAGAAGCAGTTGCACTCTCCAACAATGAAGGTAAAAGTGTCACCGCATTCTTGAAAAAGAATATTTTCTCCATTTGGTACACCGGCCATAATTAGCGATGGAGGTTCTCACTTGTAATAGGTTCTTCAAGGCACTACTTGAGAAATATGGTGTCCGTCACAATGTAGCCACTCCTTACCATCCACAAACTAGTGGTCAAGTTGAAGTATCCAACAGAGAGATCAAACAGATATTGGCAAAGACTGTGAATGCTAATAGAACGGATGAATGTCAAGGAAGCTTGATGATGCTCTATGGGCATATCGCACTGCATACAAGACCCCCATAGGTATGTCTCCCTACCAACTTGTATATGGGAAGTCTTGTCATCTTCCAGTGGAGCTAGAACATAAGGCTATGTGGGCAATGAAGAAGTTAAATTTGGACTGGAGCGCCGCATCTAACCAAAGGATGAATGACTTGAATATGCTCGATGAATTTCGCCTACAAGCTTATGAAAGTTCAGCCTTGTACAAAGAAAAGATGAAGAGGTATCATGACCAAAGAATTGAAAAGCAAGAATTTGTGGTTGGTGATCTAGTGTTGTTATTCAACTCTAGGCTGCGCTTATTTCCAGGCAAACTCAAGTCTAAGTGGACAGGGCCATTTTTGCTCACAAAAGTGCTCTCGCATGGAGCGGTTGAGCTTGAGAAGAAGGATGGAACAAGGTTCATGGTAAACGGGCAAAGGATTAAGATTTATCTGGGAAATGCTGAAATGTACAAAAAAATAGCTTAATGGTTGCTACATGTGCAGGTACACCATCTGTTGTATCTGCAGAAATTGTTCAGGTGCAGAGGTCTACGGAGACCATCGACGGCCCGTCGATTGATCCACGGACCGTCAATGGTGTACGTAGATCCAAGGTAAGTCCCTAAAATTTCAAACTGTAGAAGTGATCTACGGTACCCATCTACGGACCGTAGATAGACTCACGGACCGTAGACGGGGTCTCGTGAGTCCAAACCCTAGGACTATCTGACCCGACCCGGACCCCCTATTTAAATAACCCCTTATTTCAAACCCACTCCCAATTCCCTCCATTTACCCATAACTGTTTCCCCCACCCCTTTCAACTCCCTAATCCACTCCATAACCGCCATACACCACTCTCCCTTCCTTATATTACCACACTACCATCAATTTAGTTTACCTCCATCCCATATTTCACTTTTTAAAATCCGGTGTTGGGTTTGATAGCGCTAGAGGTGGTTAAATTGTTGAGCTAAGCCGTGTCATCACACAATCTCCCACTCCTCTTTGCTTGCAAGGTAATGAATTTGATCCTCACTTTGAATTTCGATTCATAGCATGAATATAGTAAGTCGGGAATTGGGTCTTGACTAGGGTTATTGTTTGATGTAACTACATGATTAATTTACAAGTTACAATACCCTTAGAATGATAGATAGTGATTGTGTAGTTTGATTGTATGTGATTGTAAGCCTTTATGTAAGTTTCGACTTAGGGTTCCAAAATTTCTCTAAATTATGTGTTAAATAACCAATCGGAATCGTACGAATGAAGAACTAGCATAATTGAGTGTTGAAATGCATGATGAGGCTTGTTAATGTTGAACTTTAGGACCTTGGATGCCTAACTAACAAGATAGGGTAAAATCTGGGCATAAATGGCATCCACGATACCCCGTCTACGGACCGTAGATCCATCTACGAACCATAGATGAGGTTCGTCATTGGCTGCATACACGAAAAATTAGCCAAGTGTAAAACCACGGAAGTGGACTACGGTCCGTAGATTGATCGACGGACCGTTCTGCACATCCGTGGTTTCCATCTGCAACCTATATTTCTGGCCTCCTGATCCACGGTAGAGTCCCACGGACCGTAGATCAGTCTACGGCCCGTAGGTACCCTCCGTGGATGACCACTGTGGCCTGTTTCTGAATTTTTTTTCTGACTTTGTTATTGTTTGTTTATCGTTTTACTTTTTCGTAGTATAGTTTTGGTTAGTTTTGGACACTAAAATCGTTCCCGCAGGTACAATGGCACCCAAGAAGATGGTCACCTATTCAAAAAGGGGCAAGTCCAAGTCTGTTGCCCCTAGTTTCCGGTTGATTGATGAGGACACAGACACCGATACTGATCCAGCGTACGTGCCTCTCAACACTAGGACTTCTCGCGCCAGAGGCACACCCCGGAAGGTGACTCCCGATGTAGTCACTGTCTCCGACGAGGAGCACACACTGATCGGGGCACCAACTGGGGCTGCTTCCAGTTCTGAGGAGTCTGCCCTAGGATCAGGATCTAACCATGCCTCCGGCTCCCAGTCAGGAAATTCTTCACGATCTGAATCTGCCCAGGCTACAGGGTCCCATGCTAAATCTTCCACCGGATCGGGAGAAAAGGATCAAGCAGCCTCATCTGACGAGGCCACTAGTTCAGAGTCCATACCCGTACCACCGAATGATGCTCCTACTCCTGTAGCCGGTGAGCAAAATAGATGGTGTGTCGAGGGCCAATGGCAAATATATAGGGATGCTAAGATGGTCAATGACAAATAGAAAATGGCCCGACTGATCACAGAAGAGCGGAGAGTTCTGACGGGGAGCTTGCACACTGTTCCAGACATTCACCGGTTATTCACCCTCCACAAGTGTGACTGGATGGCTCAAGACCCAGGGACGTACATTGAGGAGATGGTGCGGGAGTTCTATTCTTCCTATGTTGCCACTCTACGGGGCTCCATTTCGAAGAGGTCAAAGCCCTTAGCTCAAGACCCACTGACTTCCACATTGGTCCGAGGGTGCCCGGTAGACATATCCCCTGCCACCATTCGACGGTTTCTCTATGGTACCACTGCGGGTTAATCGTGGTCCCTCAATATAGCGGAGTTTGACTACAAGATGGGACATTGTGCGGAGTGGTGCCTTCCAGAGGAATTCTGAGCAGCGAGAGGCTGTGATACACTGGTTGGCCAAATACATTCTTTGCGATGGCGAGCGTCTTGAGTGGGTTCTTTGCTCACGGTTGGGCATCAGGAAGGCGACATTGACTTTTGTGGCCAAGTTCTTCTGGTTATTGGTGCGGAATAGGGTGTTGCCGACTAAAGCGGATAATCAAGTCACGTGGGGCAGAGCAGTCATGGTAGCGGCATTGGTAGCGGGAGTAGAGATTGACTTTGCTCGCATGCTGCTGGCAGAGATCCACGAGAGGGCATTCAGGACCTCCACGACTTACCCTTTTCCTTGCCTTATTTTTCAGTTGTGCAGGGACTCTGGAGTGCCGATATGGCATTGTGACAGACTAGTCCACCCTACAGGCGCATTGGACATCGGCCTCATTCGGGATGAGGCGAATGTAGCAGCACCGCGCAGAGAGCCTCAGGTTGAGGTACCTCCTTTGGGTACCGATCTTGCAGACACAGTGGGGCAGGCACAGGGCGATGACTTCAGCGCTCCCGATCACACCGATAATGTCCCGGGCTCCTCTTCTCAGGCAGCTAGCATGGGCCCCAGTTCGTCCCGGTCCACACCGCAGTTGGGCGCATCTGTTGTTCCCTTGGCCAGAGTTCAGAAGCTGGAAGCTCAGATGGCTACGTTGCTACACCACATTCAGCCTTGGATGCAAAAGTCGATCGCTGAGTCCGAGGCTAGAGTGGAGCGCAGGATGGAGGATATGATGGACCGGAAGGTCCAGGCTATTAATAATCGCATGGATGCCTTCGAACTTAGAGTCCTCGAGCGACCAGCCCCGGCCACAGACATATCTGCTTTACAGGCCGACATAGCTAGCCTCCGGTCTGACATTGAGGCCATTCTTGCTGCACCTGCTGTCGAGCCCCAGATTGCCCCCACCGCACTGGCTGATGATACAGTGCTAGATGCCCTTTTCAGTGGGACCGCAGAGGAGGGACTTCCCATTACACAGGCTAAAGGCAAGCGGCATCGCTCTCACCGCACTGAGGAGGAGAAAGCCCTCAAGAGACAGCGCAGGCAGGAGAAGGAGGCTAGGAGGGCGTCCATAGTCGATGAGGAGTTGCGCCAGCAGAGGGAGCGTGAGCGAGTAGCAGGGGCGTCGAGCTCTGCCCCAGTTGTAGCGGCCCAGCCTGTTGCGGGAGACGCCGAGAGATTGAGAGTGAGCACTACTGAGGGTGCTACGATTGATGCTGTGAGCACTACTGAGGGTGCTACGATTGATGCTGTGGGCACTACTGAGGGTGCTCCCATTGAGGTTCCAGCGGGTTCCGGGCAACCGGACCCTCCTGCTTGTTGAGGATTCGCCGGCGCTTTGCGCCACAGGTTTGCTTTACCCAATCCATTGTCTTTTACTATTATATATGCATTGGGGACAACTGCATCTATTTTTGTCGGGGGTGGGGCAAATGGATTGTGAGTGATAGGGTGAAATCTGAATAACCCAACTCATAAATCCTCCTTTGGGGTTTTCTTGCTGTGTTCTTTTTCCCCAAAGGACCGTTTAATTTCTGTTGAACCGGCATGTGTTAGGATTGTATGTGTAGAAGCATAATACGAGAATGAAGCATGATGGCTTATAAAAAATGATACCCGTCAGATTTTAGGATGTATGCTAGATGTTTTAGGCTATGATTAGTTGATTGTGCTGATTCTGAATATGACATAATAAATCAACTTGATGGTATGACTTGAGCTGAAACTTGAACTAAGTAATCTAATAATCTGATAAGGAAATAATGTGCCAAGAGTGGGTGAGTATTGTTGTGTTCAAACAGTTTTGTGCAAAGCTAGAACTTGCCCGGTTAGTCCTGCTAAGACAACTCAATCTAGAGGTTAGGAAGTGATCATAGGCCGTTGTTACGAAAAGTCAGCAAATAGCCGAGAAGGATTCAACCAAATGAAATAACTGTTCCCTTTGATCCAGTTTTTGAGCCTAAAGTAAACCATTTCTTTCTAAACACTCTAAACTCACCTTCCCATAATCTAATACGTTGGCCCTGGTCCCTCCTTGGACATGTGCACTTCGGTTTAGGCCAAAAGCCTAAGTTGATGGTGGCTAATGTAAAAGTAACTTGAATCTTGGCCCAGACCCGCCAAGGGGTATTGTGCACCCCAACTAATGAAAAATCTATAAGTTGAGGGTGGCTATGAAAGAAGATACTGAGAGACAAATGGGTATGAAAAGAGTGAGGTGAAAAAGAGAGAAAATGTGTGGAAAGGATGTGATTGATTGAAAGCTAAAAAAAAAAAAAGAAAAAAAGAAAAAAAAAAGATGAATGAGAAGAGAATAAAGTGTTACAAATTCCGAATACACATTCTTGGTTGAAGGAAATCAAGCGAAAGAAGGTAAAATGGTATGATGCCAGAAATAGGGCCAAAAGAGGTTAAAAGCCAAAGTGTAATGTCGAGGAGGGCAGAAAGTCACTAATCAGTACCCAAATGTACCACACCTGACCCTGAACCCACGTTACAAGCCAATAAAGTCCTATAGTGATCCTAGAATCTAGTTTGGAGAGTCTAAGCAGTGAAAATAAGGGCAAGCTTATGGTATAAAGCACTGACTGTATTTGAAATTACTTCTGAGCGTGAGTGTTGAATAAATCCTTACACCATAAATGACATTCAATTTTTGTGAAAGAAGGATTTCGTTTGAAGTAAGGGCACAAGTTACATTGTCGGAAAGTTGGTGTCTTGGTAATAGTGATAAAGTGCAAGTTGTGTGTTAGTTGGTCGATCTGTGTCATAGTTTGATATGCATGGATTAGCTTGTCAAGTCTAAAAGCATGAAGTTGCATCTAAAAAGTAATGGGGGTAGAGAGCCATGTGATTGCTTGGGTTTGAAACGCTTGCTTCTATACAAGAGTCGTTTAGAGTTGTATTGCGTCGCTTGAGGACAAACAACGAATTTAAGTTGAGGGTGTTGATATACCGTGAGTTTACGGTATTTCTAATACATTTAACTTACAAGTTGTGTGTGTCTAGGGCCTTATCGTATTGGTTTTTATGTGTTTTATTATGTTTTTGCAGGAAAGATGTTCAGGCGTAGAAGTATCGAGACAAAGCCAAAGGACGGATGACAAATCAGGGAAATCTGACCAAGTGTGGAACCACGGTGTCAATTGACGGTCCGTAGATCATCCTACGGACCGTACTGTCAAATCGTAGAAAGAGACAGAGAAGGGTTCCAGTACCTGATTTTTGAAGATTCTAAGTATGGAGCTACGGAGGGGATCGACGGACCGTTGATCAATCGACGGACCGTACTGTCTGTCCGTCGTTTGCTTCAGAGAGGCTAATTTTTGAGAGCTCAAATATTTTCCAAGTCCTAGCTTACGGAAGGGACTTACGGACCGTAGATCCATCGACGGTCCGTAAGTCAGTCTCGTGGATTGAAGACGCGTACCTGAACAGACTTTCCTTAAATTGTTTCCTTTTTAAATTAGGATTTGTTTTTCTATAAATAGGGCATGTAAACCTCGTTTTTGGGGGTTGGAGATTATTATTGTAGTTCTACTTTTGACTTTGGAGATTGAATTACAATTTTGACAATTAGTAAATTTACAAGTTCGTTTTGAAGATTTTTAGCTTTGCAACTCAAGTTGAATTTCTGGGTTTATTATTCTCATCACGTAAGTTCATGATTTCTTCTTCTAAAATTATGAATTGTGTTCTTGCTAATATGAGTAACTAAATCCACGACTAGGGTTGTGGGAACCATGAGCGATTAACAAAATATGAATAATAATTAAGCAATTCGTGAATAGTGTTTTTGCATGTATTGATAATTCTTTCGTTTAGAAGTCTTTTTAACGGTAGCCAACGTTAGAACTCGCCTTGTTGCTACTTGCCGGATCAAGGAGGTAATCAACAAGAAAAGAATTATCAACATAGATTTAGTGTGATACTATCTAATAGACTAGTGTCGATTGGTGCGAAGTAATAACTAAGCCAAACATCGATTATGATGTCTAATATGAGGTAAAGGTAAGGGTTAGTAAAGTATACACACGTAGCCGGATCAAGGTGCGGGGTGAAATTCTATAGATGCCGGATCAAGGATTTAGAGATACCTAACTTATCACTTTGCATGTAATACACTAGGAAGGGATTGCTGTTACTAGGATTATTGCGTTATGAGCTTATGGGGAACACGTATACCCTAGTTATTTCTCTCATCTTGATAACAACCAAAAATTGATTTTTGTCTGATTACTGATTTCTTTACTAAATTCTTATTATTTGTTTTATATACATAAACCCCCCTTTTAATTATTTGTCCCTGGAAGTTCTTTGACTAATTGAATATAATTGTAGGTTAAAGTAAAGTCTAAACCATTTTTCCTTGTGGGATCGACCCCAACCTACAAGTTGGGTTCTTTACTTGATAACGATCGCTTATACTTCTGTAAGGAAGTGTAATTTGAGCGTATCAACCCCACAAGTTTATCAAGTATTTGATCCATAAAGGGCATCGGGAAATGATCCTTCTAGATCCATGCACCGATAACGGTCACATTGGCAAAAGCTCCCCTTTTTCATTAGGGAGCATAGTCATACCACATTTCTTTGGAACACATAAAACGGGAGTAACCTACCTTTTACATGCAATAGGGTCGATAACTCCTGCACCAAGCCACTTAATAATCTCTTTCTTGACCACTTCTTGTATTAGAGGATTCAACCTCCTTTTATGTTCAATACTTTTCTTACAATCACTTGACAATTGAATCTTGCGAATAAAAATACCGGAGGAATTCCCACAATATCGACAGTCATCCACCTAATAGCTTTCATAAATCTTTTCAATACACTAAAAAGTGGCTTGAGCTTTCCATTCAAGCAAATCTGCAGCAATAATCACGGGCAAAGTATTATTGGTTCCCAATAACACATAACGAAGGTGAGGTGGTAGCACCTTCAATTCGAGCTTTGGTGGTGCTTCAATAGATTACTTTGCGGGAGGACTTTCCCTATTCTTAAAACTGTTATCAAGTTTCAAAGGGCTCTTAGAATAAGAACCTAAACCTGATAGAGCAACCACTACCTCATTATAATCTTGAATTTCCTCCCCATCATAATTCAAAGGGACGACAACCAAAGATTAACCAACACAAGAAACTTCACTCACACTAGCAACTGTTTCATCAATCACGTCAATAACTGATGTCACATGGAGGTCACTTTGTTGCTTTATCGATTTACAATTATTGAATGTAACTTCTTCACCATTTATTCGAAATTTCAGTTCACTAGTTTCAACATCAACAAGAGCTTTCTGGTAGCCAAGAATGGCCTAGCAAGAGTAATCGGGACTTGGGCATCAATTTCACAATCGAGGATCATAAAATCAGCAAGAAATATAAATTTGTCTATCTTCACCAAAATATCATAAAGAATTCAAATAGGGCACTTGATAGAAAGGTCGTCCATAAGAAGACACATAGTTGTAGGCCTAGGATCACCTAGCCCAAGTTGCTTAAAAATGGCATAGGGCATCAAGTTTATACTCCCCTGGGTCATCCTTCTTGACAACCATGTTTCTCGACATAATGGCACTACAAGTATGAGATACCTCAATTATCTCAAAGTCCATACTTCTTTTCTTTGTGATTTATCAATTCTTTCATAAACTATGCATAGCCTGACATTTCTAACAACGCCTCCACCGAAGGAAGATTAATGCAAAGAGTTTTGAAGACATAATGAAATTTTTGGAACTTCATATCTTTATCCTTCTTCTTCAATTATTTGAGGGAATGGTGGAGTCAATTTGGGCAGAGGCTTTATAGGTACCGAGAGAGGTACAACCCCCACATTTGACTTTTTAGCATCACCAGACACAACACTTTTCGGTGCATCATCAACCTCATTGGAATCCTTATTGTTACACTCTTCGACAAGTGCGTCACTTTAAAAAGCAATGGCTTTCCCTTTGCTTGAACTTGCATTATTATCATTTGGCACATTACCTTCCCCAACTTTACCACTCTGGTTCACGATGGCCATGCATTGCACATTATCATTCTTCAGATTAGCCATGGTATCACTAGGAAGACCACCTTTTTGTCTCGGATTCAAGTAAGCCAAAATTTGACCAATTAGGGTCTCAAGTTGTTTTTATAGAAATTGAATGAGAGGTCACCATTTTATTCATAGAGGAGAAGTTAGCCTTCATCTACTTGAGCAGTTTGTCTGATCCTTCCACCTTGTTTAGGATTTGAGCAAGAATATCTTCAGTTCGAGAGCTTTCGGGATCGATATTTGGTTCGTTAGGTTTTGTACGACCATGAGGAGGCACATAACTATCTCTTTCACCATCCCTTTATTTCCAATTTGCACTCATATCACTCTAATCTCATTCTCTATCTCTCCAACCACCATCAATATCTTTTGTTCCAACCTTGATTCCCGCTCGGCCTTGGATAGATCAAACAAGAATCCCCACTAGGTTCGACAAGAATTGTACCTCTTCATTATACATAGTTTCAAATTTTGCATCATCCAGGCTTATCCCACTCTTAGCACCAACCACATTCATGGCCTTATAACTACCTCCAATGACATGTTTTGTCAACAAGTCCATTTAGGTCATCATCTTGGCCATGTTTTCATCATGCTCTTGGTTATTTTCCATTTGTTCTTTAGTCAACCCAACATTGAAAGGAGACACTTGATCCTCCCTTGTGTGCCATGCTCGATTAATCTTGGTTATCTTATCCAGCAAAGTCGACGGCATGACAAATGGTTGTCTCATAATTCCACCCCTAGTAAGTTAATCGACAACACCCTTGTTAACGGTGTCAAGACTTCGATATAAATATTGCAGGAACATGTTATCCGACAATAGGACATTGGAGGAGTAGATTTTGAAACCTCAACTACATTGCATGAATGGGTTCACCATCAATCCACTTAAATTTTAGAATGATATCCCTTAACTTTACCATCTTTGAGGGAGGAAAGAACCTTTCATAGAAAACCTCTATGAGCTCCTCCCAAGAAGTAATAGAGTCCCTTGGTAGTTTGGCCAACCACTTCGTTTCTTCCCCCATTAGAGAAGAGTGTCACGATCAAGGGGTATCCCCTAGATGTAACATGGCATATAGAACCTCGAAGGACTCCATAAAAGCCACTTAGTCCCCATAACATAAGAAATAGAACAATAAGAGTAGAACCACATTTGTCATCTAAAAAGTTTTTATAAAGAAAAGTGGAAGTCTAGACACTTTGCCTCATCATAACCATCTATTACAATCAAATTAAATTGAGCCTAGCCCATACATCATATTCAAAAGTGGAAATACATGAAAGAAACTAAACATAGGAAATCCGTCCTTGAACCATAAGGACTCACCAAGCTCGGGAAATAATCAACTCCAAGATTTATCCACAAAACTGTTGACCCTGATTGTCGGACCCTACATTTGGGAAAAATTGTAGGCAAGAGTATGTGTTAGTACAAAAAATGCACTAAGTATGATAGGTATGCATAAAAATATTTAATCTTGCTAAAAGGAACATTTCATTTCCTGACATGCAATTTATCCAGGTAAAACATCATATGAGAGAGTTGGAAAACATAAGTCATAACATCATCGTTAAAACCTTTGAACACTTACGGGATACTTCTTCAAGCATTCCTTAGTTCATTATTAATCTTGTCGTGGGAAGTAACCTTAACCGACAAGAGACCATGTGAGCAATAACATGATCCCCGGTGTCTCCCACACCGAAAAGGGCGGTTTTACTTGCCTAAGGTAGAACCTAGAACATCTAGCTTAAGTGGATCCACTAGCTAATCAACCTATGTGGACACATAGTTATGGGATAAAAAGATTGCTACTAGAAACCTGACCTTTACATATGAGAGAGCTTCTATCTCATGATATTACTTTGGAAACTCGACCTCTACATACGGGAGAACTTCCATCTCATAATCAATATCCACTCGGTGCTAAGCATAAATTCGCATGGAATAATCATTTCTTACTTGACTTCATTACTCATGAAAATGTGCCCTTGGCCTACTGATTCAAGTTAGTTTCATTAGGATAGCTCCTTAGACCATGCGTGAGGAGGCTACTGCCTAGCTCACCATGAGCCATGGTCCTCACCACTAGCCGTCGTGGTGGTTGTGAAAGGTGGGGTCGTGTCAAGGAAAAAGTAGGCTGCCCTAGCCTTTACCCTTGGCCCTTTCCCTCTTCCTTTAACCTTGTCCTCTCACTTATGCCTAGTTTAGTCTACTAGATTTCTGAGGTATTACATATCTCTCCATTGGGAATATTCGTCCTCGAATGACTTTTTTAGATACCTTACGAAAGTAAAGACTCAATACTAGTAGCCCATCATGTATGCAACTCATCAAATGCACATAATCAAGGAGGAAACATCAACTCCAAACTAAACATATTCAATGCAATACAAGGAAGTAGGAACTACATCTAACAACCCATTATGTATGAAATTTCAACATTTCTCATGTTGAAGGAGAAACTACCTTTTCCAAGCTAAAATCATGCTTAACACCCTAGCGCCGCTAACTCAAGGTCGTGAGTCAGATAATTCTTCTCGTGAACTTTAAGTTGCCTTGAGGCATAGGCAGTAACTTTCCCATTTTGCATTAGTACACACCCTAGCCCAATTCTTGAGGCATTACAATAAACCATAAAATCATCCGTTCCTTCTGGTAAGGTCAACACCGAAGTGACACTTAGTCTATCTTTCAACTCTTTGAAAGTCTTCTCACATGCCTCGGACCATACAAACTTTGCCTTCTTTTGAGTCAAAGCCGTTAAAAGAGAGGCAATTGAAGAGAAACCCTTAACAAACCTTCTATAGTAACCCACCAAACCCAAGAAACTTCTAATATCCAAGGGAGTTAGAGGTCTAACACAACTCTAGACTGCATCCGTCTTCTTAGGATCCACCTCAATACCCCTAGTCGAAACAATATGACCGAGGAAAGCTACAGACCTTAGCCAAAATTTGCACTTGCCAAACTTTGCAAAAAGTTGTTTGTCCTTAAGAACTTGCAATACAATTCTCAAGTGGTCAACATGCGCATTCTCACTCCTTGAATAGATCAAAATATCGCTGATAAACACAGTAACAAACATGTCAAGATATTGTTAACGACTCTATTCATCAAGTCCATAAATGACGCCAGAGAGTTAGTCAACCCAAAATACATGACTAGAAACTCGTAGTGATGATACCGAGTTCAAAAAACCATCTTCGGAATGTCATCATCTTTCACCCTCAATTGGTGATAACCCGATCTGAGATCAATTTTACAGAAATAACTTTTCCCTTGAAGTTCGTCAAATAAATTATCTAACCTTGGGAGAGGAGACTTATTCTTAATGGTCACCTTATTCAACTGACGATAGTCAATACACATACAAAGAGACCCATCTTTCTTTCTAACAAACAAAACTGGAGCACTCCAAGGAGAGATACTCGGTCGGATGAAATTCTTATCTAACAAATCCTTCAACTATTATTTCACTTCCTTTAACTCAGTCGGGGCCATTCTATAAGAAGGAATAGAATTAGGTTGCATATCTAGGAGAAGGTCAATACCAAAGTCTATTTGCCGCTCAGGAGAAATATCAGGTAAATCATCAGGGAATACTTCTGGAAACTCATTTACAATGGGGACTGACTTAAGAGGAGGAGTTTCAGAATCTACCTCCCTTACCCTGAAAAGATGGGAAAAGCAACCTTTTGAAGTCATCTTTCTAGCTTTAAGATAAGACACAAATTTAACCTTATGCATAGAATTTCCCCCTTTTTGCTCTAGGGTAGTGTAACAACCCAGAAAATCAATAGGCTAAACTAGAGCCTCATCGTGTGAGTTGGTATAACTTTAAGTTGGTGTCTAGGTTGAGCTAGGATTAATGGGCGTGTTTATGTAACTTCCAGAGATATTTAAAGACCTAACTAAAGCTAAGATGAGTAAGGTAAACATCTAGGATGAAGGTAAGGACCTACACTTTCAAACAAGGGTGAAGGAGAACACTGTTTGCTCTTTGGGCAGGTTGGCGATTGGCAGCATGGTCGCCTAAGTCACTTGGCGATGCGCCAAAGTGCACTTGGTCGCCCATTGTGCTGTCCCTCCTAGCCTAAGCTACTGTCCAAATGGGCGAGATGGCTTGGGGATCTCCCAATGGGTTAGCGATTCGCCCAACATCCCTCTCCATCGCCCAAGTGAGCTGCCCACTTTGGTGCCATACTGTAAAAATGGGCGAGCTTAAGGCTCATTAGGCGAGTCGCCTAAGTGGTTTGGCGAGCCAAGGGTGCCAAAGGGCGAGCTCAAGTGGTCCAAACACACAAAAATGAAGTTTAAGCGAGGGCTTTTAAGTAATCTTTCTTAATCTTGAACCAATACTTTTCCACTATTTTCCTAACAACTATATATACTTTTTAAATTCAAATTTCCTAAAATTTAGTTACTACCAATTAATAAAAGAAGAAACCCAAGAACATCCTCCTTCTTTCAAAAATCCTCTCTCTAGACTCAAGAAGAAGAAGAAGACATTGGAGCTATGGTTTCAAGGTTCTTCCCCAAAATTCTTGGAGTTCCTTAGACAAGGTTTGGTTGATTTTCCTCCTTGGGTAGCTATCACCCAAGGAGTCCCTTCAACTATGTTTTCAAGAAATCAAATCCCCCAATTTCTAGGGTTTTCATTCTATAGCATGGGTCTTATTTCCAAAACATTTTTATTGCTTAATTATGATTGTTTATTGTTGTTTATGAAGAATTATGAATATATTGATAGATAATTGAGGTTTATAACGTGAATTCCCCACAGACCCATGTGTTCCCCATGTTGTTAGATCTTGAATTGATATTGTGGGTTGGAGAAGATTGTGAATATGTCAATCGAATATGTTTATGATGTTTAAGGTATTGAATCGTGAATTCCTTCTATATTATGTAGTAAATGTGTATAGTTGGGTTGATTGTGATTCCAAGGCCCTTGAAGGGAAAAGGTATGAAGGTTATGTCTCTTTATGGGAATTGTTCATGAGATTGTGAATTGCTTAGATAGTAATGATTCTATATCTATTGTGTTGTTGTGGTGCTAATGATAAGATCTTTCATCCCTATACCCTATACACTTGGTTATGCATGATGTATGTATGTTATGAGAAGCTTATTGTGTTGATTTAAAGGACATTCTCATGATCGCAATATGATTGTAATGTGAAATGTTTACTCACATGATAGTGTTTCTAAAGTGCAAGGAGCATACTCACTTAAAGAACCTATGATCTATTATGATGAGATGTTGGCATGAGTGCCCAATGAATGTTGATATTAACTTAAGTAAAGGTTAATTATGACTATTAAAGGGAATCATGCGTAGCACCGAGAGGACATGAAAGTGAGATGGGGGCTTTTACGTGTAGCAAGTACGGCCTCCCATTGTATGATATCTCATGAGATGGAATCCTTTTACGTTTAGCAAGTTCGGGTTTCTAGTAGCAATCTCTTTATCCCATAACTATGTGCCCAAATAGGTCTTAGCTAGTGGATCCACCTAAATAGCTAGAATGTATGTTCTACCTTAGGCAAGTAGAACACCTCTTTTCGGTGTGGGGGTAGAACACAGGATTCCATGTAGCTCACATGGTCTATGTCGGTTAATGCAATCTTTCCCTAAAGGTTAATGAATGAACTATGGTAAGGACATGGACTTTATTTAGGACTTCTTAAGGTGTACTACTTAGTGTGAGTGGGGGTATGGGATTTCACTTGTACATTGCACAAGTAGACTCTAAGAGGGGTTTTGGTAAGGTTCTCTTATGATTATGATGACTTATGAACTATGTATGAAATGGTATGTATGAATGTTATAAATATGAATGTCTTCACTTTTATGTATGTTGTTGGTGGCCTAAAGGTGATACTTGGCATTTCGTAGGGTTATGGGATCTTGCTTTTGCATTGCACTAGTGTTGCTTTGGGTTGCTTATATGCTTGGGTTGGCTTATGTTTCTTCATAAATGTGCATATTGGTTTTAAAACGTGATAAATGCATGATTTCAACTAAATGTCCCTTTTATGCATGTTTTAAGGATTTTATGCATGGCATCCATACTTAGTATAATTAATTGTGCTAACCCATATTTTCTACTTTACTATGAGTGTAGGTTCCGGTAGTTGATACTTACTACTTTCTTCAAGGTGAAGCTTGGGTCGACTATTCCCCGGCTTGGTGAGTCCTCATGTTCGAGGACAAGATGCTATTTATTATAGTTTCTAGTTTACTTTCTATATTCTAGACTATTGTATTTCCCATTGTTGGGAACTTTATCGATGTAAGTGTTTAGACCCTATTTGTACACTTATGTCTAGATGGTTATTGAGACATGTCTAGTTTCCTATTTTGCTTAAATGAAATAAGTTGTCTTTGATTGTAAAAGTTTTAGTTTTTTTGTATTTTTCTATGTCTTTTTGCGATGATGAATGCTAAGGGCTCGTATAAGACCCCTTCGAGGTCAAGTATGCCGTCTTACGACTAAGGGGTGCTCTTGGGTAGTGACAAACTTGGTATCAAAGCCTAAGGTTTAGAAAGATTCTAGCGTGATGTCTCATGAACCACGTCTTGTAGAGTCTTGTACATAAGTGTGAAGCATGCCACACTTATCAATGAGAGGCTATAAGATGCTTCGGAATTTTTGACTTCTTGATTTACTCATTAGTCGTGCCTTGAAGTATTTACTCTATGAAGTCCTTGTCCTAACCCTTTTCTTGTGCATATAGGAATATGAATATAAGAAGAAGAGTGGATGAAGAGGTTGCTAAATGATGAGGGAGTTCCTCCCCAAGGTCCTCAAGGGGCTCAAGTTCCTTAAGCTCCTAATAAAGAAGGGACCATGACCAATGTGGAGATAAAAATGGCTCTCCAAACCTTAACTCATGCTCTAACGGCTCAAGTCACTAGAGATGCTAGGGGTCAAGTGAACCCCAATACAAGTACTACCGTTTCTAGGATAAGGGATTTCACAAGAATGAATCCCCTTACATTCTATGGCTTCAAATTGGATGAAGATCCACAAGGGTTTATTGACGAGGTGTTTAAGGTGCTTGAAGCAATGGGAGTGTCTCTAAGAGAGAAGGCAAAACTAGTTGCCTACCAACTCAAGGACGTGGCTTAACTGTGGCATGAGCAATGGAATGAAGAGAGGTCTATTAGAGCGGGTCCCGATTGATTGGGGAGTGTTCAAGGCGGCCTTCCTTGATAGGTTTTCCCCCCTTGAGCTAAGGGAGAGGAAGATGCAAGAATTCATCAACCTCCGCCAAGGAGGTATGCGTGTGAAGAAATATAGCCTTAAGTTTACACAATTGTATAAATATGCCCCAACCTTGGTGGCAGACTCTAGGGCTAAAATGAACAAATTTGTTATGGGGATACCCGATGTTGTG
This sequence comes from Solanum commersonii, assembly GCA_029007595.1. Taxonomy (NCBI): domain Eukaryota; kingdom Viridiplantae; phylum Streptophyta; class Magnoliopsida; order Solanales; family Solanaceae; genus Solanum; species Solanum commersonii. The sequence goes on along the minus strand of JAJTWQ010000034.1, from coordinate 52,246 downwards.
GTGAATGAATTTAGGTTAGTGATGCTTATTCCAACCATGAACATCTCACGTCTTACATTTCATGCCAAGCAAATTGAGGAACAAAAGCTCAAGCAAGTGGGTAGAGAAGTGAAAAGGGCAAGAGTTGATGTTGGTAATTCGTCTAAGGATAGATTTGAGGTTCAAGGCACACCAAGATTTAAGAAGAGGTTTTCTAATCAAGGCACTTCTAGCACTCCTAAGGTCAACAAAGAGAGGGTGCCTACTCCAAAGCCACAAGGTGGTGGGGGAGGTGTTTATTATGTTGATAAACCTAATTGTGCAAAGTGTGGCAAAAGCATGGGGGCAAGTGTCTTGTGGGCACGAATGGGTGTTTTAATTGTGGAAAATGTGGGCACATGAAGAGGGATTGTCCTACGCTAAAATTTCAAGGGAGAGAGGGCAAGCAAGTCCCTACTAGTGGCTCCTACTTTGATGCCCCCAAGAAAAATCGCTTCTATGCTCTCCAATCTAGAAGTGATCAAGAGGGTTCTCCAGACGTTGTCACCGGTATGTTACAAGTATTTTCCAATAATGTTTATGCATTGTTAGACCCCGGTGCCACTTTATCTTTTGTTACCCCTTTAGTGGCTATGAAATTTGATGTACTCCCCGTAAAGTTTGAGGATCCTTTTTTGGTTTCTACTCCTATAAGAGACTCGGTTGTTGCTAGAATGATTTAAAAGGAATGTCCTATTTCCTTTTCTAATAGAGTCACTTTGGTTGATTTAGTAGAAAATATGTTGGACTTTGATGTCATATTGGGGATAGATTGGTTGCATGCTTGTTTTGCTTCCATTGATCATAGAACTCGGGTAGTAAAGTTTCAATTTCCGAATGAACCCGTGTTAGAATGGAAGGAGGGAAACTCTATTCCTAGAGGTTGTTTTATCTCATATTTTAAAGCTAGAAGAATGATTTCTTAGGGGTGTATCTATCACATTGTGAGGGTCAAAGACATTGAGTCCGAGACTTCTCCTTTAGAGTCGGTCCCCGCAGTAAGGGAATTTCTAGAAGTCTTTCCCGATGACTTACTCGGAATCCCTCCCGAATGGGAAATAGACTTCAGCATTGATCTTTTGCTGGATACACAACCCATATCAATTCCTCCTTACTCGATGGCCTCGGCCAAATTGAAGGAATTGAAGAAACAACTGAAGGATTTGCTAGATACGGGTTTTATTCAACCAAGCATGTCTCCTTGGGGTGCCCCGGTGTTGTTTGTAAAAAAGAAAGACAGTTCACTTCGGATGTGTATAGATTACCGCCAATTGAACAAAGTCACTATAAAAAATAAGTACCCACTCCCTAGAATTGAAGATTTGTTTGACTAACTCCAAGGGGCGAGCTACTTTTTGAAGATTGACTTAAGGTCGGGTTATCACCAACTTAGGGTGAGAGATGTTGACATTCCTAAAATGGCCTTCTGTACAAGATATGGTCACTATGAATTCTTAGTTATGTCTTTTGGTCTAACAAATACCCCGGCGGCGTTCATGGATCTTATGAATAGGGTATTTAGGAAATATCTTGATTTGTTTGTGATCATCTTTATTGATGATATTTTGATCTATTCAAGGAGTGAGGGTGATCATATGAAGCATTTGAGGTTACTGTTGCAAGTCCTCAAGGACCATCAACTTTATGCTAAATTTAGCAAATGCAAGTTTTGGCTAAGGTCGGTTGGTTTCTTGGGTCACATTGTGTCAAGTGTGGGTATAGAGGTTGATCCAAAGAAAATGGATACGGTGAAAAGTTAGCCTAGACCCCTAAGTCCCACTAATATTCGAAGCTTTTTGGGATTGGTCGGGTATTATAGAAGATTTGTAGAGGTCTTCTCATCTATTGCTTCTCCATTAACAATAGCCTTGACCTAAAATAAGACCAAATTTGAGTGGATGGAGGCTTGTGAAAAGAGCTTCCAAGAGTTGAAGAATAGACTCACCTCCGCTCCGGTATTGACATTGTCGGAAGGTACTGATGGATTCGTTGTATATTGCGATGCTTCGAGGATAGGGTTGGGGTGTGTTCTCATGCAACACGGTAAAGTAATTGCCTATGCTTCAAGGTAACTTAAGACACATGAAAAGAATTACCCGACACATGATCTCGAACTAGCGGCGGTGGTTTTTGCGTTGAAAATATGGAGATACTATCTCTATGGGGTGTATATAGACGTGTTTACCAACCACAAGAGTCTTCAATATACGTTTAGCCAAAAAGAATTGAATCTCTGAAAAAGAATGTGGTTAGAACTTTTGAAGGATTGTGATATGAGTTTCCTTTACCACCCCGGCAAGGCTAATGTGGTTGCGGATGCCCTGAGTAGATTGTCCATGGGTAGTGCGGCTCACATAGAATATGAGAAGAAGGAATTGGTTTGTGATGTACATAGGTTGGTCCGGTTAGGCTCACCAAGGTAGATTATGTGTTCCGGATGTTAATGGCTTAAGGGAGAAAATTTTAGAAGAAGCTCATGGTTTATGATATTCTATTCATTCGAGAGCCACCAAGATATACCGTGATCTACGAGAAGTCTATTGGTGGAATGGCTTGAAGAAGGATATAGTGGGTTTTGTAGCCAAATGTCCAAATTGTCAACAAGTCAAAGCCGAACACCAAAAACCCGTAGGTTTGTCCCAATATATAGAAATTCTTACTTGGAAGTGGGAGGATGTTAATATGAATTTTGTGGTGGGGTTGCCTCGTACTCGAAGGCAACATGATTCTATTTGGGTCATTGTTGATAGGTTGACAAAATCAGCCCACTTTATTCTAGTTAAGACTTCGTTTTTGGTGGAAGACTATGCCAAGTTGTACATCAATAAAATTGTGAAGTTGCATGGGATTCCCTTGTCTATTTTATCGGATTGGGGTGCCCAATTTACTTCACATTTTTGGAAGGCATTCCAAAAGGGGCTTGGTACCATTGTTAATCTTAGCACCGTATTCCACCCTCAAATGGATGGTCAAGCGGAACGTACCATTCAAACCTTAGAGGACATGTTGAGGGCATGTGTGATAGATTTCAAGGGTAGTTGGGACGATCATCTTCCTTTGATAGATTTTGCCTACAACAATTGTTACTACTCAAGCATTGCCATGACTCCTTTTGAAGCTCTATATGGTAGAATGTGTAGATCACTGATGGGTTGGTTTGAAGTAGGTGAGTTTACTCTAATAGTCCCCGAGCTAATTTATGACGCCATTGAAAAAGTCCACCTTATTAGTGAAAGGTTGGAAATGGCTCATAGTCGGCAAAAATCTTATGCCGATAATAGAAGGAGGGAATTGGAGTTTCAAATTGGTGATTGGGTCTACTTAAGGATTTCACCTATGAAAGGTGTTATGAGGTTTGGCAAAAAGTGGAAGTTAAGTCCCTGATATGTGGGCTCGTACCAAATCTTGAAATATGTCGGGAAAGTGGCATATGAATTAGAGTTGCCAAATGAATTGACCCTGGTTCACCCAGTATTTGATGTTTCCATACTTAAGAAATGCATGAGAACCTTTCTTATGAAGAGGTCCCAATTGAGATTTTGGAGTGGCAAGTGAAGAAGTTAAGGAACAAAGACGTAGCTTTCGTTAAGGTTCTATGGAGGAACCACCTAGCTGAGGGTGCTACATGGGAGGACGAGGCCAATATGAAGTCCCGTTACCCTCATCTGTTTGTTTTTACTCCTATCCAAACTTGAGGTAAGAAATTCCTCTTGAGTTCTTAGTATTTTGGGACTCTTGGGTAATGTTTTAGTTTTGCATGATTTCCTTTTATAGGCATGTTCTAGATGAAATTCATGTTTAGTATAAATTGAGCTTTCATGAATTACATGTTTTCCATGATGAGTTGCATTGTGCATTATGTTGACATATGTGACTTCATAAGATGAGTTGATGAACATGCTAGATATGTTGTGATGAAATGACTTATTTGCTTAATATTGTTGTGATTGAGCTTGCTTGTGTTGAAGAAGGTAGTTCCTTCCAAGTTTGTATGAATTAGAAATTTTGGTGCATCATGAAGTTGTGGATGTAGTTCCTACATATTGTTGTTGCATTGTGTTTATGATGTTTCCTCCTATGATTTGTACCTTTTGAGATGTCTAGTATGATGGGCTGCTAGTTTTAAGTCTATCCCCTTCATACGTTTAAAGTGTCATTTGAGGACAAATGTTCCTAAGGGGGGGATAATGTGACAACCCGAAAAATCAATAGGCTAAACTAGAGCCTCATCGTGTGACTTGGTATAACTTTAAGTTAGTGTCTAGGTTGAGTTAGGATTAATGGGCGTGTTTATGTAACTTCCAGAGATGTTTAAAGACCTAACTAAAGCTAAAATGAGGAAGGTAAATATCTAGGATGAAGGTAAGGACCTAAACTTTCAAGAAAGGGTGAAGGAGAACCTTGTTTGCTCTTTGGGCAGGTTGGCGATTGGCAGCATGGTCGCCCAAGTCACTTGGCGATGCGCCAAAGTGCACTTGGTCGCCCATTGTGCTGTCCCTCCTAGACTAAGCTACTGTCCAAATGGGCGAGATGGCTTGGGGATCGCCTAACAGCCCTCCCCGTCGCCCAAGTGAGCTGCCCACTTTGGTGTCCTACTATAAAAATGGGCGAGCTTAAGGCTCATAAGGTGAGTCGCCTAAGTGGTTTGGCGAGCCAAGGGTGCCAAAAGGTGAGCTCAAGTGGGCCAAACACACAAAAATAAAGTTTAAGTGAGGGCTTTTAAGTAATCTTTCTTAAACTTGAACCAATACTTTTCCACTATTTTCCTAACAACTATATATACTTTTTAAAGTCAAATTTCCTAAAATTTAGTTTCTCCCAATTAATAAAAGAAGAAACCCAAGAACATCCTCCTTCTCTCAAAAATCCTTTCTCTAGACTCAAGAAGAAGAAGAAGAAGAAGACATTGGAGCTAGAGTTTCAAGGTTCTTCCCCAAAATTCTTGGAGTTCCTTAGACAAGGTATGGTTGCTTTTCCTCCTTGGGTAGCTATCACCCAAGGAGTCCCTTCGACTATGTTTTCAAGCAATCAAATCCCCCAATTTCTAGGGTTTTCATTCTATAACATGGGTCTTCTTTCCAAAACGGTTTTATTGCTCAATTATGATTGATTATTGTTGTTTATGACGAATTATGAATATATTGATGGATAATTGAGGTTTATAACGAGAATTCCGCATAGACTCATGTGTTCCCCATGTAGTTAGATCTTGAATTGATATTGTGGATTGGAGAAGATTGTGAATATGTCAATCGAATATGTTTATGATGTTTAAGTTATTGAATCATGAATTCCTTCTATATTATGTAGTAATTGTGTATAGTTGGGTTGATTGTGATTCCAAGGCCCTTGAAGGGAAAAGGTATGAAGGTTATGTCTCTTTATGGGAATTGTGTATGAGATTGTGAATTGCTTAGATAGTAATGATTCTATATCTATTGTGTTATTGTGGTGTTGATGATAAGATCTTTCATCCCTATACCCTATACACTTGGTTATGCATGATGTATGGATGTTATGAGAAGCTTATTGTGTTGATTTAAAGGACATTCTCATGATCACAATACGATTGTAATGTGAAAGGTTTACTCACATGATAGTGTTTCTAAAGTGAAAGGAGCATTCTCACTTAAAGAACCTATGAGCTATTATGATGAGATGTTGGCATGAGTGCCCAATGAATGTTGATATGAACTTAAGTAAAGGTTAATTATGACTATTAAAGGGAATAATGTGTAGCACCGAGAGGACATGAAAGTGAGATGGGGGCTTTTATGTAGCTCACATGGTCTAGTCGGTTAATGCAATATTTTCCTAAAGGTTAATGAATGAACTATGGTAAGGACATGTACTTTAACTAGGACTTCTGAAGGTGTACTACTTAGTGTGAGTGGGGGTATGGGACTTCAGTTGTACATTGCACAAGTAGTCTCTAAGAGGGGTTTTGGTAAGGTTCTCTTATGATTATGATGACTTATGAACTATGTATGAAATGGTATGTATGAATGTTATAAATATGAATGTCTTCACTTTTATGTATGTTGTTGGTGGCCTAAAGGTGATACTTGGTATGTGGTGGGATCTTGCCTTTGCATTGCACTAGTGTTGCTTATATGCTTGGGTTGGCTTATGCTTCTTCATAAATCTGCATATTGGTTTTAAAATTTGACAAATGCATGATTTCAACTAAATGTCCTTTTTATGCATGTTTTAAGGATTTTATGCATGGCATCCATACTTAGTACAATTAATTGTGCTAACCCATATTTTCTACTTTACTATGAGTGTAGGTTCCAGTCGTTGATACTTACTACTTTCTTCAAGGTGAAGCTTGGGTCGACTATTCCCCGACTTGGTGAGTCCTCAAGTTCGAGGACAAGTTGCTATTGATTCTTGTTTCTAGTTTACCTTCTATAATCTAGACTATTGTATTTCCCATTGTTGGGAACTTTATCGATGTAAGGGCTTAGACCCTATTTGTACTCTTATGTCTAGATGGTGATTGAGACAAGCCTAATTTCCTATTTTCCTTATATGAAAGAAGTTATCTTCGATTGTAAAAGTTTTAATTTTTCCTTATTTTTCTATGTTCTTTTGCTATGATGAATGCTAAGGGCTCGTATAAGATCCCTTTGGGGTCAAGTACGTCGTGTTACGACTAGTGGGTGCTCTCAGGTCGTGACAGATAGGCTCATCTGAGAACTGAAACTTGACTACACGAGTACCTAAGATAACATCAACGTCTAACATGTCAAGCTCTACCAAGTCAACAAGAGTAACTCTATGGGACAAGGAAACATGACACTTTCTATAAACCCTCTTAGCCACAATGGAATCACCAAGCGGGGTAGAGATAGAAAAAGGTTCTAACAACATATCAGGGAGCATATCAAATCTCATTGCCACATATGGCGTCACAAAGGACAAAGTAGCACCGGGATCAAGCAAAGCATATACATCTATTTGGAAAACATTCAACATACCGGTGACCACATCCAGAGAACTCTCTTTTTTTCACCTCTAGTTTGAAGAGCATAGAAGCAGTTTTTCTTAGGAGCCTTGGAACCCGAATCACTAGGAGTAGCTTGCTTTCCCTCTCTTCCCTTAGTCGTAAGCATTGGTCAATCCCTCATTTGTGACCACTTTTACCACAACCATAACAACTATTTGTGCCGGCTAGACACCTACTATCGTTCTTCCTTCTACACTTAGTACAATTAGACATGGGCAACGAAGATCCACTACATTACCTCCTTGAGGCTTAGGGTTAGACACCCTATCTTGGTTGAACTTTGGAGGAGCATTGGAGGAACCTTGATTGGAGAACCTTCGTCGGAATCTTGGACGACCTTGTCCATCAGACCTTGTGTTGGAGGAATTACCATCACCGGTCTTAGCCCTTTTTGCCTCCCTAGATATATCCTTGAGTTTATCCTCTTCAACTTGTTGTGCATGAACCATGAGACAAAGATATGTCCATATCATGCATGAGCATTACAGTTCGGCACTCTTTAACCACCATTTCAGACACACCCAATACAAACTTACTCATCTTATCCCTTGAATTCACGACCATAGATGGAGAATACTTAGACAATTGAGTGACCTTTAAAGCATACTCCTTCACACTTAAACTTCCTTATCGAATGTTAAGGAACTCTAGTACCTTGGCTTCCCTCATCTCAAGGAGAAAGAACCTATCAAGAAACGCGACTTTAAACTTCTCCCAATCAAGAGGACCCACATCTTCCGGCCTCCCTTCTTTCCATCAGTTATATCACACTTGAGCCAAACCTTTCAATTGATAACCAGCAAACTCCAACTTTTCCAATGGTGTAAATCCCATGATCATCAACACCTTATGGACCTCATCGATAAACTCTTGAAAATCTTCCTCAACTTTGGAACCATGAAGCTATGGAGGGTTCATTCTTGTGAAGTACCTCACTATTAAAGCCGCCAAATTCACAGTAGGGTTCATAGGAACTACTATCTCCCTATTTTCTTGGGCCAATACTTGAAAAGACACCTTAAACTCTGCATTTGTCACTTGCTCGGCCAAAGGATCGACTAGAACTTAAGGATCTTGGGGAGGAGCTTCTTGTTCCTCATTCTCCCTCACATTCCTTATAGCATAAGCTCTTCTAATCATCATATCCTGAAGAACATAAGATAAGGAATAGGAGAGTGTTCTTATAGAGTTAAACTCTATCGCATAACTTAAGAGTAATGAAAGAAATGGAGTTTCCTACTTATCTTGTTGCCTCTCATTCATAAATTTGGGGCGCTTCACACTCATGAACAAGACTCTACTAGATGTGGCTTATGAAACATCATAGGACCATTCTAAACCTTGTGCTCTGATACTAAGTTTGTCACGACCCAAAGGTACCTCCTAGATGTAACATGGTGTATAGAACCCCGAAGGACTCCATACAAGCCACTTAGTCCCCAAAACATAAGAAATAGAACAATAAGAGTAAAACAACATTTCTCATCTAAAAAGTTTTTATAAAGAAAAGTGGAAGTCTAGACACTTTGTCTCATCATAACAATCTATTACAATCGAATGAAATTGGTCCTATCCCACACATCATGTTCAAAAATGGAAATACATAAAATAAACTAAACATAGGAAAATTCGTCCTCGAACCATGAGGACTCACCAAGCTCAATAAACAATCAATTCCAAGCTCAGGAAACAAAATTGTCAATTCTGATTGTCGGACCCTACATTTGGGAAAAAATGTAGGCAAGAGTATGCGTTAGTACAAACAATTCACTAAGTATGATATCCATGCATAAAAACATTTAAATCATGCTAAAAGGAAATTTCATTTCATGACATGCAATTTAACAAGCTAAAACATCATATGAGAGGGAGTTGGAAAACATAAGTCATAACATCATCCTTAAAACCTTTGAAAACTTATGGGATACTTCTTCAAACATGCCTTAGTTCATTATTAATACTGTTGTGGGAAATAGTCTTAGCTGACAATAGACCATGTGAGCTATAATATGATCCCCCGGTGTCTCCCACACCAAAAAATGTGGTTTTACTTGCCTAAGGTAGAACTTAAAACATCTAGCTTAAGTTGATCTACTATCTTATCAACCTATGTCGGCACATTCTTATGGGATAATGAGATTTCTACTAGAAACCCGGCCTCTACATATGGGAGAGCTTCCATCTCATGAGATTACTTTGGAAACTGATACGCTCAAATTACACCTCCCTAAAGAAGTATAAGTGATCATTGTCAAATAAAGAACCTAACTTGTAGGTTGGGGTCGATCCAACAAGGAATATGGTTCAAACTTAAACTTAACTCACTATTATATCCGTTTAGTCAAACTATTTCTGAGTAAAGTAAACAAAAGGGGGGATTTTTTAAGTAAGCAACAAATTTGAATGCTTAAGTTACAAATAGACAAGATTCAAACTTTGGTTTATCAATATAAGAAAGAAACTAGGGTATATGTGTTCCCCACAATCTCTTAACGCAGTAATCATAATAATAGTAATCCTTTCCTAGTGTTTTACATGCAAAGTTGGTAAGTTAGGTATCCCTAAGTGATTGGTCCTCCAAGTAGGGAATTTCACCACGCAGCTTGGTCCGGCTACGGATGTATGCTGTACTAACCCTTACCTTTTACCTCAGATTAGTCATCACATCAATGCATGACTTAGTTTTCTCCCTCACTTCAATTGATATTAGACTATTAGATAGCATCCTCTAAGTCTCTGCTGTTGTTTCTTTTCTCATTCTCTACCTCCTTGGTTAGGAAAGTAGAAACAAGGCAAGTTTTAACTTTGGCCACAGGGTGAAAAAGATTTCTAAATGAAAGAATTAACAATACATGCATAAATACTATTCAAGAACTACTGAATTATTATTCATAATTTTTTAATTGCTCATGGCTCCCACAACCCTATTTGTGGATTTAGCTACTCATGCTTGAGAATTCATAGTTCATAATTAGGTTAAAAGAATTTCGGAACTTACAAGTAGAATAGATGAAAACCCAAATCTTGAATTGAATTTTAAAGTGAAAATTGTATCAAAAGAATTCTGGAAATAAAATTGCTAAAAGTGTGCAAATTAATTCCCGAAACACCAAAAACTAGAAGTTTACAATAATGTCTAACCCCCAAAAACGAGGATTACAATTCCTATATATATAAAAAAAATTCTAAATAAAACAGTAAACAAATAAGGAAATAAACTGCAAGGATGCAACTTCAATCGACGAACAAAATAGGAAATAAACTGCAAGGATAAGGCTTCAGTCGACGACTTGACCTACAGACCTTAGGTCGACTTACGGTCTGTAGGTCCCTCTCTGTGGCTTCACACTTTGAAAAATCAATCAGGTACTGGAGCTTCAACTAGCTTCAAATTTCTGATCTTCATCAACGGATGTGCAAGACGGCCAGTGGGTCGAACTACGGTCCGTCATTTGCTCCGTGGTTCCACACATGGTCAGACTTTCTGATCTTCAACCTACGATGCATCACCTACAGTTCGTGGGTTGGGCTACGGTCCATCCTGTCAATCCGTGGTTTGAGTTCAGAAACTCAACTTTCAGACTAATACTTACGACTGCCCACCCACGGCCCATTGATGGACCTACGGTCAGTGGGTGGCTCCGTTTGTGGCTACTTCTACACTTTTCAGCTCGCATCTTTATTAACTGCATCCAAGCCTATGTCCTGCAAAGATTATGCACAAAACATTATTTCTAATGACAAAATGGCCTAAGACACACAAAAAATCTAAGTGAAACGTATCAAACTCACGGTATATCAACACCCTCAACTTAAACTTGTTATTTGTTCAAGCGACACACTAACACTCTAAACGACACTTATGTAGAAGTAGTTATACAAACTCAAGCAATCACATGGCTTTCTCAATAAATTTCATCACACTGGAGCAAATTTTTTCATCTAGATTCAATAAGCTAACTCATGCGGATCAAAACATGACATAGATCGACCAATAGACACCACAACATACACTTTTCACAATCACCAAGGTGCTAATTTTCCAACAATGTAACTGGTGCTGTCACTTCAAAAGAAATCATTTTCCACACACAATATATACGAATTTCAAGTTTAAGGATTCATTCAACATTCACGCTCAGAAGTAACTTCAAGTACAGTTAGTGCTCCATACCATAGGCTTGCCCTTATTTTCACTGCGTAGACTCTCCAAACCAGTCGCTAGGATCACTATAGGACTTTCTTAGCTTGTAACATAGGCTCAAGGTCAGGTATGGTACATTTGGGTACTTTTTAGTGACTTTCTGCCCTCCTTGACATTACATTGACTTTTTACCTCTTTCCTCAACCAATTCTTGACATCTTTTCATTTTCTTTTCTTTCCCTTGACTCTCCTCAATACAGATGTGACTTTTGACTTTATAGCTCATATTTTTCACCTTTCTTCCGTTTTCTTTTACTTTATTTTTTTTTAGCACTTTTGTTATTCATCTTTTTGCTTCTTTTGAATAAAGTAATATTTTTTTCTATCTTTTTCTTTCTCTCTTCAACACAAAACTCTTTTCGTACCTTTTTCTTTTGGTTTCCTTTTTTCATAGCCACCCTCAACTTATGTATTTTGCATTAGTTGAGGTGCACAATATCCGATGTAGGACCAGGGCCAAGATCAAGGTAACTTTTTGAATTAGCCACCCTCAACTTAGGCTTTTGGCCTAAGTCAAGGTGCACATTTCGAGGAGGGACCCGGGAAAGGACAATTATTTTAGGGAAGGTGAGTTAGGTGTATTGAAAGAAGTGGTCTACATTAGGCTCAAACATTAGGATCAAAGGGAACATTTATTTCTTTTGGTTGCATCATTTTAGGCTTGAGTGAACTTATTTGAACAAGAGCCTATAATCATTTCCCAACTTCTAGCCTAGATTATCTTAGCAAGACCAACATGGCAAGTTCTAGATTGGCACTTACTGTATGAACATTCAAACTTTTCTCACACACTTGTCACATGTTTCATTATTAGGTTATTTGATTACCCAGTTTCAGTTTTTAGCTTAAGTCATGAGGTCAAATCAGTTCCTTACCATGTCATAGTGAGATCCAACACATTCAACTCATCAAGCCTAAAGATCTAGCACATTTCAAACTTTTTGGACGGGTATCAATTTAATGCTTTTTATGCCATCATGCTTTCATTCTTCTACTTACTTCTACACATACAATCCTAATCATGCCGGTTCAATAGAAAGTAAAACAGTCTCTTGGGGGAAAAGACATAGGCAAGAAAACCCCAAGAGAAGATTATGAGTTGGGTTACGCAGACTTCACCCTGTCACTCACAATCTAATTACCCCACCCCAAAAAAAAAAAAGGTGCAGTTTCCCTCAATGAACAAAAACAAAGAAATAAAGCATAGGGTGAAGCAAACCTGTGGCGCAAATGACCCGAATACCCATCCAAAAGTAGGTGGGTCCGATTTCTACAAACGCGTTGAATCAACAATAGGGACACCATCAATAGTGCCCTCACCAACTATGGGAGCACCATCAGTAGTGCTCAGAATGCTAGATGGGCCAACATCCACCTCATGGGTTCGCTGCTGTCTTCTCTCCTCATCAAGTGTAGACGCCCTCTGGCCACCTGAAACTGTTGGCTCTCCTTCTTCCTTAATCGTTGAGCCTCCTCAGTATCAGAAGTGTGGTCATAGCAGGGATGCTTCCCAGTAGTATGGGAAGAGCCTGGTAGTGGCATAGTATCGCTGGATAGAGCAGTCATCACCACCTCATCCTCCGGTACCACTAGTGCAGACTCTGGCACCTCCTCAGCAGGGGCTAATAGGGCAGCAACATCAGCACAGAGGCTAGCCAACTCCGTCTGGAAATTAGTTACATCAATGGTAGGGGCAGGCCTCTCCAAGACTCTTAACTCAAAAGCATCCAGGCGCTTATGAACAACCTGAATCTTCCGAACCATCATCTTCTTCATCTGCGCCTCAGACTCCTCAATAGAACGTTGAATCCATGGCTTCATATGCTACATCAAAGTGGCCATTTGTGTCTCCAACTTCTATACTCGAGCCAGAGGAACGGTAGTGGACCTTGAAGAGAGGGTGGCTCGGGATGAGCTCATGGCCTGGCTAGTGGTAGTATAAGGTGGAGCCTGAGCATCAGTAGTGGCTGGAATAGTAGAGTCATTAGCCTGGACTTGCTCAACATCCGCATCGAGATCAACACCGAAAGATGGTACCTCAACCCATGGCTCCTTCCGTGGTGCAGCAAGGTTGGCATCGACCCGAATAAGGCCGATGCCCAATGTCTTGGTTACCTCAAGCAACCTGCCACAATGCCAAATAGGCACTAAAGCCTCATTGTAGAAATGAAAAATCTGACACCAAAAAGGTAGGGTGGCGGCGGCTTTGAAGGCCCTTTTGTTGATCTCTGCAATCAAAATCTAGGAAAAATCAATCTCCAAACCCGCCATAATGGCTGCCAGTATCACAACCTGGTCCCATGTAACAACGTTGTCTACCTGAGTAGGGGACAATCAATTTCAAACCAATAGCCAAAAGAACTTCGCAGCGAAGCTTAAAGTTGCCTTCCTGATACCCAGAGGAGGATTTCAGACCCACTCATTATGCTCCCCATCCATAGTAGCAGTATGACGTGCCATCTAACAAAGCATCATGTTTCTTTGATCAACATCTCTCTAAAAATACCTACTCTGGACAATTCCCATTTTATAGTCATACTTTATTATATTAATAGGAAGAGTGTGGCCTGGGCCATATATGAACCACCGAATAGTGGCCTCTGAGATGTCGACCGAGAAATCCCACACCAGTGTAGACTAAAGTTGAGGCTAAGCTATGGAATTAGCCCATTTTGATATGGAGTTCTGAACGATGGCAGCATACGAGGCATAAAACTCTTTGTTCATCTCCTCGCTGTAGTTCCCGGGTTCCCATGCCAACCACTCACATATGTGCCTCCTAAAGAGCTCCTGAATGGCTGGTGTAGTGTGGAGGCTGCCTGTATGTGCTCCTCAGTAATGATCCTAGACATTCTCCAATGTTCGTTCAACATAGTGCCATTCTCATACAACATGTACTGGCCAATCACACACCATTTATTTGGATCATCGGCATTAGGGGCAGGCTCAACTCTGGGTGGTACAATGGAATCAGATGAATCAACCTTAGATAAAGAAGTGAGACTACCGCTAGAACTAGAGCCGGACTACGACTCGGAACCGAAAAGTGTGGCCCCCTTCTCAGACTGGGGGGTAGTGACCTCGACCTCGTCACTGGTAGAGACAACTTGCTGGGATCGCCTAGTAGCTCGAGGTTCAGTGGAGAGACCCTGGTGGCAGGTGGGACGTACTCTGTATCACTGTCTGCCTTTATCATACGTCAAAAAGGGGCGATTGATTTGGACTTGCCCCCTCGTTCGTAGGTAAGAGCTTGTTTTGGAGCCATAAGAAAAGAACCAATTTTGCATCACTAAAAATTCACAATTAGTCATACAAAATTTCATTAAGCAAACAAAACAAGGCAATAAGACTCATGGAGTAAATTTAGAACAAGATTCAGATACAGACAAAAACTCCAAAAATTTTGAGACAGTACCAGAATTAGTGACCCATGGTGGGTACCTACGGTCCGTCGATGGAATGACGGTCCGTGGGTCCACTCTGTAGGTTAGGATGTTACATTTGTAGGTTTCAGATGGGGAACCACAGACGTGTAGAACGATCCACAATCAATTGATGGACCGTAGTCCACACCGTGCTTCCAGACTTATACAAATTTTGTGAGCTACTGGCCCACGGTCCATGGGTGGGGTCGTGGATCAGTTCTGTGCCAGGCATCACCTTTCATCTTTTGTGCCGGTACCAGCGACTTTGCCGGAATCCCATCTAAGAACTTCAAAAAATTTCAATATGTAGAAGAGATTCGTGGGTTATCCCAGACTCAAACTCAACATAGGGAAGGAAAGCAACATGTTTAAGATTTGGGACAATCTAGCACTTCTCATATGGATGAGCAATTTATCAAGAAAAAAGGTATGGACACTAGTATAATTCATAATAATTCTCGTCTAAATGTGCTTCCTGCAAATCAAACCTAGTTGAATTTTGATCCTGAACATCTTAGAAATGAGAATGATCAATAGCAAACTTTGGTTCCTAAAGAACAGGGGAAAAATATTACGATTAATTCTAACATTAGAGCTGATCATTAGCATGTTTATCAGGATAATTTTCATAGAATTTCTAGCAATTTTGATAAACAAGCTCCTAAAACTAATACAAATAACGTTAGAAGTGATCGTCCTCCAGTTAATCCTCCTAATCTTCCCAAAACTAACCCTTTGGCTGCACCGACCCCTTATACAGTGGTGCAAACCCATGCTGATAGACTTAGATATAATCAAGCCAAATGTGATGTTCCCATTACTTTGACTGCTCCTGAAATTACCACCAAACAAGGCCTTCCTGCTATTTTGTATGTGAAGAAGAGGTGATGAGAGATTTAGCAGCAGCCTGCAAATTTACTCTCATTGGGAAATTTAGTTACACTATGCCTAAGTAAGAACTTATTAGGAAGAACTTCATCTTGCAAACTCAATTATCGGGTGGAGTTAAAATTGCCCATTTTAATTCTAGACATGTACATTGATCTTGATAATGAGCTTGATTACAATATGGTTTGGACTAAGCAAAGAATGAGTATAGCTGGATAGGTGATGCGAATTCAAGTATGGACTCCTAATTTTAAATCTGCTGAAGAAATTCCTATTGTCCCTATCTAGATTTCGCTGCCAGAACTACCTTGGCATTGCTATAATAAGGAGTTTGTGACTGGATTGCTCTCACCTATTGGTAAGGTGTTATACTTAGATTCTGCCTCTATTAAAAAGACTAGGGGTAGTCAAGCTAGGGTGAAGGTACAAGTTGATCTTACTCAAAAGAGACCTCCTTATATATAGATGGGTTATATAGGGGAGGATATCACAAATGGGAGATGGAAAAATGTAGAGTATGACAATATTCCAGATTACTGTTTTTACTGTAAGCATCAAGGACATTTAGAAAGTGATTGTACCATAAGGCAAAGGGATGAGGATAAAAAGAAAAAAGATATGGAGGCTGTGAAAAACAAGAATCATAAAGAGATGGACAAAACTACTCAACCAAAGAGTCAAAAAGAAGGTGATCAGAAGGAAGGTACTAATCAATAGTATAATAAACAAAGAGACCAGGAACAAAAGCAGTATCAGCAAGAGAATCAATGGCAAACACAAAAAAAGAGGAATAATAATCAATTACAGGCACCTAGAGGCAATCCTAGACAAGTAGAACAGGTCACCAATCAGGCAGGTATAACTAATATTCCTACACAAAATACATATATTAATCTTGATGTGCAGGAGTCATCATATAGTCTAGAGGTTCTGTACATTTACAAAGGCACCAAAGGAGATAGCAGACCTCATACAACAGCAATAAATCAGAAGGGTCAAGATGAGTATAACAGGAAAATAGCAAATTATGGAAAGGACATTACCAAGCAATTACAGGTGGATATAATTTCTAAATAGGTAACAGAGATCAATAAAGGAAAGGAAGTATATACAGGACAAGCTGGTACAGGTATTGACTTAATGCTCCCATCCCCTAATCCCATTGATAATGTTGATAATATTATTGCTGAGGTAGCTGTTGGAGGTTTGGATGGGAGGGAATATGAGACACATGCTGACTTGCAGGAAGGGGTGTTCAAAGGGGGGGGGGAACTGACTCCTCTTAGACATGAGGAAGTAGAATTTGACCATAGTGGAGACTCTAGAGCCCCTACTACCCCCTTCAATAATCAACAGAAAATTACAAATGCACAGGTCACAGATACAGGGCAACAATAGGGCAAATTTACTAACAAATCAGTAGACAAATTAAGCAAAAAGAAAATAGATGATATAAAAAAGAGATTCTAACAAAGTATGGGTACAGACACAACTGGGATTGATACAGGTCAACAGACTGATGCTGAACATGTTACTCATACTAACAGGGTTAAGGTGCCTCCTGATGATTATGGGGCACTTAACTCTGAGGATGACCTGGATCCTGATAATCAATCTCTGGAGGAGTTTGATGAAGATGCAGAAGATACCATGAAACATACTGGTCAAGTTGTTGGTTCCTCCTTCCAGGATAAATGCACTAATGTTCAAAGAATAACAGAACAACAGGGTTTATCCCCAAGGGGAAGGAAACAAACTAGGCACAATCCTCAACAACCTATTACCAACAAGTCTGACACCTCCAGCAGACCCATAACTAGGTCCAAATCAAAAGGTTATTAATGATTACAACCATTTGTTGGAATGCTAGGAGTATCAATACCGAAGGGTCTTTGGAAAGGCTTCAAACACTCAAAAAAATTCATTATTTATCTATTTTGCTATAGTAGAACCTTTTACAGACAATACTCATATTGATTTGGTAAGAAGTCAATTACAGATAGATCATGCGATCGGTAACCTAATGGGAAAATTTGGGTTTTTTGGTCTAGTGAAGTAACTGGTCATATTCTGGAAAAGCGTGATCAGAACATCACTATTACTTTTAAGAACACATATATTTCTGAGAAATTTATGATGTCCTTTATCTATGCTAAATGTAAGGATTATATGAGGAGATCTTTGTGGGACAGGTTAATCTTTTATGCTAATATGGATTTACCTTGGTGTACAATTGGTGATTTCAATGTTATCACTTCTATAGAGGAGAAGCTTGGGGGAATACCTTATAATATGAATAAGAGTTTTGACTTTATTGGAGTGATAGAGGCATGTGGATTGACTAACTTAGGACACACAGGGCTTCCATTTACTTGGTGCAATAAAAAAGATGCAGAAGCTAGAGTTTGGAAGAGATTAGATAGGTCTATGGTTAATGATAAATGGTTAGAGGTTATGCCTCAAACTACTATAGAGAATCTATCTTCTGTTGGTTCAGAGCACAGTCCCCTGCTAATGGAAATGACTAAGGTTAATGAGAGCCATATCAAATACTTCAAATTTTTACATTTTTGGGTCGACAATGAAACTTTTTTGAAAACAGTACAACAGTGCTGGGAAAAGGGAGTTACTGGCAACCCAATGTGGAAATTACATCAGAAATTGAAGAGAGTAATAGCTACCCTTAGTAACTGGTATAAACATGAGTATGGAGATATCTTTCGTAAGGTCAAGGAGTTTGAAGAAACTATCAGGAATTCTGAAGCTGAACTTATGATAAATAACAATGCAGCTGTTAGACAGAATCTGCATTAGCTAAATGCAACTTACATTAAATACCTGAAAATGGAGGAGTCTGTTCTTAAACAAAATACACAACTTCAATGGTTTAAAGATGGTGATGCTAATACCAAGTACTTTCATGCTTTGATGAAAGGTAGAAGAAGGAGGTTATATTTACATAAAATTTGTACTGCAAATGAGGTGTGGATACAGGGGGAGGAACATATTGCTCATGTAGCCTATGACTATTATCAACAAATGTTTACTGGTCCTACTGATAGAATAGATGAAAGAATTCTTCAACTCCTACCTACAACAGTCACTCTTGAACAGAATGAGATGTTGCAAGCAATGCCTAGTGTAAAGGAACTCACACAAGTTGTGTTTGCTATGAACCCAAATTCAGCTACACGACCCTAAGTTCTTGTCTCATGCATGCTTGGTTTTGATTCCAAAAACTGAAAAGCCTACAAGATTCACTGATCTTCGACCTATCAGTCTTAGTAACCTTACCAACAAGATAATTTCAAAAATTTTGAGCATGAGATTGTCTATTGTTCTACCTTTATTGCTGTCAGACAATCAGTCTGGGTTTGTAAAAGTTAGAAGTATAACAGAAAGTATCATGTTAGCACAAGAAATTACTCATGGTATTAAAAAACCAAGCACAGGTAAGAATGTGGTTATCAAACTTGATATGACCAAGGCATATGACAGAGTGTCTTGGGCATTCACCTGTTTGGTCCTAAGGAAATTTGGTTTTGGGGAGATATTTATTGATTTAGTTTGGAGAATTATGAGTAACAATTGGTATTCTATTATCATTAATGGTCATAGGCATGGTTTCTTTCATTCCACTAGAGGACTTAAGCAAGGTGACCCTTTATCCCCTGCCCTATTTATTTTAGGAGCAGAGGTACTAACTAGGTTGCTTAATTCCTTACATTAGCATCCAAGCTATAGAGGCTTCTTTATGGAACCTAAAGGACCCCAAATCAACCACTTGATTTTTGCAGATGATGTTATTATTTTTGCTTCTACTGATAGACATTCCTTAAAACTCATTATGGACAATTTAGGGGCGTATGAACATACTTCTGGGTAGTTGATTAACAAAGAAAAAAGTCATTTTATGGTTCCAGACAATACATCACAGGACACTATCCATACCGATCAAGAAGTTACTACTTTTTCCCAGAAAAGTAGCCCTATTATTTATCTAGGATGCCCTATATATATTGGTCGACAGAGGATTATCTATTATTCACATTTAGTTGAGAAAGTCTCCAAAAAGGTATGTGGCTAGCAGGCAAGGGTACTTAGTTTTGGGGGTAGAATTACTTTGATCAAACATGCCTTGCATTCTATACCTATACATACTATGGCTGCAATTTCTCCTATCAAATACATTGAGGCCATTATTGCTGATTTTTACTGGGGAAGGGATCAAGATAAAAGGAAATATCATTGGGCTTCTCTTGACACAATGAGTTTAGCATATAATGAAGGAGGTAGGGATCAGAAGACTATCAAAGCAAAATTAAAGTTGAAGAGAATATAGGCTGGAAAATTAACTTTGGCAGCTACTCCTTTTGGTGGGATGATTGGCTAGGAGGGGGTGCCCTAGCTAATTATACTACTGATATATCAAGTCTTAACAAGGCTACCATTTCACACTTTCTAGTAAATGGAAAATGGAATGAAAGGAAATTGCGACAACATGTTCCTCCTCTCCTTATCCCTTCTATTATAAATACTAATGTGCAGCTAGTGCAGGGACTTCAAGACAGTGCAGTCTGGAAAATCACTGAAGATGGAAAGTTCACCTGTAAATCAGCTTGGGGAATTTGCAGAAAGAAAAAGGATACTGCTGTTATTAATTCTCAACTTTGGCATCGAAATATTCCTTTCAAAATGTCCTTTCTACTATGGAGAGCAATAAGATATAAATTGCCAACCAATGAAACATTAGGTTATTTTGGAGCGGAACCTGTTAAATGCTATTGCTGCATTCAACAAGGTTGGGATGAGGTTGATCATATCTTCATTCAAGGTTATTTTGCAGGCCATATCTGGAAGTTCTTTGCAGGGAGTTTGGGTCTCAATTTTCAGCAGATTTCTTTAACTAACCAGCTAATGTGTTGGAGTGGTATTGCAGGGAACACAACATACAAGACAATCGTTCAAACACTTCCTATAGTAATTTGCTGGAACCTCTGGAAAAACAGATGTTTAGTCAAGTATGGAGGGAAAACATCAAGTATCCACAAATTTAAATATTTGATTATTAAAGACATGCTTTTAATGCTTAATTTCATTTTTCCTTATCTTCATCTGCCTGTAATATGGCCAGAAGTCATGACTTACATTGAAAAATGCAAACAGGATTTAAGAGTTACTTTAGTTATGTGGAAGACTCCTACTTACAATAGATACAAGTTGAATACGGATGGTAGTGCTATACCTAATCCGGGGAAAATTGGAGGGGGAGGCATTTTAAGAGATGATTAAGGGATTATGGTATATGCCTTTGCAGTACCTCTTGGTGAAGGGACTAATAATCAGGCTATAGTTTTTGGCTTAAATTGGTGTATACAACATGGTTAGTATTATCTTAGAGGTTGATTCTGAATTATTGACTAAGTGGTTTTTACAGGTAATTAATCCCCCTTGGAGGATACACAAGTATATACAGGAACTGCTTATTTTAGCTAAACAATGTGTGTCTTTTCAATGTGTGCACACATACAGGGAGGCAAATGGTACAACTGATCTCTTGGCCAAACATAGTCACAACAAGACATTGTACAAATTTACTACACTCATCATCAATTACCTCAGACAATTAAAGGAAGCTATCTATTGGAGAAATTGGGAGTTCAAAATTTCAGATGTAAGAAGTTGAAAAGAATTAAACAACCTCCTTGAAGAAGTATGAGACATTTTCCGAGAAGACACTCAATTTCAAAGGATTTTCTTTACAAAATTGCTTGTCAAAGTATAACAACATTCCTTTAAATATGATTAAGACATATTACAATGTCTTAATTGTTTCATGAGATACATACTAACCGAATTACTCTGTCTTAGGCATAGTTATTTGTTTAGTCCCAGTTTATTATTTCTTGTAAGGGGAGGGTCTCCCTATTTATGTATTATTAGTAACTTTGTATTAAGGGATGAGTCCTCTCTAGGTGCTTAGTTTAAATAATACTTCTTATTGTATAGGGTGGAGTTGACTAACCTTAGTATGTTGGTTGACTCTTGCCCAACCATAGGATTGGAGGTACGATATATGTCCCCCTCCTTGTATATTTTGTTTTTATATATGATAAGGCCTGGGGGTGTTGCCCAGTCCCTGACCCACCCAAGGGTCGTTCTATTAAAAAAATAGACAATAAATTAAACTAAGCCTACACATGTATTTCGAAATATATTTTGGTAGTGTATCATCCTTAGGGTTGTGATCATTCAATTTTATTCACATTCACACAAAACCATTGAACAACCCTAAGTCAAAACTTCCAATTAGACATCTTAACTAATTTAGTTAGTTTTAATTTACAACACACTCACATACCGTCATTCCAAGGGTGTTTCTAACTACAATTCAACATTCAAACACTTGATTTACAACCCAAGGTCAAGTTCATTGTTGTGATTTCAATATGAAACTATGAAATGTTCAAAGTTTGGGAGAAATCAACTTACCTTACATGTAATCAACAACGGTGAGTGTGTGATCGATTACAAAAACTCCTAGAATAATGTGCACACCAAACTTGGACCATGAAATCGCTTGGGGAAGAATATGGGAGTGTTGGAATGATTTGGGATAGAAGAGGGGGCTATGCGAGATGGAGGATTGATATGTATCAATTTGGGGAGTGATATGAGGGTGATTAATTTATGATTGTGGGTATTTTGAGGGTTAAAAATGGTTGGGATGGAATTTTGGAAGTGGGAGATGTTTTTAAAAATGAAAGGTTTTATAAAAAGGGGTCCAGGTCGGGTCAGGCAGAAACCCTAGTATGGACCCATGAGACCCAATAGACAGTTCGTGGGTCGACCTATTGTCTATCGATGGGGTCCGTAGGTCATACTGACACTTACAAAAATTGGAATGATTACCTTGGATCTACGCACGTTATCCATGGTTTGTAGTTTGACGAATGGACCGTCGATGGGGCTCGTAGACCACTACACAACTATTTTCTGCAGATTTTGCCTCTTCGTCCCTGCTTACGTAGCAACCATTAGGACTTTCTTTATATATTTTCTGGACATGTTTTAGACATATACCCTACTCTAGATCTAGCCAACACTAAACGAAAAAATAAACACCTATCTAAAGAGTTACAAAATTAAAAATAAAGAAGAAAACTCCTATATCAAAAAGAAACTCCTATAGTTGGTTTCTATAGAGGACAAGATGACAATGGAAATGATGTGCTAGATACTATTGTTGAAGGATCATATGGTGAGTGCACTTTTGAAAAGATCGTTGAAAAATTGGAGAAGATTGCCCAAAACAATAAGGCATGGAGCACTAGAAAAATGAATACTCGTAGAAACACATTTGCAGTCCAAACTACACCAAATAAAGCCAATGAAGATATACGTGAAAATATGGCTCAAATAAGAACAGAACTGGGCTTGGTATTGAAGCATGTGAGTGGAAGTGCAGAAAAGGTAAATGCGGTAAAATACTTAAATAGAACTCCACCACCACCAGTTGAAGAATGTTACTATGAGGAGGATGCATATTTGGTGAATGATCAGACGGGGGGTTTTCGAACCAACACCCAAGGTTCCAACTCGGATAATTGGTGCCAAGGTCAAGAAAACCAATGTTGGAACTATGGCAACTACAACCGTGAGGGAAACTATGTCCGAGATGGGAACTACAATCATTATAACAACTACAACCGAAACAACTATGGCAACATGAATGAGAGATTTGGACCCTATGTTCCATCGGGTAATGGAGAATCTGGTAATAAATAGGTTGGTGGTAGTATGTCGAGCATTGAGGATATGATGCAAAAGATGATGAAATTTTTTGATACAACTGATGAGAATGTGAAAGAGATGCGAAATGACTTGTGTGGAATCGGTCAAAAAGTTGATGCCCATGTAGTGTCAATCAAGCAAGTTGAGCAACAGTTTAGCCAATTGTCCTCCACTGTGAACCACGTCATCCTGACACACTTCCTACAAACACCATCCAAAATCCGAAGAATGATGGGCATTGTATGGCAGTAACTACTCGCGGAGGTAAATAGATCGTTGACACCTCTATGTCATCTGAGGTTGAAATTATGGAAGAAAAAGATGCAAAAGAGATTAAGGTTACTGGAGAGTCAAAAAATTCTATAGAGAAGGAAGCGGAGGTGACCCAAAAAGTTATTCTCATACCTAGACCTCCACCTCTATTTCCACAGAGATTAATGAGGAAGACCGAAGAAGGAAAATATCGCGGGTTCATAACTATGTTGAAACAGCTTTCCATTAATGTTTTGTTGATAGAAGCTTTGGAGAAAATACATGGTTATGCAAAGTTCATGAAGGATTTGGTGACCAAAAAGAGGTCAGTCAGTTTTGAGGATGAAGAAAGGTTGTAACATTGTAGTTCTATTGCTACGCGGTCACTAGTGCAAAACAATAAGGATCCTGGAGCTTTCACTATTGCTTCTACCATTGGGATGTTGCATTTTGCAAAGGCTTTGTGTGATTTAGCTGCTAGCATTAATCTGATTCCATTGTCGATCTACAAGAAGTTGAGTTTAGGGGCTCTAAAATCGACTGTGATGCATCTACTCATGGTTAATAGAACTGTGAAGAAGCCTATTGGTGTTCTCCAAGATGTCCTTGTGAAAATGGAGTCATTCATTTTTCCAGTGGATTTTGTGAAACTTGATTGTGAGGTTGATTTTGAGGTCCCTATCATCTTACGGAGACCATTCCTTGCTACAGGGTGTGCCTTAGTTGATATGGAGAGAGGACAGCTGAAGTTTCGACTGAATAATGAGGAAGTGAATTTTAATATATGTAGGTTTAAGAAGCAGGAAAGTGATCTTAAGTCGGTATTAGTGGTGAATCATATTATGGAGCATGTTTCTGAAGTGTTTATTGAAGAGAGATTGGGTGTTGATGCACTGGCAGCGGTAATGATGAATTTTGACAGTGATGGTATTGAAGACTATGATGAATTAGTTGCCACACTTGATAAGTTTGAATTCTGTTCCAAACAAAAATGATTGGACTCTCCACCTGCAAAACCTCTGTAAAAGAGGCTCCAAAATTGGAACTCAAGGTTCCACCATCACACTTGAGGTATGTATTCTTGGGGAGAGATAGCACTTTACCAGTAATCATTATTGCGGATTTGAGTGAGGAGCAAGTTGAGGCCTTGGTGTCTATTTTGATGAAGTTCAACAGGGCTATTGGATGGACTATTGCGGACAATATTGGGATTCCTCCTGGCATTTGTTCTCATAAAATCCAACTCATGCTGGACAGCCAACCAAGTATTGAGCATCAAAGGAGACTTAATCTACCTATGCAAAAGGTAGTGAAAAAGGAAATTATCAAATGGTTGGATGTTGGATTCATATACCCTATTGTAGATGGTAGTTCGACATGTCATGTTCTGTGTGTACCTAAGAAAGATGGGATTACTGTGGTTGCTAATGCGAAAAATGAGCTTGTTTCGATGAGTCCAGTGACTAGATGGAGAGTATGTATGGACTACCGCAAGCTTAATGCTTGGACAGAAAAAGATCACTTCTCGATGTCGTTCATGGACCAGATGCTAGATCATCTTGCTAGTAAGGGTTGGTATTGCTTTCTATATGGGTATTCAGGCTACAATCAAATCTTCATAGCTTCGGAAGATAAAGAGAAAACCACTTTCACTTGTTCATATGGGACTTTCTCCTTCAGAAGGATGCCATTTGGGTTGTGTAATGCTCCAAAGAACATTCCGAGGTGTATGATGTCGATATTTTCAGATATGGTGGACTAAACGATTGAGGTATTTATAGGTGATTTCTTTGTGGTGGGTGACTCATTTGATGATTATTTGATGCATCTGGCCGAGGAACTAAAACAGTGTGAAGAGTGTAATCTTGTGTTCAATTGGGAAAAGTGCCACTTCATGGTTAAAGAGGGTATAGTTCTGGGTCATCAGATATTGCAAAAATGTATTGAGGTTGAGAGACCCAAAGTTGTAGTAATAGAAAATCTTCCACCACTTATCTCTATAAAAGGTATTCAGAGTTTTCTTGGGCATGCAGGTTTCTATCGGAGGTTTATAAAAGATTTCTCGAAAAATTGCAGACCCATTGTGCAAGATACTCAAAAAGGAGTTTAAGTTTGATTTTGATGATGTTTGTCTGGGAGCATTTGGAGAGTTGAAAGCAAGGTTTGTATTAGCACCTATCATTATTTCACTGGATTGGGGGCAGCCGTTTAAAGTGATGTATGATGCGAGTCGGGTGGCACTTGGTGTGGTATTGGGACAGAGGCGAGAGAATATTCTTCATCCGATTTACTATGCCAGCAAAGCTCTGAATGTGGCTTAAAAGAACTATATTGTGACTGAATAGGAACTCCTTGCTCTGGTTTTTGCATTCGAGAAATTTTGATCCTACTTTCTTGGTACTAAGGTCATAGTGCATACTTACCATTCTATATTGAGGTATTTGATGGCTAAAAAGGATGCAAAACCAAGGTTGATTAGATAGGTATTATTGCTGTAAGAGTTTAATTTTAAGGTGAAGGATAAAAAGGGAATAGAAAATCAGGTTGCCGACATTTGTCCAGATTGGAGGAGGATGCTATGCTCAAGTTGGGAGATGGGGCTGAGATTAATGATACATTCCCAGATGACCAGGTATTGGCAACTTCCTATGCTTTTATCCCTTGGTTTGCAGATTTTGCTAACTACTTGGCAAGCGATTTGGTTTCTTTCGATTTGTCATTTCACCAAAGGAATAAGTTTATGTTGATGCGAGAAAATTCTTTTGGGATGAGTCTTACTTGTTTCGTATTTTTGTTGATGGGATTATTCATTGTTGTGTGCCCGAGGTTAAGATGATGAGTATACTAGAGGTGTGTCGTTCATCGCCTGGGCACCATAGTGGTATTCGAATTGCTCATAAAATCTTGTAGTATGGGTACTACTGGTCCACCATCCACCAAGATTCTCATGATTTCGCAAAGTCATGTGATCGTTGCCAAAGAGAAAGAGGAATTGCAAAGAAGCAAGAACTACCTATGAACCCGATAGTGGTGATTGAGCTATTTGATGTCTGGGGTCTGGACTTCATGGTTCCTTTTGTGAGTTCACATAGGATGAAGTATATTCTTGTTGCGGTTGACTATGTATCAAAATGGGTAGAAGCAATTGCACTTTCAAACAATGAGGGAAAGAGTGTCACCACATTCCTGAAAAAGAGTATCTTTTCCAGATTTGGTACACCTAGGGCAATTATCAGCGATAGAGGTTCTCACTTTTGTAATAAGTTGTTTAAGGTGTTGCTAGAGAATATGGAGTTTGTCACAACATAACCACTCCTTACCATCCGTAGTCTAGTGGGCAAGTTGAGGTGTCAAATAAAGAGATAAAGCAAATCCTTGCAAAGAGTGTAAACGCCAACAAAATTGATTGGTCAAGAAGGCTTGATGACACTCTATGGGCCTATCGCACCGCATTCAAGACTCCTATAGGTATGTCCCCCTACCAACTTGTATATGGGAAGTCATGTCATTTACTTGTAGAGCTACAACATAAAGCAATGTGGGAGCTAAAGAAGTTGAATTTGGATTGGGGCGCTACTTCGAGTCAAAGGCTAATGGATATGAATGAGCTTGATGAGTTTCACCTAAACGCATACAAAATTTTAGCCTTGTATAAATAGAAGATGAAAAAGTACCATGATCAAAAGATTGAAAGCATGAATTTGTTGTTGATGATCTGGTGCTCTTATTCAACTCCAGGTTGAGGCTGTTTCCTGGCAAGCTCAAGTCCAAGTGGACCGGGCCATTCAGAGTAACTTTGGTATTTCCACATAGAGCGGTTGAGCTCGAGAACAAGGAAGGGACGAGGATCAAGGTGAATGGACAGAGGATAAAAGTCTACTTTTGGGAAATCTGAGAGTGTGCAAGAAGTGATAGAGCCTTATTACCTTGATGAAGTCTTAGTAATCAAGGTGTCTGTGTAGTGCCGCGATGTTAAATCAAGCGCTGCATGGGAGGCAACCGAAGATGTACAATACTCTTTCAGTGACTCATTATCAATGTGGTGATTCGGAACACTTCTAATGAATGTAGTTAACATATCCTATGAACTGCTTACGGACTTTATATGCAGTGCTACAAAGTTATGCAGTTTATCCTTGTAATTCAGCTTCATAGACATTGAAATATACTTTGCCATGAACACCATATAAAACTGGTCCCATGTATGAATCTAATTATATGGAAGCTCAAAAACCAAACTGTTGCATCACCGATCAATGACAGAGGGAAGACTCTCAAGCCTATAATATTCATATCTACTTCTAGTTGCCCCACACAATTCTTGCAGACACTTCTCAATTTAGCCATTTGACCATGTAGATCTTTCGAAGCTAGATGAGCAAACAACCCTCGTGTTATAAGCATTTGAATTAGACTGCTGGTTATCATGAATGTATGCCCTGGAGGTATAATTTGTGGAACAATAGGACTTTCAAATTCAGCTGTATTATAGTCAACCCGATATTTATCGTGAAGCCTTGGTGCTAGCGGATTTGGCTCCCTTTCTTGATTTTCGAGTAGATTACCACCATAAACCTAATTACCACTAAGAACTTGATTACCACCTACAATCTGAGCAGCCACATCAACAACCCAAAGAGGCTGCAAGTCGACTCCATCACCTAGACCCTCTTCGATTGAATTGTTTTGTACCCCTTGGTTATTCATTATCCTCAAAGTTTTATTCAATTTTGGATCATAGGGGGTGAATGGTTTGCCTCGACTCCGTGTACTTGGCATACACTAGAGTAGAAAGCTATAGAAAACAAAACAAAAGAAAAAAGTAAAATCAAGAAATACTTGACTAAAGTTCAATAATGTAGTTAAAGTTAATCTAAAAGCCGTATTCCCTGGAAGCGGTGCCAAATTTAATATGCTCAAATTACACCTCCCTAAAGAAGTATAAGCGATCGTTGTCAAATAAAGAACCTAACTTATAGGTTGGGGTCGATCCCACGCAGAATATGGTTCAAACTTAAACTTAACTCACTATTATATCCATTTAGTCAAACTATTTTTGAGAAAAGTAAACAAAAGGGGGGATTTTGTAAGTAAGTAACAGATTTGAATGCTTAAGTGACAAGTATAAAAGGTTCAAACTTTGGTTTATTAATATGGGAAAGAAACTAGGTATATGTGTTCCCCACAAGCACTTAACGCAGTAATCCTAATAATAGTAATCCTTTCCTACTGTTTTACATGCAAAGTTTGTAAGTTAGGTATCCCTAAGTGATTGGTCCTCCAAGTAGGTAATTTCACCACGCACCTTGGTCCGGCTACAGATGTATGCTTTACTAACCCTTACCTTTTACCTTAGATTAGTCATCATATCAATGTATGGCTTAGTTTTTACCCTCACTCCAATTGATATTAGACTATTAGATAGCATCCACTAAATCTCTGTTGTTAATTCTTTTCTTATTCACTACCTTCTTGGTTCGCCAAGTAGAAACTAGGCGAGTTCTAACGTTGGCCACCATTAAAAGGACTTCTAAATGAAAGAATTAACAATAAATTGTAATGACCCGTAAAACTAGTAAGTGAAACTAGAGCCTAATGATTGTGTGTTTGAGTTTGTAATGGGGTTTCATGTGATAGAATGTTGTTCCGAGCTTAGGTTGAGGGGTTTAGGGGTTAAACGTCAAGGTTTGAATCCCCAAGGACAACCCAAGGGTTCCTTAAGGAGGACCCTAAATCCTAACCCCCAAGGCCCCAATAAACCAAAAAGCTGTCAAATTGAGGACTCACAGATGGGCCCTACCCCCCGTATGTCCATCCACGCCGCATGGATGGCCGCGTGGATCAAAGCCCCAAAATTCAAGCCATAGAACCAGAACATGAGAAGCAAGTATGGCCCGTGGACCCACCACGGTCCGTGGGTGGGGGTTCGTAGGTCATGATTGTTTTACTGTCAAGGGTTCAACCAAGGTGAGGGTTAATTAGTAATTTCATTTTAAGTTTAGTTAAGTTGGGGGACGGTTATTATTGTTTATTTAAAGTATTTTAAGGATTTTAAAAGTATTAAAACTCCCTTTTCAATTTATTTTTTCAGAACACCAAAATTAGAAACCTTCTCTCCTTAAAAGCTCTCTCTAGAAACCTCAATTGAGGTGAATGATTCAAACTTTCATGATCAAGATCTCACCATTCACATTTAAATTTTGTGGAGTTATTCCCTAAAAGGTGTGGTAGTCTTCATCCTTGACTAATTTTCATACAAGGAGCCTAATCAAAGATGATTTCAAGTTTCCAAAGTTCCCCAAAGACCCTAGTTGCCAATCTATGCATGAGTTCAATTCCAAAACATTTTCAAAGGGTTTTATATGATTAATTATGAATCGATTGTTGAATTATTGATGAATTATGGTCAATTTATCCTATGGACCCTTGTTTTCCCCAAATTCTTAAGTTGTGAATTATAATTGGGAATTGATGGATCATGAAAGTATGTTGAATTGTTTATGTTTATATTGAATTAGTTATTGAATCATGTTAATTCCCATATCTATTTTAGTATCTTAGATGTTTGGGTTGTGATTGATATATGTCCTTGGAGGAAATTTCATGAATAAGTGGTGTATGATTATGATGTGAAGTATATGTGTGTGATCTCAATGAATGTATTATGATCATGTTCATGAAGTTTTCTCAATTTGGCATGAAAGCACGATTTCAAATAAAATGTCCATTTTAAGCATGGTTTTTGCATGACTATCATACTTAATACATCTAATGTGCTAACCCATATTTTCTCCTTTTTACCAAAGTGTAGGGTTTGGAGATTTGATGTTCTATACTTGAAGGTTAGGTTTCTAAGGAGCAAGGAGATGAAGATTGGTGAGTCCTCATAGTTTCGAGGACGAACCCACTATTTTCCCTTTGTGTATTTTAATTTATGTTTAGAGATTTTGTATGGGCTTAGTCCCAAAGATTTATTCAAAGTATTGTAGATGGTTTGAGACAAAATATAGAAAGACTTCCGTTTTCTTTTTATGAAAACGTACTTTGATTGTAAAAGAAAAGTTTTAAATTATGCATTATTTTCTTATGTTCTTATGTTCAAGAATGCTATGAGGCTTGTATGAGACTTTTAGGAGTGTTGTATGCCATGTCACTTACGGGGTGTAGGCTCAGGTCATGACATAAATGCATAAACACTATTCAAGAACTACATAATTATTATTCATACTTTCTTAATTGCTTATGGTTCCCACAACCCTAGTTGTCAATTTAGCTTCTCATGCTTGAGAATTCCAAATTCATAATTAGGCTAAAAGAATTCATGAAATTACAAGTAGAATAGATGAAAACCCATATCTTGAATTGAATTTCAAAGTAAAAATTGTATCAAAGGAATTTCGCAAAACAAATTGCTAAAAGTTTGCAAGTTAATTCCCAAAACACCAAAACCTTGAAGTATACAATAATGTCTAACCGCCAAAAACAAGGATTACAACTCCTACATATAGAAAACAAATCCTAAATAAAACAGGAAACAAAATAAGGAAATAAACTGCAAGGACGGGACTTCAGTCGATGACTTGACCTACGGATCGTGGGTCGACCTATGATGTGTAGGTCCCCCTCTGTCACACTTTGAATAATCAATTAGGTATTGGAACTTCAACTTTCTGATCTTTATCAACAGATGTGCAGGATTGCCCGTGGGTCGACCTACGGTCTGTCATTTGCTTCGTGATTCCACACTTGGTTAGACTTCCCTGATCTTATACCTACAATGCATCACCTATGGTCCGTGGGTTGGGCTACAGTCAGTCCTGTCAGTCCGCGGTTTGAGTTCTGAAACTCAACTCACAGACCAAGACTTACGACTTCCCACCTACAGCCCGTCGATGTACCTACGATCCGTCGGTGTCTACTTCTAAACTTTATAGCTTGCATCTTCATCAACCGTATCCAAGCCTATTTTCTTCAAGAATTATACACAAAACATTATTTATAATAACAAAATGTCCAAAGACACACACAAACTCTAAGTGAAACATATCAAAAATACCATAAACTCACTGTATATCAGAAACCCGGTCTCTACATACGGGAGAGCTTTCATATCATATTCAATATCCACTAGATGCTAAGAATAAATTCCCATGAAATAGTCATTTCTTACTTAGCTTCATTACTCATGAAAGGGTGCCCTTGGCCTATCGATTCAAGTTATTTTCATTAGGATAACTCCTTAGACCATGCGTGAGAAAACCTTTCACCATCTATGATCACTTTTAATCTTTGATTCAATTAGGTGAGAAAGCCTTTCAACCTAAGAATCCTTACTATGTGAGAAAACCTTCCACATCATGCTAGTATGTGTTTAAGTAAGAATGTCTTTTCACAACACAGCATCATCATCATAATCATTGATACTTTACTCTCAAAGTATCCTTGAAGTATTTTCATAAATTTCATAAAGACATGCATAATCTCATACTTTTACCTTTCAAGGTTTAAAGCCTACTTTCAATCATCACATCTAGAATTCAAGCATTAGACATGGATTTCGTTATAACTCATGTGATTCTATCAGTTCATACATAAGTTCATAAAATTCCTCTTTCATCATCAAAGATCCACATCATATCATCACAATTGAGAAATATGGGAATTACATGGGTTCATGAGGAACCTCATAAAAATCATAAGAATTCATCAATTCATGCTTTATATAACTCAATTTAATCATTAAAACCAAGTTTGAAAGGAACCCATGGTAATTGAAGAAAACCCTCATAATTAGGGTCTTCTACCTTTTTGAAATTGGAGATTTTGAGAGAACTGCATGGATGAAAACTACCATACCTTTCTATCATAGCCCAAAGAAATGGAAGTATGAAAGATTGCTCTTGAACCATAGCTTGAATCTCCTCTTCTTCATCAAGTTTCTAGAGAGAGAAATATTTGAGAGGAAGAACTTTGGGGATTTATTTTGGATTTTGGAAATAATGACTTGAATGGGGAGTTTAAAAGTTAAAATGACTTCTATATGAGCTCTAGACTTAGGCAAAACGACATGGCTTTAGTCTAATTAAAACCGGAAAAGACTTATTAACCCCTAGCTACAGTGGTTTGCCTCACCCTTCACAAGGGGCTCCACGAGCCGTGGTCCCTTTTGTGGTGAGGAACCAGTAGCTTGGCAACCTCTCTCCTTAACCCCAAAAACTAAGTCATCTCCAAGAGCCATGGTCATCACTACGAGCCTTGAAGTGGCTTGTGAAGAAGGAGTTGTTTTGCGAAGCCTTGAGGAGGCTACTGCCTAGCCCACCATGAGCAGGACCATGAGTTGTGGTACTCACCACTAGCCGTGGTGGTGGTCCTGAAAGGTGGGGAAGTGTCAAGGAAAAAGTAGGCTGCCCTAGACTTTACCCTTGGCCCTAGCCCTCTTCCTTGAACCTAGTCCTCTCACTTAGGCTTAGTTTAGTCTAGTAGATTTATGACGTTTTACAAAATTAGAAACAAACTGAGTCGGATTGACTCTTGAGAGATATTCTTGAAGGAAAATGGTCCACACACATCCACAAAATTTTGAATGTGGTCATGAGGATCCTCATGAGAAAGTCCTCCAAAGAAACTTTTTATTTTGACCAACTAAAAAATAGTTCTCCGGTCACATGAAAAATAGCGTTGCCCATAGTTGGGGGCAAATGAATAGCACCTAAGACTTCCCATTAGATCTGTATTAACATTGTTCAAGTCACAAATGTCATCATTGTGTCCATGTTGACTCACATTGCTCCCATTCACACTCATTTCTTCACCTATTGAGAGTAAACAACAAAAACACTACTAGAACTAATATTAGTTCAAAAATACACTTAGATAAAAGAATTCTAAACACCATGGCAAAATGGCTACCATTTTTGATAACGCTCAATTACGCCTCTTATGATTCAAAGTGTATATGGTTGCAAGCAAGAATAAATCCAACGATGAGTTGGGGTTGATCCCACAAGGAGTGATACGAAAAATAATTCAAGTACGAAGTATTTAAGTGTTCTAATTTCTTGCAGAACAGTAGTAAATAACACGTAACATAATGTTAATCAATAGGTTTCAATTAATAATATCAAGAGAGTTTGGTATCCAATTTTTAATAGAAACAAATAGTACCGAGTTTAAGCAAGTATAAACAGGACCTTAGGAGTCTGTAAGTAATCGAATTCTAATTTTTCCAAAATGGGTAATTGATAATTGCTTTAAGTCGTTAAATCTCAATGGGTACGATGGATTTGCACTATAATAACCATTTTCGGTCAACTATTATGCTTCAACTGAGTTCTTTGAACCTCAACAAGCTGAAAAATATAAAACAATCCAATTCCTTAACTTAACCCACTTTATCAAGTTGATTTGTGAAGACATAAGCCAATAAAATTATCAATCATTTACTTTACTCTAAGCAACTTTAGCATGCAAGCATCAAGAGATAAAACTAGAACTAAATTTGCAACTTCAGTTTAGAAATGAAATCATGAATAAATAACTCAACCCATTTCAAAATAACATTAAATCTAGCAATTAACAATACCTACAAGATAATTTATGTCTTCGATCACATAGTCATTAGGAAAGTGGGTTTAGCCAAGCATAACAAAAAACAATAAATTGTTACCAAAAAGATGTTCCATCGGAATGTCAAAATCTCCAATGCTCAATGCCAAAATTAAGACTAAAACCTTAAATCATTAGGATCAAAGTTGAAGAACCTCTCCAAGAACATTCGATATTGTCAAAGTATGTAAAAATATGTAAAAATAGTGTAAGACTCTTTTCACTCTACAAAAATCAATTTATACGTTTCCTAGAACTTTCTAAAATTTCAGTCCGTATTCCCATTGGTGAAGTTAGTTGGGATCACCGAATGACTTGGTGATCCGCCGATTAGCACTCTTTCTCGCCTTTTGGGTTGGACTTCTGCACTCAGTTATTCTGTTCATTTAGGCGAAATAGGTCGAGCTCACCATTCCATTCGATGCATCACCGAGGTGCACTTTCCTTCACCGAGTTGACTAAATTCATGAACCAACTCACTGGATGTTTTGGTGAATTAGAAGTTCATTCAGCGAGTCGCCGAGTGGTTTTTTCGAGCTCCAACCCCTTTTTCTTCAACTTTTCCAACTTTTACGCTTCTTTTCGCAATGTAATGTCCTCGCTTTGTTCTTGAGCCTTCATGGATACATATAAATAAATTTACATCAGTTATGAACACAGAATAGACATTGATGACACTAATTCATTAAATAACAAGCCTTAAATGAGTCAAAACTCTCGACTCATCAATGAAGCATCAGTTCAAGCTCACATTGTTTGCCTTATTTTTAGAACAAATCCCATTAAATTTGTTGTGTCAAAACCAGTCCTTGGTGCCTGACTAAAAATGTGGTACCTCCAATTTCAACAATTTGAGATTGTTTAATTCCTTCAAAAAGCTATGAAGGGTAAAGCATTACCAGACTTCTTAGCAAAAAACCCAATACTATATGATTGAGAGTAAACTGATAAGCTTTTGATGAAGATATGATGGTTATAAAAATATAACCTCCTTTGAAAATGTACTTTGATGGGGCTGCACATTGTAGCGGAGCAGGTGATGGTGTGGTGTTTGTCACCTCACAAGAAGAGATTCTACCAATATCCTTTAATTTGAAACAATGTTTGTCCAACAATGTCATTGATTACCAAATGTTAATACTTGGACTTGGAATAGCCATTGACATGAAGTAATTACAGTTACAAGTCTTTGGTGATTCTCAATTAGTGATCAATCAACTCTTGGAAAAATATAAGGTCAAGAAGCTTTAACTACACCCTTATCATTGTTCTGCACAAAATTTGATAGGATGGCTTGGAGATATCACCCACCAACATATGCCTAGAATGGAAAATTAGAAAGCTGATGCCCTGGATATTTTAGCTTCAACTCTAAATCTTCTTGATCAAACATGAGTTACTATCTACCAAAATGGGTAGTACCACTGCCAGATGTGGAAGAATATATAGAAAATGAGTTAAGTATCTCATCAGTAATTTTGAATTCACGAAGGAATATAGGATATAACCTATTATCAGCTATTTGTTTTATAGTATACTTGTAGAAAATTCAGATAGAAGGAGTGACATTTGTCGTCGTGCACCTCACTTCATTAAATAAAATGACACATTGTTTAAAATATTATTTGAGGGAGTACTTTTGTGATATTTCGAGAGGAAAAAGCAATCCCAGCTTTGCAAGAAGCACATTCACGAGTATGAAGGTCACATAAATCTAGACTAAAAATCACTCAAATACAAAAAGAATGGGATATTATTATAACACCTCGAATATAGTAGCTTAAGCAAGTATCCCGAGAAAGTAGTCACACACCAAAAATTTAGTATTGGAACCCTCCATGAAGGTGCACACTTGATCGTAAATAAAACACCCTAAAAATGAAGTAGGATAAAGTAGAGCCTCACATGGGTCCAATGCATTAATAAATTATTAAAATAATGAAGAATAGCCTTTTTAGTCAGTTTTAAAGAGTTTGGAAGTCAAACGTCAAGGGACGACCAAGACATTCAGAAACTAGTCTTTTATGTGTTGGTGTGTTCTAGTACGCTGTTCATGTTTTTATGTGTTGTATGGACTCTAAAATCAGTAGAGGTGACCCTAGTGTCTTAATAAATGTTTTTAGGGTCAAAACGTTCGGGTATGATGCCCCGGGACCACCCTAAGGTTCCCCAAGGAGGACCCCAACCCTTGGCCAAGCAAGCTGCCAAGGCAGCTTGAAGTTGTTCTTGGAGGGAGTGGCTCCGCGTGCGGACCTGCTCCACCAATGGCCAAAAAGTGGCTCCGCATCGCAGAGACACCGCAAACTCTACAGTCTCGAATTTAATTTCTAGAAAACTGGTGGGAACACCTCCGCGTCGAGAACTTGTTTCCCAACGAAATCTGTGAAAATAAAACTCAAGTTGGACTTGTTTAAAAAGGTCCAACTAAGGGAGGGGTAGTTTGGGTACTTTGGGTTATTATTATTTTAAGTGTTTTTAAGTATTTTAAAGGTATTAAAACATTTAAGAGGTGTTTTTGAATTCATTCTTCCAAAATCAAAACCCCAAAGTTCTTTCTCTCTCTAAAGTTCTCTCAACTTCAAGGAAGAAGAAGGTGGAGAGCTAGGGTTTCAATTGAGGGTTCCTTTTCACCAAATTTCGTTGAGATTTCATCAACTGAGATATGGTGGCTCTTCATCTAGGACTCATCTTCATCCTAGAGTCAATTTCAAAGGATTTTACAATGTTATCAAAAAGTGACTAAAAGTTTGTTTTTGCATTCTATCAAGGGTTCTTGCATGAAAATGATTTGAAACATTTGGGTATGGATTATTTGATGTTTGGTTGTGGTTTTTGAATGAAATACTCCATGAACCCTTGACTTCTACAAAACCCTAAAATTAGCTATGAAGTGGGTCTATTTCTATAAATTTAAAGTTGATGGAATTATGTGTAAAGTGAATTGTATTGATATCTCTTGTGTTTTTTAATGTTTATTTATGATTAATTGTTGATAATGGATGAATTAAGGGTGGTAAGCCTTGTGGGTGAAGTATTGGTGATTTTGGCTACGACTTTGGATTATGGTAAGAAGGCTTGAACTCTCTTTATTGAATTACTAGTTGTTGGTAGGTTGGATACACCTTTGGTGGAAGTGC
Organism: Solanum commersonii; assembly: GCA_029007595.1. NCBI lineage: Eukaryota > Viridiplantae > Streptophyta > Magnoliopsida > Solanales > Solanaceae > Solanum > Solanum commersonii. The sequence goes on along the minus strand of JAJTWQ010000034.1, from coordinate 14,911 downwards.
TATATCTTATTCTTGTGTGGTATTATTGTGAATTGTAGCCATGAAGGCATTGGTGAAATTGTTGTATAATGTTGGAATATTGTATTATTGTAAATTGAGGCCATGAAGGGCTTTATATGAGTGTTATTATATTGTTATGTTATTATACACATATGAGGCTATATGTAAAGTCCTATATGAAGCTATATGTAAAGTTTGTGTTAAGCTATAATGTGAAGATGTGTAATGGTATTAATGTGATATTGTATAAAGTGGTATTATGCTAATGTGAAAGCATGTTTCTCTTGAAATGGTGATATGTGGTGATGAAAGACTATGATGAGTCTCTATAAGATGATGTTATAGCTCATATGCTAGACTTGAGTATCTTTTCTTGTGTCATGAAAGCTTGATTATGTATATGAGTATATGAATGTTTGGTTGGGTTATGACTTTGTAATAGAGCTCTTCCTATAAATGCTAAAAGAGGAATTCTAGGCCAAGACTTGAATTCGTAGGACTTAAGCATAGTTCCTTTTCATGAGTCTAGCTTTCCGAAGTAAATGTATAACCTTGAAGGATGGACCTTAGGGTGATGTTCCTTTCTTTAGTGAAATGATAAACTTAGAGATGGATGGACCTGGAACGACATCAAAATCCTTATGTAAGAAAGTCAAATGAGCTATCCTTATTAACCTAGATTGGCTATGACTAAGAAATGGGGCCTTTCTTGGGAAGAGGTACTATGGGTTGGTTGAACTAGAAAAGGAACCCTCTCTACTACATATGTGATTGAATACTCTATGGAAATCAAGGCTAAGCACCGAGTGGATGTTGTTAAGATGGTGGCCTAGTTGAGCATGAGATTAGGCACAATGAACATCCTTTGACATCTCTTAAACCATGTGCCAACATGGGTTGCTTTTAGTTCTACCCTTGGCAAGTAGAATAACCTCCATGGAGTAGGATGGACTTCAAATTCCATACCTTGCTAGTATGGTCTTTGTCGGCTTAGCCTATTTCCATCATATGGGACATGCACTCTAATATTGGATTGGTTCTACAATGTGTAGGCAAAGACTATGGGATGCTATCTACACATGAAACGAGTAGGCTTAGCAGATACTAAAGTGAGTTCCCTAAGCCTTAGGGCTATTATGTTATTGTCCCCTATATGCTTGTGTGTCTCCTAAATGGTTTTATAAAGTATCTTGACTGATTATGTTATAATGTAATGATAAAACCCTTGTCTATAGTAACACTTAGGTGTATATGAAGAGGTTGTATGGGCGGTCACTTCATTATTCACTAAAGTGTGGCTTAGGTGACTTGAGATAGAGGCTTAAATGGTAATGAAGGACTTACTTTGCTATCTTGTTTAAGTATTGGACACTTGTGTTAATTGAGTTGTAAATGATGTGAATATGGTCGTAATTGTGAATGGTGACTTGAAATGTTGGTGGGTTTATGCTTGTGGTTGTAAAGATTTATTAAAGAAGGTCTTAAAAGCATACATTCCTTGTAAACGTTGTTGTGCATGTTTTCTTGCATGGTCACCATACTTAGTGCTTATTGTACTAATTCCATATTCCTCTATTGTTACAAGTGTAGGTGGTGGAAAGTGAGGGGATCTTTTGAGGAAGCTTGTGATATTGATTCTTCTCAAGAAGCTTGGTATGCCCTCATATTTGTTCGAGGACATAGTTGTTACATTTCCAGTATTTCCACTTAGACATTGTATAAGACTTATATTTTGTTGTAAAGGGCCGTGCCCCTAAGATGTTCTATTCGTGTCTAAGATGGTACATGAGACTTAGAAATTCTACTTCGTTGTATTTGAATGATTTTATGAGTATTATGAATTTGTTTTAAAAAGTGTTTAAATTCCTTACGGTTTTTATTACCTAATACGATGAATGAATGCTAAGAGGCTTGTATTAGACCTCCGAGAGGTCGAGTACGCATGTTACGACTTGGGGGTGCTCCGGGTCGTTACAAACTTTGTATTAGAACATAAGGTTTTGGAAATTGTCCCTTAGGATTCAACGTCTCATATGCCACGTCTAGTAGAGTCTTGTTCATCGGTGTGAGTCACGACACATCTATGAATGAGAGGCTATAGGACGGTAGAAGTTTCACTTCTTTCATTAATCTTGATGTTGTGCCTTAGAGTTTTGTCTATGATTATCTTTCCTAATCCGTCTCTTGTGTTTATAGGATATGAATACGAGGGCTAATCCTAGGAGAGCGGAAGAGGAGAATGTGGATGGGGGAGTTCCTCCCCAAGGTCAGGTGACCAAGTCCCCATAGGTAATCAAGATAATGAGGTTCCGGTGGTTCCCCTGGCCATGACTAATGAAGAGATTAGGGCGGCTTTTCTAACTCTAGCTCAAGCCATGACGGCTCAAAGAAATAGAGATGCGGGGCCTAGGGTGAATGATAATGAGAGTACTGCTTCCTCTAGGTTGAGAGACTTCGTGAGGATGAATCCTCCTATCTTTTTGGGCTCTAGAAGTGGAGAAGATCCCCAAGGATTCTTGGATGAGATTTACAAAATTGTGGATGCTATGGGAGTATCTTCTAGATAAAAAGTGGAATTGGTCTCATACCAATTGAAGGAGGTGGCCCAAATTTGGTACACTCAATGGAAGGCAAATAGGCCGGAGGAAGCGGGTCCTATAGAATGGGAGGAGTTTTAGGAAGCATTCTTTGGTAAGTACTTTTCCCTAGAGAAGTGGGAGTGCAAAATTGAGGAGTTCATTAATCTTAGGCAAGGTAATATGAGTGTGGAGGAGTATGCTTTGAACTTCTCTATGTTGTCTAGGTATGCTCCATCTTTGGTGCCTAACTCTAGAGAGGAGATGAGTAGGTTTGTTATCGGTGTATCCGACTTGGTGAAAGAAGAGTGTCGTATGGCAATGCTCCATGGTGACCTAAACATCTCTAGGCTTGTTGTGTATGCTCAATCTATTGAGGAGTCCAAGATGACTAGGGTGAGGAAAGATTTGAAAAGGGGGTACGTATGAGGATCAAGGACAACCTAGGTTTAAGAAGAGGATGGTTGCTATGGTTGTGGGAAAAATGATCACAAGGTGAGAGATTGTCCTAATATTGTGGCTAAAGGAAGGAATGCTAGGCAAGCTCCTTATAGTGATCCTAGTATTGATGGTCAAGCAAGGAATCGTTTCTATGCTCTCCAAGCTAACAAGGAAGCAAATCTGGATGAAGGTGCCGGTAAGTCATAATTTCTAGTTTTGTGTTGGAATCTTTTTGTGTTGGTTTAGATGGGTTTCTCCTAAGTGGGGGATGGTATGTTGAATGATGAGTTGAGGTGAGTTTGGATATTCTTGTCTCCTTCTTCTATTCCTAATCGAGTTTGAGTAATAGAAAGATAGAAGCATGATGCATGGTTTTTGGAGTCTTGTGTGAAAAAAATGAGTTTCTATATTTCTTCTTATAATGATGCATGCTTTAAATTGAGTTCTTGATTTAAATGATAAAATCAGTTTCATGATCGTTGTACTCCTTATTTGCATAAATTGGTGAGTTGTTAAAAGTTGTTAGAGTTGATTAGTTGAGCATGCTTAAGTGTATTCTTGATGTAGCATGATTGTGTTTTAATAAGATAATTGCATATTATGTTCTTTGATGTTGTTATAAGCATGAGGTGCTATGGAGAAGGAAGTTCCTCTAAATAAATGAGAAGTGGAAAAAAAGAAAAGAAAAGAAAAGGGGGTTTGAGGCATGTTGAGTTGTAGGTGTGATTCCTACTTCCATAAATTTGAATGAAGTTGTGTTGTAATGGCTTGTTATGTGGAGTTGATGTTTCCTCCTTGATGAGTTCCTTCATATTGATATTGTATGATTGTTGTGGGCTTCTAGTCTTGAGTCATTACACTTAATGTTTTAAAATGTCATTCGAGGACGAATGTTCCCCAAGTGGGGATATTGTAACACCCTTCAAAATGAAGTAGGATAAAGTAGAGCCTCACATGGATCCTATTCATTAATAACTTGTTAAAATAATGAAGAATAGCCTCTTTAGTCAGTTTTAAAGAGTTTTGAAGTCAAACGTCAAGGGACGACCAAGACGTTCGGAAACTAGTCTTTTTCGTGTTAGTGTGTTCTAGTATGTTGTTCATGTTTTAATGTGTTGTATGGAGTCTAAAATCAGTGGAGGTGACCCTAGTGTGTTAATAAATGTTTTTAGGGTCAAAACATTCGGGTACGACTCCCCGGGACCACCCTAAGGGTCCTGGAGAAGGACCCCAACCCTTGGCCAAGCAAGCTGCCAAGGCGGCTTTTGAAGTTGTTCTTGGAGGGAGAGGCTCCGCGTCGCGACCTGCTCCATCAATGGCCAAAAAGTGGCTCCGCATCGCGGAGACACCGCGAACTCTACAAAGCCTCGAATTTAATTTCTAGAATACTTGTGAGAACACCTCCGCGTTAATTTGTTTCCGACGAAATTTGTGAAAAGAAAACTCAAGTTGGACTTGTTTAAAAAGGTTTAACTAAGTGAGGGGTAGTTTGGGTACTTTGGATTATTATTATTTTAAGTGTTTTTAAGTATTCTAAAGGTATTAAAACATTTAAGAGGTGTTTTTGAATTCATTCTTCCAAAATCAAAACCCCAAAGTTCTTTTTCTCTCTAAAGTTCTCTCAATTTCAAGGAAGAAGAAGGGGAGAGCTAGGGTTTGAATTGAGGGTTCCCTTCCACCAAATTTTGTTGAGATTTCATCAATTGAGGTATGATGGCTCTTCATCTAGGACTCATCTTCATCCTAGAGTCAATTTCAAAGGATTTTACAATGTTTTCAAAAAGTGACTAAAAGCTTGTTTTTGAATTCTATCAAGGGTTCTTGCATGAAAATGATTTGAAATGTTTGGGTATGGATTAATTGATGTTTGGTTGTGGTTTTTGAATGAAATCCTCCATGAACCTTTGTCTTCTACAAAACCCTAAAATTTGCTATGAAGTGGTCTGTTTCTATAAATTCAAAGTTGATGGAATTATGTGTAAAGTGAATTGTATTGGTATCACTTGTGTTTTTTAATGTTTATTTATGGTTAATTGTTGATAATGGATGAATTAAGGGTGGTAAGCCTTATGGGTGAAGTATTGGTGATTTTGGCTATGGCTTTGGATTATTGTAAGAAGGCTTGAACTCTCTTTATTGAATTACTAGTTGTTGGTAGGTTGGATACACCTTTGGTGGAAGTGCTATATCTTATTCTTGTGTGGTATTATTGTGAATTGTAGCCATGAAGGCATTGGTGAAATTGTAGTATAATGTTGGAATATTGTATTATTATGAATTGAGGCCATGAAGGGCTTTATATGAGTGTTATTATATTGTTGTGTTATAATACACATATGAGGCTATATGTAAAGTCCTATATGAAGCTACATGTTAAGTTTGTGTGAAGCTATAATGTGAAGATGTTCTAATGGTATTAATGTGATATTGTATAAAGTGGTATTATGCTAATGTGAAAGCATGTTTCTCTTGAAATGGTGATATGTGGTGATGATGGACTATGATGAGTCTCTATATGATGATGTTATAGCTCATATGCTAGACTTGAGTATCTTGTCTTGTGTCATGAAAGCTTGATTATGTATATGAGTATATGAATGTTTGGTTGGGCTATCACTTAGTAATAGAGCTCTTCCTATCAATGCTAAAAGAGAAATTCTAGGGCAAGACCTGAAATGGTAAGACTTAAGCATAGTGCCTTTTCATGGGTCTAGCTTTCCTAAGTAAATGTATAACCTTGAAGGATGGGCCTTAGGGTGATGTTCCTTTCTTGAGTGAAATGATAGACTTAGAGATGGATGGAGCCAAAACGGCATAAAAATCCTTATCTAAGAAAGTCAAATGAGCTATCCTTATGAACCTAGATTGGCTATCACTAAGAAATGGGGTCTTTCTTGGGAAGAGGTACTATGGGTTGGTTGAACTAGAAAAGGAACCCTCTCTAGTACATATGTGATTGAATACTCTATGGAAACCAATGCTAAGCACCGAGTGGATGTTGTTAGGATGGTGGCCTAGTTGAGCATGAGATCGTGCACAATGAACATCCTTTGACATCTCTTAAACCATGCGCCAACATGGGTTGCTTTTAGTTCTACCCTTGGCATGTAGAACAACCTCCACGGGAGTAGGATAGACTCCGCATTCCATACCTTGCTAGTATGGTCTATGTCGGTTAAGGCCTATTTCCATCATATGGGATGTGCACTCTAATATTGGATAGGTTCTACAACGTGTAGGTAGTAGTACGGGATGCTATGTAAAAATGGAACGAGTAGGCTTAGAAGATACTAAAGTGAATTCCCTAAGCCTTAGGGTTATTATGTGATTGTCCCCTATATGCTTGTGTGTCTCCTAAATGGTTTTATACAAAATGTTGACTTAGTATGTTATAATGTAATGAATAAACCCTTGTCTATAGTAATTCTTAGGAACACTTAGGTGTATATGAAGAGGTTGTATGGGCGGTCACTTCATTATTCGGCTAAGTGTGGTTTAGGTGACTTGAGATAGAGGCTTAAATGGTAATGAAGGTCTTCTTTATCTATCTTGTTTTAAGTATGGTACACTTGTGTTGTAAATGATGTGAATATGGTTTTAATTTTGAATGGTGACTTGAAATGTGGGTTTATGCTTGTGGTTGTAAATGTTTGTTAAAGAAGGTCTTAAAAGAATACATTCCTTGTAAACGTCTCTGTGCAGTATGTTTTCTTGAATGGTCATCATAATTAGTGCTTATTGTACTAATTCCATATTTCTCTATTGTTACAAGTGTAGGTGGTGGAAAGTGAGGGGTTCTTTTGAGGAAGTTTGGGATATTGACTCTTCTCAAGAAGCTTGGTATGACCTCATATATTCGAGGATATAGTTGTTACATGTTTAGTATTTCCACTTAGACATTGTATAAGACTTATATTTTGTTGTAAAGGTCCGTGCCCCTAAGATGTTCTATTGGTGTCCAAGTTGGTACATGAGACTTAGAAATTCTACTTTGTCACATTTGAAAGATTTTATCAATATTATGAATTTATTTTAAAAAGTGTTTAAATTCCTTACGGTTTTTATTACCTAATGCGATGAATGAATGCTAAGAGGCTTGTATTAGACCTCCGAGGGGTCGAGTACACATGTTACGGCTTGGGGGTGCTCCTGGGTCATTACCGTGAAGGGCACCACGACTCGTGGTGGTGCCTATAGACCTTAGGTAGTAGCTAGCCAAGGGAGGCTCACCACCCACGAGCACCATGATGAATCATGGTGGGCACCACGGCTCGTGGTGGTGCCCGTAGAGGCGAGGCGTTGAACCACCCAAAGCTGCCCAAATTGAGACCCTCTCCACGAGCCACTTGCCGGCTCATGAAGGCCACTACGGGCCGTGGGAGAGGTCGTGGTCATTAGTTGGGCTTTAGGGATAAGTGGTGGCAAGACAAAACATTGTTCAGGGACCGCCACCACGATTTGTGAGAGCCATCACAAATTGTGGAGCCCATCGTTGTGGTGGTTCGACACTTTTAGCTTAGGGTTATTTGGGTCTTTTCCGATTTGAATTAAATTAATACTACGTCATTTTACCCAAGCCTAGGACCCATATATAAGTGATTTTAACCCCAAAACTCACCCATTCAAGTCATTATTTCCAAAACCCAAAATAAAATCAAGTTCTTCCTCTCCAAAAATATTTCTCTCTAGAACATGAAGAAGAAGAAATGATTCAAGCTCAGGTCATGGTCAAGTCTCCATTCCTCAAGCAATTGTGGGCTTTGATAGTAAGGTATGATAGTTTTCAACCATGGATTCCTTCCATTCATGGAGTTCCCAAGTTCCTCTACTTCAAAGTTAGAATTCCCAATTGAGTTAGGGTTTTCTTCAATTGTCATGGGTTCTCTTGATTATGGATATAAATGATTGGATTATGATCAATTATACATGAATTGATGAAATACTATGATTTAATGAAGATTTCCCCATGAACCCATGTAATCCACATGTTTTCAAGTTATGAATCATATGATGTGAGATTTGGATTGTAAAGGAAGAATTTTATGAAATTAAGTATGTATTTCTATCTTTACATGAGTTCATGATGAAATCTTTATCTAACCCATGTTTTCTAAGTGTTGATGATTGAAAGTAGGTTTTAAACCTTGAAAGGTAAATTATGGACTTATGTATTTTCTTATGAAATCTATGCAAATGTTTTAAGGATGCTTTGAGAGTAAATTATCAATTATGATGATGATGATGTGTTGTTGAAAGGATTTTCTCATATACACATAAAAGAAAGATGTCAAAGGTTTTCTCACATAATAAGGATTCTAAGGTTGAAATACTTTCTCACCTAATTGAATCAAAGATTAATAGCTATCCTAATGAACCTAGCTTGGATTAGTTATTCAAAGATACCTTTCCATGGATGATATCTTAGCTTGGATTAACAAGATGACGTGCCTTTCCATGGGTAATAAGAACAAGAAGAATTGACTATTCCATTGAATTTATGCTTAGCACCAAGAGGATATTGAGATGGAAGCTCTCCCATGAGTAGAGGTTGGGTTTCAAAAGCAAACTTTTATGCCTTACCTATGTGCCCCTATAGGATTATTGTCTAGATAGACATTAGCTAGTGGATCCACCTTAGCTCATATTTATGGTCCTTACCTTGGCAAGTAGGACAACCCTTTTCGGAATGAGACACCGAGGATCATGTTATAGCCCACATGGTCTTTATGTCGGTTAACTATAATTCACATCATAATAATGAATTATGTTTACTTCATGAAGTATCTCGATGTGTTCAAAGGCTTTAAATGATGTTATCTTGCATTGACCATGGTTTTATGAATAATGTTTTCTAACTCTCTTATATCATGATGTAGCTTGGTCAATTTCATGTAATGAAATGATAAGTACCTTTTGAGCTTGATTTAAATGCTTTATGCATAGCTATCATACTTGGTACTCATTTGCATGTCATGAAATGAAATGTACCTTTTGAGAATGATTTAAATGTTTCATGCATAGCTATTATACTTGGTACATTGTTTTGTACTAATTCATACTCTTGCCTACATTTCCCTAAATCTAGGTCCGACCGTCGTGGTCAATATTTTTGTGGCTAGTGATTAATTTTTTGAGCTTTTGGTGAGTCCTCATGCTTCGAGGACAGACTTTCATTGTTATAGTTTCTTTATGTATTTCACTTTTTGGACATGATGTATGAGCTAGGCCCAATTTTATTCTATTGTACTAGATGGCTATATTGAGACAAGTGTTTTAGACTTCCACTTTTCATTATAAAAACTATTGGACTTGGACTATTGTTTTACTCATATTGTTTTATTTTTTATGTTATGAAAGTTAAGTGGCTTGTATGGGGTCCTTCTGGGTCCTATACTCCATGGTACATCTATGGGGTACCGGGTCGTGAAAAACTTGGTAATCAGAGCTCAAGGTTTAGAATGGTCCTAGGATGTCTCATAAGCCACATTGAGTAGAGTCTTGTTCATAAATGTGAAGCGCTCCACATTTAGGAATGAGAAGCTATAAGATAATTAGGAAACTTCATTTCTTTTATTACTCTAAAGTCATGCGATAGAGTTTAATGCGATAGACTTTAACTATATAAGGTCTCTTAATCCTTATTCGATGCTCTACAGATATGGCTACTTGAAAAGCTTATGATAGAAGGAATGAGGGAGAATAAGGAACAAGAAGCTCCTCAAGTTCGTCGATCCTTTGGCCAAGCAAGTTACTAATGCAAAATTTAGGCTGCTTTTCAAGTGTTGACTCAAGCCGTGACGGCCTAAGCCAATAGGAGGTAGTGGTCCCCGTGAACCCAAATGTGGGTATGACGACATCTAGAGTAAGGGACTTCACTAGGATGAATCCTCTAAAGTTGCATGATTCTAAGTTTGATGAAGATTCTCAAAAGTTTATTGATGAGGTCTATAAGGTTTTGAGTAACATGGGAGTGACGCTAGTGGAAAAGGCAGAGTTGGTCGCTTATCAACTAAAAGGTGTTGTTGCTCAAACTTGGTTCAACTAATGGAAAGAAAGGAGATCAGAAGATGTGGGTCCTCTTGATTGGGAGAAGTTTAAGGCCACTTTTCTTGATAGGTTCTTTCCCCTTGAGAGGAAGGAAGCAGAGGTGCTTGAAATCATTAACCTTCGACAAGAGAGTATGAGTGTGAGAGAATATGCTCTAAAGTTCACTAAATTGTCTAAATATACTCCAAAAATGGTTGTCGATTCAAGGGCAAGGATGAGTAAGTTTGTTTTGGGTATGTTCGAAATGGTGGTTAAAGAGTGTCGTACGCCATGCTCATTAATGACATGGACATCTCTCGTCTCAAGGTTCATGCACAACATATTAAAGAGGATATATTTAAGGAAAAGTCTAGAGAGGTAAAAAGGGCTAAGATTTGGTGACGGTAATTTCTCTCATGCCGGTCCGATGGACATAGTCGTTCCTAGATTTCAACAAAGGTTTTTAGGTCAAGGTTCCTCCAATGCTCCTCCTAACCCTAAACCTCAAGGAGGTAATGGTAGTGGATCTTTATTGCCCATGTCTACTTGTACTAGGTGTGGAAGGAAGCACGAGGGGTAAGTGCCTAGCCGCCACAGATGGTTGAGGGTTCATGGGGAAATCATCATAAAATCATAGTATTTCATCAATTCATGCATAAGAGATCATAATCCAATCATTTAACTAAATAATCCAGAGAACCCATGACAATTGAAGAAAATCCTAACTCAACTGGGGCATTCTAACTTTGAAATAGAGAAATTTGGGATAAAAACTTTCATACCTTACTATCAATCAAAGCCTACAATGGCTTGAGGAATGGATACTTGACCTTGACCCTAGCTTGAATCCTTTCTTCTTCTTCAAGTTCTAGAGAGAGAAATATTTTTGGAGAGGAAGAACTTTGATTTTTTTTGGTTTTTTGAAATATAGACTTGAATGGGTGAGTTATGGGGTTAAAACAACTTATATAGGGGTCCTACTTCTATGCCACCTACTTCTACATCTTCTCCTGCTCTTATTTCCCGATTCCCATTCACCCAAGGCATGATATATCAAATGGACAACCTTTCTTGGTCTTTGAACGTGAGAGCGATGAGGGTAGATATGAAGATGCACGGAGTTGATTGATCAATTAATTGAAGATGCTTTATTATCCGTTAGAGTCCGGTTGGTAGTGTTTCCAAACACTCGACTTCATATGGTGAGAGATTAGATGACCTTACTTCTAGGATAGCCGCAAAAGGAGAAAAGTCGGGGTAGCTTAACCAAGTTGACTTTCATGAGGCGAGCTTATAACTTTTAGGGTTGATATGGACCAGCCTAAGGTCGACTAACATTTCAATGTTGTGGGGTGAGGTTCCTTTGCCCGATGTGCCCGAGTCTCAGGCCTACCTCTATTCCAAGTGTTAAGGTTCCTAGTAGTGTAGCCGAGCCGCTTAGGTGTGTGGTGATATGTTTGATGATGTCGTTGATTAGGATGGAATTGAGGATGATGCTGATGCTTAGCTAGTTGAGGAGACTGGATGTGGAAGAGTTCTTGAGAGAAGATGAGTGGTAGATCTATGGAGATGTTAACTAGAGATGTATGATTTAAAGAAGTTGATAAGGCCGGCAACGATTGAGAGATTTTGTGTGGATACCTTCTCAATCAGTACTAGTGGGTGTCTTTTGACCACATCATTCCTCCTTGAAATGTTCCGAGCACTAATACCCCCTCGTTGAGACTAATGTGCTACTTCATGTTCTTATTTTGCCGAGAAATAATGTCCAGATGAAGTTGTCCTTTCCGAGACTCCAAATTGAACATTTATAGGCATAGCCTCGTGGAAGGACTTTTATATGTCTCCCTCCCATTATTATTTTATTCCGCATTGAGAGCACGACTATTATTATTTTTTAGGGATGGCACATGTGCCAATATTCCCCTTTTTGGATTTTATTTTGTTATTTTAGTTTTAGACATTTCTAGTATTTTGGTTTTTATTATGATAATTGTGGTTTAAGTTATTTTGTCTCTCCTTATTAATTTTCCCCATGAGATAGGAAGTCTTTTGAAATGCTTGAGTTTTCATTGATAATTTTCGAGTATCAATTTTATTCAATATCGATATCTTGAATAGTACTTATAATGAGAGATGGGCTTAGTGTTGGTCTTGTAAGAAGAAATTGGTATGGGCCGCACTTTTGAATGATTGCATTTTGATCTTCTCAGGATGTATTGAATAATTATGTTTGAAGTGCCTTGTGTTGTGAGGTTTTACTTGAAATCATGCTTGTTGAGTTCTACAATTTCCCTTGTTAGCCCGATTGTCTAGCTTTGGTGAATGGATGAAATGATCTTAGGCACATATTTTAGAGAAAACCCAAATGTTCATACCTTTTCTGACTACCTTGTGAGAGTTCTCAATAATCTTTGCACCATTTGAACCTAAACCTATTGTTGGCAACCTTATTGTTACCTCTTGAGCAGAATTTTCCCCAACTTCTCACCCATAAAACTTTTTCGATAATCTGAAGTCTAAAGCTAGTACAAGTCAGCAGCATGACTATAAAGATGCAGAGCTAAGTCGATCGGAACACTTTAAAATGCGAGAGCTAAGAGGTGACGTTGGGAAACACCTTAAAACCCCATAATGTTTGTTTAAATACAAATTTTGCAGATACAAGTAAACAAGTTATATCATTTTTCTAAGCGTAATTCATTTTATTGGTAGGTGATAAATATAAGATATACTAACATATTTTTTTGTAGGTGAGGAATCCATTTTAAAGATTTTATTATAATATTCTTTGCTAAGTGCCTTAATCTTGATATCTCTTTAATATTATTTATGATATACTCTAGATATAACATATCTTGGGTTCTTAGGTACATATATAAATTATTTTTCATTAATTGTTCTAATAGTTTTATATTTTCCATAGCTTCATTCAATATTGTAAATATTCGTAGTTCATTTTAATCTAAATTTATTTCTAAATCATACCATTCTATTTTTTTCGGTCTAAATCACGTAGGTCTATTTCATACCATTGTTGGTTTAATATATTTTCGGATTCGTTATCATTAAATATGTTTTCCCATATGATTCTTCTTAATTCAATTATCTCTATACCTTTAAGTATATATAGGATTAAAGTTTCAAAGTTTTTTATTATTTCATCATGCATGTATGTAGTCATGTTCTTTATCATGAAGGTTTTTATTTTCAATTATTCCTTCCTATCATATTCATAATTGATTAAATTCATATTAGATCATTATGAACTAGATTATCTATTTATTATGTTCTCCTGTCACTACTAGCATCGTACTTTAGCGGATACTTCCTTCTTACCAACGCCAACTTTGTTTACTCCCTAAATGGCTTTCCTTGCCTACCGATTTCAAAATTAGGATGGCGTAGTATAGAAGTTTTCTCCCCGTTTCCAAGTGTGCTAATAAACTAGAAATCATGATTCAAATAATTCTAATACATAATAACTAACATAAATTTATTCAATCATATATATGATATTCAGGAATATATGAAATTAGTTCTGCATATTTTTTGAACAATATACCTTTGCCTCTTGCTTATCCATGATATCTGAAGTTTGTTCCATTATCTATTAAGTATGAATATCTTAAATATTTGAGAGTGTTTTTAGGAAATAGTTTTATTGAAGGCTTCCAGGATTGCTTATTCATTTACATGTACCTTCCTTTATATAGAAAGAAATTTCTATCTTATGTCTAGTAATGCACAATAATGCACGTACTATCCTACTTACTACTTTTACACTTGTCCTATTAATAATGCACACCACCTACCACACTTTACACTTGTCCATACTACTTTAATAATGCACACCACCTACCACACACTTTACACTTGTCCATACTACTTTAATAATGCACACCTACCACACTTACCCACTTTACACTTGTCTACTTACTATTCTACTTTGGTTTATCCTTACACACCTATCCTATTCTACTTTACAATAATTTACACAATAAGTCAAAAAATTTGACTTTACTTTTATCTTTCAACTATTTACTTTAGGACTTTTCATAACTTCTTCGTTTTTCTTCTACTTATCTTCATAACTTGTCTGTCACTTCTTTTGTCTTTTCTTCTATCTTGTTTTTGCTTTTTCTTTTGTATCATTCTAGCTGACATTTGGTATCACATTATCTTCTCCCGTTGCATTTGAACATATATGATCCGGATATTTGTGTCCAATTAGCTTGTGCATATCTCGGTTAATAGTTCTCAAAATAAATCCTGCTTTGAGCGCTCTTATCATAGGTCTTTCTTCTAGTTTTATTAATGATAAAATCCATCACTGGACTTCATCCATATCTATTCTTCTTAGTTCTCTCGAATTTGAATATATCATTAACTGATCTCTAGAGTAGTAACTCCATATAGCATTTTCGTTCAAATAATTGTTTGCCAACTCTTGTATAATAGTTGATATACCAATTATTCTTTTATTGGCATAAAAACTTGGTATCTCTATTTTTTGTATTTCTTCTTGTTGTCCAATATCTTCGAGTATAATCATATCTTTTGGTTAGTCCTATTTTAATAACTTGAATTGGGGGTTTTATCTCTTTATATAATATCTCCGCCTTGTGCTTTGTTTTAAAACTTTGCATAAAATAAATTTCCCTTTGGTAACTCTTTTAATATGTGATGAATGCCTAGTGTAGTTCTGTATTCCACTTATTTCTTCTCCGTTATATGTGTATACGGTATTTAACACCATAATTGTAACATGTCCTTACTAAATTGGCATTAGTTTTTGGTCATGCATTAGCTTGTTATAACCTTGTAATTTTTGGGTTAGGTAGTCTTGACTTGGTTCTTTGGTTGTA